>CM064581.1:37114372-37714372 GCA_032716605.1 Paralithodes platypus
GAAGGGAGGATTCGGAAGGATTGATTTCGGGATGTCGTGCATGCAGTCGGGCGTGTTGTCTGTGAGTGAGTGGATGGATCTGTGAGAGATATGACTATGGATGTGCTTCTGGAAGTTGGTTTCGGGTGGGCAGGGAGTGAGAGAGGACAATAATTGGGTGTGCTACCGTGTGGCGGGTGTTGTTTTGATATTCGTTGGGGGCTGTGGGTGTGTTTGCCATGTAGTTTAGTGGGTGGTCTTGGTTCGTGGAGGCTGCTGCTGCCAGGAATTGAGTGCCTCTCATGTCCAAGAATGGTCTTTGACGTTGAGGATTTTGGTTTCTTGATGTAGTTGTATCTGTGGGTGCCGTAGCTGTGCAGCCTGTAATGAATCTTCAGCGGCTTTTTGTTTTGAATAGTCTGTAAGGTCTTATGATGTGTTTCAGCTAGCTTAGAAGCCCAGGCTGGGCTTGCATATTTCCCTCCACTGAGCTATTTTATTGTTTATCTACTGTGGTGGTAGTTTCTTAGTTTTGGTCCCACATTTGTGTGAGCAAGTGACCTGAGGGCGTTAAGTCTGGGTGCCATTTCTTTTTTAATGTTTGTGGTATGCTGTTTGCATGTCCATATTTTATCATATGTTACTCCTAGGATTTTGGGTTTTGGTGTGTATGTGTTAGGGGTGTGTTGGTTATGGTGAGTTTATTGAATTATTCGTGTTCTCCTGGCCAACTTGTGAGCAGGGTTGGCGGTGGATTTGGCCTGGGGCTATATTAAGTTCTGTTTGTAGTGCACCAGCCATGTATTGTGTTGAGCTAGTGTTTAATGATATCTGTTGCTCTTTTTGGGTCATGGTGTTTGCATGTGAGTGTTATGTCATCTGCATAGGATGCTAAGTTTATTTGGGGCGTATTGGGTGTATTTTAGATCGTGCATGTACAGATTGAAGAGTGCGGGCGATAGGACTGATGCGTGTGGGACCCCGTTTGGAAAGTTTCTGATTTTAGATGACTGACCGGCACCAGATGGTGTGCACATCTGCCTGCTAGGAAGTTGGCCAGCCACCTTTTTTTTTTGTGTTGTGCATGTTTGTGTTGTAGATTTTGTCTGTTAGGTTGTGGCGGGAATTGGCATCGAAGGCTTTTACTAATGTCGAGTGTGGCTAATAGTGTTCTGTGTGGTCGTCTAGCTGAATTGATGCCGTCGAAGATCTCTTTGTGTAAGGTCTGTGAGAAGAGTCTTTGTGGAGTGCAGTGGCCTAAAGCCATGTGGTGTTGGAGCTAGGGGTAGGTCAGGTGTAATTAGGTTGTAATACTAGGCCTTCCATGACTTTGGAGGGGGAGCAAAGGAGTGGGTTGGGGCGGTGCGAGGATGGTAGCGTGGGGTCTTTGTTGGGTTTGGGGACTGTGATGATGATACCATGCTTCCCAATGTCGGGTATTGTGTTGTGTGAATAGCTGTATTTTTGATATGTTAGTGAGTGCTTGTATGCCCTTGTGGTCCCAGGTGTCTGAGGTGTAATGTTCCTTATGTTGTCTAGGCCACAGGCGGGTGAGTGCTTGAGATTGTTGATGATATGCTTTGTCTGGTTATGTGGTGAAGGGTGTATAGTCATGGTTCTGTGGGGAATTGTCTCTTCCGGTCGGATGACACGCTTCCCGGTCGTGCTTTTGTGAGGTTTTAGGTGGCTGACATGTGATAAGTGATTGATGCGAGTGTTTGCTTGTTGTTTACATGAAGGAGTAGAGTTCTGTTGTTGTGATTGCAGCATGTTTGTTTGTGTTGTTGTTGCTGTTGGAAAGTGTTCTGCTGTTTATTGTGTTGTAGAGTTTTTTGGGGTTTGTTTTGTGATCAAGTGTTTGTAAGGAGTTATGTCCAATTTAACTTTTTGTTGTTGTGCGTCCCTAAGCTGCCTGGCCGAACAGCCCCGAGTCCCTGAGAATGGCCATGGCCACCGATTTGGTCTTTTCCCACAGAGCTGCCTCATTGAGTTGTAGGTTGTGGTTGTTGGGCGTAAGTGGTTGTGTGAAATGCAGTCTTCTAATGATGTGTTTTATGGTATGGGGGTCTGTGTTACATCCCGGGCAGGCGTCGACAACCGAGTCATCCAGTCTCTTTCTGATAGCTCCAGGAGAGCTGGAATGGTGTCCGCATCTCAGCCCTGGCCAGGTGGACTCTGTCCCTCGCGAGGAAGGGAGGATTATGGAGGATGCGGAAGGATGGATTTCGGGAGGTCTTGACTGCAGCTGTGTGTTGTCTGTGAGTGCGTGGATGGATCGTTTAGAGATATGATTATGGCTGTGCTTCTGGAAGTTGGTTCGGGGTGGGCAGGGATGGAGAGAGTCCAATAATTGTGTTTGATACCGTGTGCTGGGTGTTGTTTTGATATTTCTTGGTGTCTGTGGGTGTGTTGCCATGTAGTTCTGTGGGTGGTCCTTGGGTTCGCGTGGAGGCTGCTGCCAGGCATTGAGTGCCTCTCATGTCCAGATGGTCTTTGACTTTGGAGATTTTGGTTTCTTGATGTAGGTGATCTGTGGGTGAAGTATCTGTGCAGCCTGTAACTGATCTTCAGGGCTTTGTTTTGAATAGTACCTGGAAGGTCTTATGAATGTGTTTCAGCTAGGTTTAGAAGCCCAGGCTGGGCCTTTCGTATTCCATCACTGATCTTATGTATTGTTTTCTATACTGTGGTGGTATTTTCTTTGTTGTGTCCAAATTTTGTGTGAGCAAGTGACCTGAGGAGCGGTTAAGTCTGGGTGTCAGTTTCTTTTTAATGTTTGTGGTGTGCTGTTTTTGAATGTCATATTAGTATCATATGTTACTCCTATGAATTTTGGTGGTGTGGTGTTGTGTTGGATGTTTTAGGGGTGTGTTGTTTATGGTGAAAGTTGAGGAATGTCTTCGTGTTCGCCTGTCCAACTTGTGAGCAGGGTTGCGGTGGATTTGGCTGGGGCTAGATTAAGTCTGTTTGTAGTGTGCACCAACCATGTAGTGTGTTGAGACTAGGGTTGAAGGAGATCTGTTGATCTTTTTGGGTCATGGTTGTGTGCATGTGAGTGTTATGCATCATCTGCATAGGAGGCTAAGTTTTTGATTTGGGGCGTATTGGGTGTAGTTATATCGTGCATGTACCGATTGAAGAGTGGCGGGCGATATGACGGATCCTTGTGGGACTTCCGTTTGGCAAGTTTTCTGATTTTAGATGACTGAACCGGCAAAAGAATCCGTGTGCACTTCCTGGCCCTGCTATGAAAGTTGGCCAGCCACCGTTTTGTGTTGTTGTGCATGTTTTGTGTTGTAGATTTTGTTTGTTAGGTTGTGGCGGGGGATGGCATCGAAGGCTTTACTAATGTCGAGTGTGGCTAATAGTGATCTGTGTGGTGGTCTAGCTGAGTTTGAATGCCGTCTAAAGCTCTTTGTGTTAGGTCTGTGAGAAGAGTTTTTGTGGTGTGCAGTGGCCTAAAGCCATGTTGTGTTTGGAGCTAGGGTTATTCAGGTGTAATTAGTTGTAATACTAGGCGTTCCATGACTTTGGAGGGGGAGCAAAGAATTGTGATGTGGCGGTGCGAGGAGGTTCGCGGTGGGTCTTTGTTGGGTTTGGGGAATGTGATGATGATACCATGCCTTCCAAATTGTTCTGGTATTGTGTTGTGTGAATAGCTGCAGTTTGATATGTTAGTGAGTGCTTGTATGCCTTGTTGGTCTCCAGGTGTCTGAGGTTTATGTTGCTTCTGTTTTCTAGGCCACAGGCGGTGGAGTGCTTGAGATTGTTGATGATATTGCTTTGTCTGGTTATTGGTGAAGGGTTGTATAGTCCGGGTCTGTGGGGACATTGTCTCCTTACGTCGGATGACACGTCGGGGTCGTCTTTGTGAGGTTTTTGTTGGCTGACATGTGCACAGTGATTGATCTAGAGTGTTTGCTTGTTGTTTACATGAAGGAGTAGAGTCCTGTTGTTGTGATTGCAGCATGTGATTGTGTTGTGTTGCTGTTGGGAATAGTGTGGGGGGAAAAAAAAATTTTGCTTTGGGGGGGGGGTTTTAGGTGTTTTGTAGAGTTTTTTTGGTGTTGTTTTTGTGATCAAGTGTTTTGAGGAATTTATTCCAATTTAGTTTTTTGTTGTTCTTGTATTTTGTTGTTGTAGTTTGGGGGTGTTGAGTGGCTTGAATTTGTTGTGTTATGCTCTTGTGGTGTGGGGTGCTGGGGAGTTTTTTCAGTATGTCGCGTTGTCTGATGAGGTTTTTGATTTCTGGTGGTGAAGTTGGGGTTGTGGTCTTTTCCTGTTACCTCTTGGAATGTGTTTCTTGTCAGCGTTTTGGATAGTTTTATTGATAATGTGTACAGCATTGTTGATGTTAGTGATGGGTGTACTGTGTAGAGTTGTGAAGTGTTGTTCTGTCTCATTTGTGAATGCGTCCCAGTTAGCCCTTTTATAATTGGTGTATGTGTGTTTGTGGCTAGTCTGGGGTGAGTCTGGTTTTGTGGTGGTGATAATGATCGGGAGGTGGTCAGAGCCTAAGGTTCTGACCACCCTCCAGGATGTTGTGGGGGGCGAGTTCTGGGGAGCAAAAGGTGATGTCAGGAGATGATGGGTTTATAGAGGGCTTGGTGAGGAATATGGGTATGTTGATGGATGTCGTTACGGATGATGAGGTTATCGGTTTTGGTTTTTGTAGTAACTACCCCTCTGTCTTGGTCTGGGTTGTCGACAAACCAGGCCGACGTCTTGGCGTTGAAGTCACCACCCAGGATGATGTGTGGGGTGTGTGGGGTGTTTGGTTTTGATGTGTTGTAAGTGTGGTCTGTCTTCATATTGTACTGTAGGGGATGTTAGGGGAGGGATGTAATGTGTTAATGATGGTTTATGTTGGAGTTGTTGCCAGTGCGTATTTTAATTGATTGTATTTCTGTTGTGTTATCATTTGGAGGGAGGAGGGATTTGGTTTGTACACTGGGTACTATGTATGATATTCCTTTGTGTACCAAGGTGATGCGTCCACGCGCGCCCCCGCCGACCGCCCGGTCTGGTCTGATGGTGGTGAAATTATGAAATGTGGGTGTTTTTTTTGTGTTGTGCGTAGTTTTGTTTCTTGTAAGATGGGCAGGTGTACTGTTGTGTTTTTTGATGCAGTGTGAGAGTTCGTGTTTCTTTGTGTTGATGCCATCTAGGGTCAGTTTGAAGAATGTTAATGTTTATGTGCACGATGTATGTTGGGTGCTGCTTGCACGAGGATGGGGTGGGGTGGTGGTGGGGGTGAGGGAGGGGCTGGGGGTTGGGATGGGTGAGGTGGGGGTGGGGATTGGGGGAGGCGGAGATTGGGTTTGGCATGGATTAGGATGGGGGTTTGGTGTGTTGCGTTGAGGATGTGGCTTGTATGGGAAGGTTAGGTTGGTTAGGGAGGATAGGTGGGACGGGTTTTAGGGGGGGGAGTGGCTGATATGGGCAAGGTTAGGTGGCTTGGGTAGGAGAGGTGGACGGGTTTTAGGTGAGGGATTTGACTGGGAGAGGGAGGGGCATGAGGCACAGGTCCAGGTGTTTGTGTAGTGGTTTTCTTGGAGGCAAGTGTCGTGCAGTTTAAGTGGGTCCAGTTCCCGCATGAATTGCCAGAGAACTGAAACCCTTATAATGGCGACTCGAAGTGCTGGATGGGTTTTGAGCAAGTTGGCCATATGTACTGTCTGTGTCTGTTGTTCCTGGGTTGCTCTCAATGTCCCTCCGGCTAGAAGAAGTCTTCGAGACATGACATCCGGAGAAGTCATTTCTCGGTGTAAGGACAAACTGTGTGATGTGTGTGTGTGGTGTGATAGGTGTGGAAATTCCCGGCGCGACCGAAGAGCCAGCTCCAAGGACCCTTGCCCCCCAGGGAGGTGGCAGGGGATGGTTGTGACTGTTTGTGGCTCCCGAAACTGCTCCCCGCTTCCCGGCATCCGGTTTTTCCTCCACTGGTCGTTGATTTTGTCCTCTGCCGTGGAGGGTCGGCAGCCTCGGGAGGTTGGCCCCACGGCGTAGACGCCCGCCACATCAGGACCAAGTTTTTGGTGTTCTTGTATTTTTGCTGTTAGTTTGGGTGTTGAGTTGCTTGGGATTTGTTGGTGTGATGTCGTTTGTGTGGGGTGCGGGGGAGTGTTTCAGTATGTTCCTTGTCTGATGAGGTTTTTTGAATTTCTGGTGTGAAGTTGGGGGTTTGTGTCTTTTCTGTTACCTCTTGGAATGTGTTTTCTTGTCAGCGTTTTGGTATAGTTTTATTGAGTATGATGTACACCATTGTGGATGTTAGTGATGGTTGTACTGTTTAGAGTTGTGAAGTGTTGTTCTGTCTCATTTGTTGCTGTCCCAGTTAGCTCTTTTATATAATTGGTGTATGTGTGTTTGTGGCTAGCTGGGGTGAGTCTGGTTTTTGGTGGTGATAATGATCGGGAGGTGGTCAGAGCATAGGTTTCTGACCACCCTCCATGATGTTGTGGGGGCGAGTTCTGGGGAGCCAAAGGTCTGTCTGGAGATGATGGGTTATATAGGGCTTTTGGTGAGGAATATGGGTATGTTGATGGCAGTCGTTAAGGATGATTAGGTTTATCGGTTTGGTTTTGTAGTACCAGCCCTCTTGTACCAGTCCATTTGTTTGTAGAACATATGGCCAAACCTCCTCAAGGTACTCCTCGTTATCCCATCAACCACTTTGCATTTAATGCCCAGATCTTGCTTCTCTTTTTTTTTTTTTTTCAAGACTATTGTACATTTCTTATGCTACAGTCCCTCCATCCTGTTCACACCCATGTGCCATTCTGAACTAACCATCTTAACCCTTTCAGCGTGGGCTTATTTCCGCGATAATAGGGCTCATTCAGGCAACTCCTGATTGCTTAAGGGGACCGACTGGTTAATTACAAACTTCCAGGTCTTACTTTCAATTTACATGAAATTTGGCACAGGTGTATATGACCCATAAAAACTAGATAAACAAAAAACAATTTTTTTTTTTGCTTTTTTCTTGCCATTTAGGTAAAAAAAAAATGAAAACCATTAGTACTTGCGAAAAATTATAAACTCCTACAGACATCCCCATAGCCCATGTTTTATGTGAACAAAAAAAAATCAAACACTCACAAAAGGTGTATCTTTCGGTCGTTGCTATAAAACACATTTTATATATTTTGTGTATATTGTTCGATTTAGGGTGATTACTATTCAGGCGATATATTTATAGAAAATTACAACTTTGACGACATATTTTGAAAAAAATTAACTTACTAGAGTAAATTGGCTTTATAGGCCTTGTAGTGTTTTTTAATTACCTTTCCAATGGTATCTACACCATTCCTATAGGTCCAATAATAACTGTAGAATAACATCCGAACGTGCGGCAATTATAGGTTCTGAGAAAAACAGGTGAAAGTCTAAGGTAATTTAGGTGAACATTTTTTACTTTTTGTTTTTTTAGATTTACAATATTTTATGCAGGAACATGGCAAAGTAGAAGATAAAGCGTATGGGAGGTTGTAGAGTAGCTTACGCTCTTTCGATTTATATAGGTAATGCTCCTCGTAACGACCAGTAGTTAATGGGCCATGTTAATTTCAAAGTTCGCTATATAACGTTTTTAGAATTCCAGGAAAGTTTGGAAAACATAAAAAAAAAAATTTTCCAATGGTTTTTTTCACTAATAACATTTCACTGGCTTATGAAGGGATGTTGACTCTTGTTTAGTAAACACCTATTGGTATTTTCAGGATTTCGACGTTGTTTAAGCCTAAATTAACCCGGTCGGGTCCCCTTAAGCAATTGCCTGAATGAAATTCAATGGTTGCAGCAAAAACCTAGAAAAAAATAGCTTTAAAATGACACCAGACCTAGCTTTGTAGTGCGCAGTGTTGACCTGTAGCGCTACCACAGACATCGGCAATATTTTGCTAGTTTTTAGCAATGTCGCGCTACATTTGCCTGTGGCAGCGCTGCATACAGTAGATCTCGCGAGAGATAGGGTGAGACTCCGTTCCCGCGACAGACCTGCTGGAGAGTGGATGGGGGCCTGCCGCGCTCCTGCTCACTTGCACTCGGCTTGGTAGTTTTACATGTTTCTAGGTTCGTGTCGGCCATAAGTTCTCTACTGTACGTATTTGGCACCATAAAAATTGAACCACTTGTTCTAGAGACTTCTAATCTTCATCCACATCGCAAGATAACAGTGAGTACTACCCTTGGATAGAGTATATACGGTATATAACCTCTGGCTAGAGTCTACTGTATATCACCTAGGTTAAATTATTTTTTTGGCGTATTTATAATCACCCCAAAATCCCGATAATTCCGACGATTCATCCGTTTCCAATGTTGGCGGGAAGGTTTTAAATCGCCGTTCGGCAAGGGTTAAGTATATAGTTATTGTTCCTGTAAAGGGAATATAAGGTATTGTGGTTGTACTGTATCCAGATTGAGCCCGGACACAGCGGAGAGTTACACAGAGCAGCTGCGGGACAGTGTGGAGCCGATGGCGTGGTGGTCGGGGCGGGGCGGGGCCGGCTGGGGCAGTCAATCCGTTTCAAGAGGCCGCACCACCCCTCAAGCCTTCCTCAACAAGTACCATGAACCTCAAGAGTCGCAAGTAAGTTTCTTTATCATACGAAAACCTTAATCAATGTATTGTAATGTACTATGGGCCATTTTTTTATAGACATTTATATTTAGGTTTAGATTCTTGCAAAGCGAATTCGGGTGTTTCCATTAAATACGGTAACTTCTTTAAATTCATAATGTATGACTGACGAGTTTTCCTAAGTTGGCGGTATGGAAGGGCAGATAAGGATTTAAGAGTGAACGTAGGCAAGATCATGATCAGCTGCTATTACCGGGGAACTGCCGTACAGAGAGGCATTTTTTTCCTTGTACTGTCTGTAAAATGGGGTGTGTAATTCAAGCCAGTTTTGAACATGCCAGGGATGGGTGCATATAAAGGTGTAGTGGTTTGAGGGGCCTCTTGTCACAGGGCTGTTAACTTGAATGTGCCATAATGTAGGGGTGTCCACTGTCTTGGCAGTACTGGAGGTGGAGGATCCACCTGGTAGTGTAGAGTTTCAGGGGTGTGCACTCTGGAATGTGTTAATAATTTCTGTTACTTGGGCGACAATGGTGATTGGCTGGTCTATCAGAGTGAAGCGCGGAGCATTCTCTGTCATACCCATAACTTACTCTGACTGTTTCCTATTACTTAAGTATATTTTCTAGATCTCAAGTGACGGCATCTCTTCCGTGGATTGACCTCCCTACTGCCAACCTAGAGGTTGGCAGATTGGGAGCCAAAGCGTCGGCATTTTTTCCTTTGGCCCTCAACTTTCCCTTCATAATTGCTGAGGGGTAATAAGGCCTTAGGTGGTGCTTTGGTTTCCCGGTCCGTTTCAACCACCCTCCTCATCTCCCCGCCTTGGAGTGGCTTGGTCACCTAGGCTTTATTTGTTCGTAAGCAGGGAGGGTTCTGTTGGGGCTCTCGGTTTATGGCCTTGGCCTTGCTCGTGACCTTGGGGCTGCTTGGCCAGACAGCCTGGGGAACAGCAACAACAACAAACTTGGGCAACATGATTGCTGCCGATGGTGGGGCTGATGCCTGCTCAGTCGCGAGAGTCAGAAGTGAATGAAATAAGTTCAAGAGAGCTGTTGCCGTTACTGACCCTGAAAGGGCTCTACTTACGGACTAAAAGGAAGGTTTATTAGTACCTGTGTTAGAAGTGTGATGCCTGTATGCGAGCGAAACCTGGCCAGTCAAGATGGAAAATATGAATTGGATAGAGACAAATTGAAAAGGAGGATGGTGAGATGGATATGTGGTTCTCTGCTATGAGATGGACTCCCCAGTGTGGAACACAGGGCGCATTCAGGCATTAAAGAGTATTAAGTGAGCGTAGGAGCAGGCTAAGATGGTATTGACATGTGGAAAGGATGGTTGAAGCATAATCGGGGTAAGAAAAGCAAGTCTCTGAACATTGATGAATTATACCACGAACAACGTGGAATTCAGGTCGTACAAACTGATCGCGCAGCCAAAGGACTGACTAAGAGAGACGCCGAAAGACCGATCTGCCTGGAATTCTCTGCCATAAGGTGAGCAAAAGACGGACCTACTCAGAAAAAAAAAAAAACATGTAGATCACTTCTTTAATGTATGTCCCTTATATAGATTCAGTGACCTACTCACGTGTAGATCATAGGTCGGTTTAAACCCTTCTTCGAGGGTTGGCGGCGCGCAACTTATGTCATGGTGAACTAAGTATGGACTAAGTGGGGGTTCACAACTTATGTCGTGTGCCATTTTTCACCCACACACCACGTAAATGTTGCTGAGAGAAGAGAGATAAGTGGTGGGAGGAGAGTAGCCAAGCCATGATTTGCTCCAGACCACTTGCGGCGGACCTACTGACATGAATCCCACCCTCCCCCCCAAACCCGCACGCACATCGCTACAAAAACAGGGAATTATGTAGGGAAACTACCTACTTACATGGTTTTTGCACTCGTGTTGTGCGATCGTTGCGAAGAAAACTATCGTTCTTACAAGGATGGTTGTGGTGTCATTGGCAAGCGCTGTTTATGCCCTTTCAGGGATAGATACTTGTTTTATGCTCTGTGTCTTATTTAGGAATGAAAATTATCACTTAAACACCCCTATTTTGGGTAAAAACACCCTCTGGGCTGTTACATATAAAGTACCGCCTAGTCCGCTCGTAAGGTGTTTACGGTATGTGTGTTTGTAGATTCCATCACGCATTTACTTCTAATTAATCTTTTGTACATAAACCAAAGAATTTCAGCTGTCTCTATCAAAACACAATAATGCTTGGTATGATTGTGTTTTCTATTATTACTAAAACCTATTAAATTGCCAACATCGTGTATGTGTTGTACCAGTGTGGTGCAGGGTCTGTGGATGGTCTAGTGGAGGTGTTGGAGGGTCTGGTAGGCCACACAAGAAGCGAGAAGGGCGGTGGAGGGGCAGCTCTTAACTCCGTCCTCGGGAGGCCGGTCTCTCTCGCCACCACTGTACCAAACATTCTCTCCGACCTACACCAGTCCTTGCAGGAACCTATCTCCACACACCAACTCGATCAGGTCAGTGTCCCGTATACACAAGAACTCGAGTACCTTAACTTAACTCCTGTATATATTACCGAAGCCTGGTTTCTTAATTCTACTTAATGTATTGAATCACTGTGCAAAATTATTTGTAACATGTATCAACTACATACTGTACAATTGGTCCTACCGGTAATGCGGCTAATGTTTTTTTCTGGTAACCTCCCGTGTGTTACCAAAAACCGCGTTACCGAACCCATATGTTTACATGTTTAAAGGTACCTACCTTGGTGTTCTGGGATTTCCACAAAGTCCACTTTTTCCTCCATAGAAGCCTATGTTATACAGTAACCCCCTCCCATCCGGAGCCCTCAGATCCGGAAACCCCAGATATCCCATACTCATGTTTTCAGGGCCAATCACCTTGTCTGGATGGCTTGGGAAAAATAAAGGCAATCCGGAAACGACTTAGACGAATACAAGTTTCCATCCACACAATAATATTTACCATCGCAGTGTTCGATATCCAGACTTGTATGTTCAGCCATCCGGATTTTGTCTGGAATGGCTGAAACCTAAGCCTGGTTGTTTAAGTTTAATATCTGGACTCATGTTTCAGCCATCCGGATTTGTCTGGATGGCTGGATATATATCCGGACTTTCGGCAGATCCGGAACTTTGGCCCGATACAGAACAAGGGTCTCTCCCCCAATTAGTCTGGATGGGTGAGGTTTTAACTGTAAAATTAATCATTATAAAGGTTATTTGACATGTGCAATGAATTGATTTCCCATTGCAACAACTCTTAACCCTCTGAATAAATATTTCGTTTAGGCTATCGCTAGGCTAGTTAAGGAGAGAGTCACAGCAGTATCCGACATTTTTTCGATCGAAGCTTCCTGAAATCCTAATCCCGCCATCATGATTTCTCCACCTCACCTACATAACGACACTTTTAGACTGGTCTAACTCTTCACTCAACGCAAAGCAACGACCATATCGACCTCCGGTATGCATAACAACTTGGTTAGGACCATTGTATTTGCCAGAGATATGAGCATACGGTAAATGGCGAAAAATCGTAACTTCGGAATTCCCGCATAAACTCACCGTCTTATTATTTCTCACCTTACACAATGTAGGGTGTTCTATTCTAGTCTTCACCCAACCGCACATCAACGATCATAGCTACCTCTGGTAGGCATAAAACTTTGGTTAGGCCATTTATTTTCAGAGATAATGAGTCATCGGTAAATTACGAAAGTCGGGAGTGAAGATTTCGGCGACCGAGATAGCCTAGTCACGTTTTCCCACACATGGACAACACACACACACACTCCCTCTACAGCCAAACAATAACATAGGTTTGTTTCGGTAATTATTCTCAACCTCACACATTAACTACACAATGTTGAGTGTTTCTAGTCTTCACCCAATGCACTGTAACGATTCATACTACCTCTACCTCGGTAAGCATAAAAACTTGGTTAGGCCATATATTTGCAGAGATCGATCATCGTTAAATTACGAAAGTCAGGAGTAAGGTTCGGCGCCCAGCTGGGCACCGCGACCAGTGTAAGTATTGACCGTGTTAGCAAAATTTTTGGATATTTGGGTTGTACCCCGCGTGCCACCAAAATCCGCATTAAACCAGAGGACCAACTGTACGGTAAACATTACGTTAGACTAAGTATACAATAGAGCTTATTTTATGTTCTGTATACCAGTTTTTCCTCTCTTTCAGCTAAAAGACTGAATGATGTTAGAGTGTTAATTTTCAGGTAATATGATACCAGTAATTATGTGTATTTGCTTTTTTAATTATGCAGTACTTGTAATATTTTTATCTATGTATCTCCACCTTTAGTTAAAAGACAGAATGATGCGTGAGAGTGTGGGGAGACCACGGCCCCCAGCAGTTGTGAGGGTGGGAGGGTGGGTGTTGGTGGGTGGTGAGGGAGGTGAGAGGGAGGGGAGGCACCAGTCACAACTTGCCAGGGTCCCGGACACTCCACACTCGCTCAAGAACAGACCCTACCGCGATCACCCCTAGACTTTGTCAAGGCTCAAAACCGGCAGGAGGTGGCTGCTTTAGGGTACGCAATATAGAGTAATTACGCTGTGGGATAATTTTTTTTTGTTTTCTCCCGCGACTTCAATATTGCCAATTCAAAGACTCATAGCTTCTGAAACTATTGCATGGATTTGGCTACTGTTTGGGCTTAGATTTTAGAGGAATGCTGATCTAACAAGGTCATATGAGGTTTTGATCCATTGTGGGAACAAATGGCTTTAGAGAATTTAAATTGTTTACCAAATTATTTTAAAAGAAACGGAAGCGGGGAATAGGCGGGCACGTTTCGGGCCTCTCGGAGTAGGATACTACTGATGATCTACAGTGGTGACCTAAAATGAGGCCATGTGGAGCATTGTGCTGATGGATACGAAGTTGTGCATGGTGGGACAGGGTATGGAAGAAGAAATCTAGAAGTCTAATATTATCCTGTAGTCCTGTGTTGCACTCACAATCATGGTGGTTGTGGTGTAGATACTAAGTTCAAGAAAAGGCTGATCTTTCTGATCACATATAGTTTTGTGGGCACCAGTACCAGATAGATTACATCTTAGGTCTTAGTTGAACAGAAAGACTGGAAATTTGTTTGGGGATTTAAAGAGATCCATCCTGAGCGAAGATGTAATCTCCCACACCTAGCTCTAGTCTGTTACTTGAGCTAAAAGGCGAGCATCCTGGTGCGAAATAAAGTATACCATGCCCAAAGGAAAGCATGGCTGTTGAATACATCTGAATACAAGGATGGGTTTCGTAGTGAACTGGAGGAAGTGGAAAGGAATAGGGACGCTAAGCCAAATGTTGTAAATAGAAAATGGAATTTCCTTGAACATAGCCTTCTTGCTGCCACTGACAAAGGCTGCGGAAAAACTAAGGCATATGACCTCCTGGTGGTGGAATGCCGAGTCTGAAAATGCAATTAAGGAGAATAGAAGATGTTTCAAAGCAATGAAGAAAGGAGGCAGCAGGGAGGAATATCTGGTGGCTAAGTCTTATCGCTGCCACTGGCAAAGTCTGTTGGAAAACAAAGGGTCACCCCAGGAATAAGACCTCCTGGTGGTGGAACGATGAGGTAGAACATGCTGTGAAAGAGAAAAGGAGATGCTTCAAAGAATGGAAGAAAGGAGGCAGCAAGGAGGAATACCATGGAGCTAAACTAACTGCCAAAAGAGTTATTTACAATGCTAAAAATTGCATTAAGGACCTGGTCCTCGAACAAGTGTGAAACACTGACAATCCCAATGGGATCTTCAACCTAGCTATTCGAGTTAAAAATGACAGTTAGGGATATTATAGTGAACATGTGTTAGAAACGATATGGGCAGATTGTGTATGCAGAAAATGAAATCAGAGAAGCATGGAAGGCACACTATGAAAGATTGCTACATTTAGAGTTTGAATGGGATAAGGAACAGCTTAGTATCGAAAAAACCAATATCTGGGCCCCCTCCTTTGATAGCACCAGCTGTAGTGAGCGACGCAATCCATAAAATGAAGGACGGTAAAGCTCCAGGTTGCTCTGACATTGTCGCTGATATGATATAAAAGCCTCAGGTGAGACTGGTGTAAACTTAGGCACTGAGTTGATAAACACCATTACACGGCCTTGGGGCTGTTCGGCCAGGCAGCTTGGGGAACAACAACAACAACAACAACAACACCATTATTAAAGATGAGAAAATCCCAGAGGATTGGCTCAAAAGTGTAATAGTAAATATATACAAAGGAAAGGGGATTCGCTAGATAGAGGAAATTATAGGGGCCTGAAAATGCTTGACCAAATCATGAAGGGTCTGTGAGAGAGTCCTTGAGGTTTGATCAGGCAAATCATCTCTATTGATGATATGCAGTTTGGTTTTATGCCAGGATGGGGTACAACCGATGCTATCTTCATAGTCAGGCAGATACGTAAAGATACTTACTAAAAGGCAAGGATCTTTACTTTGTGTTTGTAGACCTGGAGAAGGCCTTTGATAGGGTGCCTAGAGATGTTGTGCAGTGGGCTATGAGGAACTTGGTGTGGAAGAGTGGCTGGTGCGTGTGATAATGAAGATGTATGAGGATTCGCGAAGTTGCGGTGAGGGTGAAGGGTGTACTGAGTGATGAGTTTGCAGTCTGTGTTGGAGTCACATCAGGGTTCAGTGTTAAGCCCCCCTCCTCTTTATTATGGTCTTGGAGGCACTGGAGGCACTGTCTAGAGTTTTTAGAGGCGGACTCCCGTTGGAACTGTTTTATGCAGACGATTTAGTCCTAATAGCTGACAGTGTTCAAGATGCTGAGGCCAAATTCAGAGAGTGTAGAGAGGGCATGGCGAGCAAGGGTTTAAGATCAATATTAACAAAACCAAGGTTATGCATTGTAGGTTGAGACGAGGCAATGTGGAAAAGAGTGGTGCATACCCATGTGCAGTGTGTGGAAAGGTAGTGGGCGCAAACTCAATTCAATGTAGCATCTGTCGATGTTGGGTACACCATTGGAGTAAGAACTGTAGTAGAATAAAGGGACCCCTGCCGAAAGATAAGTCAGAAATAGAGAAAGTTGAGTGCGTAGTGTGCAAAGGTGAGCTTGTGTTAGGTGATAATCCTGTGGCTGTGAATTTTGGAAATGAGTCTTTGGACCTGGTGAACAAGTTTTGTTACCTAGGAGATACCATCTCTTCCGGTGGTGGGGCCGAGGCTGCCACTGTTGCTAGAATTAGGTGTGGCTGGGGGAAGTTCAGAGAACTGATGCCAATCCTGACCATGAAAAGAATGCCTCTCCCCCTGAAGGGAAAGGTGTATGCCTCATGTGTTAGAAGTGCAATGACGTATGCCTCAGAAACATGGGCCGTTAAAGTAGAGGATGTCAACAGAATGGAGCGTAATGAGATGATAATGGTGAGATGGATGTGTGGGGCCAGGCTACAGGATAGAATAACAAATGTTGAGCTGAGGAGACGTTTAGGTATAAAGAGTACAGTATTAGCGAGGTGATGCGTACAAGTAGACTGGGATGGTATGGACATGTGGAGAGAATGGATGAACAAAATTGGGTGAAAAATGCAGGTCTGTGATTGTGGAGGGAGCTGCACCAAGGGGTGGACCGAGGAAAACCTGGGATCGGACTATACGTGCCGATCTCAAATCCAAGAACTTGACAAGTTAATCAGCCCTTAACAGGGTTGCCTGGAACGCCGCCATTAGGACAAGAGACTGAAACTGCACATATGTGTCAACACTCAGTCTTAAATTGTATGTATGTAAGCGAACTTAAAACAAAAAATAGAGATACTGTACAAGTCAAAGAAAAAATACAGGTCCTGGTCATAAACCAAGTAACTAATGCAGAAAATCCCAATGGGGTCTTCTATCTAGCTAGGCGAGATAAGTTTAACAGTGGAGATGTTGTAGGAGAACAGTGTGTCAGGAATTAAATTATATTGGGAGAATTGTGTATGATGACAAAGAAATTAGTGATGCTTGGAAGGTACACTACGAACGATTACTCAACGTGGAATGTGAGTGGAATAGAGAGCACTTGTGACGAAAAGTCAATCATCCCCCCCCCCCCCCCCCCCCCTTTGATATTGCCAGCTGTTGTAAGCCTGCAATAATAACATGAAGGACAGAAAAACTGCAGGTTGCTCTGGCATTGTAGCTGAGATGATTAAAGCCTCAGGTGATATAGGAGTGAGTTTGGTCACAGGGCTAATTAACTCCATCAGAAGAGAGGAAGTAATCCTTGATGAATGGCACAAAAGTGTGATAGTAAACATATATAAGGGGAAGGGGCTCATTGGATAGGGGAAATTATAGGGGCCTGAAAATACTTGACCAAGTCATGAAGGTCTGTGAGCGAGTCCTTGAAGGTATGATAAGGGAAAGCATTGCTATCGACGATTTGCAGTTTGGTTTCATGCCAGGACATGGCACAATCGACGCTATCTTCATAGTCAGGCAGCTGCAGGAAAGATATCTACTTAAAGATAGGGATCTGCATCTTGTGTTTGTAGATCTGGAGAAGGCCTTTTTATAGGGTGCCCAGAGAAGTTGTGCAGTTGGCTATGAGAAAACTTGGCGTATAGGAGTGGCTGTGCGTGTGATAATGAAGATGTACTGTATGAGGACTCACAAACGGCAGTCAGGGTGAAAGGTGTACTGAGTGAGGAGTTTAGAGTTTGAGTTGGCGAGCCCTGGTGAACGTTCACCAGGCTCTGTTTTAAGCCCTCTCTTCTTTGTGTATGGTTCTGGAGGCACTATCTGGTGATCACAGAGTTGGGCTCCCCTGGGAACTGCTATACGCAGATGACCTGGTACAGTAACACCTCGATTTTCCGGCATTCAAGCGCCCGGTAACTTCAAACAACCGGGAAAAAAAATCGTCTTACCAGCATCATTTCATCTTAACAATAATAATACATATAATATTAGGAAAAACTATTTAAAAACACCAATCAAATATATATATATAATAAAGTCCGTGGTTTCTAAGCGGGTAATGGTGACGTCAGTAGAACAAGCAACACAACAACAAAGCGCGGAAATAGGCCTTCAGTCTTGCCCGATCGACGATTCGTACATACAAACATTCTCATATTGGACATATTATACTCGATTCATCGCTATCATGCCGAAGATTAAGGCAAAGTCAGACAAAGTGAAGCCAATAGTGACAAGAAGAAGTGCAAATGAGTGGTTCTGAGCTTGGAACAAAAATACAAATATCCAACGAATGGAGAGGTGGATGATGCAACATCATCCACTCTACAACTGTGGATGAGTGGCAAGCATCCACCCCTTGCTGCCTCTCCCAAAGCATCCACCTCATAAATAAGTTTTAGATATTAGTGAGAAACCTAAGAAACTAAAAAGAACAAAAACAGTTTGATTAGTGTTTTGTTTTGCTACTAGTCAAAACTTTGAATGCGCTGCAGAACTCCTCCCTCCCGATAAGGCCTAGCCTTCGCATACGACGATACGCATTACGGCCGCCGACAACAACAACAGCTGGCCCTTTTCCAACTTCTACTGTACTTATAAATTGGCGAGTTGAGAACATTACTATTAAAATGGTATAGTATGTGTTTGTTTATTATATTAAGGCTGATAATACAGATAGCCATTAGGGGGTATTTTCTTAGGGTTTATGGGCATTTATAGGAGTATCTATCTATCTATTTGTTAGTAGTCTTGGCAAATCCAACGTCAATGCTATTAACCTAATTGCAATGACGACGTGTCTTTTTTGGCTGCTATGTCCATCATTCCAACTGCGGGTAAAAGGAAAACGTCTAGAGTCTACTCCTTATCTTGCTCTAGGAGACGTTGTACATTAACCAAACTACCACCGAAGGTGAAAAAAGCATAGAAGAGAAGAAAAAGGGGTTTACCTTAGTTACCGCTTATGGCCCATCCCGTGTTCCGTCATGTGCAGATCCCTATCGAACGTGCGCATGAGCGACCCTCTCTTATCATTTTTTCACGCGTCTCCATGTCGAGTCCGCTTTTGTTGTGCTCCTTCAATTCACCCTGTTTTAGGTTCGTTTCGGCTTATCTGGCCTTCTTTTTTGTTAGACAGATGTTACGTGATCTAGGGCACACGTAAATGGGCTCCTAAGTGTGTATAATGGAGACGCGTGTGGAAATAGCCTACCGAAGGTACGGGGGCGCCTGGCGTTCCTCGTATATGTTTTTAATTCTTTCTCTTTTCATTTTCTTTTTTCCTGTTAGTCTGGGCATAGTTTAGCTTTTAGCTTATTTTAGCCTAGCTCGTTTTCTCATTCAGGAATTGCTATGCCCCTATGAGTTTCATTTTTTCATAGCCTAAGGTGTACCGTCGGTAAACAATCTGAGATTTCGTTGGTAGCGGTGCTGTTTGTAGAGTTTGTGTCGGCCGCATTATTAGCGTTATTCCCGAGTCCCCCCTTTCGAGCCTTCACTGTGTCTCAAGGGCCTGGGCGACAGGTGGTTCGTGATAGGGGTACCCCACGGGGGCCCCTCCTTCACACCACAGGGTTTTTCGCCCCTGACTCATTCTCTGCTCACGGCTAGGCACCCTTTTTCTCACCAGTTTCATTTACTGGTTTTTGTTTTCTCTTCCTGTTTCACCTCCATCCTTTCATAGTCTTTTTGCCCAATCCAGGGGTACCCACGGGGGTCCTGTTTGTGCGAAACCACCCTCCCTGCCACTTCTCCTCATGGGCTTTGCTCTCTCTCTGTGGGTTGGGTGGTTCCTGGGGGATGTGCCTCCTCTCCCCTGGTGTGTCTTCCTTGCCTCTCCCTTTACCGGTTGAGTTAGGATAAATTCAAGGAAGACACTGCTCAGCTTGATGGCCATCATCGCTTGGAGTTCATAAGGAGATGACGCATTTTTGTGGCCTTTTTTTGGTATTCCCTAGACGCTCCTCTCGCTTTTTCGGCGCCGGACCATCTCGGCCGGCCCCGCAAATTTGCGGGAGCTCGATTCGGTCCCCTGGGACGTTTCGGCCCCCCGCAAATTTGCGGAGATCGCTGGGGGGTCCCGCAAATTTGCGGGAGGGTTGTGTCGGTACGGTTATGCCTCCATTGGCCCGCAAATTTGCGGTAATAGTTGGCTTTCACTATTGACCTTTTTTATGTCATCTTGTTGCCTGATACTATTTGGTGTGTGCACTTTACTGGTGTTATAGGCCCTGCATGTAAGATGTTGAGTGGTGGTTAACACTTTCTCCATCTTTGCAGGTTCTGCTAGTGCTCTTCCGCCTCGCCCGCCCTACTCACCTGCCTCTGTGCTCCCGGTTTAGGGTGAGTACGGATGCCTGTTTGCATGTGTGTTCCTGTTTCCCCATGCTCTTTACCGGGTTCTTATTGGACATTCTCTCCACTTACTCCTTCGACGTGCTGATTATGGTGTGTGTTCTTCTGGTGCAGGTAGGCTGCCTTGCTTTCGCCATGGTTGTCGCTCCCTGTGCTTGGAGAGCCCCAAGTCCTGCTTGCGCCACTCGCAATGTGTGTCCTCTACGGCCTACCTCCCTGCTCTGTGTGGCCCGTGTCTGGCCCTGGTGGATGTGGTGCACCTTCGCCCTGGTTCTTCAGCGGCGGCAGTGGCCTCTGCTTCCCTTCAGTCGGTGTGGGCGATAGTCTCCCGCCACATTAGGACTGAGCCACCGTTCCCCGGCTTTTGTTGCCGCCCGGATCCGCGTCGCCCTGGGTATCCCTGCCCCGACTGAAGGCCGTTCGCCTGGCCCTCTCCCTGCTCGGGCCCTCTCCCCTGGGTCCCGCGGCCGGTCATCACATCGTCGGGGGGTTCCCCTGCTCCGTCCACGCTCTCTCGCTCGCCTCGTCGCCCGTCCTCTCCTGCCCCTCGTTGTCCTCCTGATCGCCTTGACGGCGCCCATCGCCCTCGTCATGGTTCTCGCCCTACGGCCGGGGTTAGCGGCTCTGCCCCTGTGCGCCCTCCCCTGGCCTCTCCGGGTCGGGGCTCTACTACCTTCCGCCCGCTTCCCCTACTCGAACGACGTCCTCTTCCTTTGTCCTCTACGCGCGCGAAGGTTCAGGCTCTAGCTGGCCCTCTGCTCCCTCCTCCTACACTGTCCAGGATTGTCCGCCAGGATGTAGTTGCTTCTCCTCCTACTTCACCTTCTTCGGTGCCTATTCTTCCTTCACGGTCTCGTCCCACGGTGGCGGTCCCTCCCTCCTTCGCCTCGGTGTCGGGCCGCCCTGTTCTCTCTGCCCCGGGGACCTTGCTCTGTTTCCCCCCGCGGCTCCTTCTGTCCTCTTTTCACCCGGCCAGCCTTCCCACTCCCGTCGTCCTGCTCCTCCTCCTTCTTCTCTCCCTGACCTTCACTTACCGTCTCGCCACGGGGGTACCCCTCCTCTTGGCTCGGTGGGGTATAGCGAGGTTTCGGGGTCCCCTTTCTCAGGGATGACGTGTCGCTGGCAAGGGGGATGGTGCTGTTTCCCCCCATCGGGCATTCGTGTTCAGGGACGAGTCCCTCAGCGGCGACACACCCGTGGTCACTCGCCTTCGTTGGGCCGCGACTCTGCTGGTTCGTGTCGTGGATCTCGCTCGCGCTCTCACCCCTCTGCGGGCCAACCATTCTTGGGGGGGGGGGGGGGGGTGTGGGGGGGGTGTCGCCTCTCTCGGATCGATTGTCGGCTATGCAGGGGTGGCTTGTGTCACGCATCGACGGGCGCTTGGAGTCGATGCAAGACTCCCTCTTATCGCGCTTCTTGGCGGTGACACACCCTCAGCGCCTCAACCCTACCTACCCCTGCTGTGGTCCCCCTCCCTTCTGCAGGCCTACGCTCTGGTCAGACTTTCAGCTGCCGGGACATCCTTCAGGATGTTCGGTCCCTGGCTGTGTTGCCCGGACTGTCCTCCTATGGGACGGGTTTGTGCGACGACGGTACGCCTGGCTTGGCCATCTTGCTCGATCACCCTCTCCCATTGGGGGCCTGGTTTGCTGAGGCCTTCGACTTCGCCGGCCGTTCCGTCGCCGGCTCTCCTTCAGTCCCTCCCCCGGAGTCATCACTGCTTTTGCCTCCTCTTGTGTCTGTCGGCGGGTTGGACGGCGCGTTCTGGTTCTGGTTCGGCGCGCCCGTTCTTGAACTTTGTTCTATTGCTACCCCGTTCTTCTCTCACCCAGTTCAGTCCTCTGTCGACAGGGTTTTTCCCTTGCGACGGTGGGTGCCGAACTTCTTCTCTTGTCTTTTGGTTCCCTCCAGACTTCTGTTCACCACCTGCGGTTTATCGCGGCGTCTGCACCAGGCGATCTTCGCGAGGGTTTGGGCCGCGTTCGGCGGATCCCCCTTCGGCTCGCGGTGTCTTTGGTTCCCGAGCTGAAGGCGGTTTTGTGCGTGGCAACTCGGCGACGCCGGACGGTACGGTCCTCGTTCTGCCGGACAGCCCCCTTGGATGTTCATCAGGGTTTGTTGTACTCTGCGCTCTCTCCGTCGGGGCTTTTTTGCGCGGGATGCTTGGGGCCGCTATGCTTCTCTATCGACGGACCCTGCTTCCGACACGTAACGACGCGCTGTGTCGCGAGCGGGGTCTTCTCAGTCCCGTCCTTCTGCCGGTCCTCTTCGGGGTGCTGCTGCAAGTGCTGCTGCCATGCACGGGCGCAGGACAGGGACGTTACAGGCCGGTGCATCTGTTCCGCCTCGCCCTTCTGTTCTTGCCCCCTTTTCATCCCCGCCGTGTCGGGGCTGGCCGGCCTTCCACTTCCGGCCGCCCTTCGCCGGGGTCACCCCCCCGACGGCCGGGGGTTGGGGTGGCCCCCCCTTTTCGACGAAGTTGGGGGGGGGGGGGGTAGAGGAGGTCAACGTGGCGCTCATGCCCGCACGGACCGTACCGGGGGTACCTCCACGTCACAATGTGTAGGTTCTCTGGGTCGGTCTCCTTGTTCTCCTTCTCGCCTGGCTGCCCGGGTCGCTCCCCTCCTCTCGGGAGCTCCCACGGGTTGTTTTCGCCCTAGCGCCCCTCGGTGGCCGCGAGGGACGTTGGGGGCGGCAGATTGCGCGGAGGGGTCTGACCTGGAGGTGGACGTCCAGATCCCCACTCCGCTCTTGTCACCGACGCCGGCCCATCTCTTCAGAGGTGGCCCACGTGTTCACATCCATGCACGAGCAGGGTATCGTCGTGGGAGTTGACCGCCGGTCTCCCGGTTTTCCTCTCCCGTGTATTTCTGGTACCGAAGTAGAACTGCGACGCGATGCGCCCGGTGGTGGCTCTGTCGGCCCTCACCGGGCGCATCGTGCACACACGGTTTCGGATGCTGCCGGTGCCCCAGGTACGCCTGGCCCTGCGCCCTCTGTCGTGGGTCGTGTCGCTGGCCCTCCCAGATGCGTCTTGGCTCGTTCCTCTCCATCCTCGATTCCGGCGTTTCTTGGCCGTTCGGACTTCCGATCGTGTGTTCCTGTTCGACAGACTTCCCTTCGGTCTCCACATCGCGCGCCGATCTTCTCCGCACTGGTGGGTCAGGCTCTGGGTCCTCTCCTCAGGAGCGGGATCCAGATCCTGTTTTCCTTGGCCGATTGGTTGATAGTTTCCGAAGCCTTAGGACTGTGCGTACGCGACACCCTCACAGTCGTTCGCCACGTCGCACAGTTAGGGTTCCCCATCGATGTTCCCAAGTCACGCTTGACCCCGTCGCGTGTCGTGCCATGGGTCGGTCTCGCATGGGATTTGTCCAGCGCTACGGTGACCCGGGTCTGTCGGCCGCGGTGCACCTTCGGCGGAAGGTCTTCGCCGTGTTGCGCTCGGTCTCCCTCCCGGGTGGCTCTGGGACTCGTTAGTGGGTTCGCTGAATTGGGCCGCTCTGCCCATTCCCTTAGGGAGCCTCAGGCTACGCCGCCTACTCCTCATGGGCACCGAGGTGTTTCCGTTGACCCCTATGGATCGGCTCCTGCCGCTCCCGCGTGCCATTCGCGGACACTTTGGACACTGGGTTGCTCGGGGCACGCTCTCTGCGGCTGTGGCCGGCACGGGCTTGGTACGCCCAGTTGATGCGGTGGTGCCCGAGTCCGGTCCCTCTACCTGTCTCCGACTTCCCCTTGCGCTAGGTTGGGGCCCTGCGGACCTCGTTGGCCTTCGCATCGTGGATGTTCATGTGGCACGGTGGCTCCCAGTCCACGGACGGGACCTGCCTGACTTCCTGCAGCGTTCCTGGCCGACTTCTCCTTGGGGGACTTACGGGTCCCGCTGGAGGTCTTTTACTAGGTGGGTACAGGACACTCACCAGACAGTTGGTCTCCTTCCCTCGTCCTCCACTCCTTGTTTCACCTCTTCCGTACACGTCACTTTCACGTCGACGCTATACGTAACCACTTGTCTGCCGTCCGGGGGGTCTTTGAGTCCGTCGCTGGGCTGGTCGTTCCGCCGCAGGAGCTGGATTCCTTCATGACGGCTGCCTTCCGGGAACGCCCGCCTCCGCGCCCGGTCCCTCCACAGTGGGATCTGGAGCGGGCTCTGGACCTTCTGGCTTCTCCCACGTATACACGGGCCACTACACCGGTTCCGTTGCTCGGGCGTACACTCTTCCTTGTCGCTCTGACCACTGGGGATCGGGTGTCTGCACTAGCGGCATTGTCACGGCCCCGGGACTGCGTGCAATTCTCCCCGTCCTTTCATGGCGTCACGTTCGCCTCCTCCCCTCATTTTGTTGCCACGAATGAGAGGGAGACCCACGTTTTCCAGCCTTTCACCGTCCAGGCTTTCCAGCTTGGGCATACTCGCCATGTTTTGTGCCCGGTGTCAGCCTTGCACTCCTCTGTTGCGTCTGTGGCGCCGCCTTCGGGTACTGCTGTGTGGGTGTCTCCTCGGACAGGTGGGAGGCTCTCGCAGGTGCAGATGGGATGCCACGTTTGTTGGACCATTCGTGCCAGTAACCCTGTTTGTAGGGGTTCTGCGCACGATGTGCGATCCGTTGCTGCCTCCTTCCGGTTCCTGCAAGGTCGATCCTTACCTGACATCGCCTCAGCGGTTTTGTGGTCTTCTATCAATTCCTTCATCTCCTCCTACCTCTCCATGTCCAGTGTTCGACCCCTTCGGCCGGTGATGGCTCTCGGGGGTCGTGTTTCCTAGTGCTCTGGCGAAGATACCTGGTCTTCCCCCCTTGTCCCTCGCTCTTTTCCTTTGTTTTATTTGACAAAGGCTGGGGGGGGGAGTACGGGTTTGCAACACTTGATTGCAAGTTTGGGATTATGTATTGTTACAGTACATAAGTGTTTTTGCCACATTGAAAATTGTGTTTTGTTATTGTGTTCAATGTTTTTGTTGGTTTTGGAAGAAAAGGGATTTTGGGTACAGTACCTTTTTGGTTTAAGACAAGTCTATGTTTTTGCATTACTATGAATGATGGGCATGTGTTAAAACTGTTCTTTTTAGCTACTCCTCAGTTTTTCACTCTTTTATTAAACTCTCTTGTTTAAATTGTGTCTTTGTCATTCATAATTTTGTTTTATACATTGTTTTTTTTGGTATGTTGGGCTTGGATGTCCTCCTCCTATTTGTTATGCAGCCTTGACGTTGGATTTGCCAAGACTACTAACAAATTGGGAGGTTTGACGTACCTCCCAACCTACCAAATAGGAAAACCTACTATTTGGTAGTAGTCTTGGAAAATCCAACGTACATAATACCCTCCCTCACGCCGGACCCCTGCCCATCCGCGTTCTTCTGCTGACGTGAGATGTGATGACAAGAGAGGGTCGCTCATGCGCACGTTCGACAGGGATCTGCACATGACGGAACACGGGATGGGCCTTAAGCGGTAACTAAGGTAAACCCCTTTTTCTTCTCTTCTATGCTTTTTTCACCTTCGGTGGTAGTTTTGGTTAATGTACAACGTCTCCTAGAGCAAGATAAGGAGTAGACTCTAGACGTTTTCTTTTTAACCGCGGTTGGAATGATGACATAGCAGTCAAAATAGACAAGTCGTCATTGCAATTAGGTTAATAGCCTTGACGTTGGATTTTCCAAGACTACTACCAAATAGTAGGTTTTCCTATTTGGTAGGTTGGGAGGTACGTCAAACCTCCCAATCTATTGCCAGACGCCTTACTCCCCTTAATGAGGGTGGCCATACACAGAATGCCCCCAAGAGGACTTATTCCCTGTAAGAGGGACAACCCGAGCCAGTTTACTGAAGGACTTACAGGATTGACCACTCAATTTAGGATCCGTCCGACTCCGAAGCCCTCTGTGTATCTTGTTAGCCCTATTTTTCTACAGTGGTGTTCGGCTAGTCCATCCACTAACCTGCCTTACCCTTCGGTAAGCAGTACGGATTTGTATCAGGTTATCATCCCCTAGACAGGTTGCCGACCAAGGCTGACGAGTCCCATCCATCCGGATTTTTATAAGGTTGTCTCCCCTAGATGGGTTGCCGACCAAGGCTAACGAGTCCCATCCACCCTTATAGGAGTAATGTTCAACTAACCGGAGTTTTCAATTTTCTGGAGGTTTCAAATCCCCCTGAGTGCCGGAAAATCGGGGTGTTACTGTACTTATCGCAGATAGTACACGGAATGCTGAGGCCAAGTTTAGAAGATGGAGAGAGGGCATGGCAAGGAAAGGGTTAAGAGTTCATATAAATAAAACCTAGGTTTTACACAGTAGATTAGGGCTAGGAAAGGTTGAAAAAAAGTGGTGCATAGCTAGAGATGGACCAAATATTCGCTTCTGCATTCGCATGTGCGAATATTCGCTATGTTTTTCAATATTCGCATTCGTATTCTTACAGTTTCTTACAGTAGATCCTCTGGAAAAAGGCAAACTATGCCTGTGTATCCAGCTCAGTACCAGTACTTGCACTGCTGCGGTCGTTCACGGTGTTGGCGGCGGCGGTAGCAGACGCAACATTTTTACTATTCTGTATTTTTGTTTTATAATCAAACTTCAAATCTTGTCTTCCCCATGCTTTATCAAGATTACTTTCAAACTCCCTTATTGATTCGGAATCGACTACATACTGGGGCAGTGCGTTCCACTCATTTACCACTCTATCACAAAATGAGTTCTTTGCCTTCTCAAGCCTATTTCTTTCTTTGTAAATTTTCTTAGAGTGTCCTCGTTCTTGTTCCCTCCCGCATCAAGAAGATACCTTCACACACATCCTCATCGTACTTTCCTGACACTATCTTAAAAGTCTCTATCATATTCCCTCTCTTTCTCCTATATGCCAGTGTCGGAAGCCCCAGTGTCCTCAACCTCTGCTCATAGCCCGCGTTCTTCAACGTTGGTACCAGCTTGCTAGCTCTCCTCTGCACTTTCTCCACTGCTTCTATATCCTTTACCATATATGGAGCCCACACCTGGTTCGCATATTCCAGGTGCGGCCTAACCAGCGCTGTATAGAGATTCCTGAAGATTTCTTCGTCAAGTGACACAAATGTCCTCCTTATCAGCCCTACAATTCTATTGGCTTTGTTTATCTTTTCCGCTAAATGTTCTGAGAAATTTAACTTATTGTCTATCACTACTCCTATATCCTTTTCTGCATTCACTTCCTCCATCGCTTCATACATACTGTATCCTACCTTGTCTATCTTGCTGGTCCCAATCCGCATGTACTTGCATTTTTTTGGATGAAAAGGCATTAACCAATGTTCAGACCATCCCTTCATGCCCTCCACATCTCCTTGAAGCAAACCCATATCTTCCTTACTCCTCACTCTTCTATACAGCTTAGTGTCATCCGCATACAGGTATACCTCACTTCCATTAGTTATAACTTCAGGCAAGTCGTTGATAAATATAACGAACAGCAGTGGTCCCAACACAGATCCCTGAGGTGCCCCACTTGTAATTTCCCTCCACCCCGAGCCTATTCCATTCACCAGTACCCTCTGTCTCCGATCTTTCAGGAAGGCTTCTATCCATTTCACACATTTCTCCCCTATATTATAGCTTCTAACTTTCTCTATTAACCTTTTATGTGGGACCTTATCAAAGGCCTTCATAAAATCGCAATATACCACGTCTATTACATCACCATCTTCTAGAATTTGCATCCAATCATCTACCACCTTAATTAGCTGTAGTACCGTCGACCTCCCCGGCAAGAATCCGAACTGTCTCCCACTGAAAAGTTGGTTTGACTTCATATGATCCATTATTCCTTCTCTAATTACCGTTTCCATTAGTTTACACACAACACTTGTCAAACTGACTGGTCTATAATTCCCTGGGTCATTTCTCTTTCCCTTCTTAAATATAGCTGTTATGTTCGTCTCTCTCCAGTCCATCGGGATTTGTCCTGTATTAAACGATACCTCAAATAACATTTTCAATGGCTCTACTAACATCTCCCCTCCTTCCTTTATGATTCTTGGGTGTATCCCATCCGGTCCCGGTGACTTACTTCTGTTCATTTTTTCTATAGCCCTTCTTATTCTAGCATGGGAAAACTCTATTAGTTCTAGTGCCGGTGCCTGTTTGATGGGAATAGTAGGCACTGCATCCTCCGACTCCACTGTTAGTACCCCCCAAAGTATTTCCCCAGCACCTCTGCTTTCTCCTTATCAGTCTCCGCTCTACTCCCATCATTCAACCCCCCTACCAGCTCTGGGATCCCTACTCTTCTTGTTAACTTTTCCTGAATGTACTTCCAGAATATTTTTGGATTATCCTTCACATTTCTAGCTATCTCTCTCTCTCTCTCCTTCACCCCCCTCCTTGTTTCCCACCTTATTTTATTGTTTATATGTCTGCGTTCTAGATCCACTTCCTTAGCCTCTATACTAGACCCCCTGTTCTTTTTTAACAATTTTAATCTTTCCCACAATCGTTTCTTTCTTCTAATCAATATCCAAAGCTTTCTTTTCATTGGCAATTCTGGGTTAGTTCTTTTCCTCAATTTTGTTTTATCCTTATATTCCCTTACTGGTACACTTTTGGATACAGCATTCTCCAGTTTGACTCTAATTTTCCTCCACATTCCTTCAGCGTCTTCACCGTTCAAGTATTCCCCCCAGTCAATGTCCAAACACCGTCTCAGCAGCTCATAATCTGCTCTATCATGCATGTATATTTTTCTATTGCTTCTATTATCCCTCTCTGATTTAATGTTACAACTAAAGCTTATACAGGCATGGTCACTACGACCTATAGGGCTATCCACATTAACATGTTCCACTATATCCTCTTCATTGCTAAAAATCAAATCAAGTACACTCCCCTGCGATCCATCTCTATATCTTGTTATCTGTACAATATGTTGCGTTAAAAAACAATCTCTCACTTTCTCTATAAACTTATTTTCCAGGCTACCCTGTCCCGCTGGAGTAGTACAATTTGCCCAGTTGATCCTTGGCAAATTGAAATCTCCAATCAAAATGTTATATTTGTTCTCTCTATTATCTATCTCCTCCATTGCTTTCAGTAGGTTATCATCCTCTCCCCCGCTATTATTTGGGCTTCTATATATAGAGGCAATTAGAATTGATCCTCTTACACATTTTACTTCAATACACAAATACTCACAATACTGCTGTCTCATATCCACCTCATTAACCTTGAGCTCTTTTCTTACATAAATAAACAGTCCTCTTCCAACCTCTGCTCTAATAGCATTTCTCTCATATAACTCAAAACCCTCCAAACTATATTCCACCAGTTCCCTTTCAATTCTAGCATTTTTTGGTCTTACTTCCTGTAGGGCTATGACATCAGGTTTTTCCTCTTCATCCTGCAACCTACATATCAGTTCTCTTTTCTTGTCCTGGGTAAACACATCCACATTACTAAACATAATCCTTAATCCATCTACCATTCCTTCAGCAATTACACCATCCCGCTCCTCCAGTCCGTACCCTACTCCCCCGTTAGCACTACTGGGCCTGCCTCTTTGTCTCCTGTCTCTCCCTGTGACACCTCCACCCCGTTCTCCTCCTCCGTCACAACTCCCATCACATTCTCTCCCCTCCCTGATCTCCCCCTCCCTTCTACTCTTATAAACCACTTCCTCACTTTTCCGTCCCTCACTCTCCAGTAAAAATTTCTCTTATCCTCCTCATCCAACTTTCCATTATTTTCATCAGCCTTTTCTTGTAATTCCTTAATTTTTTTCCTTTGTTCTATACTCAAATCCTTCTTTAGTCTTATGTGTTTCAGTTTATCATTTGTATTTAGCCTCCAACTAAAATTTGTCACAGGCTCCGCCACTACCCTAGTTTTAAACTGAACCCTTATAGGTCTCATCTCTCCCCTTTTATATCTACCTATCCTACTGACTTCCTCCACCTGCCCTTCCTATCCATATTCGTCCTTATCCACACCTTTCAAGACCTCCTTCACTGTCTCCATATCCCTCACTTTTCTCACTCCATTATCATTCATATGAGTCTCTATATCTCCATACAAGATTACACCCCTATCCCTGTCCATGGCCTCCCTCACGACACTCTCCTTGTTCTTCATGACCCCTACAACTGCACTCTCAAAACTTTTTTTGGTCATATTCATTTCTTCCTTTTGCTCTTTCATAATATCCTCCAAATCCTTGACTTTTTGTTTACCTACCACCGTCCATGCAGTCGACTCCTTTACTTCCGTGAAACGTCCTTCGTATTCCTTCAGCTGCTCCTTCAATGCCATATTCTCTGCTCCCAGTTCATCTACCCTTTTCAATACCATCTCTAGGCTCTCATTAACTGCCAAAATAGGCCTGCATTCACTTCCTTCGCTAGGCCTATTCCCTTCCCCACCTGTCACACCACACATTACACACAGTGCCTTAACTTTCTCACCAATATCCCCCTTCCATTTCTCCGTTTCACTCATCCACTTTTCCAAATCCTTCACAACAATACTAACCTCTTCTAACTTCTTATCTGTGCTCTTAAATCCCCGAAAACGTTGTAACCTTCCTTCCGCCTCCGTCATACCCGAAATTCCCTCTGCCATGTTTGTTTACAAACTCAACAACTCACAACCCTACCACTGTCCCGTCACTACACACTCTTATTACACTATATATCACCCCTCCACCACACCAATATATCCTCCAAACACTTCACTAAATCCTTCCTCTTCTTGCTATCCCCGTATGCACTCGATATTCCGTGAATTAATTGACAATTCCCATAACATATGCCGGAGCCTCATAACTTGCGTCCGCCTTCCGCCATGGTGTGCCGCCAACTCTCGCAGTACTCTCGCCGTATTCGCATCTGCATTTCCATTCATAGCTATTTGCGAATACTGTATGCGAATATTTTCACGAAACCAATGGTAAATAAAAAAATATATATACTGTACAATATTAAATTTCAATGTTATCACAAACGAATAAATAAAAGTGTAGATGTGCGTTGTGGCCGCTAGCGTGGAATGAAGGAAGACTGAGCAGTGTTGCCACTTAACTTTATTTAATAGTTCATATTTGTTCTCCAACCAACTTTACTTCTAAACTCAATTAATGAAATCAACAAATACATGTAGCACTCCAAGGACTCGAACCTAGGATATTCACACCGAAATTCCGCGCATTTATGCATTACTCTATCAAGACAGTTAAAGAATTATACACAAGCCTACAATTTATAATGCAGTTTCGAAACCTGCATATTAATCCGAGCATGTACAGTCGCGCTAATAAGTGATGTCTCGGCACCAAGTATGTTTTGATCAATAATTGGTATCCGCAATATCTATGCTTCATTTCTTCATATCGAGTGGAACATATAAACATGTTCCTAAACTTACCCACCCTATTCAACATCTGACAGACATTAATACAGCACAGGGCCAGCCAAACAAAATGACAGCTGGGACATGACTTATTAGCGCGACCGTACATACATTCCAACTGTGCTATGGTAGCCTAATGTATAGACGAATGGAAGGAGTAATTAATGGGGCACTTAACCCTAGGGAAGGCCTCATTATAAATTGCTCCTGAGCAGAATTAATTCTATTTTTTCACCAACCAACTTTACTTCTAAACTCAATTAATGAAATCAACAAATACATGTGGCTCTCCAAGGACTCGAACCTAGGATACTAACACCGAAATTCACAATACAGTTGGTCCTCCATTAACGCGGCCAATGTGTTCTGGTTACCGCCCGTGTTAGCAAAATCCGTGTTACCGAACCCATATGTTTACATGTTAAAGGTACCTTGGTGTTCTGGGGATTTCCACAAAGTCCACTTTTTCTCCATAGAAGCCTATGTTATAATAATTAAATCAATTATAAAGGTTATTTGACATGTGCAATGAGTTGATTTGTCCATTGCAACAACTCTTACCTCTGAATAAATATTTCGTTTAGGCTAGGCAGCTAGGCTAATGAGAGAGAGTCACAGCAGTAGCCGACATTTTTCGATCGAAGCTCTGAAATCCCTCCATCATATTTCTCACCCCACACAATAACTACACATTGTAGGGTGTTCTAGTCTTTACCCAACGCACAACAACGATCATATCTACCTCTGGTATGCATAAACACTTGGTTAGGCCATTTATTTGCAGAGATATGAGCATCGGTAAATTACAAAAATCGTAGCTTCGGAATTCCCGCCTAACTCGCCGTCTTATTATTTCTCACCTCACACAATAACTACACAATGTAGGGTGTTCTAGTCTTCACCCAACGCACAACAACGATCATATCTACCTCTGGTAGGCATAAACACTTGGTTAGGCCATTTATTTGCAGAGATATGAGCATCGGTAAATTACGAAAGTCGTAAGTAAAGATTCGGCGACCGAGATAGCATAGCCATGGTGTCCACACAATGACAACACACACACTGACTCGACAGCCAAACAATAACATAAGTGTGTTTCGGTAATTATTCTCACCTCGCACATTAACTACACAATGTGGAGTGTGCTAGTATTCACCCAATGCACGGGAACGATCATATCTACCTCCGGTATGCATAAAAACTTGGTTAGGCCATATATTTGAAGAGATATGAGCTACGAAAATCGGGAGTAAAGGTTCGGAGCCCAGCTGGACCCCGCGCCTGTCTAAGTATTGACCGCGTTAGTAACATTTTGGATATTTGGGGTGTACCGCGTGCCACCAAATCCGCGTTTCTAAAACTCGCGTTACCGGAGGACCAACTGTATTGCCATTTCATACATAGGCCTATCCAATGTACAGTAATAGCATGTCAATAAAGAATATTCCATCATATTTCCTCACTGATTTCGTATTTAGTATCAGATATTGGCTTTTATTGAAGGATGGAATAAGGATTGAAATATTTGCATTCGCGAATTTTACAACTAAAAATTTGCATTCGTATTTGCAAATATGGAAAATTTACATTCGTTCTATCTCTAGTGCATACCCATGCGCAGTATGCAGAAAAGGGGTGGGCGCAAACTCAATACTGTACAGTGTAGCGTCTGCCTCAGCTGGGTACATCATGGGAAGAATCGTTGCACTAGAATAAAGGGACCTCTACCAAGGAAGAAGTCCAAAATTGAGAAATTTTTATGCATAGTTTGCAATGGTGAGCTTGTATTCAATGACCGGCTCGAGAGTGTTAACTTTGGCAAGGAGGCACTGGAAATGGTGGACAAGTTTTGTTACTTGGGTGATACCACTTTGCCGGTGGTGGGGTTGAGGCTGCCACTATCGCCAGGATAAGATGCGGCTGGGAAAAGTTTAGAGAACTTCTGCCACTACTCACCATGAGAAGACTCTCTCTCCCCTTGAAGGGAAAGGTTTACACTTCATGTGTTAGAAGCGCAATGACATATGCTTCAGAAACCTGGCCTGTCAAAGCGGATGATATCAACAGAATGGAACGCAATGAAATGAGAATGTTGAGATGGATGTGTGGTGCCAAATTGCAAGATAGGATATCAAATGAAGAGCTAAGGAGAAGGTTAGGTATCAAGAGTATCAGTGATGTGATGCGTACTAGCAGGTTTGGGTGGTTTGGACATGTGGAGAGGATGGATGAACAAAGTTGGATGAAAAGATGCAAGTCCATGAATGTGGAGGGAGCTGCACCAAGGGGCGGACCAAGAAAGACGTGGGATCGAACTTTGCAGTCTGATCTTAAATGAAAAAACCTGACAAGAGAGGCAGCTCTTAACAGGGTTGCCTAACGCCGCCATTAGGACGTGAGACCAGAACTGCGCTTTGTGTGGAAAACTCGGTTTGTTGTTATGTGTGCGATTAGTTTGCTTGGGAAACAGATGAACTTGCTCATGTAGTAATGTGCACCCTATATGGTGGATTGTGTTCTTTTATTTATAAATTATTATTTTGCTTAAGCTTTGTTTCCACATAGCGATTTTGATTAGTTGTTTTGTCTTTTACTGTGTTCGTACAAGTTTTGGTTTGTTTATATTGCAAATTTTACATTATAATATTTGTGTATGTACTGTATGTACAGGTACAGTATGTATGTACAGTATAATAATCGAAGTTAGTCACCACATCCTCTTGGGCGAACCTCTTAGTTAGTGACTTCTAGATTTTACATTTCTCCAGAGGAAAATTAGAGCTTGGTTTAGAAATGTTGTGGATGTCTATAACCCTTTCCATTTTGGAGAACAATCGAGTGGAAATTATCGCGGCGAGATTACCCCATCGGGCGGAGTAATTTCATTGTGATATGTGTATCTTTAAACAAATCTGTGGCATGGCCCAAAATATATATTTTTGGCAAAAATAGTTATAGGTATCATTCGCAGAAGACCTGGATGTGTAGATAAAGGAAACAAACAAAATTCAATGTTCCATATGTGTTGTTTGTTATTGAGCAAAAACCACCGTTCGCGGCAAAATTACCCCGTTTTACCCCTATGTTAACAAAAGGCTAAATATCGTTTAGTTTCAGAAAGATCACTATGCTGTACTATATTTTGTTTCTGCTTATTTCGTTCATGAAGGTTTAGGGCAGCACTTAACCCTTTCAGGCTCCTAGCTGCCACTTAGTATTTACTGTACTGTATATAAAATTCTCCTAATCTCATAATAGGAGCGTTCAATCTGTATACAAGCTTGCCAGATGTCACCAGATTCGCCAATTATCGTAATAAAATGTAAACAAGACTAAGAAGGGTGTCGGTTTCTAAATTATTTGTCGATTTTTCCTGAAGTTAATAGTCTTATGACAAGCGGTTTTAATCTTATATATTCTTCATATGAGGAGGTCCGTGCCAGAGGGGCCAACTCGCCACGAGTAGAGTTTTGAGTTATTGATGTTTAAAGTAGCGGAGGTAGTCACTCATGTGTTGACTCTAACTCGGTTTGAGCGTGACTACTGAAGCACGTCTCGTACAGCGCCTGTGAGTGGTCGGGCGGGCGGCCATTTAATTCCCCACGTCGTAGCCGCGCTCTCATTGGCTGAGCGCGTTGGCGAGTTGGCCCCTCTGTCTACTCAGATTCACACCCATAAACGGTCTGCCAAACGGCAAAAACAAGGGTCGCTCAACCCTATGTGCAGTTGCTATAAGGACGAAAGTCGGATGTTTTTTTTTGCCAGATGATTCCCAAGAATTTCACGGAGCGGGAACCAGCTAGAGCGCTGTTTTTGAAAATGTGGCGAGTTGGCCCCTCTGGCACGGACCTCCTCATATATATATTATAATAATCTCATAATTATATATTTAGCTCACTACTTTATTGTAGGCCTATATTTAAAATAAGAGAGCAGGAAAAAATATTGTGTTGTGAAATAAATCCATTACAAATTGGTAAATACTGGTTGCAAAAAATAAAAGTACAGTATATGATATACCTTCTTTTGTATGCTAATGATGTATTTATAATAGTGGTACAGTATCTAAATTAACCCTTCCAGCCCGGGTGTCATTTTAAAATGACACCACGAAAGAAGGGCAGGTGCCCGGGTGTTATTTTAAAATCCTTGTGCTTGAAAGCGTGCTTCAAAATTCGCGCGGCCAAATTTTGCATTGCAGGGGCGACCGCAGCGCCACCAAGCCTCAACTACTAGCATTATCAGTTCGTACGTGGCCGCCATAGCGAGTTATACTGAAAACATTATTTCCGACGTGTCCGATTCGCTGCAACCTCCCGCGGGCCCCACTGCTACCCCGCTCGCAACTTCGACGCCTGTTGCAACCGAGAAGAAAGCTCAACGAAAGAAAGTTAAGCGTTTGTTGAGTGATAGCGCTATACTGTACTGTACAGCGAGAACTTTTTGATAGTGAAGAGAGCAGTGGCGAAAGCTTGGTGGACAAAGAACAATTTATAAGTGCAAGCGAAGATGACGATTTCGTTGGCTTTGGAGACGACGATAATGTGGATTAATTTGAGGGGGGAGACAGTAGTGATGATCCTGATGTGGAAGTGTTTCAGGAAGGTGCTATTGAACTTCCAAGTGTGCTAGAACCTAGGCCTACCCCCTCGCCATCTTTGCTATGTCAGCCTAGGCCTAGCCCAGGACCTTCCCCTTTGCCTGCCTGTACGCCCTTGAAAGTGGGCAAATATTTTTATAAACAATCTCTGGTGAAAAGTGCAGCTAAAAAAGCACGCAGGGCAGCCGCAGAAAAGGATTGGGAAGCTGAAGACAGTGATAGTGACGCCGACCCTGGTCTAGCAACCACCCGCATTCCATTGTCCCGACGCCTTGACCCGGGACGCCGCGTGGGTCACCCACAGCCCTCGGCTTCATCTCTCCTTCAGGATGACCAAAGGGCCTCTTCAAGTGGTATTAGTAGTGTGCCACAGCCCTCAACACACCGCAGAGCATTATTTGCTGAGGAGAAGCCCTCGGCTCGCCGCAAAAGGAGCCCAACTCCCGAGGCCGAGGCTCCCATTGTTGAAGCTCCCGCAGCCTCCCGCGCCCCACACCGCCGACGCCCGGTCACTTCTTCACCCGACGACCCCAACATTGCCCCAGATGACCTGACGTCGCCTGAGGAGGAAGAGGAACAGGAACAGGAACAGGAACAGGAAGAGGAAGTCCCGACAAGACGAGCGAGAGGGCGAGGTCGTGGACGTGGTCAGTCTGCCGACGCCGCTGCCCCTGGGCGTGGGCGTGGGCGTGCAGGGCGTCCGCATGGCCAAGGGCATGTGCCAGGGCGTCCAGGGCGTTTGCCTGCTGCACCTGCACGTCCTCTAGCATCAGCATCCGACCTGTTTGTGTGGACAGATGGGGCTGATTTTGAGCCAGATTGTCCTGCCTTTGACGAGGTACAGATGGGTTCCGGGGTGTCACCAACATTTCCCTGTGGCCCAGCTGCTACCCCCAGTGAAATTTTCTGTGGCTTCTATGACAATGAAGTCATGGAATACCTCGTCGAGGAGACCAACAACCATCATGTGATCTGTGCCAACTTTCTTGGGAGGAAGACCAGTGCCAAGATGGTGGCATGGAGAGCTGTCACTGTGGCAGAACTATATGTGTTCTTGGCACTCACAATGCTGATGACACATATCAGGAAGCACGCTCTGGCAGACTACTGGATCACTGGCGACATCATAACGACTCCAGCATTTGGCAAGTACATGTCCAGGGACAGGTACTTCGACATCCTCTCGTATCTCCACCTGACAAACAACATGGCAGTCCACCTTCCCGACTCATTATGGAAGATCAGGAAGCTGTATGACATGATATGTCATCGGTTCACCACCTACCTGATTCCTTTCCAGAAGATGTGCCTCGACGAGTCTCTGGTCCTGTTCCGTGGTAGGCTGCACTTCCGACAGTATATCCCGTCCAAGAGACACCGCTTCGGCATCAAGCTCTTCGTCCTCTGCGACTGTTTGACGGGGTATGCGCTGGACTTTATAGTCTACAGCGGCAAGGGTGGAGAAATTGTGACTGACCCCCTCATTGGTTTTGGTGGCGCTGTAGTGAAGAAGATGATGGAGAGGCACTTCAATAAAAACCACATCCTCTACACAGATAATTACTACACATCGCCTATCCTGACCAAGTACCTCCATGACCGCAAGACCGAAACTGTCGGCACAGTCAAGGGCAAGAGGAAGGGCATGCCAGGCTACCCAACCAAGACGAAGAAGGCGGACATCTTCCACAAGAAGAGTGGCCCCATCCTCTCCATCCACTGGCATGACCAGCGGAAGGTCAACCTCCTCACCACATGCCACAAGGCCGAGATGGTCGCCACAGGGAAGGTGGACCGAAGAACCAAGAACCCCGTCCAGAAACCAGCTGCTGTCCTGCATTATAACCTCAACATGCGCCTCGTTGACAAGTCCGACATGCAGATGGGCTTCATCGACTGCCTGCGAACATCTTGCAGGTGGTACAAGAAGTTTATCCTGCATACGGTAGATATGTCGGTCCTCAATGCTTACAACATCTACCGTCTGAGGACTCCAGGAGCCAAGAAGTACAAGTCCCTGCGGAAGTTCCACAAGCAGGTGATACTTGAGCTCCTGGCTAAACATGCGGGTACACCAGGGAGGCCACTACAAGGACCAGGCCAGCTGGACAGAACGGGGTGTGCTGAATTTTTCAGGAAGCACCAGCTCAACGCCCTTCCTTTCAAAGCGCCAGGTAGTTGTTGTTGTTGTTGTTTTTCCCCAAGCTGCCTGGCCGAACAGCCCCAAGGCCCCGAGCAAGGCCAAGGCCATAACCGAGCGCCCCCACAGAACCCTCCCCGCCGACCACAATAAAGCCTGGGTGACCGAAGCCACTCCATGGCGGGGAGCTGAGGAGGGTGCGGAAACGCCCGGGAAACCAAAGCCCCACCCAGGGCCCTGTGCCCCTCAGCAATTAAGAAGAGAAAGTTGAGGGGCAAAGGAAAGATGTGACGCTTTGGCTTCCAATCTAGGTAGATTAGGAGGTCAATCCACGCAAGAGACGCCGTCACTTGAGATCTAGAAAATATATAAGTAAAAGGAACAGTCAGAGTAAGCTATGGGTATGGCAGAGATCGCTCAGTTCTCACTCTGATAGACCAGCCCATCACCACAGCGCCAGGTAGTAAAAGCAGATTCCAGAAGAGGTGCCATGTGTGCAGCCACACAACAAGAAGACCCCGCAAAGCCACAAAAACCACTTTGGAATGCCTCGAGTGTCAAGTTGGACTGTGTGCTGGCACCTGCTTCAACGACTTGCACACTCTAATAAACTTTTGAAGTGGAAGTGACAACAGTGAAAGTGACACTCAAATGTAGGCTAAGAATAATAATATAACTAAGTATAAGTGAAAAGGACACATAAGTAATAATAAGTGCCTTCAATAACAATATGAACAAGTGAAAGTGACACTAAAATATATATTTCTGCTTCCTGATATGTGTCATCAGCATTGTGAGTGCCAAGAACACATATAGTTCTGCCACAGTGACAGCTCTCCATGCCACCATCTTGGCACTGGTCTTCCTCCCAAGAAAGTTGGCACAGATCTCATGATGGTTGTTGGTCTCCTCGACGAGGTATTCCATGACTTCATTGTCATAGAAGCCACAGAAAATTTCACTGGGGGTAGCAGCTGGGCCACAGGGAAATGTTGGTGACACCCCGGAACCCATCTGTACCTCGTCAAAGGCAGGACAATCTGGCTCAAAATCAGCCCCATCTGTCCACACAAACAGGTCGGATGCTGATGCTCGAGGACGTGCAGGTGCAGCAGGCACACGCCCTGGACGCCCTGGCACACGCCCTTGGCCATGCGGACGCCCTGCACGCCCACGCCCACGCCCACGCCCAGGGACAGCGGCGTCGGCAGACTGACCACGTCCACGACCTCGCCCTCTCGCTCGTCTTGTCGGGACTTCCTCTTCCTCCTCAGGCGACGTCAGGTCATCTGGGGCAATGTTGGGGTCGTCGGGTGAAGAAGTGACCGGGCGTCGGCGGTGTGGGGCGCGGGAGGCTGCGGGAGCTTCAACAATGGGAGCCTCGGCCTCGGGAGTTGGGCTCCTTTTGCGGCGAGCCGAGGGCTTCTCCGCAGCAAATAATGCTCTGCGGTGTGTTGAGGGCTGTGGCACACTAGTAATACCACTTGAAGAGGCCCTTTGGTCATCCTGAAGGAGAGATGAAGCCGAGGGCTGTGGGTGACCCATGCGGCGTCCCGGGTCAAGGCGTCGGGACAATGGAATGCGGGTGGTTGCTAGACCAGGGTCGGTGTCATTATCACTGTCTTCAGCTTCCCTATCCTTTTCTGCGGCTGCCCTGCATGCTTTTTTAGCTGCACTTTTCACCAACGATTGTGTATAGAAATATTTGCCCACTTTCAAGGGCGTACGGGCAGGCAAAGGGGAAGGTCCTGGGCTAGGGCTAGGCCTAGGCTGACATAGCAAAGATGGCGAGGGGGTAGGCCTAGGTTCTAGCACACTTGGAAGCTCAATGGCACCTTCCTGAAACACTTCCACATCAGGATCATCACTACTGTCTCCCCTCTCAAATAAATCGACATTATCGTCGTCTCCAAAGCCAACGAAATCGTCATCTTCGCTTGCACTTATAAATTGTTCTTTGTCCACCAAGCTTTCGCCACTGCTCTCTTCACTATCAAAAAGTTGTCGCTGTATAGCGCTATCACTCAACAAATGCTTAACTTTCTTTCGTTGAGCTTTCTTCTCGGTTGCAACAGGCGTTGAAGTTGCAAGCGGGGTAGCAGTGGGGCCCGCGGGAGGTTGCAGCGATTCGGACACGTTGGATTTTTTGTTTCCAGTATAACTCGCTATGGCGGCCACGTACGAACTGATAACACTAGTAGTTGAGGCTTGGTGGCGCTGCGGTCGCTCCTGCAATGCAAAATTTGGCCGCGCTAATTTTGAAGCACGCTTTCAAGCAGAGGGATTTTAAAAGGACACCCGGGCACCTGCCCTTTTTTCGTGGTGTCCTTTTAAAAGGACACCCGGGCTGGAAGGGTTAAAATTGCTTACAATTTTAGAGTTTCAATAATATATATGGAATAATGAAGATATCTCAACTTTATCAACACAAATCAATCAACAACCAATCAGCATCTTCTGTACAGTATACTATACAGTACCGGTATTATACTCTACAATGAAAAATAGAAATGTACTTAATAAAATATATATACAGTATCTGTTAAACACCATAATGTAGGAAAAATGAATCTAAAATTATACTTGATGTTTTGAAATCACAACAAAAGAGATATAGTAAGTATTAGCAATGTTCACATTTTATTATTTTATTCGTGATAAATTAAAGAATCTGTGACATCTGGCAACCGTGTCCACAGATTGAATGCTCCTATTAGCTCTTCAAAATTATATTTCTCCCAATATGCTCACTCAAAGACAACTGCAGAGGTTGAAAAACTAACGCTATGTCTAACGCTGCAGTGAGCTGAGAGACGGCTGTAGGTTACTTCAGTGTCGGCCCAGACTTGGTGGGCGACGGATGAAGGGGCCCTGCGCTGCCTGCAACCACTTGCCTCGCTCCAAGGATACATAATAAGCGAATTTTGGGTCCTGTCTGGTAACAGGACCCGTTAGGAAGTGGTTAATCATGATCATGGTCATGCAGGTGACAACATTAAATTTTTTACTATTTATTCATATTCAGTTTTCTACATAATCATTATGATGTTTGTACAAGTGACATTGCATTAACATTGAACTATTGTCTGTTCTGTATGTATTAATTATGTTATTATTTATGCAGGTGACATAGCCTCAACCTCCCAGGAGCACCAGCTGATAGAGGACGTGTTGAGTGTGATGGTGGGTGTGGAAGGGACCTACATCACTGTCACATTACCTAGCACTAACTACGACCCTCCCACCTTTACTGTTGACCCTTCTGTTGGTAAGTCACACTAACTACAACCTCTGACACCTCCCATACTTTCACTGTTGACCCTTATGTTGGTAAGTCACTCACACTCCCACCACATATGTCTTATCATTATTTTATTTGTTGACTGGTATGCATTTATTGGTGGTGGCTGGGAGGCAAGGTCTGTATGGCATGTAACTGATGAGCTATCTCTACAGATGTGTGCAGGTTTAAGTTTCGGTGGGGGTAACTCCACAAAAATATCACCCAACCCAATTTAGGATGTATGACTGAAACCACACTCTGTGGATGAAACGGTCTTTAAACTTGAATGTTTGTATAACCAATTAGGTGGTCCGGTTAGTCACTGAATCCTGCAGGCCAACATTGAACCTGTTTCTCCTATTAACCCTCTCCGACATATGACATGATTTTGAACCGATTAGGGATACTTTAAAGCCTTTGTTACCATCAGGGGTATTTAGAAACCTTTAGTTTAGTTACTTCAACCTATGCAGTTGTCTTTGAGTTAGCTGTGGGCAGAAAACTAATTTTGGAGAGGTAATTATAAGAGTGAGAGAACTCTTATTTCTTATTGCTAATCTGGCAACCTCTGCGTCATATGAGTCTGAAGGGGTTAAGAACACTTACTGTGTACGTACATACATACATACATACATAATAAATGAAGACAGTGCTTCACATGAGGTGCAGTTTTGGTCTCGCATCCTAATGGCAGCCTTATTCAGAGCTGCCTCACTTTTCAGTTTTATTAATTCAAGGTCATAGAGTATGGTCTGATCCCATTCCCATGTCTTTCTAGATCAACCCCTCGGTGCAGCTCCCTCCAATTTCACTGACTTCCATATTTTTACCCAGTGCTACAGGTGGTTGATAAGGACAGCTGGAACTCCTGTTTCACCACCTGGTCTCCCTAGCTGATTCTTTCCGTGCCTCATTAATATTTAGGGTAACCCCAGTTTGCCCTCCAAAACACCTTCTCTTCCTATCAATACATTATGCTACCAACACATTACATACTACACTACCTTTGCAAAATTTCAGTACTTATGATGACATCACAACGCTAAGCTCCGGAGTTCCCAGGGGGGTGACCATAATTGGCCCCATCGGATTGTTCCCTGGTTTTGACTCCTTAACCCGGCAAGCGCGCGTATGGCCTGTGACGAACGTAGTTATATTCGAATTAATTACCCAATAACCAATATTCTGACAGAATTAGTTATATCTACCATATAAAGCATAATTTATTTGCCATGAGCACTTATTTTACTAATATGATGAAAATATGAACCTTGAAGAGTGATAAAATAAGTGGGGAAAGCATTTGGGTGGTAAAAAATGTAAATATTCACCACCCGGTCGTATCCTCAGGCTGGAGGCGGCGAGACATACATACTTGTCCTACGTAATTGCGGGAGATAAATTTGTGCGAAAAATAATCAATTAATGATGAATATAAGAGGAAAATAGATGATAATTGAGGAGGGGGGGGGGGGGGGGGTGAGAAACATATGGATGAGTGGTAGAAAGTACTAGAGAGGAATGATCTCACCTAATGACCTATTCCTTGGATATAAGAACACCAACTGAGGAAGATCACTTTACTGTATTGACAATGTTTCGCAGATAGCTTCATCAGGTCACTGACCTGATGAAGCTATCTGCGAAACATCAATAAAGTGCTCTTCCTCAGATGATGTTTTTTATCCATTCTGTTTACTTTTCAAGTACCACTCAACGACCTATTCCTTAGTTTTGAGAGCCCCCTGGGGCATTATTGAAGGATGTTTTTGTGGTCTTGCTTCCGTGATGCCTATCGCATTTGCTATACACATACTTCCGTTAGTTCTATCATACTTCTCGGGTTAAAGACCACTTCATCCACCGAGAGCGTGGTTTCAGTCCTACTGTAGTACAGTACAATAAAAAACTTGCCACAACACAGTCCTATCATGTCTTTACAGTGACCGATGTTGGTATAGCGCTAACAGCGTCTCAGCAAGACTCAACAATGTCCCCCTGAAGCACTTGCACCTGGCGAATCCGCACCACACCACCTTTAACAGTGCTACAATAGTGGAGTAACAAGAAATCGCTGTAACTGCTACAGAGGCTGACTGCACCACCGAAGTATCGGGTGGTGGGGTTGTTGCATACCTACGCCATGAGAACATCAAAAGAGAATTCTCAATGTTGCAGTACTACAGTCAACACTCTGTACAACCGATACATTTGTCATTTGAGGCTAAATTTTATTAACCGATGCTTTTTGGATTCTATTAGAAAAGCCCGCCACAGGTGGGCGCCAGGAGTGCTTCCGAGACGGCCACCGCTTGACTGTGGCACTTCAGAGTTGAGCGGCGCGGTGTCCATTGTTTACAAATCAACGGATCATCCATATTTATCGTGTTCTACACCAGTAATCCGTGCCTGTATTGACTCTCAATACGAAAGAAAAGAAATGGAAGAGGGTAGTGATGTCCTTGAAACAGATAATAGAGATATGTCAACGGCTACAGGCGGGTGCAAGTCGGGCCGATTCACCCAGTGCCGACTCATCCAGTATCGTATAGATTCAGAGTTTGAGTCAGATTAAATTGAAAAAGAAAATATACCTTAAGTTAAGTTTCGTTTAAGTAAAATTAAGTGTTCAAAGCTTATAAGATACATACAGTAGAATTGGAGTGTTAAGTTGCATTAAAAAGTGAAGTTGTCTGGGTGACTATTAAGTTTTGCACTGTATTATTTTGGGTGAGTGAGGCCTGGGTGGGAGTGGAGGATGGATTACCTGTACACAACCCTAGATGCCTACAAACTGGTAAGCCAAGTTATTGAAACTATTTTCCTATGTATTACTTGTTTATTACTTATGATACTGTATATTACTTACGTACATATATTTTTGCCTTTAACCAAAATCTCTAAAGTCCCATGAATTTCGGTTAATGGGAAGTTGACTGTACAAAGCATTATTTTTCATCGGACTCCTTAATCCAGGAGGTGCGGGAAGACTTAAGAGTTTCCCCGGGCGACTGCGGGAAGACTTAAGATCCTGGGCCTAAAAAAATCCATTTAACCCTTAAAGAGCGGCGGCGGACTTAAGTCCGCCTCCAATTTGCAGCAAGTTAGGAGCATTATTAAGGCTTTTAACCCGTACAGCCCCAGCGACGCGCCTGACGCATCGGCGATGTATGTAACGCACAGCCCCAGAGACGCGCCTGGCGCGTCACCCTAATTGCGCCGACCGTAACCTCAGGTGTAGCCACTCAAGAGGGCTCAGATTTGTATGGGAACTGTGTACGTATCCCACGCAACCGTGCCGATGGTTGAAAACTCTCAAAGACCACGTGCGTGCGCGTGAGCGCGCAATAACCTGGTTTTTTGGGGTAATTGCCTTCAATTTTTTACTCTTGTAAAATACGTTTTCGGGGGCTCTGTAGGACCATTCTTTAAGCTTTTTCCTTCATTCCTAACCCATTCGCTATTGTTTCTGGAATAAAACAATTTTTTGAAAACCGGCCGGGTTCTGGTGAACAAACATTACAAAACTAGCCGGGGCTGGACGGGTTAAAGGGTTAAAATCGAGTGCAAATGGCCGGGAGCGCAGCGGGCCAGACAGCCGACTCCCAGGGCTTACCGCCGCCCATTAACTCATGTTCCCTGTGTTCTCGAGAGGCCGGAAGTGTAGCCAGAAGTGAGCATAGCTGGGAAAAATATGCCGCTATACGCTAAACTCCCATGTTACTGGTATCACTGTATGAGAACCACGAGTGCTATGTAGCTCGTTCTGGTCTCATTTTGAAGCTTTTAGCGCCTAGTCTTTTGCTGAATACATTTCTGTTCATGCAGATACTTGATTTATCATTCAGGAGGGCCTGAACATGCCCAAATAAGCCCAAAACCCCCCCACTAGACAAGGGTTAAAACACCCCAAAAAAACTTGAACTTTTTTTTGTTTGCCCCTGGGCCATGCCAAATATCACTCCTCCACATCCCCTCCTTCCCCACTTCCCCCCCTCCTTCAATTATCACCTATTTTCCCTGTTATTCCCTTATTCTGTGGTCTATTATCGAATTGCTAGCAGGGCATTGTCATCAGTGTTACCAAGCGTGGGAATTAGGGGAGAAGTCAGGAAGAGAATTGAGAGGTACCTCCAGTGTCTCTCAAAGCTTCGTGAGTGGAAGGTTGGCTCACACTCACTCACACACACTCGCTTTCATTTCGCAATTTTGACCAGCCAAACACTGTTTCCACTTGTTTTATTGTTGTAACTGGTTAATATCTTCATATTAATGGTAAAATAGGTGCATATGAATAAGTATTAACGAAAAAATATCTAAGCAAAGAAAAACGAACGAACAGCCTCTGATGCGGACGGAACCTACGTTGACGAACCACGACCGACTAAGGACATTCCTTCGGACATTCTGAGAATGGCTACGTGGAATGTTAGTGGCATGAATGATGGCACAAAAGAGAGAGGTTCTGGAAGTGTTAGGGAATGCCAGGCTGGATGTATGTGGAATGACAGAGACCAAATGGAAAGGTTCAGATGTGAGAGAGTGGGTGTGTGTGCTGGAGTGAGTGAAGGAACAGCGAGAGAAGGTGCATGTTTGTTTGTAAGTAGCAAATGGAGGGAATGTGTAAGTGAGTATGGGTCTGTGGGTTCAAGGATTGTGTGGGTGAGAATGAAAGTAGGAATACAAACGTGGGTGATTGTATGCGTGTATACCCCGACAGAGGATATACTTGAAAGAAATAAAGAGGAGTTCTGGATGAATGTGGAGGCATGCCTGGAGAAGTTTGACAAGAACGAAAGAATATTTCTGATCGGGGATATGAATGGTAAGGTGGGTGATAGGAAAGTTGAGGGAGTGGTGGGAGGGTGGGGGGTACCATCAGAGGTGAATGGGAATGGTAGTGCACTTGTGGACGTATGTGTGGGGAGGAGGCTGTGGATAGCCAACACCTTCTTCCGACACAGAATGATCCACAGGTACATGTGGAAACGGATGTTGACGATGAAGGATAAGACAGTGGTGGAACGAAAGTCATTGATTGATTATGTATGTGTGGATGAACGAATGAAGAAATCTGTGATGGATGCTAGGGTGTATAGGGGTATTGGGGGGGGTCTGTCTGATCATTATGTAGTAGTAGCTAAGGTTAGGATACAAAAGAAGTGGGTGAGGAGAGCTGGAGGGAGGCGAGAGGAGGGTGGAATGGTGAGGAGGGTGGAGAGGTTGCAGGAGGAGGAAGTCAGGGAGGAGTACAGGAGAGCAGTGGAAAGACGACTAGGTGGGTTCGACCTGGAAGTTATGGAGGAAGTGGAGGAGATGAGCAAGGTGTTTAAGGATGAGATCTGTGCAGCATGTGAGGAGGTGTGTGGAGTGAGGAGAAGAGGGAGGGGAGTGAAAGGTACAGCATGGTGGACAGAAGAGGTAAGAATAGCTGTGGAAGAAAAGAAGAAAGCATATAGAGAGTGGTTGGGTAGTAGAGGGAATGAAAATTTCGAGAGACAGAAACGAGCGAGGTACGTGGAGAGTAAGAGGGTGGTGAAGAGAGTAGTGAAGGAAAGTAAGAGAAGAGTAGATGAGGAATTTGGAAGGAATCTGAGTGTAAAATGGAGGGATAGTAAGAAACTGTTCTGGAAAAAAGTCAAGAAAGTTAGGGAAGGTAGCAGGGGAAGCAGTAAGGGTGTGAAAGATAAGAATGGGAGAATGCTAGCCGAGAAGCAAGAGAGAGTCGAAAGATGGAGGGAGTACTCAGTGAGTTGCTAAATGTAAGGAATGAAGAGCCAGCAAACATAGCTGGATATGGTATGGGAGGGAGAAGAAGAGAAGTAGTGGAGGAGGAGGTGGGGATCAGGAGGTCAGAAGTGTGGGAAGCCATGAAAAGAGTGAAGTTGGGGAAAGCACCAAGAACAGATGGAGTGTGTGGGGAAATTTTGAGGTATGGTGGTGAGATAGTGATAGAATGGGTATGAAAAATTTGCAAACTAGCATGGGAGAAAGGGAGTGCACCCGATGACTGGAAGACTGGCATAATAGTCCCCCTATATAAGGGCAAAGGGGAAAGAGGAGTGTGTGGGAACCACCGAGGAATATGTCTTCTAAGCGTAGTAGGGAAGGTATACAGTAGGGTAGTGATTGAGAGAGTGAGAGTGAGAACGGAGAAATGGATAGGCGACGAGCAGGGAGGTTTTAGGAAGGGAAGAGGATGTGTAGATCAGATTTTTACCCTGAATTGTGTTGTGGAGAAATATCTGGAGAAGAAACAAAAGGTGTATGTTGCCTTTATGGACTTGGAGAAGGCCTATGACAGAGTGGATAGAGAAGGTTTGTGGAAAGTACTTAGAATATACGGAGTAGAGGGCAAGTTGCTGAAAGCAGTGAAGAGCATGTATGAGGGTGCAAAGGCGGCAGTACGTGTGGAGAGTGAGCAGAGCGAGTTCTTTGACCTGAATGTTGGTTTGAAACGGGGGTGTGTGATGTCCCCGTAGTTGTTTACTGTATACTGTATATGGATGGAGTCATGAAAGAAATACTATCAAGAGCAGTGGATGTTGGTGTATCGCTGAAAAGGGAGGGAATTGAGTGGAAGCTACCTATACTGCTGTTTGCGGATGATACAGTTCTGATGAGTGATAATGAATGGGAGTTGCAGGGTCTGGTAAATGAGTTTGGAACAGTGTGCGAAAAACGGAATTTGAAGGTAAATGCGGGGAAGAGCAAGGTTATGGTCTTCGAAAGGGGTGAAGTCACAGAGTGTGAGGTGAAGCTGAACGGTCAGGCTATGAAGATCGTCAACTCTTTTAAGTATCTGGGCAGTGTGTTGAGTAAAGATGGGACTATGGATGAAGAAGTTCGGGAGAGGGTACAACAGGGGAAGAGGGTTGTAGGAACGCTAAAAGCAGTAACAAGAAATAGGGTGGTCAGTATGGAAGTGAAGAAGTCCTTGCATGACAGTGTGGTAATCCCGACACTGACTTATGGAAGCGAAGCATGGACGTTGGTTGAGAGACTCAGACCAAGAGTGAGAGCAGTGGAAATGAATTACTTAAGGAGTGCGTGCGGAGTTACATGGAGGGATAGACAGACTAATGAGGAAGTAAGAAGGAGGTGTGGTGTGGAGGTAGATGTGCTGGAAAGTGTGAAAAGGAACAACTTGAGATGGTTCGGCCATACGGAACATATGGAAAGCGAGAGAATGACTACGAGAGCGAGGTGGAGGGACAGAGAGGGAGAGGTAGACCGAATGAGAGGTGGAAGGATGGAGTGAGGAAGTACATGAACGAAGGCGGTGCTGGTTTGGGGGAGGGGCGTCGACTGACTGGGGACAGAGGTGCATGGGGGCGGTTCGTTCGTGGCCACCCCTTCGGGGATCACGGCGTCAGGCAATAGATAGAGAGATAGATAGATATTTATGGTAAAATAAAGATGTTAGAGATGGGCACAGCTCAAATACGTACGCACAGGCGTGTGGTGTCTCATACCCCCCATGCGCAGCCGAGAGGTTAAACGACGTCACTACTACTATGGACTTGTCCCCCTCTGTACACAATGCCTTATAATATTGTACAGTGGAACATTAACGGTTACCAAGCTCGCCTCCATATGGGAGAATTACAACGTCTCGTTCGTTTATACTCTCCACTCTGCATATGCCTACAGCATGTAGGCAATATTGTGATCCCCCCCCCAGAAATTACTCTGTCGCTGTTAGTTCTCCAATAACCCCCACACATTATCGAACAGCAATTCTTGTTCATTACAAATATCCTTTTCTTCCCGTCACCCTCAATCCCACCCCGTTTCAAACTTCTGCAGTTACCATCTCCCTCCCACAGCTTCCATCCCTCACTATTTGCTCATCCTACAATCAACCCTCTTGTAATAATGACACAGCTGATCTTCTCCGTATCATGCACCAACTAACTCCTCCTTACCTTCTTCTTGGAGACTTCAACGCACATTCCCCCCTATGGGGAAGCCCGTTTACGGACACCCCGGGCAAACATCTTGAAAACCTTCTGATTGACTCACAACTCTGCTGTTTGAACTTGGATTCCCCTACATATAGGTCTGCAGCACACGGCTCGTTCTCCGCGATAGATCTTTCGCTTGCTTCGACTGACGCCGCCCCTTTATTTGAGTGGTCGGTTTTGCAGGAAAGATTCTCCAGCGACCACTACCCGATTCTTTTGAATTACTTGTACCCTGAACCCATTACACAAATTCCCCTATATAATCTCTCCAAAGCTAATTGGCCGATCTACACGGAATCCACTGCTGGAATTGCAGATTTCTCGAATAGGATCTCCCCCAAAGACAACTTTGAATATTTTTCGTCTTTCCTAACCTCTACTGCACGGAATTGCATGCCTCGCACCTCCTCCTTGCAACATCCTCGCCGAGTCCCTTGGTGGTCACCCAAACTGGCCAGCATGATCAAATTCAAACATAGGGTAGAGCGCCTTCTCAACAGGTTGGGTGATAAGCAACGGAGGATTAAAACCGCCCTCTCAAATCTTGCTACTCATACTCAATGCCTCCGCTTCATCACCATCACCATTGAAAAACTTACCCTCAAAACATTTTATAATAAAGTCTGCGCAATTGTCAAGTGCAATATCATCCAAAGTAAGGTACTTTCATGGCGCTCTTACATATCGTCCTTCACTTGTCGCACCCCTATCTCTACTCTGTGGAGAAAGTTTCGTAGTGTTGATGGTCGTACTGTCCGTTCCCCACTCTCTCCATTAAGGGAAACTAACTCGGGATCTTTAACCCATGATCCTCAGGTCATCACTGATATGCATGCTAATAATTTCTGTGCAGTTAGCTCTGACCATTCGCCTCACCAATTCCTCAGCTTCAAACGAGTAGAGGAATCCCACCCGCTCAAATTTTCAGGTGGTAGCACTTATGATTACAACGCTCCTTTCTCATTACCTGAACTTCAACATGCCATTGACCACTGCTCGGATTCCACCCCGGGTCCAGATGCCATTCCCTATGCGTTCATTCGTCATCTTCATCCAAGTGCCCTAAATTATCTTTTGCACCTTTATAATCAAATATGGGATAGCCATTATTTCCCACCTACTTGGCAACATGCTTATACCATACCCGTCCCGAAACCAGGCAAAGATAACAGTTTTCCGACAAACTATAGGCCCATATTGCTTACCTCATGTTTATGTAAACTTTTGGAGAAAATGATCAATCCACGCCTTCTTCATTATGCTTAGACACATGACTTATTATCCCCATATCAAAATGGTTCACGTCCCGGCCACTCTACATTACACTCGCTCATCCACCTGGAGCACCAAATACGTGAAGTATTTTCGAAGAAACAACCCACGGTGGCTGTTTTCTTCGACATTGCAAAAGCTTATGACACCACTTGGCGTTATCGCATACTGAAAATCCTCCATAGCTCTGGTATGCGGGGTTCCCTTACCCAATTTCTCCAGAACTTTCTATCTAACCGCACATTTCAGGTTAAAAACAACGGTATATTATCTGCTAAAAAAACTCACTAATGGAATCCCCCAAGGCTGTTCCCTCAGTAGCGTTCTCTATGATATTGCAATAAATAGTGTTACACAATGTCTCCCGCCCGACATCTCTCATAGCCTATACGTGGATGACTTAGCCATTTATTATACGTCTCCTAGTTTAATGCACATTCAACATCGTCTAAACAATGCTCTTAATTCCGTACAAGCTTGGGCATCCTCTACTGGTTTCCGCTTCTCGATTGAAAAAAACAATGCTGTCGTTTTCTATCGCGACCTTAGACACTTGCGTAAGCAGTCCATCTCCCTCGGTATGGGCTCTTCCAAGATTAAATTCCTCTCCTCCATTAAATTCCTTGGCCTTATCTTTGATACCCACCTTAATTGGAAATCCCATGTTGCCGCTCTGAAGGCTCGGTGCCTTCAGCGCATGAACGTCCTCAAGTCTGTGGCACGTGTTCATTGGGGTGCTGATCGATCTACATTACTGCTATTTTATAGATCCACCATTCTCTCTGCCCTAGATTACGGTTGCCCGGTATATGGCACTGCCTCGGCATCCACATTGCAATCACTTAACTCAGTTCATCACCTTGGCATACGTATTAGCTCAGGAGCTTTCCGGTCCTCTCGTGTGTACAGTGTGCTCAGTGAGGCTGGGGTCCTGCCGTTAACGTATCATCGTCAGCTGGTTCAACTGCGAACTGCCATCCGTCTCCAACAGGATCCCACGTTGGAGGACCTCTTTCGTTCCCAATATTTTTGTGTTACGCCTACTACTACCTTGCCCTTCACCCTCTTATCCACCCAATTACTCGCATCTTACAATATTCCAACACCTCATTCATGCCTCCCCCGTTGTTCACTTACCCCTTGGATTCTCAAACATCCTGAAGTTTGTTTCCATTTGTCTGATCAAGTAGAGGCTGTGACTCCGGTCAAACGCCGTACCTTAGCATTGCAACATCTTGCTAATCACGTTCCAGCTGCCTTCATTTACACTGATGGTTCGAAGGTTCCAGATGCCGTAGGTAGTGCAGCGGTTTCTGAACACGGTATCCATCAAAGCTCCCTACATCCTTACTCCACAGTTTTCACTGCAGAGTTGTGGGCTATTCATGGTGCCCTAACCCTCGTCTCTACACTTCCAAACGACCCTCCGCACGTCGTTATCTGCAGCGACTCAAAAAGTGCGTTACAAGCATTAAGTGAGTATGCCCCACGTGACCCATTGGTCATCGCTGTCATCCTTCATATCCACGAATTACAATGCAGCTCTCGATCCATCACACTCTGTTGGATCCCCGCCCATGTAGGCATTGAGGGCAATGAACGTGCTGACACCCTTGCTAAACAGGCCTGTCTAGGTGCTCCGGCATCCGCTATCCTCAGATCGGATGACCTAATTCCTGTAATGCGACAGCATATTCATGATAAGTGGCGCTCAGAATGGAGGGATCAACCTTTAGGGGGTCACCTTCGTTCCATCAAAGACGACATTCACATGGGGCCCACTTCACTCACCCCCTGTCGCGCTGACCAAACCCTATTAACTCGATTACGCATAGGACACACGAGACTCACTCATGGATATCTAATGACCACTCCCCGTAGTCCACCACCAGAATGTCACCATTGTCACACAGTTCTTACTATTCATCACATTTTTTGCATTTGTCCCATGTACGACCCTGAAAGACGGCGCTTCTTGCGACACACCTCATTAAAAGACATCCTTTCTGACTCTGATTCATTCTCTTACATAGCCATCAGTCATTTCTTGAAAGCTCTCAATCTATATAATGACATCTGACCAGTGACCTATATGACTTGCCTTACTAACTCCCCGCCGAACACTAGCCCTATTAGTCCATCAGCTAATGTAACGAAAATGGAGGTTGATGAAATTTTGTATAGAATCTTGGCAAATGGATTTAAATTATGCTAAATAATGTTATGAACATGAAAAAACATGTTGCCATTTTTTTCCATTTGGTCCCAGGGTGATTTTGAGGCCTATATAGGTTTTGCACCTACCCGGTGAAGTACAAATTTGATTTTTTCAACTAATTTTGTTTTAATCACTAGTAGAGACATTTAAATGAGACAAATATTTATAATAAGTATGTATATAAATATTGCAATATTTTCCCCTAAGATTTTTGGTCGATTATGATTATATCTTTATAATTATAATTAACAGTAATGATTAAGGTACCCCCTTACAACTATGTACCAACCAAATCACCTAAGATACTTTCACAGTGAAATTAGATGTTAAACAACTAAGACATATTATTAGCCCATCGTTGTAACTGACCATGAAGGACTCCAGTATGTTATTTTTCCAGAAAGGGCTGGGCCGGCCAACAGAATCAAGCTCCACTCTGTCAGAGAACAAACAGCGCAAATGACGATTTACTGAATAGGAGACTGACACGATCTCATGTCAGTTCATTCAACCGAGATCTATGCTTCTTCTGACAGGATACCAAATATGATGGATAGCATGCTAGGGCAGGTTTAAAGCCAGAACCGGTTCACAACTGTAGAAGTGAAGACATTGGAAAATCAATCAAGAAGATCGTGGAGGCCAGTGGCAATGAAGTGTGGACACTGAATATGGCTGACATCCTTGCAGAGGAAGACTTTTTCTCCAGGGACATTAAGTACCTTAACCCTTAAAGATCGGGGGCGGACTTAAGTCCGCCTCCAATTTGCAGCAAGTTAGGAGCATTATTAAGGCTTTTAAAGGGTTAAAATCGAGTGCAAATGGCCGGGAGTGCAGCGGGCCAGACAGCCGACTCCCAGGGCTTACCGCCGCCCATTAACTCATGTTCCCTGTGTTCTCGAGAGGCCGGCAGTGTAGCCAGTAGTGAGCATAGCTGGGAAAAATATGCTGCTCTATGCTAAACTCCCATGTTACTGGTACCACTGTATGAGAACCACGAGTGCTACGTAGCTCGTTCTGGTCTCATTTTGAAGCTTTTAGCGCCTAGTTTTTTGCTGAATACATTTCTTTTCATGCAGATACTTGATTTATCATTCAGGAGGGCCTGAATATGCCCAAATAAGCCCAAAAAAGCCCAAAAGCCCCCGCTAGACAAGGGTTAAAAGCTGCCACACAACGCACTGGCAGCATTATGTACAATAGCCTGACAAATCTAGTACAAGGGAGAAGCACCCCTTCACTGATGAAAACACGATCGAATTAATTTCAGCTGAAATTGAGTTAATCGCTGAACTACATGGGCGCCTGGATCAAGAAGACATCATCACACTAAATGATGTGGCCACATCATACAGTAATATGATGGACGATCATGGAGTTCACAACAGGCAGATAACTCGTCAGATACTCTTAGAGAAAATCCAGCAAAACATCACAGATTTCGTAATCACTGATGCACGAGGGAAGAAGCCAGCAATCATACATTCCAAGAAAGCTGGTCGGTCTGCCAGGCATTCCAGGAGAGAGACATAAAAGGAGACATGAACACAATCTTCCGGTGCACAAAAATCATCCGACTGGCTGTCCTACGTTCAAGGAGAGAGTGTCCATGGTCTTTTGATGGTTCACTGGTCGGATGCAGTGAAATGGGTGAACCAGCTGAATTGATAACCCTGACTAGGTGGATCTTGCAAGGAGCAAAAGCTGCAACATCTGAGACACGTAAACAACAGCTGCACAACTCGTGCCTGATTCTGTCTCAGCCAGTAATACAGGCCTGCAAGACAGAAAGACAAATGACATTGACCCCTGTATCATCAGAATCCACGTTCCACAACATGTTCGGAAGTCCATATGCTGTTGGACTCTCACTCTACACTCTCTACTCTACACTCTCACTCTACATGTACACTTCCACGATATCCTCAACCTCTACGATGAGAGTAAAGCTGTAGATATTATATACCTTGATTTTCAAAAGGCCTTTGACAAAGTTCCCCACAAACGTTTACTGCTAAAACTAAAAGCGCATGGAATACAAGACGGTGTGTTGAAATGGATAGAAAATTGGCTCAGCGACAGAAAGCAAAGAGTAGTCATAAACGGTAAGGCATCAAAATGGACCAATGTAAGTAGCGGGGTACCCCAGGGATCGGTACTAGGACCAATTCTCTTTCTAATTTACATCAACGACATAGATGAGGGTCTCACCTGTACAATCTCAAAATTTGCTGACGATACAAAAATTGCAAATAGCGTACTCTCAAAAGAACAAGTTGACGATATGCAACACAATCTAGATAAATTGTCATGTTGGGCCCAAATTTGGCAAATGAGTTTCAATGCGGATAAATGTAAAGTACTACATATCGGATACCTAAATGAGAAAGCAAACTATTCGATGAATGGCACTCGGCTTAAGAATGTAAACAGAGAAACCGATCTGGGAGTAACAATATCGAGTAACCTAAAACCGAGTCAACAATGTTCAGAAGTTGTTAAGAAGGCAAACAAAATAATTGGCTTTATAGGCAGGTCATTTGAGCATAAATCCAAAGAAGTTATCCTAACCCTTTACAATTCCTTAGTCCGCCCTCTTCTGGAATACTGCGTTCAATCCTGGTGCCCTTATTACCAAAAAGATATAAACAAGCTAGAACGAGTTCAACGTAGAGTTACCAAAATGATACCTAGCCTAAAGAACAAACCATACGAAGAGCGTCTTAGAGAATTAAATCTATTTCCTTTAACCCAGCGCAGATTAAGAGGCGACTTAATTCAAGTGTTCAAAATCATCAAAGGCATCGACAATATGAACTGTAGTAAGTACTTCACTATCGACCAATCTAATTACACGCGGGGAAACGGTTGCAAAATTATTGGTAAATCTTTTAACTCGCACGAATCTAAGAATTTCTTCTTCAATCGAGTTGTCAACTTGTGGAATGGGCTTCCCCGAAACGTTATAGACTGCATCACCGTTGATTCATTTAAACTCCGCCTAGACAAATATCTCGCATCAAACCCGCGACTGACTGCGTTTGTAAATGAATAACTTTATTTTATCCCCCCCTCAGTTACTAACCCATCTGTCCCCTACTAACTTCCTAATCCTGCCACGGACATTAGTTCCAGGGCAGTAATTCCCTTTCCAATGTTCCCTTACCCACTCTATACCACTGTTTGGACACTTGATCCTCAGTGTTTTGGAGGACAAGCAACCTAGAAGGGTCACTGGATCTGTTGTTGCTTGATTTCCTTTGTACTCCTTTGTACCACAACTTCATAGGTCAAAAGGCAGTAACGGTATCACTGCTGAGCCAGTGTGGAGTTGGGGCCTCGTTTGACCGTGTTATAAAACTATGTACAGTAACACCATTGTCAATGCCATCTCTAAAAATATCAGACAATATGACGTGTATGTGCCACCAGGCATTCTACGGAACAAAAGAATCCGTGCCTCCATGGACAACATCGACAAGAAAGTTGACACACCAGATGGAAAAGACAGTTTCCATGGAATGGCCCTTGGAGTGTACCAGCGCTCAGGGTGAAACAGTGTTGGGCCCAGTGGAGATCAAGAGTCAGAGCCCAACATCTGAGAGGCTACAAGATATACCACCAGCTGTCACCAGGATGGTTGCATGTATGATCGAGGGAAATCCAACACCCAGAACAAGTCCACACTACCCCAACTACAAGATGGGAGTGTATGATGATGAGTACAGTACCTCACAGACCAATGACATTGGGTGGCTGGTGGCACATTTCTGCAATAGAGACAGTGGTCAACAGGTTGGCTCAGAAGCACACTCATCACAGAGTGAGGAACCAGAAGAAACCACAACTGAGAAGATGGAGGAAGAACAGTGTGTACCTGTTTGGTCTGCACATTTCTCGCAAGCAACGACACCAAGGATTCACTCACTCAGTACCTAGCTGAGCAACTCATAGGTACTATCACTACTGCAAAGCTGATGACTGTGATGCGCCAGAGTGTGATGATGAACTTTGAATGCCCAGTCACTACCGGGGTCAGCACACAAGAGGAGGCAGACACTAATGATTCTACATGCTGCAGAAGGTGCAAGATCAGACTTGTAGTACATATATATTCACAAGACACATATGTGCTCCTCTTGGCTCTTTGCAGGGTGCCAAATCTTGGCAGCAAAGCAGCACTGATCGTGGGCACCGGAGAGCGCCGTCACACGGTTATGCTGAAACCCATCTATGAGGAACTTGGCCAGGAGAAAGCAGTTGCTTTAATCAACTGGCATTCACTAACTGGATGCGACACTACAGGGCACATGCAAGGAAAGGGCAAAATGGGATGCTTCATAGCATTCCTTGCTGCACATCCTCCTGTGGTTGCTGCAATCGCTGATCTGGGAGTGGGTGCAGAACCATCTGCTGAAGTAGTCAGGGGCTGTGAAGAATTCTTCTGTGCACTCTTCTGCCCCAAGTATCTGCACATCACACAGGCAAATGCTCTCAGATGGCACCTCTTCAAACTGCTGAGACCTGACCAGGGAGTGGACAAACTACCACCTATCCCTGGTGCATGGCTGGAGCACATCCGGCGCGCACACCTGCAGGCAAACATTTGGTCTCAGGACCTTGTCCTACATCCAACCACACCCGACCCATTGACACTTGGGTGGCAGAAAGAGGGTGACAGACTGCTGCCGATGCAGAACAAGGAACCACCAGCACCAGATGCTGTTCTGCAGCTTGCTAAATGCAATGAGGGCAGGTGTGGCGGAGTGGTCTTGCCACTGGGCTGGTAATCCAATGGACCTGGGTTCGAATCCCAATATGTCAATGGGAAGATATTATTGGGATGGAATTTGTGCTGTACCTAGGTATCAGTGCATTACCACAGCACACCGAAATGCCAAAAAATACCCTCGTTGTTCCCTGATTAAAATAGCATTGTATGAATATTCCCATATTTAAAAATATGCTACAGGGGGACAATGCCTAGTGAGTTAATTGCTCAATAGGTGGCGTTCTGAAAGTGAGGGTCCGAGTGTGGGGGATGAGACTGTGAAGCGCAGAGGCGAGGTGGCTTCAGAGATGGGATTGCTTCGAGCCGGGGTGCTTCGCATGTCTCACTCCCTAGACTGGAACAAGACCTCACGGGCCTCACCGTGTTCAGCGGTAGAGTGTAAAGGCTATCAGCCTATGCCCGAGAGGGAGTAGTTGGAATATAGAAGAAAAAAAACTGTGGTTCCATCATGGTTCAGTCAAGCAGTAAGACATGTTCACGCGAATGTTCGTACAGATCTAATAACACTCAGGTCTGTACAGAACTCTGCAACTGTGAAGGAGATGAGAACAAGTGCCAGAACACACAACAACCTGCCTCTGAAAAGGACTTTGAAGAAGAGTGAAGAGTATGTACCTTGGACTTCGGAAAGTAATTCCAAGTACATACTCACACTTATGTACATACTCAACGCTCATTAACTTTAAGGGTGGATCATACTGTATTTAATGCACTGGACTTAAAAAAACAGATTCTTAATTGTGAAAAGGGTCCATGACACCATTGCACAGGCACATATTGACATTTCAGACATGTATGAGTACATAAGAACAATTTTATGGACTCACAATGGAGCTTTTGGGAGGTGAAAAATATTTCATTATTGTTATGCCCCAAATGCCTTAAATGGCATATAGACCGACACTATTCACTCATATTGACTTGTTTTCATATTAAAACATTACAGCATTGCAGGATTGGTCATACTGATCACTTTGAGGGGTCATATGCTTGGGTTTGTAAAATTAATAATTTTTCGGTAGTGTTTTTCTTGTCATTTTTACGTCTCCATCGATTTTATAGTGAAAATGACACTGGGACCAAACAGAAAAAATGGCAACAAAATTTGTCCTGCTCTATTATGCATTTGGAGGTAATTGAACCCTGTTGCCAAGATTCTATACAAAAAAAAATGTTTCCTTACATTAGCTGACGGACTATATGAGGGCTTAGGGTCAGAGGGCTAGTATAAAATAATTACATCTTCAACAACACAACAACAAAGCATTATCTTATTTCTATTCTGCAATACAATGATACAATATTTTATCTTCAATATTCAATACTATTTCACGGTTCCAAATAAATACAATAATGGAAAAACAGTCAACTAGGCCAGAAATGCATGTTAGCAGAGGATCTGTTAAACAAATATAAATTATAAATATATAAAAATATAATATATACAGGATATTATGTTATTATGTGTGTGTATATACTGTGTGTATATATATATATATATATATATATATATATATATATATACTGTATATATATATATATACTGTATATATATATATATATATATATACAGTATATATATATATATATATACAGTCTATCCTCCTATAACACGAATTCCTACAATGTGATCCTCCTTTAACACGAGGGGGGGTGGGGGGTCCCGATAAATCGTACATTTATGTACAGTAGTTATTTTTATTTGTTTTTTAATTGTGGCCATGATATTGTAGATTCAAACATTTTCTAACTAATTTATCTATTTTATATTCATACATTTTGATATATTCTAGGAACTAATATATTCTAGGTCTTTCCTAGGACCGATCGGTCACTTTTATTTACCGCCGTATTGCCGCTGTATGTATACGCGATCGCATAGCGCGAATTTCATGTAGTGCGAGGGTCGGATCGACCCATTTTTCTTCATTAGTTTTAAGGTAAGTGATGTTTTTTTATATTTGTTAATGGTTTGATGATATCTGGTAGGTATTATAGGTGTTTGTTTAGCAAGAAATCCGGAAAGAAATGGGCAAAATTGTGGGGTGCAGACCCATATAGAATTACCTCCATATACTTTTTGTCGGGGCGCTCGTTTATGGCCTTGGCCTTGCTCGAGACCTTGGGGCTGTTCGGCCAGACAGCCTGGGGAACAACAACAACAACAACCTCCATATACTGTGTTATTCCTACAGCGCGAATTCCTACAGCGCGACGGGCTCTGCCACCCATATAGTCGTGTTATAGGAGGATGGACTGTATATATATATATATATATATATTTATATATACACATACAGTATATATACTGTATATATTATATTATTATTTATTTTTTATATATAATTATATTTTTTTACAGATCCTCTGCATTTCTGGGCTGGTTAACTTGGGAGGTAGCCTTGAAAGTGATCTTGTAAAGATTACAGTACATATATGTCTGGGATTGTATTGATGGAGTTATTTCATTAGTAACTCCATCAATTTTAATACAATCCCGGACATACAGTAGGGTCCCGCATAAAACGAGTAATTGGTCGATAAACGAGGGCGTTCTATGCGATTTCGTTCTATGTGAACACGGCATTTTGGTGGCCCAATATCGTCAATGTTCACTGGAAGCGTAAATTTCCGTCAGGAGCGTACGATATTTCGTACGTTTTGTACGATATTTCGGCGCTCTATATGAAAGCGTACGATATTTCGTACGTTTTGTACGATATTTCGGCGCTCTATATGAAAACTCCTCGGATTTGCCCCACTTTGGCGGCGGACTCGTTTTATGTGATCACATTCGTTCTTATCGAAATTTAAATATTAATATTTTAGGTCACTCGTTTTATCTGAACACGTTTTATGCGGGACCCTACTGTATGTGGAATCTTCACTTGGTCACTTTCAAGGCTACCTCCTAAGTTAACCAGCCCAGAATTACATGTTAGTAAAGGATATGTACTGTATATGTCTGTCTATTTGTCTGTCTCTCTTATCTATCTATCTATCTATCTATCTATCTATCTATATACTGTACTCAGACACAATCCCCACTTTTTTTTTTGGGGGGGGGGGGACTCAAGACAGAGCCAGAATAGGAACAACACAAAAGAAAACAATGAACACACAAAAACAAAATACAAATTCACACACATCTAGGTCATCCAGGAGAAGACCCAGAGACCAGGGTCTAATTCCTTGAACATGACGATAGTGCGTTGTTATACAGTATGTGCGATTAGTTTGCTTGGGAAACAGATTAACTTGCTCATGTAGTAATGTACACCCTATGTGGTGGATTGTGTGCTTTTATTTATAAAGAGCTATTATTTTGCTTAAGTGTTGTTTCCACATAGCGATTTTGATTAGTTGTTTTGTCTCTTTACTGTGTTCGTCAAAGTTTTGGTTTGTTTATTTTGCAAGTATTACATTATAATATACTGTATATAATATATATAATGAACTGTAAATTTCAATATACAGTAATACCAAATTATATGATATAAGACACAGACACACCCACACCTACCCACCCAAAATGTTTCTTGTACTATATATATCAACGACCTAGCTGAGGGTATAAATAACTATGGTACGTGAACATACTTGCAGATATTGCCAAAATAATTACCCTAATCTCAAATGTGGAGTCCTGTTAAAAGATTATAAGGTGACTTCAACAAATTGGCAAAATGGACAAATGTAGTGAGAAGTTTAATGGAGTTAAATCTAGACAAATGCCATATCTTTGAGATAAGTGAGAGCAATAGAATGGTGTCTAATCAATACCACATGTGTTCAAAGATCCTGCAGAAAAGCAACAGAAAGAGACCTAGGGGTAGTGATTAGCAAGAGTAGGCCATGTTACCAACGAACCATATAAACAATAAAATCAAGGATGCCTGTGGGTGGTGGGCCAACATCCAGGTGTCCTTCATTTATATCAACGTAAAACCTAGGATGGAGTGAAGAAGTATATGGATGAAGGAGGTGCTGGTTGGGAGGAAGGGCATCGATTGACGGGACAGAGGTGCATGGGGGTGTTTCGTTCGTGGCCACCCCTTCGGGGATCACGGCATCAGGCAATAGATAGATAGATAGATAGAACTGCTAAGACTTCTGATAACTCAGTTCCTGAGACCAAAGCTGGAGTATGCAGCAGTGATATGGAGCCATTTTGTGATCAAAGACATTAACAAACTGGAAAAAGTACAAAGAACAGTAACAAGATGGCTGCCTGAATTAAGAAGGGTTAACCTACGTAGAAAAACTTTGAAAAACTGAACATCCCTTCATTGCAAGGGAGGAGGAAGAGAGGCAATATGATTACACTGTTCAAAATAGTGAAAGGAGGGAAATATGAGGACTGCCAGGACTATGTGTAGGTAAACACAGCAAGAACAAGAGGACATTCGTACAAAATCCATAAAAAAAGATGTTAGGAAGTTCGCATTCCCACATATAAAAGTAAATCTATCTATCTATTGCCTGACGCCGTGATCCCCGAAGGAGTGGCCAATGTAAATACAAGGAACAATACTCCAGAAGAAACAGTGTGCGCCAATACCATTCACAGCTCTAAATCAAAATATGACAGTTGTGTAAAGGAAGACGGGACAACACAAGCTTAGCTCATATTCTGTAAAACACAAATAGGTAAATACAAATAGTAAATACACACACACACACACACACACACACACATGACTAGAGTAATCAAGTGACCCCTAGGGCTGGATGAGGTAGATATGATAAACAACATTTGGAAAGTTTAAGTTTTGAAGATTATCAGTATTTATTAGTGGCCCCTCCATCATTGACGATATGCCTATTAGTATAATAGTCCCCTTTCAAGCACCCGCGGTCAACTTGTTTGAAACACCCTCCGCAGGGGATAGAGTCCTAACATCATAAGTGTAACGCTAATTCTCTTATGGAATCGTCTTTATGATTGGGTACTCACTTCGAAAATACTTCGTAACAAAATTAAAAATTAAAATTAACTTAAAATTTGTTATATTAACCCTTGGGATCCGGGAGGCCTCATATGAGGCAAAATGGTAAAAAAAAAAATCGCTGCTATAATCATCAGAACTCGGCAACCACACGTTGTAGCGACGTCATCTCTGGCATTCTACAGACAACAAAAAGTTCTACAATTTGCAAAAAACATTGACTGCTCTAGGTAGTCTCAATCAGTAGCTACTGAATTATGAAGTTGATTTTACCAAAATTCATATGAGGCCCCCCCGGATCCAATGGGTTAAGGCTTTCCAACTCGTGGATGTCTTTTGTGGATTCTACCCAAGACGCTGAATCGACGTCTCCATTCTCCCTTCCTTCCCCTGTGCGCATACTGTGTGGACGTGCCTCGCCAGTGCTCTGCTTTATTCTTCGTTCGCTCAACTCTAGTGAGTCTTTTGCTCATTTGTATATATCTTGAGTTGTAATAGAATAGGTTTAGACTAGCTAGAAGTGGCAGCCCCATTGGTATGCCCGCAGGGAAGTGTTAAATTAGGGTATAATGTGTAGGCGCCATATCAGTCCCCTTCGGGCCCGCGCCTCGTGTGTATCTGTTTTTGTTTCTGCGCCTTAGCTTTGCTAATTACCTTTTAGTTAGGAGGCTATTATATCTGCGGAACAATTCAGGCCATCTCTATGAGGTAGTTGCATTCTTTTGTTATTTAGCAGACGCTCTGGTTCAAGAGTTGTCACACGTGGTGTGGAACTTTCCAGAGTCCGGGTTTGCTCCTTTTCCCCTCGGGCGTGGGGTTTTCTACGTTCGCTGCTGCTGTGTCTTCAGAGGTAAGGGTAACAGATTCAGATGATTATTACCATGAGCCTCGTGGTCAGCCTCAGTAGGGGTATTCTTAGTAGGCTAGGGGTATTTTGTATTGCTTAATTAATGCTGTGTTTTAGCCCTAAGATGTGACCCTGGTTTTCATGTGGTGATATTATACATGTTAACAGGGTGTCAGGAGACGTTCTGACTGATTTTTTTTTTTTTTTTTTTTTTTTTTGGGTGGCTGACTTTCTCAGATAAGTCGGTACCTTCAATAGTTTGTTTTTTCTTTTGGCGTATCTCTCTGTGTATTGATACCGGATACTCGCCTTGCAGGCGAGAAAGGAAACTTCCAAATAACCCGGCGTGGTGTGGTGTATCACTAGACTTCCGGCAGAAATGCTAATTCCTAAGGGAAGTAATCTCGGCCCGGCCGAGTGAACTCGCCCTAACCGACAGCCTCACGCGGCATGAATAGACTTGTAACGCCCGGCGGAAAAGTCCAGTGAGGTAATTGACTATCCCTCAGGTCCTAATAGACGATCCGATAGTGAATTAACCCTCACAGACCGGTTTTGCCTTCTATAGGATATCCCCGAAACCCGGGGGATCTGGCCGAAAAACATTGTAATAGGCTACCCCTATCTTTGTTATTTTAAAACTGCTAGACAATTCACTCACATCTCTAAACGTAGCCCTGTTTCGTATCTGTAGACTGGCGTTGAGTAGAGCTCTCTAAGTCAACTGGTTCAGTTGTGATGATTTTCGTGGAGAAAGTTTTTGAGGCGATGTTACGAAGGGACATTCCTCGCAATACCACAATCTCCTTCATAATTCTTCTTCTTTTCGGAGGTGCGGTGTCGCAAAGACAAGCTTTGTTTATGTGCGTCGGACGCACGGCTTTCAAAACACGCTTAATAGGCTTTCAAGCTTACGGTGCTCAAGAGCCCATCCGTGTTTCGGGCCCTAGTTTGTTATGGGCTCCTCAGAGCGCTTCCTGGTACCAGGGGTTAAAATGGTTAATATGGGCCAGGGACACTTTGTCACTGGTAAGCGGTTCAAAAAGACGAAGAAACCATCAAGGTTTTTTCATATACAAGTACAGCGGAAGGTTAGAGTAGCGGTTGGTCTACAGCTAATTTTCTGGCGTATTTGGGAGTTTATGATGTGCGAACCTCTCGGCTTATCCTTATGAGCATTGATTCCTGGAAATTTTCTATTTCCAGATCACAGCACATCAGTAGCAGCACTGGTCAGCAGGGGAAGGGGCCGATCCTGGCGTTTTTTTTTTTTAGCTCCATCATGCCTCTAGTCAATTTTTGTGCTACACCTACTTGCTCTCTTATCCAAGTTTTTGCACATAAACTCTGCGTAAAGTGTGTTAAGTGCCTCGATAGATCACGGGGCCTTTGGGTATAAAAAAAGTGTTCCGTTTGCTCTGAACTACGTTCCGTTCCGCACTATTTGGTAAAAGAGATCATTCGTGCCTAGTGGCACTGAAAGAAATTAAGAAAATTTTCAATGCCTATTCAAAAGACATTGCCCATAAGGCTTTACATTGCGACGATGAAGCTCTCTGGGAGCACCTAGTAATAAAGTCACCTGTTCTAAAATCAACGCCGTCTAAGTCATCTTCCAACTCTAAGGCTAAACCCAAAATTTTATCAAAAGAGTTAGTGAGTAGCAGTGATAGTAGTGACTCTAGTAAGGCAAAAACCCCCCCCCCCCCCCCCCCCCCCCCCCCTAACGCAACAATAGGGGACGTTCGCCTTCGCAGAGTGACCACTCTAGGTCCAGGTCAAGGTCTCTCCTCAAGCAGTCCAGGCAGTCTTCGGTGGAGACGTCTAGGTCTCACAAGAGACAAGGATGACGCGGCGGCGTCAAGCCACAGGAAATTTGATAAGGGTCACAAAAGTTCCCGCACGGAGGAAACGCAGTCGAGGCACCGGCTAACGCCGGAGTTGCGGCCACTTCCCTCCGCCTCTACCTCCACATTGCCTAACGTCCAATCTGGCAGCTCCGAGGTAGGGACGGAGGGGACTGAGTCGACTCCCAGGGAGGAAACTAGGGAGTCTTTGGGGGGACCTCAAGAGGTACAATTTGCCATCCCTAAATTGAACTTTAACTTGCCAGTGAGTAGGCCTGCAATACATACATACATAAAATGTTAAGACTGAGTGTTCCACACATAAGTGCAGTTTCAGTCTCTTGTCCTAATGGCGGCGTTCTAGGCCACCCTGTTAAGGGCTGCTTCACTTGTCAAGTTCTTGGATTTGAGATCGGCGCGTATAGTCCGATCCCAGGTCTTCCTCGTCCACCCCTTGGTGCAGCTCCCTCCACAATCACAGACCTGCATTTTGTTCATCCATTCTCTCCACATGTCCATACCATACTTGTACGCATCACCTCGCTAATACTCTTTATACCTAAACGTCTCCTCAGCTCATTTGTTATTCTATCCTGTAGCCTGGCCCCACACATCCATCTCACCATTCTCATCTCATTACGCTCCATTCTGTTGACATCCTCTACTTTAACGGCCCATGTTTCTGAGGCATACGTCATTGCACTTCTAACACATGAGGCATACACCTTTCCCTTCAGGGGGAGAGGCATTCTTTTCATGGTCAGGATTGGCATCAATTCGCTGAACTTCCCCCAGCCACACCTAATTCTAGCAACAGTGGCAGCCTCGGCCCCACCACCGGCAGAGATGGTATCTCCTAGGTAAAAAAACTTGTTCACCAGCTCCAAAAACTCATTTCCAAAATTCACAGCCACAGGATCATCACTTAACACAAGCTCACCTTTGCACACTACGCACTCAAATTTCTCTATTTCTGACTTATCCTTCGGCAGGGGCCCCTTTATTCTACTACAGCGCTTACTCCCATGGTGTACCCAACATCGACAGATGCTACATTGAATTGAGTTAACGCCCACTCCCTTTCCACACACTGCACATGGGTATGCACCGCTCTTTTCCACATTGCCTCGTCTCAATCTACAATGCATAACCTTGGTTTTGTTATTATTGACTCTTAAACCCTTGCTCGCCATGCCCTCTCTCCACTCTCTGAATTTGGCCTCAGCATCCTGCATACTGTCAGCTATTAGGACTAAATTGTCTGCATAAAACAGTTCCAATGGGAGTCCGCCTCTAAAAACTCTAGACAGCGCCTCCAAGACCATAATAAAGAGGAGGGGGCTTAACACTGAACCCTGATGGACTCCAACACGGACTGCGAACTCATCACTCAGTACACCCTTCACCCTCACGCACCGTTGATTCATTTAAATTCCGCCTAGACAAATATCTCGCATCAAACCCGCGACTGACTGCGTTTGTAAATGAATAACTTTATTTTATCCTCCCCTCAGTTACTAACCCATATGTCCCCTACTAACTTCCTAGTCCTGCCACGTTAGTGGCAGGGCAGTAGTTCCCTTTCCAATGTTCCCTTACCCACTCTAAACCACTGTTTGGACACTTGATCCTCAGTGTTTTGGAGTACAAGCAGCCTAGAAGGGTCACTAGACCTGTTGTTGCTTGATTTCCTTTGTACTCCTTTGTACTTCGCAAATCCTCATACATCTTCATTATCACACGCACCAGCCACTCTTCCACACCAAGTTTCCTCATAGCCCACTGCACAACATCTCTAGGCACCCTATCAAAGGCCTTCTCCAGGTCTACAAACACAAAGTAAAGATCCCTGCCTTTTAGTAAGTATCTTTCCTGTATCTGCCTGACTATGAAGATAGCATCGGTTGTACCACGTCCTGGCATAAAACCAAACTGCATATCATCAATAGAGATGCTTTGCCTGATCAAACCCTCAAGGACTCTCTCACAGACCTTCATGATTTGGTCAAGCATTTTCAGGCCCCTATAATTTCCTCTATCTAGCGCATCCCCTTTTCCTTTGTATATATTTACTATTACACTTTTGAGCCAATCCTCTGGGATTTTCTCATCTTTAATAATGATGTTTATCAACTCAGTGACTAAGTTTACACCAATCTCCCCTGAGGCTTTTATCATCTCAGCGACAATGTCGGAGCAACCTGGAGCTTTTTTACCGTCCTTCATTTTATTGATTGCGTCGCTCACTACAGCTGGTGCTATCAAAGGAGGGGGCCCAGATATTGGTTTTTCAATACTAAGCTGTTCCTTATCCCATTCAAACTCTACATTTAGCAATCGTTCATAGTGTACCTTCCATGCTTCTCTGATTTCATTTTCTGCATACACAGTCTTCCCATTATCATTTCTAACACACTGTTCACCTATAATTTCCCTACTGTCATTTTTAACTCGCCTAGCTAGGTTGAAGATCCCATTGGGATTGTCAGTGTTACACACTTGTTCGAGGACCAGATCCTTAATGCGATTTTTAGCATTGTAAATAACTCTTTTGGCAGTTCGTTTAGCTGCCTGGTATTCCTCCCTGCTGCCTCCTTTCGTCCATGCTTTGAAGCATCTCCTTTTCTCTTTCACAGCATGTTCTACCTCATCGTTCCACCACCAAGAGGTCTTATTCCTGGGGTGACCCTTTGTTTTCCCACAGATTTTGTCAGTGGCAGCGATAAGGAAGTTCCATTGGCTATTTACATCATTAGGCCTAGCTTCCTTATTTCTATTCATTTCCTCCAGTTCACTATGAAACCTATCCCTAACTTCCTTGTCCTTCAGCAGCCACACTTTCCTTTTGGGTATGTAAACCTTCTTGCGCTTAGGATCTCTGTATAAGCTCATGTCGCACACAAGTAGCTTATGCTGGGGGATACATTCTTCGCTTGGGATGACCTTTACATCTCGAACTAGTTTCCAGTCTTTCCTGTTAACCAAGAAGTAATCTATCTGGGTACTGGAGACCCCAGAGTTATATGTGATCAGGTGGCTCTGTCTTTTCTTGAACTTTGTGTTGCACACAACCATGTTGAGTGCAACGCAGGACTCCAATATATATTCGCCTTCTAGATTTCTCCTTCCGTAACCATTTCCTCCATGTACCCCCTCGTATCCATCTGCAGATGCTCCCACGTGACCATTGAGGTCCCCCCCACGATTGTTATTTCGTTCTCCGAGAGGCCTGAAATGACACTGACGGTGTCATTCCAGAAGTCCTCTTTTATCTCTTTCTGTAAACCAGCCTGTGGGGCATATGCAGATATCACATTCAGAATTCTTTCACCAACTTTCAACTTCAAAACAATCAGCCTTTCACTAACTCTCGTAATCTGAAGTACACTTTCCGCCAGCTCTTCAGCCACCAGAACACCCACTCCTCCTTTCGCTTTATCAGTCTCCACACCCATCCAGTATGTCCTATATCTTTTCCTCCTTCCGACAATCCACTGTACCCCATGCCTCTTCCAGAGTGTTTCCTGGGTACAGCAGACGCCCACTCGCCTCCTCTCACACATCTCAGCCACTTCATTCGCACGCAGATTCAAACTACCAACATTCACACTAGCAAGTCTGAGTTTGTGGGGGGCATTTGTCATTGTCCTGTGCGGTTTTGATTCATCGGACTTACGTTTATTTTCTTTGATTTTAGTCATAGTTAGGTAGGTTTGGCTGGCAGATGGGCATCACCCCCCCCAGAACTCTGGCTCCAGTCTACCCCGGGACCATTCTCAGCACCATCCCCCAAGTGATTACAAGGGGGTAGGATCCAGTGGCCTCGGTACGCCCCACCAGAACCAGCCGCAGGGACGCACCCCGTGCGCGTACACGGCACTACGACTGGCCTGGTATTTTTCGCCCAATGACAGGGCAGCCTCCTGGAGCGCTACCACCAGGTTCGGGCCCCTACACTATTGGGCGGAAAGTGCCAGTCCGGGGAAACACTACGTACTGTACCCTCTGGATCCATTTCGTCCAGGTTGGGCCCAGGGCGCCAGGGCCGGGTCCAGAGGGAGCGACACCCACTGCCAGTGTGCCGCCATTAGGCAACTTGGAGCAAGTACAATGAAGCCCTGTCACAGCACTATCATATAGAGACAATGCCAGCACCAATAACAAGGCTTCATTGTATAGTGATGGCTACTTGGTCCGCAAGTCTAACACCATCCCCCCTATTAGTCGCCTTGTACGACATGCAGTAGGATGCGTGAGGCATATTCTTTTTTTCCTCCACCATTAGATGAAGGCCCCCTTACCCCCTGGGGGAATAGTTTCGCAAAGAGTGTTAGCAGAACAATACCGTGGATACACGGCCTGCAGACACCACGACTATGAAGGTTCTCAGGTGAGTCAAGTGATACCAGATTCCCAACCTATTGAACAGGGGAGAACTGTATGGAGACAGTCTGAACCCTCAAATGTTTTTTGTTTTTTGTTTTTTCTATGTGATTGAGGGAGGCAAAAGGCATAACTGCCTATAGCGAGTGCCTCCCCCATAGTTGAAAGAGTGACAGGGCCAAAATCAAGGGACGTTCGAGCCAAAATGCCTGGACACACGGAGTTTGAAGCAATTTAAGTCATAGGAAGAGGGAAAGACTGATTCTGGGAGAGAGTTCCAGAGCTCAGCTGTTGAGTAGAAGAAAGTTTGAGAGTAACGTTTCACTCTTGGGTTGGAGAGTTGCACAGAGTAGGGGTGGGATTGAGTTGCAAGACGGGTACCACGGGCCCTACGTAAAGGAGGTGGTATGCACTGGGATAGCTCTGAGGAACACTGATTATTATAGTAGCGATAGAATAGCGAGAGAGATGCAACATTGTGACGGAGAGAGAGAGAGTTGGTGAGTGGACGGGAGTTAATGATACGAAAGGCCTTCCTTTCAACTTTGTCTAGGAGAGCGGTGTGAGAGGAACCTCCCCACACATGTGAACAATACTCAATACAAGGGCGCACTATGCCCCTGTACAAAGCAAGAAGCTGTGCAGGGGAAAAGAACCCCTAAGGCGGTTGAGCACACCCAGCTTCTGGGAGGCTGCCTTAGCAAGACTGGTAATATGGTCCTTCCAAATGAGAGCAGAAGAAAAAGAGACACCAAGAATATTGAGAGAAGATGAAGGGTTGATTTTTGTATTGTTGAAGAATAAGGGATAGTCCGCTGGGATCCTGACGGATAGATAGATGGAGAAATTGGGATTTGGAAGCATTAAAGTTAACAAGGTTTTCTCTGCCCCAATTGGAAATAGTATTAGATCAGAATTTAAGAGTTCTATGGCTTCATTACGTTTGTTGTTGAGGGATTGCTGGCTGGGGCGTTCTGAAAAACTAATGGAGTAGTGTAAGGTTGAGTCGTCTGAGTATGAATGGATGGGAATTAAGGTACAGTTAAGGAGATCATTTATAAAAATTAGAAAGAGGATAGGAGATAGGACAGGGCCCTGAGGAACACCGGAGTTTATAGGGTGAGGAAGTGAACAATGGCCGTCCACAACCGCGGCTATGGAACGGCCGGAAAGGAAATTAGAGACAAAGGCACAGATGGAGGGATAGAAACCGAAGGAGGGTAGTTTAGAAATTAAAGATTTATGCCAGACTCTATCGAAGGCTTTCGATATGTCTAGTGCAATAGAAAAAGTCTCACCGAAGTCCCGAAAGGAGGATGACCAAGAGTTAGTAAGATATGAAAGAAGATCACCAGTAGAGCGACCCTTAAAGCCATACTGGCGATCTGAGAGCAGATTATGAGAAGAGAAATGCTTAAGAAATTTGGAAGCAAGAATAGTTTCAAAAACTTTAGAAAGACAAGAGATGAGAGCAATTGGACGATAGTTGGAGGGTTGAGAGCGGTCACCCTTCTTTGGGACAGGTTGAATCAGCAAACTTCCAGCATGAAGGGAAGACGTTAGAGGATAGACAGAGACAAAAGAGTTTGCCTAGGCAGGGAGTCAGCACGGAAGCACAGTTTTTGAGAACAACAGGAGGAACACCGTCCGGACTGTACGCCTTATTAGTGTTAAGCCCAGAGAGGGTAGAAAGTACATCTTTAGAAGAGATTAGGATATTAGGCATAAGTAAGAGAGAGGAGGGCGGAGAGGGAGGAATAGCACCGGAATCATCCAAGGTGGAGTTTCTAGCAAAAGTTTGAGCGAAGAGTTTAGCTTTGTCAGAGGAAGAAGTGATGGTTGTGCCATCAGAGTGGGAAAAGGGAGGGAAAGACGAGGAAGAGATATTGTTGGAGAGGGTTTTGGCTAGATGCCAGAAAGATTGGGAAGAGCTAGAGTTGGATAGTTCAGTGCATTTATTATTGATGAAAGAGTGTTTGGCAAGTCGAAGAACAGATTTGGCTTGATTCCGGGCAGAAACATATGAAGAATGAGAGTCTTGAGTTTTAAGGCGTCGGTACCGTTTGAATGCTTCCTCCTTATTGCGGACAGCAGTAGAACAGGTGTGAGTAAACCAAGATTTTTTAGCATTAGTCTGAGAGAAAGAGAATGGAATGTATGCTTCCATGCCCGATAGGATTACCTCGGTAATGCGTTCAGCACTCTCCTCGGGTCCTCGGCCACGGAAGCAGAAATCATTCCATGGGAAATCAAAGAAGTACTGCCAAAGAGCCTCCCAGTCGGCAGCGCCAAAGTGCCACAAGCGCCGCCGGCTAGGAGGATCGGGTGGCCGTACTGGAGAGATAGGACAGGTGACAGAGATAAGTTTATGGTCGGAGGAGCCCAAAGGAGAGAAAAGATCGACAGTATAAGAAGAAGGGTTAGAAGTTTGAAACGGGTCAAGAATGTTGGGCCGATCTCCGATGCGATCCGGGATACGGGTGGGTTGCTGAACTAACTGCTCTAGGTCATTTAGGATAGAAAAGACGTAGGCTTGTTCACCAGGTGGATCAGTAGTGTGAGAGGAGAGCCATTGGCGGTGGTGAACGTTGAAATCTCCTAAGATGGAGATTTCTGAGAAAGGAGAAATGGATAGAATGTGTTCCACTGTAGAGTTTAGATAGTCAAAGAATTTGGGAAAGTTGGTAGAGTTAGGGGAAAAATAGACAGCACAGAAATATTTAGTAAGAAAATGACAGGAAAGTTTGAGCCATAAAGTTGAGAATTCAGAGGAGTCGAAATCAGGAACACGAGAGCAGTGAGTTTGTTGTGCACATATGCACAACATCCGCCTTTGGCTTTGAAACTAGGATAGAGAAAGTAGGAGGATACAGAGAAGGGGCTGCTGGATGTTGCTACAGACACCTGAGTTTCGGTGAGGAAGAGAAGATCAGGTTTGTAGGAGGAGAGATGGTGCTCAACAGAGTGAAAAAAGTTAGAGGAAAGTCCGCGAATGTTGCAGAAATTAATAGAAAGAGTAACAGGCCGAGGTCCAGGTAATTGTGTGGGGCCGTCAGGGGATGGTCGGTCGGGTGTGGGGGCATTTATGGTCCCCCCCCCCCCCCCCCCCCCCCCCCCCCCTGGGGACTCCGAGGCTGGGCTAGAATTCATATTTTTTTTTTTTTTTTTTAATTTTGGTGTGGAGGAATGAAGTGTGGTGTGCATGTTTAGTGTAGTGAAGTGAAGTGGATAGGAGGAGGAGGTGTTTGTGAGAGCTAGCTGGATTGCTCTCAGTGTAAATGAGGCACAAAGAAAATCAGTACGAGAGGCCAAGCAAATGAAACCGGAGTTCCAGCGACTCTTTATCACATGCCTATAACCTCACCTGGGTCTAGCCCTGATCGATTGGTGCCCAATGTGGAACCCATTGTTCATTTTCAGGATAATGTTAGGGAAAGTGATATTGTAGAGACCATCCCTTCATCAGTTCTGGACTTAGTATGGCCAGTGAATGGTAAAGTGGTAAAGTGTCTGAACCCCGGCAACAACCGGAAATTATGGAGGTGCCGGATGAGCCGGAGAACATTGAACTGTCCCCAGCACAATCAAGACTTACCGTAAAACCGTGTAATTTCGGACATTTTCGATATTTTTTAACAATTTCTCCTGACTGTAAACACATTATAGAGATTTAACTAGGTCAAGTGATGTGTGGTGATAGTGCGCCGTAATCCAGGAAGCCTTCTAAAATTATCCCTCATAATAAGAGAGCTATCCTTATCTTAAATGATGTCCGAAGTCATCTTGAAAATTGGCTAACTTCGGACATGTATGGCTAAATTCGGACATACAGTGATTTCTTATGGAAAATGATTGCCAAGAAAGCTGGGATAAGTTCGGACAAACTGAGGAGAACTTCGGACGTACGTTCGTGGCTTTATTTCATTCATTTTTCGGCTCCTACTATTTTATATGAATATTTTATTATTGCTGCTTATTCCTGTCCGATGTCTTAGTGGAACATGCACAGTCAATACTTTTAGGCCTGTATAACCAGTATAGGAGGGGGTTATATACGATGTTTAACAAATATTCTTTTTGGATCTGTTCTCGTTAGGCATTGAACTCGCTCTTAGAAAATATTGAGCAGGAAAAATAACCAATGCTGTTAAATCAATAACTCAAAAATTAACTAGGCCTAGTGAAAATATATAGGTATGTACAGTATACTCTATCACTGCATATACATTTTTATGAATTTGATCATTTTTATAGGTATAACGTATGTGTTGGTGTTTCTTTCGGCAGATAATTTTTTTTGGGGACAAGATATATGCCTCTCCTAATTTATATATATTATATATCCAGAATTATCCTAAATACATAAATCGGTTAGCATATTATCATATTTTTATGGTTTTTTGGACTCAGAGAATGATTATCTGATCTTTAACCACCATTTTAACCCTTCCGGCCCGGGCTGCCTTTCTAAAGGACGGAGCTCGTATCCGGGCGATCTGGCGGTAAAATGACTCTTGTAAACAAAGGCTTATCTCCCTTAATATAAGACCTACAATTATAAAACATATATAAAAAATGTGCGCCTTACCTTGCTGCGTAGAATGGCATTGAGTAGAGCTCTCTAGCTCAACTGGTTCCGGAGTTATGGCGATGTTAGTGGAGGTAACTTTTGCCGCGTATTTACCTTGGCGCGTCCGAACACTCAACCGCGGCCCCGGCTACGACGCACTGTTGCACTCGTCGCCCCACCCGCAATTATGCCGGGAAGCGATTTGAGAGATTTTATTGTGCCATTTATTATAGTTATTATGTTATTTTCACTCAATAAAGTTATTTTTATGAAGTAATTTGTGTCTCTGTCACTTATACTTAGTTTTATTGTTATTATTATAGTAGTTATTGTTATATTATACTGGACTATGGTAATTGATAGTGTCATTTTCACTTTTATGTATTGTTAGGTAAGCTAATAATATATACCGGTATATAGTGTCACTTTCACTTGTTCATATTGTTATGAATGCACTTATTATTACTTATGTGTGTCTCACTTATACTTAGTTTTAGTATTATTATAGTGTCACTTCACTGGACTATGATAATTGATAGTGTCATTTTCACTTTTATGTATTGTTAGGTAAGCTAATAATATATATAGTGTCACTTTCACTTGTTCATATTGTTATGAAGGCACTTATTATTAGTTATTTGTGTCTCTCACTTTTATTTATTATTTTATATTATTCTTAGCCTACATTTTAGAGTGTCACTTTCACTGTTATTGTCACAGGCACTTCAATATTGTAGGAGAGTGTATTTTACCTAATTGTATTTACCTAATTGTAGTCTTTGAAGCACCGTCCAGCACACAGTGCCACTTCACACTCGAGGCATTTCCATGTGGTTTTTGTGACTTTGTGGGGTCTGCGAGTTGTGTGGCTGCAGACATGGCACCTCTTCTGGCTTCTAACTCGACTACCTGGTGCTTTGAAAGGAAGGGGGTTGAGCTGGTGCTTCCTGAAGAAGTCGGCACACCCCGTTCTGTCCAGCTGGCCTGGTCCTTGTAGTGGTCTCTCAGGTTCCGCATGCTTAGCCAGGAGCTCAAGTATCACCTGTTTGTGGAACTTCCGCAGGGACTTGTACTTCTTGGGTCCCGAAGTCCTCAGACGGTAGATGTTGTAGGCATTGAGGGCCGACATATCTACCGTATGCAGAATAAACTTCTTATACCACCTGCAAGATGTTCGCAGGCAGTTGATGAAGCCCATCTGCATGTCGGATTTGTCGATGAGGCGCATGTTGAGGTTGTAGTCCAGGACAGCAGCTGGTTTCTGGACGGGGTTCTTGGTTCTTCGGTCCACCTTCCCTGTGGCGACCATCTGGGCCTTGTGGCATGTGGTGAGGAGGTTGACCTTGCGCTGGTCATGCCAGTGGATGGAGAGGATGGGGCCACTCTTCTTGTGGAAGATGTCCTGTCTTCTTTGTCTTGGTTGGGTAGCTTGGCATGCCCCTCCTCTTGGCCTTGACTGTCCCGACAGTTCCGGTCTTGTGGTCATGGAGGTACTTGGTGAGGATTGGCGACGTGTAATAATTATCTGTGTACAGGATGTGGTTCTTGTGGAAGTGTTTCTCCATAATTTTCTGGACGACAGCGCCGCCAAATCCAATGTCGGGGTTAGTCTCAATTTCCCCTCCACTGCCGCTGTAGACCACAAAGTCCAGCACATACCCCGTCTTACAGTCGCAGAGGACGAAGAGCTTGATGCCGAAGTGGTGTCTCTTGGACGGGATATACTGTCGGAAGTGCAGCCTACCACGGAACAGGACTAGAGACTCATCTAGGCACATCTGGAAAGGAATCAGGTAGGTGGTAAACCGATGATGTATCATGTCATACAGCTTCCTGATCTTCCATAGTGCATCAGGAAGGTAGACTTCCATGTTGTTTGTCAGGTGGAGATAGGAGAGGATTATCGAAGTACCTGTCCCTGGACATGTACTTGCCAAATGCTGGTCGTTATGAGGTCGCCAGTGATCCAGTAGTCGGCCAGAGCGTGCTTCCTGATATGTGTCATCAGCATTGTGAGTGCCAGGAACACATATACTGTAGTTCTGCCACAGTGACAGCTCTCCATGCCACCATCTTGGCACTGGTCTTCCTGCCAAGAAAGTTGGCACAGATCTCATGGTGATTGTTTGTTTCCTCGACGAGGTATTCCATGACTTCATTATCATAAAAGCCACAGAAAAGTTCACTGGGGGTAGCATCTGGGCCACAGGGATATGCTGGTGACACCCCGGAACCAATCTGTTGCTCGTCAAAGGCAGGACAATCTGGCTCAAAATCCGCCCCATCTGTCCACACAAACAAGTTGGATGAGCGAGCACGTGTAGGCGCAGCAGGCACACGCCCTTGGGCACGCGGACGCCCTGGACGCCCTGGATGCCCAGGCGGACGCCCTGCACACCCACGCCCATGCCCAAGCCCAGGGGCATCGGCGTCGGCAGGCTGAGCTGCACGCCCACGACCTCGCCCTCGAACTCGTCGTGTCGGGACTTCCTCCTATTCCACATACTCCTCCTCCTCAGGCGATGTCAGGTCATCTGGGGCAATGTTGGGGTCGTCAGCATCTTCTTCGGGAGACATATCCGGTGAAGAAGGGACCGGGCTTCTGCGGCGTGGGGGGCGGGAGGTTGAACAATGGGAGCCTCAGCCTCGGGAGTTGGGCTCCTTTTGCGGCGAGCCGAGGGCTTCTCCGCAGCAAATAATGCTCTTCGGTGTGATGAGGGCTGTGGCACACCACTAGTACCACTTGAAGAGGCCCTTTGCTCATCCTGAGGGAGAGATGAAGCCGAGGGCTGTGGGTGACCCACGCGGCGTCCCGGGTCAAGGCGTCGGGACAAAGGAATGCGGGTGGTTGCTAGACCAGGGTCGGCATCACTATCACTATCTTCCCTAACCTTTTCTGCTGCCCTGCATGCTTTCTTGGCTGCACTTTTCACTAGTGATTGTTTGTAAAAGTATTTACCCACTTTCAAGGGCGTACGGGCAGGCAAAGGGGAAGGTCCTGGGCTAGGGCTAGGCCTCTAGGCTGACCTAGCGAAGATGGCGACGGGGTAAGCCTAGGCTCTAGCACACTTGGAAGTTCTACTGCACCTTCCTGCAATACTTCCACATCAGGATCATCACTACTATCACCTCCCTCAAACAAATCAACATTGTCATCATCCCCAAACCCCACAAAATCATCGTCTTCACTCGCACTTATGCCCCCGCTCTGCCTGCTTCGTTGGTTTCACTTTTGAACACGTGCGGGGGCTGACGGAGGCGGCAGGAGGGGAGTGCATGCCCGCATGCCCACCCTTCCTGCCGCCCCCAACTAATTGTAGTGGGCCCTATCATTTCTCATTCTTTCTGTTTTCCGTTTTTCCTTCTTCCCGCTGCCCCCTCCTTTGGGAGCACCGTGACTGTCATGAGGTAAACGACCGTACTCACTCTTTGGTTTCGTTGGAGGGTGTTGTGGGTCGGCAATCCCCACACCCGTCGAACTGTGGTACCCGACGTGTTCGAGCGAGGGGAAACTTTTATGCCAAACCCTAACCCTTGTGCTGGGGATCCGGGAGGCCTCATATGAGGCAAAACGTATTTAGGTTAGGACTCCGGGAGGCCTCATATTAGGTAAAAATCGCCGCTAAAATCATCATAACTCGGCAACCACGCGTCGTAGCGATGTCATCTCAACGGCAGTCTACAGACAACAAGATGTTCTACAATTTGCAAAAAAACTGACTGCTCTAGGTAGTCTCAATCAGTAGCTACTGAATTATGAAGCTTGACTGTACGAAAATGGCCCCGGACACAGCGAACCGCCTCATATGAGGGCCCCCGGATCCGGAGGATTAAGGTGCATTAGTCAGGGTGTATATCTGCAAGAATTCCTAGGGCGGTCGTCCTGTCCTCTAATTGTGGCTCCATGGTGGGTTTGGAATCTGACTCAGATGAATTTAGAAATATTCGTCCTATGGAATCTAAAATTGCCCCCTCCGACGCCGACCCCTGCGAGAAATTGGACTGCCTCAAGGACCCTTCCCCTGCTGCCAACAGTGCCGGAGTTCCCCACTCAGGCATGGCACCCACAGACCTTGGCGAACCTCCTAAGGATACTGTGACGAATTCTCCATCGTCGGGTAGTGAGATCCGTCGGGTAGTGAGATCCATCAGGTGATCTCCCTGGCATCAATTCCTATGCAAAGTACTGCCTCTGTGATCAATAATAGTGATGTCAACCCCCACAGTCTCGACTTTAACTTCTAAATTACCAGATTATGATTCTAGCCTTAGCCTACCTCTTCATTCCGTTGACAACCTTAATGAAGAAGCTTGCATGCCCTCAGCTGACACCCCTACGGATGCTTCTTGTATCCCTGACCCGTCTGTGACTACATCTGTTACCATCTTCCCTCTGGATGCAGGATCTACTACCTCAATTAAACCTGCTTCTGTACCTCCACGATCTCAACGGGCCATTGATGCAGGTACAGGAAAAGACCTTGTCGGTATTTCCTCTGCCATTCACACGCTTCAACCGTTCGTACCTTCGCATACTTATAACGCTATGTTCAGTCCCCCTGATTGGTCACGGTTTTTCACGGTCTCTGGTGAACCTATGGATGATTTCAGTCTATACGATACTCTTGCACAAGATATTGGTGACTTCACCATGCATGCTGTTGGATCGGCCAAGCGCATGATTGAGGTGAAAACACAGGAGCAATCAGAAGACTTACAAGCCTACCTCGACACCCCCACCGACAGATACACAGGTAAACCAGATGAATACCTGAATCAGTGTACTGGCACGGTTGTGCTCCCTTCCGACTTCGAATTTGCAGATCAAAGCTTTACAGACTCAACCAATCGTATCTTAAAATTATTGCAAAGAACTGACCCCACTGTTGTTAAAGTGGACACTTATACTGCTCCTCAGCGTGGAAATCGGCCCGCACTACGCATTGTCAAAATCTATTTTAAGCGCCATGACCTCCCTATGCATGTCCGTCTTGCAGGTCGCCAACTGCAGGTACGAAGGTATGTTAACAAGCCGAGACAATGCACAAATTGCTGGAAGCTTGGGCATTCAACCCCACGGTGTCAGGCTCTCAATGCTCGTTACTTAAATTGCGGCTCAGAACAACATGCTCTCAACAATTGTCAAGCCAGCGTGCCCCGTTGTGCAAATTGTGACGGGTCCCACAAAGCCAATGTCAGAACATGCCCGCACTTTGCGTTTCATCGTGACGTATTACATTTACAGGCCACGAAAGGACTCCCCTTCCGGTCTGCTGCAGCACAATTAAGGCAGGAAGGTAAATCTCCTCCATATAGACGGTATGAATCAACTACACCCGCTCCTCTGTCCACCAGCGTCCAGAGCAGCCTCCGGCACCACCTATTAGCCCACAACATTACCCCACCAATGATACCTTCGTTTAGTTCACCTTAACTCCCCGGACCTATCCACCTCAAACAGGTTCGAGGGATTTACTATCTTGACCGATGATACTGAGTTTTGGAACATGACTGCCGAAGAGAACCTCATGGAATGTAACACAGTACCAGATATAGAGACTTCTCCCCAATCTCACTCCACCCAGTCGCAGCCTCGGAAAAAGAGTAAGGTTGCAAGTCCTATCCGGTCATTATCTCGGACCTCAAAACTCGGCTCCACCACACAGAAGTGGGTTATGCCTACCCACGATCCGGACTGTGGCTGCCATAACTGCGGCCGATTCTTTCTACTTCAGCACAAGACTTCTACCCGTACAGTACTCCCCGAACATCTTCACAAATTTCTTTCCAAGCGAGCTCCAGCGGAAGATGCTCAAATTCACCCTACTCCTTGTTATTGTGTCGCCCATATTTGTGAATCTGATCCTACGCCCAAGGACTTGATGCAGAGATTCCTGAAGGACAATAACCTGTTGAATTCTGACTTGACTAATATAGAGCTATCACAATCCCGATTTGATGTTCACCAACCTCCTGTCAATGTGCGTACCACCCTCACCACGCCTGATCCTCCCTGTGCCCTTGAGCGACATGTTCCGTTAGCCGCTCCCCACTGCCCAGATCCCGATGCTCCCAAACCTAGGGACATTCCCCCACAAACCCCTGATAACCCTACGATACCATCATCTGACGAACCTTCGATGAAGACTCATCATACCCCGAGCCCCTCACAATCTCCTGTATTGATATGTCACACCAATATCCCACCTGACAAATGTGGATGTCCAATTTGTTTCCGTAATTACATCACACCCCATATCTGTGCCACGGATCCCTGCCTCCTTGCTCGGACGCAGAAATTTGTCACCACACGTACACTTCCCCCTAACCCTGATGAAGATGTTACCTCCGCTTATCTATTTATGAACACTCTGTGCCAAAAACTCCTCCACTGCCCCACCCTTGTTCCTAAACTAGTCACACAATTCACAGCTATTTCTGAAAAAATTACAGACCTTACATCTACCCCTTCACCTCCATCCACACAACCCTCTCCACACTCACAACCTTTATCAGACTCTCTTCAAGAGACCACTATTGTCGATGACTCTGACAATCCTATTCTTGATGGCATATAACATTTTGCAATGGAATATAAACGGATACCAAACTCGCCTCCGTATGGGAGAATTACAACGATTATTTAAATTATATACACCATTATGCATTTGCCTCCAACATGTAGGCAATTTTGTTGTCTCCCCCCAGGCATTATACTGTTGCTGCTAGCTCCCCTATAACCCCTTCACATCTTTGAACGGCCATCCTTGTGCACTATAAGTGCGTATTTGTTCCTATCACCCTTAACCCCAACCCTTTTCAAACAACTGCTGTCTCCATTTCATTACCAAACCTTCCTTCCTTGACTGTTTGCTCCTCCTACAATCAACCCTCCTGTCATTACAATACTTCAGACCTTCATCAAATAGTACAACTGACCCCACCGTACCTTATTCTGGGCGACTTTAACGCACACTCTCCCCTTTGGGGCAACCCAAACACAGACATCCCAGGTGATAAAATTGAAAAATATCTCCTTAATTCTACTCTTTGTTGTCTCAACTTTGACACCCCCACCTACAGATCTGCTACCCACTGTACATTTTCCGCTGTCGATCTTTCCTTTGCCTCGGATGACGCAGCTCCCCTATTTGACTGGTCAGTTTTACAGGATCGCTTCTCCAGCGACCACTACCCTATACTCCTTAAGTATTTGTGCCCTGCATCCTCCACTCAAATATCAAGTTATAATCTCTCTAAAGCCGATTGGACGTCTTATACGCACTCCTCTGCAGACGTTTCGGACTTCTCCCCTACCTCTTCCCCTGCACACAATTTTGATTATTTTTTGTCCTTCCTGAACTCTATTGCTCGCACTCATATCCCGCTTACCTCCTCGCTGACGCACCCTCGCCAGGTCCCTTGGTGGACGCCCACTCTAGCCCAAATGATAAAATTCAAGCATCGTGTGGAACGCCTTCTTAACACTCAAAGAGCGGGTGGTGGAGTATATTCACTGTGCCGCCCAGCGTTTTTTTTTACCATAAATGGGGTTGTTTCCGTGCTCTTTTTCATGCATAAACAAGAGCCAGAGCGTAATACAAGTACAGTATGTATCCCTGAAAGGGCGTAAATTGAGCTTTCCAATGACACCCGAACCATCCTTCTACGATCACTGGTTGTCTTGCAACGATCGTGCAACCGAAGGGCAAAATCGCTAAAATACGGTCATTTCGTTACATAATTACGTGTGTAGCGAGTGAGAGAGGGTGGAGTAGTGTGGAGTACATGTCAGTGGGCCCACAACGGTCGTGGCGAGCGGTCATGAGGCAACCTACGCTCCTCCCACCGCTCGGCTCTCTCTCAGAGCCAATATTGCGCCAAAATTGCACACGGACTAAAGGCGGGCCCCGCCACATAGTCCAGATTTTTAGATACGGACATATGTCGGGCCCCGCTAAAGAAGGGTTAAGCGTCTGAGTGTTAGGCAGCGACGTTTAAAGACTGTTTACCCCCGACTTTTTTCCACTAATCGTTACTTTGACCTTGTAACCATCAATATTGATAAAATTACCCTTAACCCTTCCTACCCGGGCTGTCTCAGCCAATGACGGTCGCCCCTACCCGGGCGATATGGCCGAAAAACGTCTAGGCCTAGGCTACCGTATTTATGTTTATTTTCACTGTTAGAACTTTCCCACTCATCTATAATTGTAGTGCGGTTTTCAATCTGTATTTTGGCATTGAGTAGAGCTCTGTAAGTCAACTGGTTCAGTTGTGATGACGATTTCAGTGGAGCCAATATTGCAGAGATGTTGCCAATATGGGGGCTTTTCAGACACTAATTTCGTCATGACGTCATAACAATAACATTGAGGAGTCTTCTCCTTGTTTTCGGAGGTGCGGTGACGAACGCTTGGGTTTGTTGACATACGTCGTACGCACGGCGTTCGGACCAAGCTTAATTTGGCTATTAAGCTCATGCCTTAGATAAGGCATATCGGGTATTGGCCCTTCTTTCGTGCTGTCATTACCTAAGGCAGCTCTGGTAGGAAGGGTTAAAACGTTCTATAACAAGATCTGTGCAGTTGTCAAACGCAGTATCCTTGACAACAAGATACTTTCATGGCGATCATATATCTCGTCCTTCACTTCCCGCACTCCTCTCTCAACTTTATGGAAAAAGTTTCGCAGTATCAACGGACGCACTGTACGGCCTCCACTCTCTCCACTCAAAGACCCTGCCTCGGACTCGCTTACACATGACCCCCTTGACATCGCTGACATACATGCCAAACATTTCTGTCACGTCAGCTCAGACCAGTCTTTGCCTCGTCAATTTCTTTGTTATAAATGTATGGAGGAATCTTGCCCACTATCTTTTCATAGCGGGGAAACACATGAATATAACACCCCTTTTTCAATTCCGGAATTGCGACACGCGCTCGACCTGTGTACAGACACTACTCCTGGCCCGGATGGATTCTCGTACGCTCTCATCCGTCACCTCCATCCACGTGCGCTACAACATCTTTTACAACTGTACAATCAGTTTTGGATAAGTAACTCCTTCCCACCGTCTTGGCGGCATGCTTACACTATACCCGTACCGAAGCCTGGCAAAGATCATAGTCTTCCCACAAATTACAGACCGATTGTACTTACCTCATGCCTCTGCAAATTAGTGGAAAAAATTATCAATCCTCGACTTTACATTACGCTGATTCGCATGCCCTACTATCCCCATATCAGAATGGTTCCCGCCCTGGCCGTTCTACACTGCACTCATTTATTCGCCTTGAACACCAAATACGTGATGGGTTCTCCAAGAATCAACTCACAGTGGCAATATTTTTTGACATTGCTAAGGCTTATGACACAACATGGAGACATAGGATTTTAAAAAATTTACACGATTCTGGCATGCGGGGTCCTCTTCTCTGCTTTTAAAAAAAAATTCTCTCTAACCATACATTCCAGGTCAAAAATAATGGTCTCCTATCGGACATTATGTCACAAATTAATGGAATACCACAAGGATGTGCCCTTAGCAGCTTATTCTTTATTATGGCGATCAAGTGTCATACGCAGCCTCCCACCTGACATATCGTATAGCTTGTATGTGGACGACTTCGCAATATGTTATACTTCTCCCAGTCTGACTCACATACAACGGCGTCTCAACATTGCTCTAAAGTCCATCCACTCTTGGGCATCCACTGCTGGTTTTCAATTTTCTGCTGAAAAGACTAACGCCGTTGTATTCTATAGAAATGTTAGACATTTACGTAAACAGTCCATTACTCTCACCATGGGAAATTCTATTATTCAGATCCTTCCACATACCAGGTTCCTTGGTTTAATCTTTGATACTCACCTCAATTGGAAGAGTCACATTGCCTGCTTAAAGGCACGTTGCCTCCAGAGAATGAATGTTCTGAAAACAGTCGCACGAGTCCATTGGGGCGCAGATCGCGCTACGCTTTTACTGTTCTACAGAGCTACCATCCTCTCAGCCCTAGATTATGGTAGCCCTGTCTATGGCACGGCCTCTGCTTCCACATTAGGAACCCTCGACATCGTACACCATTTGGGCATCCGCATTAGCTCGGGGGCATTCCGTTCCTCTCGTGTCTACAATATCCTATGTGAGGCTGGGACCTTACCTCTAGCCTACCACCGTCGATTAGTCCTCATGCGTACGGCTGTTCGCCTCCGTCATGAACCAACTCTACTAGAACTATTCCATTCCACAGATAACTATCGTTCAACCATTCCAGTGCCATTCCCAATATTGTCTCGCCAATTGCTCTCAACTTACAATATCACCGTTCCTCCCATAACTCCCCCTCCTAGTCACATCACTCCATGAACCCTAAAACACCCTACAGTTTGCTTTCACTTAGCGGATCAACTTGTTGCCCAAGCCCCATCTCAATGTCGACATTTTGCTTTACAACATCTTGATTATCACATCCTGGCTGTTTTCATTTACACCGATGGCTCGAAAAATGCGGATGCCGTGGGTTGCGCTGCAGTCTCAGACCATGGCTTGTATCAAAGTACCTTACACCATCACTCCACAGTTTTCACTGCTGAATTATGGGCTATTCAAGGTGCTTTAAGCACCATCTCTTCATTGTCGAGGAACTCTCCACGGGTCGTTATCTGTAGTGACTCAAAGAGTGCACTGCAAGTCTTATGTGTATTTGCCCCCAAGGACCCATTGGTCAAGACTTATCATCCACACAATACACAAATTACAGTGCGCTAATCGATCCATCACACTGTGCTGGATCCCCGCGCATGTAGGAATTCCCGGGAATGAGCGTGCAGACTTCCTCGCTAAGCAAGCGCGTCATGGTACATCCTCTACTACTTTGCTGCGTTCGGAGGATATGCTCCCTGTCCTCCGTCGCCATGTTTATGACGCTTGGCGAGTTCAGTGGAGAGCGCAACCATTAACTGGCCACCTTCGCTCCATTAAGGATGACATACACTTGTGGCCCTCTTCATTTAATGGTTCACGCGCAGACCAAACCCTATTAACCCTCTCACGACCATAGGACGCAGAGGTATAAGAAATAGATTACTCTCACTGTTATAATTACCTCTCCAAAATTAGTTTTCTGCCCACAGCTAACTCAAAGACAACTGCAGAGGTTGAAGTAAACAAACTAAAGGTTTATATTTATTAGTGGCCCCTCCATCATTGACGAACATGCCTATTACATAAGGCATCCTCTTCAAACACTAATCCGCCGTAGTTTGAATCTACCGCGCAGAGCATTTAAAAACTGAGGAGCCTTCATCATGAGCGCACGCGACCTCACTCATGGCTTCAGTCATTATGAATTGGGTTCTCACTACGAAAAAACTTCGTAAAAAATAAAAACAAAAAGAAAATAAGAATAACTATCCAATAAGCTTTCCATCATATCGTGGATGTACTTGTGTGGATTTCTGACCAGACGCTGATTCAGGCGTCATTCCTCCTTCTTTGCTCTGCGCTCAGCCTGCCCGGACGTTCCTTTCAGGCTCCGCTGGTTCCGCATTCGTGGCGTCCCTAGTGAGTTTTTTCTCATTTGTTTACTCTGGGATGTATCGAGTAAGGTTAGGATAGGCGTAGCAGGAGTGTCCTGGGCTGGTTGCCCGCAGTGCAATGTATTTTGGGTCGTATGTATGGGGCATCTATTTCGGATGTACCCTCGTGGTCCTGTTGTGGACACGTGAACTTTTCACAGTTTGGTTTAGTTGGTGATGCAGGCGGCTTTCATTACGCGTTAATTATTGCTGCCTTTTATCCTTCTGATGAGGTAAGCTGTGTGTTTGCTGACGTTCCCAGCGTATTTTTCTTCACTTAGTGAAGTTTTTTCTGGGTCCGTGTCAGGCTTCCCGGGGTTGGAAGTTTATCGCTTCGGTGGTGTGTTGGCGGTGGTTCCTGTTGTGATATTCCAGTGTGTTTATATTTCAACTATTTTCATGCCGTCTACCTAGGCCTAGCCAGCCGCTCGTAGCTTTGCCACATGTCTAGTGTTATTATTTATTTTATAAATATGCCCTACTGTGTCATGTGTATCCGGGTTTTAGTTGTGTATTGGCTAATTCCTCGGACTATATTTGTTTCCTGGTTTAGTTGTGTATTGGCTAATTCCACGGATTTTGTTGTGACCTTGGTTAGTCGTGCGTGTCTCTCCTCGTGTCGTATTGTTCAGATGGTGTCTGTTCAGGGTGGGGTTTGCCTTCCGGCGGGTTTTTCTCGGTTTCACCGTGAAAAAACCTGACCGATGAGCAGTGTTAGGCCACACGTGGTTGTTAACACTGGCTGGTTCCCCGGCGAGGGGAGGTGTCTGTGGCTCTCCAGGACTGCGTATCTGTGGGTGCCTGGTTTCAGGCCTCCTTTATATTTCCTGGCGGGATGGCTGTACCCATCCTTACATATATATTTAGTTATATATAAAGAAACGATGTTCGTGAGAACACTTGTTTTTTATAGGTTTTTCTACCTGGTTTACGACAAACCACGGGGAAAACCTAGCTGTTGTTTAGGCGTTCCTCCCCGGCGATCTTTTACAAAGTAGTGGGGTCAGGAACTTGTGGGGTTAACTTTTAGACTTCTCACCCGGCGGGTGCACCTTAGCAGGGTGGGATAAAACGACTTAGGTCTCTTATAAGTTAACCAATCCATGTGAGTGATACTCTGTGTATCGCCGCCTTTACTCTTACGGCATTTGAAGGATCAGTGAGGTTTAACCAAATCGATTTCCACACCCGGCGGGTGTCCCTAAGTATAGGAACTAAGGAATTTATAAACAAATTCAATTTCGATTAACCTTAATTGGGTGATACTTTCAGTATCGCCGCCTTCTATTTTTACGACGATCGTTTGGGACAATTCGTTAAAAAATCAGATCTCGTATATTCCTGCCCTGGGCTATTCTACTAAAATATTTCAAGGGCCGGCGTCTTTATGAGGGGGGGCTTTGTTACAAAATTGAATCTTGAGACAGTCACCACCTCCTACAGACTATTAGTGCCATACTGGACCATTATATCAGAGGGTATTCTTCATGTTCTTAGCTAAGAAGACTTGTTTAGCCTCTTTATACCCAGCCGCGTGGCGAGATGTGTTAGCTGTGTCTTTGCATCCCGTTACCCGGCGGGTTATTAACACTTGTATGCGAACACTTGGGTTAACCTTATGAGCATTAATTCCTGGAAATTTTCTTTATTTTTCCAGAGCTGAGCTCCGGCGGACCAATACAGACCCGGCGGTAGTTCCTCTCACCAGTCTCTGTCATGGCTAATGTCACCCCAGTTTTTGCCCTGTGCATTACCCCTACTTGCGCGGGTATCCCAATTTTTGCACATACCCTTTGCATAAGGTGTGTTAGATGTCTAGACCGTTCAAGGGGTCTCTGGGTTACACGTAATTGTTCTTTTTGCTCCCAATTAACCAATAAAGTCCTGTGTGACAATGACAAGACCGCGGCGGTAGCGTTGAGAGAGGTCAGACAACAAATGTCGGCCTACACTACCATTGTCGCACATAAGTCACTTCAATGTGACAACGTCCCACTTTGGGATAAGTTGCTGTCAGAGCACCCTCCCCCTAAACGTACCTCTAGAGTAAGGGGTTTTAAGCCGACAGAGACTAGCCAGGATTCTGTATCGTCTGTGGAGACGTTTAAACGCCCGAGAGAGCCTACTCCCCCGGCAGCCACCTCCTCGTCGCAGGCGAGATCGAGGTCAAGGTCTCCCCTCAGACAACGGTCTTCAAGTCGGGCCTCTTCCCCGGCTAGTAAGAAGTGCAAGACTGAAGCTTCCCCCAGGGACCATGGTGGTGATTCTTCCAAACCTAGGTCCAGTTCGCGGTCACACCGTAGCCATAAATCCTCCAAAAAGGATTCCCATAAGAAGTCCTCTCGACATTCTTCTAAGTCTAGTGCATCTCATCGTACCTCTACACCTGACAATGTTTCTGTTACAGCCTCAGAGTATAGTGAAGCGCCTGTCCCTAAACAAGATTTACCTATTGATATTTTAACCCTAGAAATGGAGAGTTCAGGATATTCAATAATTGAGAATGTTTCAGACTCTCAAGAGAGCGTAGGCCAGAGCCTCGGTGTTTGGCGTTTTGCTCAGCCAGGGTCTGTCCATCCACGTCCGACTCATACGAGTCACACAGTAGCCGATGTCCACAGGGACGCGGCGACCCCATCCTCTATCCCTGATTTATCTTGGAAACAAGGTGCCCCTGCCTCGGCGGGGTCTTCTCAGGAGGATCGGGAGGGACAAGATGAAGTGTCATTAATTTCAGATAGGGAAGGACAAGGGTCAGGCTCAGGCCTGGACGCCGCCCATGATAATACTAATTCACCTGAAAGTTCTGCACCTAACCAGTTTGTTACAGCACAAGAAATTGATGGGTTACTTACTCATGCTCTATCAAAATTCTTTAATCAACAACGAGAAAACCCCACAATGGACTTGGGGGCTCCCTTGACAGGTTCTGCGGTACGGCCTCTGATAACGTCAATCGATTTATCTAAGATTCCTAACCCTCCTACTCTGTCACCGGCAGGGAGCTCTAAGCCAGCTACGGCGGCATTCACTACGTCAAATGTCAGGGTCATTACGGATGTTAATCCACCCCCTCTAGACAAAGCGCCTCTTAGAAAGGTAGCTATGCCCCTGCTTTATGGGCCAGACGAGTCATGGGTCCCTTTGAACCCCTCTAAGCCAGAGCTTGCCCAGCCTACCTTGTCAGGGGAACTCCCGGTACCACGTGAGTGGTTTATCCAGGGAAATAAGTCTAAGAAATTAAGGGCATTGGATGCCTTGGGTAATGTTTTGGATGTAAATATCAAGGCTATACCTAGTTATTATTATCAGGATTATTTTGTTTATGCATCTAAGCCTGCTTTACCCCCTGCCTCAGCTTCAAAACTTTTTTCAGACTGGTCTAAGCTGGATGGGTTTAATGATATTAAGGCTCTGTTGGCTATTACTCCTGAACTAGATTTACAGACCGTCACAGACGAGACAGCTAATCCAGTGTTGAAGGTGGGACAGTTAGGACCAGGACCTTGGGTGGATTGGGAGGTAGAGGCTCAGAACTTTGCAACCACTTTCACTTCTAAATCTTCCCACCAGATCCCTCAGGATACACATTCATGGTTCTCAATGCCGGTAGGTTCTGCCGGCGGAGTTCCGTCAGCTTTATTTTCCTTTTTAGCTGCCCCTAAGATTAATCTTTGTGAACTAAAGGAACCATTCATTACCCCTACCCCTTCTCACCTAGACAGAGAATTTAGGCTTAGGGGAAAAGCTTTCCGCCTGTTTTCACAGTACATAGTTTCTCAACAGGTGGCTAAGTCTTTACTCAGGTCTACTCAGGCAATCGCAGACGCGGATGCTCGAAGATCAGTTGAATTATCCCGGCGTCTGATTCTTCAGTCGTCAATTCAATCCTTAGGTGACATACGCACAGCCTTACTTGAGGCGGTGCGAGCACGACAGGATCTTAGAATGTCATTAGTTCGCAAGCTGCCTGATCGCATTGCTAACCAGGTGGTTATGTCCCCAGTACTTACACCTTCTTTAATGTCCCCTGATGTATGGCGAACAGTGTTTAACATGGCACAGGCCGTGAAGCACAGTCCCGCACAGGCTAAGAAACCCGCATTTAACTTCCCCAAACCTAAGCCTCCTACTAAAGCTCAGCCAGGGGGTTCTAAGCCGTTTCTTCCGCCTAAGTCCTCCCAATCCCCCCTGGGTCAGTTCAGGCATAGACAGAGAGGGTTTTCAGGACAGAGGGGACGCGGCCAGTATAAGCCGGGTCAGGGCCAGTCTTCGGCCCACACCAGCCAGCCGGCGAAGCGGCCAACACCACCAAAACCACCATCAAAAAACTAAAGTCTTTCTCACTCCCAGTGCCTACCTTAGAGCCGGAGGAACCGAGGGAAGTACAGCCGGCGAACCCTTGTCTGCTAACTGGGTCGTTCCGAACGTGTCACCAAGCATGGCCGTTAAAAACCTGGGCACGGATGGTGGCACGCAAAGGCATCACTTGGCAGTGGCTCCGGCGACCTCGCTTACGTCAGCCGACAACGGCAAATTGTGTTTCATTAGAGGTGGAGCTGCTGGTCCAGGAGATGATTGCCAAGAATGTCATCATCCCGGTACCCCCAGATTACCCTGTATTCACGTCAAAACTGTTTTTGGTTCCCAAACGGGACAGTGTTCAGATGAGGCCGGTCGTAGACCTGTCGTATCTGAATCTTCACATTTACAACGAGTCTTTCAGAATGTTAACAGTTCATCAAATCAGGCTAACACTTCCGCCGGGTGGCTGGATGTGTTCCCTAGACCTGACAGACGCCTATTGGCACGTGTCGGTCAACAAAAGATTTCAAAGGTTTCTGGCCTTGAGGATCAGGCACCAAAATTTTGTTTTTCAGAGGATGCCGTTCGGTTTGAACCTAGCACCTCGATTATTCACAAAACTAGTCAGGCAAGCCCTGATGCCATTGTTAAAACAGGGAATCAGAGTGTTGTGGTATCTAGACGACTGGCTGGTGGTGGCAGAGACACAACAATTATGCATAAAACATGTCAATATCATTTTAAATCATGTCAAAACTCTAGGCTTCAAGGTAAATCTGGTAAAGTCAAACCTTGTTCCCTCAAGAGTAATTCAGTGGATAGGGCTGGTCTGGGACACCGCCGCTCTCACTCTGAGTCAGAGTGTGGACAATCGCAACAGGTTTCGCAGGAAACTGTTCAGGTTTCTTCACAGTCTGACTACGACACGAAGAGTCTGGGAGTCTCTGGTCGGCTCTCTCAACTGGATTCAGCTAACTGTCAAGTTGGGCCGGTTGAAAGTAAAACGATTAATATTGGAGGGCAACAAATATTTCCCACTCTTACCGGCGGGAAAATTATGGCCCATACCAAAATTAATCCACACCTTACTAGCGGTCTGGGCGAAGAGGGAAACATTGCACTCAATCATGTCATGGACCTCTCCTCCTCCAACGGTATGGGTAGACACGGATGCGTCAGGCACCATAGGGTGGGGATTTCAGTCAAATCAGGGGCACCAGGGTCAGGGACTTTGGTCCCACTTAGAAATCGCTCACATAAATGTCAAAGAGTTACTAGTCCCATTGTATTTCCTTCAGGCTCACGGCCCGGCGTTACGGGGCAAGTCAGTGGCCTTCAGAATGGACAATCTGAATGCAGTTCACTGTATTCAGAAACAAGGGTCAACGAGGTCAAGGAAGTTGCTACTCGTGTCGGAAGAGATTTTTGTCCTAGCCACCAGTCTAGATATTTATCTTCACGCATCTTATCTCCCAGGCGTAGCGAACGTCTGGGCAGACGCTCTGTCCCGGAGACAGAGCACGACAGTAGAATGGGAGCTCAAGCAACCCATTTTCGACCTAATGATTGCGGAGCTCTCCCATCCACAAGTGGATCTTTTTGCGTCCGAGGAGACTCACAAGCTCCCTCTATACCTCACCCGCCGGACGATAACGCCGGCAGGGGGGCCAGACGCCCTAGTGACAGACTGGAACAGATGGAGCTCCATCTATCTGTTTCCACCGCCAGATGCGTCACTAATGTGCCACGTAGTGAACAAACTACGAGTTTATCGAGGCTTAGTCTCGCTAATCGCGCCCCTGTGGCCGGCGCAGGTGTGGTGCCAGCAGTTAATAATGTGGTGCCCGGACCCGGTATCGCTCCCGGTCAGGTACTTCCACTTAGACACGATTGGCAACCTAGAGACCTCGCTGACTTTTGCATTATGGACATTCAGGAGGCCAAGTGGCTAGCACCATACGGTAGGGATGTGACCAATAAATTGCTCAATCAATATACTCAGTCTACTAAGCGACAATATCAATCTCATTGGAAAGCTTTTACTTCTTGGATTGTTAGAACGGAACAAACTGTACCCTCAGTGGCATTGGTTTTTTAATTACTTGAACTATCTGTTTGAGCAGAAACGTTTATCTGTGGTTACTCTGAAGAATCACTTAACTGCGATTAGAGTGCCCTTTTTCGACCTTACAGGTCTATCCATACCGGTGGCGGAGGAAACAGGATTTATGAGAGCGTGTTTTAAACTCCGCCCACCTCCCCGTCAGCTCATGCCTACTTGGTCTCTGGACAAAGCTTTGTCTTTACTTCATTCTCGTCTGTATCAAAATACTGCAGACTTTGCTTTAATCTTAAAGAAGGCAGTTTTCCTTTTGGCTTTGGCCACCGGAAACAGAGTGTCTGAGCTGGCGGCGATGAGCAACACACCTAATTGTCTTAGGTTTGGTAGACTTAATGATTCAATTTCCATTGCACCCTCCCCGGCGTTTGTAGCCAAGAATGAGCATAGTGCACACGTGTTTTCTGAATTCACGGTGCCGGCGTTAAAAAGGGGAAAGGTGCATCATAATTTATGTCCAGTGCAAGCTCTAACCAAATATTTAAGAATAGCTCCTCATAACCCCCAAGGTGCTTTATGGGTAGCGAGTACGGGTAAACGCTTACTTAAACGGCGATTAGCCTCTCTTCTGGTAGAAGTCATTAAAGAGAGTAATCCCGGCGTTGTGGGTAGGGCCCACGATTTACGCAAGTGGGCGGCCTCTTTACGTTTCCTGAAAAACTTTTCAGTTGAAGATATTGCGTCCACACAGTTGTGGGCGTCTAATCATACGTTTCTCTCTAGATACTTGTCAGTTGCTCTAGACAAACCTTCCTTACCATGTATAGCTTTAAGGCAGAGGGTCTAGGTGGCCCGGCAGTCACTTATGTTTATTTTCAAGGAAGGGGGGGGGGGGGGGTGCAGTCAGTTGACATAGGACACCCTAGACCCCGCCGGAGTATGAGAACTGTGATACAATTTAAGGTTGAAATGTGATATGAAAATTTCTCTGAGAGAATTTGTGCTAGTACAAAGTTTAGTACAAAACAACGGTGTTGTTATAGTAGTTTTAGCTGCGAAAGCAATGTAACATTAGTTCAATGGAGTTCATTAGCAATTGATCTCCACATGTATTTTGGGGTTTATGATGTGCACATATAAACTTATAACTTATTATTTGTCACCACTCGTTGAGTGGGGTGCCTTTTGTAACTACAGATCTGTGTTCAGAATCTTCAGGGTTACCTATTTTTGTCAGGCAGGCTTCTTTGAAGCACGCACCTGCCTGAACCCCCTTTTTCTTGTATATTTCCGGCCTACGCCGTATTAAATACATTTTTCAAAAGTAAGAATACTATGTGGTTGTTTTTATTATCTGCTTTTCTAGAGTTATGATATGATTACGAATGTCCCCCTCCAGTCTTAGATATCAGGCATGTTCGTCAATGATGGAGGGGCCACTAATAAATTATAGGTTTGACTCCTGTAAGGAGATTAGGAAAACCTAATATTTAGTAGTGGCCCCGTAATCATTGACGACTGGGGCCCTCCCGACCGTCCCCTTCCCATTCGTTGATGTATTAAGGATTTTGGTTTACTTGATATGTCAGTGAAGGAGGAATGACGCCTGAATCAGCGTCTGGTCAGAAATCCACACAAGTACATCCACGATATGATGGAAAGCTTATTGGATAGTTATTCTTATTTTCTTTTTGTTTTTATTTTTTACGAAGTTTTTTCGTAGTGAGAACCCAATTCATAATGACTGAAGCCATGAGTGAGGTCGCGTGCGCTCATGATGAAGGCTCCTCAGTTTTTAAATGCTCTGCGCGGTAGATTCAAACTACGGCGGATTAGTGTTTGAAGAGGATGCCTTATGTAATAGGCATGTTCGTCAATGATTACGGGGCCACTACTAAATATTAGGTTTTCCTAATCTCCTTACAGGAGTCAAACCTATAAGATACCCCTGACGGTAACAAAGGATTTAAAGTATCCCTAATAGGCTCAAAAATTGCGTCAGGATGTGAGAGGGTTAACAAGATTACGTTTAGGCCACACACGTCTCACACATGGTTACCTGATGTCCACCCCTCGTGGTCAACCACCTGAATTCCAACATTGCCATACATCATTGACTGTTTTTCACTTTCTTTGTATTTGTCCCGTCTATGCATCTGAAAGACGGCGATTCTTGCTGAACACCTCATTACATGGCATCCTCTCTGATTCAGACTCTTTCAATTTCACCCCTATTTGTCACTTCCTGAGAGCTATAAATTTATACAATAACATATAACTACTGACATATACGTGACTTTAAACTCTGTACCACCTCCTCCAACACTAGCCTTGAGAGGGCCTAGGCCCAGTGGGCTAGTATAAAATAAAAGCATCATCAACAACAACAACTCGCACTTATGAACTGTTCTTTATCAACTAAGCTTTCGCCACTGTTCTCTTCAATAGCAAAAAGTTCTCTCTCTATCGCACTATCACTCAACAATACCTTTGCTTTCTTGCGTTGAGTCTTTTTCTTGCTTGCAACAGGCATAGAAGTTGCGAGTGGGGTAGCAGTGGGGCGCGCGGGAGGCTGCACGGAATCGGACGCGTCGGACGACATTTTTTTTGCTATAACTCGGTATGGCAGCCACGGAGGAACTGATAACAGTAGTAGTTGAGGCTTGGTGGCGCTGCGATTGCCCCTGCAAAGGAAATTTTCGCCGCGCGGATTTCAAAGCACGCTTTCAAGCATAGGGATTTTAAAAGGACACCCGGGCTCCGGCCCATCTGCCGCAGCGTCCTTTTAAAATGCTGCCCGGGCCAGGAGGGTTAATGATGGACAAGTATTATGAATTATTTGTATAGGGCAAACAATAACAAACCATTTTTTTGTTCTATGTCTGAATTTAAAAATTGTTTTTATTGAAAACACAATAGGTTAAATGATAGTGTTCTAGCTAGAGCGTTATACAAGTGTAACAAATTTCCTTTGGTGGATGTTGTCTCTGGTAATTTTACTAAAAAATTATATCAGTCGCAACATCATTCATACAAACAAATTTATCCAGGGTGATAGAAGTTTGGCAGGGTAGCGAAAAATGTAAAAAAAATTGTCATACATAAGATATACAGTATATATAATATTTGTTTTGTGTACATATACTCATGTCAGTTCCCTAGGGCTTTTACATGCTCTTCCTTTGCCATTTCTCAAAACGGACCCCCCAAAAAAACAATAAAAAGCGTTTCCATTATATAATGACAATGGCTATTTACTTATTATCGCTGATGTCCGAAGCGACCCGGTTTTACGGTACTGAGGAAGGGTCAGAAGTGGTGTCAGAATCTTCAAAGGGATCTCACAGTAAATGTATAACAGCTGATGATCTCGATTATATTTTACACAGAGTCATGCGCCAATATAATGTTCCTAAATCTCAGGATACTCCCACAGCTACGCCGGGAGCTCCCCCGATAGGTTCAGTTGTGCGGCCTCTAGAGCCAGCCAGAGTTGTGCCACCTAATATATCACTTCCCCCTATTAACGTCAATCTGGCGACCACCGCGGCGAGTGGCACGGCAGTGCCCGCCTCTTTAACAACTACCAATGTTCGTGTCATCACGGACATTACTCCCCCTCCTCTTGATAAACTTCCGCATAGGAAAGGCCCTATGCCTCTCTTGTATGGTCCCGACTGCTCGTGGATTCAAGTCATGGCAAAAAACCCGAGCATTGCACAGACAACCATATCGGGGGAGTTCCTAGTGAGTGGGTAATTCTATCTATCTATCTATTGCCGGACGCCTTACTCCCCTTACGAGGGTGGCCATACACAGAATGCCCCCAAGCGGACCTATTCCCTGTGAGAGGGACAACCCGAGCCAGTTTAGTAAAGGAATTACAGGATTGACCACTCAATTTAGGATCCGTCCGACTCCGAGGCCCTCTGTGTATCTGTGTGGGTAATTGAGATGAGTAAAAGTAAGAAGTTGAGGGCCAAGGATAAACAGGGTCAATTATTGGATGTCACTATCAAAGCTATCCCTAATGTTTATTCTCATGAATTCTTTGTGTATTCTGCTACTCCGGCATTACCTCCTGCCTCCTCTGCACGACTCTTTGCTGATTGGACAAAGTCTGACGGCGTGAACGATATTAAATAGCTCAATACGCTAACGCCGGAGTTGGATACAACTCCGGTTCTAGGTCAGTCTCACAATCCAGTTCTGCAGGTGGAGCAGGTAGGTTTAGGCCCGTGGTTGGACTGGGAGGCTGAGGCGCAACAGTTTGCAGCTACTATAACGTCAAAATCCTCCCACCAAATACCTCAGGATAACCACATTTGGTTCTCAATGCCTATCAATAAAGCCTGAGGGGTTTCTCCTGCTCTCTTTGAATTCCTGTCTGCCCCTAAATTGTCTCTTTATGACTTGCAGGAACCCTTTTCTACCCCCCCTTCGGCACACCTAGACAGAGACTTTATTCCTCCTAAATTGAGGAATAAAACTTTTAGACTATTTTCACAATTTATTTTGAGTCGCCAAATAGCCCAGTCCCTCACGAGGACCATAGCCTCTATTTCTGATCAGAATGTGAGGAAGGCCACCGATTTATCCCGGCGGCTTCTATTACAGAACTCCATCCAGTCCTTGGGTGACATCCGAATAGCCTTGTTGGAGGCTGTTCGTGCACGTCAGGACTTAAGAGTGTATATGGTTAAGAAGTTACCGGACGACATTAGTCGCCGGGTAACCCTTTCCCCTGTGTTAACTGCCTCTTTGCTAAACCTTGAGACTTGGAAGGCAGTGTATAATATGGTTGACAGCTTGCAGCCGAGTACTTCCCAGGCTAGGAAGGAGCACTTTAAGAAACCGTACTCTAAGCCTAAGAGTGGAGGTAAGTCACAACCTAGCCCTTTCAGGGCCCCATGTCTCCCCCGGCTCAAGGAAGTACTCCGCACAAGCCTAAACAGGGAAAACAATCAGGCAAGTGGTATAATAAGAATAAGTCACAACACAAGTCAGGTCAGGGAGCTGCATCTACCAAAACCAGTCAGCCATCTACTCCTACCCCACCACCAGCAAAAAACTAGTTATTCAAACTCTCTCTCTCCCAGGGCCTATCGAAGGCGAGTTGGATCCGTGGGTAGTTTCACCGGACAGGCCCAGTCAAGTAACTGGGTCATTTCGGGCGTGTCACCGGGCCTGGCCCCGGTGAACTTGGGCAAGGACAGTGGTACGCAAGGGCATCACCTGGCGGTGGCTCCGGCGACCTCGTTTACGTCAAACTCTAGAAGTCAATCATGTATCTTTAGAGGTGGAGTCACTAGTCCAGGAAATTATCACCAAGCATATCATTGTCCCGGTCGATCCACTTTGCCCTGTTTTCACGTCCAGACTTTGTCTCGTACCAAAGAGGGACAGTGTTCAGATGCGACCAGTCGTAGACCTATCTTGTTTGAACACTCACATTCACCCTTCAGGATGCTCACTGTGAATCACATCAGGCTAACACTTCCTCCGCAGGGTTGGATGTGCTCGTTAGACCTGACAGACGCCTATTGGCATGTCCCATTAAACAAAAGGTTTCAAAAATTCCTCGCCTTGAGGATCAGGCAAGAGACTTATGTCTTTCAGAGAATGCCATTCGGGTTGAACCTTGCATCGAAAATATTCACAAAATTAGTCCGGCAGGCCCTCATGCCAATGTTAAATCAGGGGATCAAGGTGTTGTGGTATCTATATGACTGGCTGGTAGTGGTGGAGTCAGAGAGTTTATGCAAAATCCATGTCAATCACATTATAAATCATGTACAATCCCTAGGGTTCAAGGTCAACTTGGCAAAGTCACATCTTGTTCCCACACGGGTAATTCAGTGGATAGGGCTGGTCTGGGACACAGCCAATCTTACTCTCAGTCAGAGTGTGGACAACCGCAACAGATTTCGAAAGAAATTGTTTGTGTTTCTCCACAGTCTGAACACCACGAGAAGGACTTGGGAATCCCTGGTCGGCTCTCTCAACTGGATTCAACTAACTGTAAAGTTGGGCCGGTTGAAAGTAAAGAGATTAATCTTGGAAGGAAACAAATATTTCTCGCTATTGCCGGCGGGAAAACTGTGGAAAATTCCTCCATTAATTCACAACTTACTGGTGGTCTGGGCGAGGAAAGAAATATTGCACTCAATAATGATGTGGAATTCTCCCCCACCTACGGTATGGGTAGACACAGACGCTTCAGGGACAATAGGCTGGGGTTATCAGTCGAGCCTAGGCCATCAGGGTCAAGGTCTTTGGTCCCAAACCGAGAATTTTCATATCAACGAGCAAGAGCTCTTAGTCCCTTTGTTTTTCCTTTAAACTCACAGCTCCTTCTTGCGGGGGAAATCAGTAGCTTTTCGAATGGACAATTTGAATGCGGTGCACTGCATTCAGAAGCAAGGGTCAACGAGGTCTCGGAAGTTGCTAGACTTATCAGAGAAGATTTTTGTTCTGGCCGAAGAGCTGAACATTCACCTTTATGCATCATACCTCCCAGGCGTAGCGAACGTCTGGGCGGACGCTCTGTCCTGGCGATAGAGCACCAAAGTAGAATGGGCAATCAAGCAAAACATCTTCAACAAGATGATTGCAGAGCCATACCGTCCACAAGTGGATCTATTCGCGTCCGAGGAGAACCACAGGCTTCCTCTCTACCGAACCCGCCGAGGACTGACTTCGGCGGGGGCTCCAGACGCATTGTTGGAGAACTGGAACAGGTGGAATTCCATTTATCTTTTTCCTCCTCCCGACGCTTCACTCATGTGTCGGGTAGTTCACAAACTACGGGGTTATCGGGGCTTAGTCTCGATGATCACGCCTCTTTGGCCGGCTCAGGTGTGGTACCACCAGTTGAAAATGTGGTGCGAAAACCCGGTGTCGCTCCCGATCTCGTACTTCCACTTGGAGACAATCGGCAACCTAGAGACCTCGCTGACTTTTGCCTTTTGGACATTCAGAATGCCAAATGGTTAACTCCGTATGGAGAGAGTGTTACTAATAAATTCCTCAATCAGTATACTATGTCTACCAGGAGACAATATCAATCGCATTGGAAAACATTCACAACCTGTATAGTTGAAACGGCGCAAACTGGCGCATCAGTAGCTTTGGTTTTCAAGTATTTGGACTATTTGTTTGAACAAAAACGCCTTTCTGTAGTTACACCGAAGAATCATCTGTCTGCTATTAGAACGCCCTTTTACGACCTCACAGGTCTATCTATACCGCAGGCGGAGGAGAAGGGGTTCATGATTCAAGCTTCGCCGACCACCCTGTCAGCTCATGCCTACCTGGTCACTTGACAAAGCTTTGTCTTTGCTTCATTCTTGCAAGTATAATCTCACGCCGGATTTTGACTCATTATTAAAGAAGGCTGTGTTCCTTATGGCTTTGGCCACAGGTAACAGGGTGTCTGAGCTGGCGGCGATGAGCAACGAACCTAATTGCCTCAGGTTTGGGAGACTCAATGAGAATTTACAAATTGCTTCATCTCCCACGTTCGTTGCCAAGAACGAACATAGTGATCATGTTTTTTCTGAGTTTACGATCCCGGCACTGAGACGCGGGCATACACATCATGTCTTATGCCCTGTGCAGGCTTTAATAAAGTTTATGAGGGTTTCTCAGCCCCAACAACAGGGAGCCTTATGGGTCAATAGTACAGGTACTCGCGTCAAGAGAAGAATATTGGCTTCTTTGCTCGTAGATATAATTAGTGAAAGTGATCCTGGGGTAGTGGGAAGGGCCCACGACATCAGGAAATGGGCTGTCTCGTTACGATTTTTGAAAAATTACTCAATTGATGAAATAGTTAACACTAAGTTGTGGGCTTCCAATCATACTTTCATGACGCGATACCTGTCTGTGGCGTTGGATAAACCAAAATTTACCTGTGTGGCCTTACGTCAGAGGGTCAAGTTGGTCTATGTGCTACTAAAGTTAAGTTTAATCTTAATGGTGAAAAAGGAGGGGGCGTGCTGGAGAGCTCAAGACCCCTAGATCCTCTGCCGGACTATGTGATAAGTTCACGAGCTGTGATACTTGATAAGTCGAGCTGGTTATACAGCTCAACATTTTATTTTTATTTATATAAGATATCTATCATAGTTGCAACTATAGGATATTAGGTATAAATTGTACAAATTAATATTAAGGACATAAGATATAATCAAATGATTTATTTGTGCCTTTACAATGTTGGACAGGAATAAAAGAATGTTCTTGGAAAACAAACTTTATTGAATCTCAATGTGATATTCTTTAACAGATGTACCTGTATGGTCATTTTAAGCAGATCTTCTTCGAAGTAACTTTCTTACAGTTTCTTACAGTAGATCCTCTGGAAAAAGGCAAACTATGCCTGTGTATCCAGCTCAGTACCAGTACTTGCACTGCTGCGGTCGTTCACGGTGTTGGCGGCGGCGGTAGCAGACGCAACATTTTTACTATTCTGTATTTTTGTTTTATAATCAAACTTCAAATCTTGTCTTCCCCATGCTTTATCAAGATTACTTTCAAACTCCCTTATTGATTCGGAATCGACTACATACTGGGGCAGTGCGTTCCACTCATTTACCACTCTATCACAAAATGAGTTCTTTGCCTTCTCAAGCCTATTTCTTTCTTTGTAAATTTTCTTAGAGTGTCCTCTCGTTCTTGTTCCCTCCCGCATCAAGAAGATACCTTCACACACATCCTCATCGTACTTTCCTGACACTATCTTAAAAGTCTCTATCATATCCCCTCTCTTTCTCCTATATGCCAGTGTCGGAAGCCCCAGTGTCCTCAACCTCTGCTCATAGCCCGCGTTCTTCAACGTTGGTACCAGCTTGCTAGCTCTCCTCTGCACTTTCTCCACTGCTTCTATATCCTTTACCATATATGGAGCCCACACCTGGTTCGCATATTCCAGGTGCGGCCTAACCAGCGCTGTATAGAGATTCCTGAAGATTTCTTCGTCAAGTGACACAAATGTCCTCCTTATCAGCCCTACAATTCTATTGGCTTTGTTTATCTTTTCCGCTAAATGTTCTGAGAAATTTAACTTATTGTCTATCACTACTCCTATATCCTTTTCTGCACTCACTTCCTCCATCGCTTCATACATACTGTATCCTACCTTGTCTATCTTGCTGGTCCCAATCCGCATGTACTTGCATTTTTTTGGATGAAAAGGCATTAACCAATGCTCAGACCATCCCTTCATGCCCTCCACATCTCCTTGAAGCAAACCCATATCTTCCTTACTCCTCACTCTTCTATACAGTTTAGTGTCATCCGCATACAGGTATACCTCACTTCCATTAGTTATAACTTCAGGCAAGTCGTTGATAAATATAACGAACAGCAGTGGTCCCAACACAGATCCCTGAGGTACCCCACTTGTAATTTCCCTCCACCCCGAGCCTATTCCATTCACCAGTACCCTCTGTCTCCGATCTTTCAGGAAGGCTTCTATCCATTTCACACATTTCTCCCCTATATTATAGCTTCTAACTTTCTCTATTAACCTTTTATGTGGGACCTTATCGAAGGCCTTCATAAAATCGCAATATACCACGTCTATTACATCACCATCTTCTAGAATTTGCATCCAATCATCTACCACCTTAATTAGCTGTAGTACCGTCGACCTCCCCGGCAAGAATCCGAACTGTCTCCCACTGAAAAGTTGGTTTGACTTCATATGATCCATTATTCCTTCTCTAATTACCGTTTCCATTAGTTTACACACAACACTTGTCAAACTGACTGGTCTATAATTCCCTGGGTCATTTCTCTTTCCCTTCTTAAATATAGCTGTTATGTTCGCCTCTCTCCAGTCCATCGGGATTTGTCCTGTATTAAACGATACCTCAAATAACATTTTCAATGGCTCTACTAACATCTCCCCTCCTTCCTTTATGATTCTTGGGTGTATCCCATCCGGTCCCGGTGACTTACTTCTGTTCATTTTTTCTATAGCCCTTCTTATTCTAGCATGGGAAAACTCTACTAGTTCTAGTGCCGGTGCCTGTTTGATGGGAATAGTAGGCACTGCATCCTCCGATTCCACTGTTAGTACCCCCCCAAAGTATTTCCCCAGCACCTCTGCTTTCTCCTTATCAGTCTCCGCTCTACTCCCATCATTCAACCCCCCCACCAGCTCTGGGATCCCTACTCTTCTTGTTAACTTTTCCTGAATGTACTTCCAGAATATTTTTGGATTATCCTTCACATTTCTAGCTATCTCTCTCTCCCTCTCCTTCACCCCCCTCCTTGTTTCCCACCTTATTTTATTGTTTATTTGTCTGCGTTCCAGATCCACTTCCTTAGCCTCTATACTAGACCCCCTGTTCTTTTTTAACAATTTGAATCTTTCCCACAATCGTTTCTTTCTTCTAATCAATATCCAAAGCTTTCTTTTCATTGGCAATTCTGGGTTAGTTCTTTTCCTCAATTTTGTTTTATCCTTATATTCCCTTACTGGTACACTTTTGGATACAGCATTCTCCAGTTTGACTCTAATTTTCCTCCACATTCCTTCAGCGTCTTCACCGTTCAAATATTCCCCCCAGTCAATGTCCAAACACCGTCTCAGCAGCTCATAATCTGCTCTATCATACATGTATATTTTTCTATTGCTTCTATTATCCCTCTCCGATTTTACAACTAAAGCTTATACAGGCATGGTCACTACGACCTATAGGGCTATCCACATTAACATGTTCCACTATATCCTCTTCATTGCTAAAAATCAAATCAAGTACACTCCCCTGCGTCCCATCTCTATATCTTGTCATCTCTACAATATGTTGCGTTAAAAAACAATCTCTCACTTTCTCTATAAACTTATTTTCCAGGCTACCCTGTCCTGCTGGAGTAGTACAATTTGCCCAGTTGATCCTTGGCAAATTGAAATCTCCAATCAAAATTTTATATTTGTTCTCTCTATTATCTATCTCCTCCATTGCTTTCAGTAGGTTATCATCCTCTCCCCTGCTATTATTTGGGCTTCTATATATAGCACTGCTTTCCTTCCATTTTTATATATTATTGTATGTAAACAATAAAGACTTCTAGATAGATCTATCTATCTATTGCCTGACGCCGTGAACCCCGAAGGGGTGGCCACAAACGAACTGCCCCCATGCACCTCTGTCCCCAGTCAGTCGACGCCCCTCCCCCCAACCAGCACCGCCTTCGTTCATGTACTTCCTCACTCCATCCTTCCACCTCTCATTCGGTCTACTTAAGTTTGTTATATGGTTCTTTTTTCTCTACCTATGGTATTTTTTTAGTGGTTTTGATATTTTCATGAATGTCCCCCTCCAGACTTGAGATATCAGGCATATCGTCAATGATGGAGGGGCCACTAATAAATTATAGGTTTGAGTCCCAAAGGGAAGAATGAAAATCTAATATTTAGTAGTGGCCCCGAAATCATTGACGATGTAGGGCCCTCCCTTACATCCCCTTCCCATTCGTTGATGTCTTGAGTTTAATCTTGATATGTTATTGAAGGGAGAATGGAGACGCTCGATTCAGAGTCTCGGGTAGAATCCACAAAAGACATCCACGAGTTGGAAAGCCTTAACCCTTGTCTAGCGGGGGGTCTGTGGCCGTTTTGGGCCTTTTCAGGCCATTCTGACTGCTATATCAACCATCAGCATGAAAGGAACTGTATTGTGCCGAAAACTAGGCGGAAATCGCTACACAATGACACCACATACAGCTACGTAGCACTCGTGGAGCCCTGGCAGTGTTACCTTAAAGATGGAAGTTTAACGGATTTTGCTACATTGTTCACTTTTAGAGAACTATTGGTCACACTGTCATCCTCCCGTGCGGTGGGGGAACTGGAGTTAATGTGGGCCGGGAGGCCACAGATGTCGGACGTATGGTTCATTACTGTTCCACCCATTTTCACTCGATTTTCACCCATTTTTCACCCGTTTTTTGCCAGTTTCTTTAACTCGACTTATGTTGCGCGCCACTCTTTAACCCTCCAGCCCCGGCTATGTATTATATATATATTCCTCGAAACCCGGGTGTTTTGGCCGAAAAACGTCTAGGCTAGGCTACCGTATATTCGTTAATCAGATCCGCATTCCCGCGCATCCCCAAGCGTAGCTGTGTTATTTACCTGTAGAATGGCATTAAGTAGAGCTCTCTAAGTCAACTGGTTGAGCTGTGATGATGATTTCATTGGAGATAACTTATGGCCAAAACAGCCACTTTACACCACTTTTCGATACTTAACAACAACATACAGGCACACACGAACAAGCGACGCTCTCCTTCTTGTGGCCGGAGATGCGGGGCGTCGGTCCAGCCGGCTGTTGTTTACATGCGTCGGACCGACGCCTCGCACACGAAGCTCACAGGCTTTCAACCACTGGGCGTTCAAGAGGCCTTCCGGGTACCTGTTATATGCTTTTTTATGGGCGTTCAAGAGCCCTTCCGTGGTGAGAGGGTTAAGGGTTAATATAACAAATTTTAAGTTAATTTAAATTTTTATTATTTTTTACAAAGTTTTTCGTAGTGAGTACCCAATCATAAAGACGATTCCATAAGAGAATTAGCGTTACACTTATGATGTTAGGACTCTTTCCCCTGTGGCGGGTGTTTCAAACAAGCTGACTGCGGGTGCTTGAAAGGGGACTACAGTATTATACTAATAGGCATATCGTCAATGATTTCGGGGCCACTACTAAATATTAGGTTTTCATTCTTCCCTCCGGGACTCAAACCTATAATTGTTATTACCAAGTACTGTAATTCCTCTTGACAACATAAGCATTGACCTACTGTATGTATTTTATGATATCATGAGTACTTAATAAGTTGGTACTGCATGTAGGGGTAGACCTAGAATGACATGGGATCAGGTACTTTGGTTTGATCTTAACCCCACAGACCCGGTTGGGCTCTGAGGCACCCATAACAAACCCTCCCGCGGAGCCCGGATAGGCTCTGAGGCACCGGAAGCTTGAAAGCCGTCCGTCCGACGCATATAAACACAGCCGGTTGGACCGACGCCGCGCACCTCCGAACACAAGAAGGAGAGGCGTCGTTTGTTTTTGTGTGGCTGTGTGTTGTTGTTTCAGTAGTGAAAAGTGTGTCATATGGCTAACATCGCCACGAAACTCTCTTCACGGAAATCATCATCACAACTGAACCAGTTGACTTAGAGAGCTCTACTCAACGCCAGAGTACAGGTACGAAACACATCTACGCTTGGAGATGCGTGGCAATGCGGTAGCAGTTAAAATAACAAAGATACGGTAGCCTAGGCGTAGACGTTTTTTGGTCAAATCACCCGGATTTCGGGGATATATTATAGAATGCGAAACCGGTGCTGGAGGGTTAACAAAAGTAACCTGACGATAGAGGTAGCCCAGAACTGGGCTGCCTGGAGTGCTGCCATTTAGGACGTAACACTGCAACCACACTCTTTGTGGATGAAGTGCCAGTCTTTAACTTGTATGTATGTATTCTTGATTGAAGTGCTGTGTTGTGGGCCTGACCAATAAACCTTTATTTCTAGTCACTGGATGCTGACGGTACTTTGTTTTGATGCATTATTAACACCATGCACTCCCTTGACTGACAGGGCTAGGGCGTACTCTTGTTACAGGGACTTTACTGAACATTTGCCACAAATTGCTAGACTTGTGCGTCTAAACTCTTGATGTCTACCAGTGGCACGGGGTGCGATCGAACTGCAAACCCTTCGATTAGCAGTCAGACGCGTTACTAACCATGCCAGCATTAGAAAAATGTATAATCTGACATTTTCAAGGTTTGCTGAATGGATTAGTTAGTTAGTTAAGTAGAGCAGATTAACCAGACCACTGAGCTCCATACGGAACTCTCATAGGTCTGGCCTTGCTGAATGGGTAATGATAATACTGTACTTGAAAGGATTACAATATTAATAATAATAGTAAAAGTTGGTGTTTTTTATTGTCATAAGCGCCAGTTCTCTACATTTGAGAATTCAATAGCACTCACACTACAGTATGTAAGTGTTTATAGATCCCAAAGTTTATAATCTTATTTCACAGTAAATTCAACAGTACCATATCATAAGTTCTTGATGAATGTAATGATTGTATAATGTTACTGCTAATGATAAATTATCGTTGAACAGAGCCCTCCCTGGGCACCCTGGTGGGTCGGATCCTTCCCCTGTGTGGCCACTACTCCCAAATGGTGAGGTTTGTTGAGATCTACACTGACTACCACCATGGTCTTATCAACCACGCTCTCGCTGCCGCCATCACATCACTCATTAAGGACTATCTGGTTCGTTTTTAAGCCCTTGGCTCCTAGAGTTATGGTTACCCACAAATGTTTTGGATGGACTTAGGATATATTTGTTGTTTTATACAAGATAGTAAGGACGAGTTACAAGTGTAGTTTTCTTTTAGGCAGTTAAATTATCTGATAAACTGCTTCATAATTATATTTATGTATATAAATTATTCTTGATAATTTTGATTCCCTAACTTTAAATTAATTATTCAAAGCAAACTTTTGTTGTTGTCTAGTGTTAAGGTGGATACTCTTGTAGTCACTGTATCCCATTCCAAAGTAACTACTGTATAGAGTATTTACTTTAATTAAGCTATACAGGGAGGAGGTTGTAGGCACCAATCATTCAGGGAAGAACTCCCTGGGAGAGCTGAGGTGGAGTGTAAGGATTGCTAGATATCCTGTTTCTTTACCTAGCCTCCTTTGCTGCTGTTTCACTGTGTCTCAGTTACATAAAGAGCAATTCTAGCTTGATCTTATGATACATACACTCTTGGTTTCTTATATAAAACCATAAGCAATACACACCCTACACTGCTTACCTATTTTTCCAATTTCTTCTTATTTTGGCGTAGGGATACGCCAACCCCACCGTCCGTCACTTTGGTGGTGCAATCAGCTTCTGTAGCAGTGGACCACTGGTTACTATCTTCAGAACATTCCTGTGCTCAGTATGCTTCCAGCAAGGGCCCGCATGGGGAAAAAGAAAATATAAAAAGCAGTGGTGGAATTGGCATCCGGGTGAGGAGCTGCTCTGGGTCTGCTCCTTCTGTGCTTTATATATTTATGTACCCCATTTCTGGGGGTGGCCAACTCGAGACAGAGCCAGAACAGAAACCTGTAAAGTTCCAATTCTTAGGGTCCGGGACCACTTTCGCGGCGGTTGAGTGGTGAGCACGCTCACGTGTGAATCTGCTTGACCTGGGTTCGATCCCAGCTGTGGCGGACATTTAGTGGGTGTGGTAGTACGTCCTAGCGCGTTTCACATGCTCGCACTCAGTCGAGGGACACCTCGACGACGTATACAGACTAAACACACATAACAAAGCCACTCCAACAGCTTCCTTTCTCTCTAACACCCCTTCTCCCCTCTCTACACTCTTCAGATAACAGGAAAAAGTAGAAAGTAGCTACGAGGTGCCGTTGTAAAGGCTTATCCCTCAATACCTTCAGCTGACCTGACCTCCCTCGCCATTTTCTCTGTCTCGTTGAGTAGGATAATTTTACAAGGGGAGGAGGATTCCTAGCCACTTGCCCACAGAAGGAAAAGTAGGAGAGTAAAAGAGACAGACAGAAATGGCTAAAGTTGGTTAGAGGATGCCAAACCTCACTCTAGATAGGACCAACCCATTCGGTGGAGGTGGCACTTTGGAGTGGGACAGTTTGTCTGTGAGTCTGGAGACAGTTTCTGCTATGGCCATCCCTTTTTAGGATACTTCCTCTGGAAGCAAGGCGTCTGATTTATGTATGTTTGTATCTAGCCCGAGGAGCCGGTATATATGAAGGGTCATGCCTGGATGCATGGTGGGCGGACACTGTGGTGTGCTCCGCTGCATGTCTGCCTCCTGAGACCGGACCTTCTCCGGGAGGTCTGGAACCTGTGTAAGCTTTTGCTGGGGACCCCAAATTGGCCTGGGTCTCTGAGTCTTCTCCTGGATGCCCTAGATGTGTATGCATTTGTATTTTGTCTTTTGTGTTGTGCTGTCTCTGTTTGGGCTCTGTCTCGAGTCAGCCACCCCCAGCTATGGGGTATGTGCCTAGGTATATGCATGCATACATACATTATAGGTTTGACTCCTGTAAGGAGATTAGGAAAACCTAATATTTAGTAGTGGCCCCGTAATCATTGACGAACATGCCTATTACATAAGGCATCCTCTTCAAACACTAATCCGCCGTAGTTTGAATCTATCGCGCAGAGCATTTAAAAACTGAGGAGCCTTCATCATGAGCGCACGCGACCTCACTCATGGCTTCAGTCATTATGAATTGGGTTCTCACTACGAAAAAACTTCGTAAAAAATAAAAACAAAAAGAAAATAAGAATAACTATCCAATAAGCTTTCCATCATATCGTGGATGTACTTGTGTGGATTTCTGACCAGACGCTGATCCAGGCGTCATTCCTCCTTCACTGACATATCAAGTAAACCAAAATCCTTAATACATCAACGAATGGGAAGGGGACGGTCGGGAGGGCCCCAGTCGTCAATGATTACGGGGCCACTACTAAATATTAGGTTTTCCTAATCTCCTTACAGGAGTCAAACCTATAATTTATTAGTGGCCCCTCCATCATTGACGAACATGCCTGATATCTAAGACTGGAGGGGGACATTCGTAATCATATCATAACTCTAGAAAAGCAGATAATAAAAACAACCACATAGTATTCTTACTTTTGAAAAATGTATTTAATACGGCGTACGCCGGAAATATACAAGAAAAAGGGGGTTCAGGCAGGTGCGTGCTTCAAAGAAGCCTGCCTGACAAAAATAGGTAACCCTGAAGATTCTGAACACAGATCTGTAGTTACAAAAGGCACCCCACTCAACGAGTGGTGACAAATAATAAGTTATAAGTTTATATGTGCACATCATAAACCCCAAAAAACATGTGGAGATCAATTGCTAATGAACTCCATTGAACTAATGTTACATTGCTTTCGCAGCTAAAACTACTTATAACAACACTGTTGTTTTGTACTAAACTTTGTACTAGCACAAATTCTCTCAGAGAAATTTTCATATCACATTTCCACCTTAAATTGTATCACAGTTCTCATACTCCGGCGGGGTCTAGGGTGTCCTATGTCAACTGACTGCACCCCCCCCCCCCCCCTTTCCTTGAAAATAAACATAAGTGACTACAGGGCCACCTAGACCCTCTGCCTTAAAGCTATACATGGTAAGGAAGGTTTGTCTAGAGCAACTGACAAGTATCTAGAGAGAAACGTATGATTAGACGCCCACAACTGTGTGGACGCAATATCTTCAACTGAAAAGTTTTTCAGGAAACGTAAAGAGGCCGCCCACTTGCGTAAATCGTGGGCCCTACCCACAACGCCGGGATTACTCTCTTTAATGACTTCTACCAGAAGAGAGGCTAATCGCCGTTTAAGTAAGCGTTTACCCGTACTCGCTACCCATAAAGCACCTTGGGGGTTATGAGGAGCTATTCTTAAATATTTGGTTAGAGCTTGCACTGGACATAAATTATGATGCACCTTTCCCCTTTTTAACGCCGGCACCGTGAATTCAGAAAACACGTGTGCACTATGCTCATTCTTGGCTACAAACGCCGGGGAGGGTGCAATGGAAATGGAATCATTAAGTCTACCAAACCTAAGACAATTAGGTGTGTTGCTCATCGCCGCCAGCTCAGACACTCTGTTTCCGGTGGCCAAAGCCAAAAGGAAAACTGCTTTCTTTAAGATTAAAGCAAAGTCTGCAGTATTTTGATACAGACGAGAATGAAGTAAAGACAAAGCTTTGTCCAGAGACCAAGTAGGCATGAGCTGACGGGGAGGTGGGCGGAGTTTAAAACACGCTCTCATAAATCCTGTTTCCTCCGCCACCGGTATGGATAGACCTGTAAGGTCGAAAAAGGGCACTCTAATCGCAGTTAAGTGATTCTTCAGAGTAACCACAGATAAACGTTTCTGCTCAAACAGATAGTTCAAGTAATTAAAAACCAATGCCACTGAGGGTACAGTTTGTTCCGTTCTAACAATCCAAGAAGTAAAAGCTTTCCAATGAGATTGATATTGTCGCTTAGTAGACTGAGTATATTGATTGAGCAATTTATTGGTCACATCCCTACCGTATGGTGCTAGCCACTTGGCCTCCTGAATGTCCATAATGCAAAAGTCAGCGAGGTCTCTAGGTTGCCAATCGTGTCTAAGTGGAAGTACCTGACCGGGAGCGATACCGGGTCCGGGCACCACATTATTAACTGCTGGCACCACACCTGCGCCGGCCACAGGGGCGCGATTAGCGAGACTAAGCCTCGATAAACTCGTAGTTTGTTCACTACGTGGCACATTAGTGACGCATCTGGCGGTGGAAACAGATAGATGGAGCTCCATCTGTTCCAGTCTGTCACTAGGGCGTCTGGCCCCCCTGCCGGCGTTATCGTCCGGCGGGTGAGGTATAGAGGGAGCTTGTGAGTCTCCTCGGACGCAAAAAGATCCACTTGTGGATGGGAGAGCTCCGCAATCATTAGGTCGAAAATGGGTTGCTTGAGCTCCCATTCTACTGTCGTGCTCTGTCTCCGGGACAGAGCGTCTGCCCAGACGTTCGCTACGCCTGGGAGATAAGATGCGTGAAGATAATATCTAGACTGGTGGCTAGGACAAAAATCTCTTCCGACACGAGTAGCAACTTCCTTGACCTCGTTGACCCTTGTTTCTGAATACAGTGAACTGCATTCAGATTGTCCATTCTGAAGGCCACTGACTTGCCCCGTAACGCCGAGCCGTGAGCCTGAAGGAAATACAATGGGACTAGTAACTCTTTGACATTTATGTGAGCGATTTCTAAGTGGGACCAAAGTCCCTGACCCTGGTGCCCCTGATTTGACTGAAATCCCCACCCTATGGTGCCTGACGCATCCGTGTCTACCCATACCGTTGGAGGAGGAGAGGTCCATGACATGATTGAGTGCAATGTTTCCCTCTTCGCCCAGACCGCTAGTAAGGTGTGGATTAATTTTGGTATGGGCCATAATTTTCCCGCCGGTAAGAGTGGGAAATATTTGTTGCCCTCCAATATTAATCGTTTTACTTTCAACCGGCCCAACTTGACAGTTAGCTGAATCCAGTTGAGAGAGCCGACCAGAGACTCCCAGACTCTTCGTGTCGTAGTCAGACTGTGAAGAAACCTGAACAGTTTCCTGCGAAACCTGTTGCGATTGTCCACACTCTGACTCAGAGTGAGAGCGGCGGTGTCCCAGACCAGCCCTATCCACTGAATTACTCTTGAGGGAACAAGGTTTGACTTTACCAGATTTACCTTGAAGCCTAGAGTTTTGACATGATTTAAAATGATATTGACATGTTTTATGCATAATTGTTGTGTCTCTGCCACCACCAGCCAGTCGTCTAGATACCACAACACTCTGATTCCCTGTTTTAACAATGGCATCAGGGCTTGCCTGACTAATTTTGTGAATAATCGAGGTGCTAGGTTCAAACCGAACGGCATCCTTTGAAAAACAAAATTTTGGTGCCTGATCCTCAAGGCCAGAAACCTTTGAAATCTTTTGTTGACCGACACGTGCCAATAGGCGTCTGTCAGGTCTAGGGAACACATCCAGCCACCCGGCGGAAGTGTTAGCCTGATTTGATGAACTGTTAACATTCTGAAAGACTCGTTGTAAATGTGAAGATTCAGATACGACAGGTCTACGACCGGCCTCATCTGAACACTGTCCCGTTTGGGAACCAAAAACAGTTTTGACGTGAATACAGGGTAATCTGGGGGTACCGGGATGATGACATTCTTGGCAATCATCTCCTGGACCAGCAGCTCCACCTCTAATGAAACACAATTTGCCGTTGTCGGCTGACGTAAGCGAGGTCGCCGGAGCCACTGCCAAGTGATGCCTTTGCGTGCCACCATCCGTGCCCATGTTTTTAACGGCCATGCTTGGTGACACGTTCGGAACGACCCAGTTAGCAGACAAGGGTTCGCCGGCTGTACTTCCCTCGGTTCCTCCGGCTCTAAGGTAGGCACTGGGAGTGAGAAAGACTTTAGTTTTTTGATGGTGGTTTTGGTGGTGTTGGCCGCTTCGCCGGCTGGCTGGTGTGGGCCGAAGACTGGCCCTGACCCGGCTTATACTGGCCGCGTCCCCTCTGTCCTGAAAACCCTCTCTGTCTATGCCTGAACTGACCCAGGGGGGATTGGGAGGACTTAGGCGGAAGAAACGGCTTAGAACCCCCTGGCTGAGCTTTAGTAGGAGGCTTAGGTTTGGGGAAGTTAAATGCGGGTTTCTTAGCCTGTGCGGGACTGTGCTTCACGGCCTGTGCCATGTTAAACACTGTTCGCCATACATCAGGGGACATTAAAGAAGGTGTAAGTACTGGGGACATAACCACCTGGTTAGCAATGCGATCAGGCAGCTTGCGAACTAATGACATTCTAAGATCCTGTCGTGCTCGCACCGCCTCAAGTAAGGCTGTGCGTATGTCACCTAAGGATTGAATTGACGACTGAAGAATCAGACGCCGGGATAATTCAACTGATCTTCGAGCATCCGCGTCTGCGATTGCCTGAGTAGACCTGAGTAAAGACTTAGCCACCTGTTGAGAAACTATGTACTGTGAAAACAGGCGGAAAGCTTTTCCCCTAAGCCTAAATTCTCTGTCTAGGTGAGAAGGGGTAGGGGTAATGAATGGTTCCTTTAGTTCACAAAGATTAATCTTAGGGGCAGCTAAAAAGGAAAATAAAGCTGACGGAACTCCGCCGGCAGAACCTACCGGCATTGAGAACCATGAATGTGTATCCTGAGGGATCTGGTGGGAAGATTTAGAAGTGAAAGTGGTTGCAAAGTTCTGAGCCTCTACCTCCCAATCCACCCAAGGTCCTGGTCCTAACTGTCCCACCTTCAACACTGGATTAGCTGTCTCGTCTGTGACGGTCTGTAAATCTAGTTCAGGAGTAATAGCCAACAGAGCCTTAATATCATTAAACCCATCCAGCTTAGACCAGTCTGAAAAAAGTTTTGAAGCTGAGGCAGGGGGTAAAGCAGGCTTAGATGCATAAACAAAATAATCCTGATAATAATAACTAGGTATAGCCTTGATATTTACATCCAAAACCTTACCCAAGGCATCCAATGCCCTTAATTTCTTAGACTTATTTCCCTGGATAAACCACTCACTTGGTACCGGGAGTTCCCCTGACAAGGTAGGCTGGGCAAGCTCTGGCTTAGAGGGGTTCAAAGGGACCCATGACTCGTCTGGCCCATAAAGCAGGGGCATAGCTACCTTTCTAAGAGGCGCTTTGTCTAGAGGGGGTGGATTAACATCCGTAATGACCCTGACATTTGACGTAGTGAATGCCGCCGTAGCTGGCTTAGAGCTCCCTGCCGGTGACAAAGTAGGAGGGTTAGGAATCTTAGATAAATCGATTGACGTTATCAGAGGCCGTACCGCAGAACCTGTCAAGGGAGCCCCCAAGTCCATTGTGGGGTTTTCTCGTTGTTGATTAAAGAATTTTGATAGAGCATGAGTAAGTAACCCATCAATTTCTTGTGCTGTAACAAACTGGTTAGGTGCAGAACTTTCAGGTGAATTAGTATTATCATGGGCGGCGTCCAGGCCTGAGCCTGACCCTTGTCCTTCCCTATCTGAAATTAATGACACTTCATCTTGTCCCTCCCGATCCTCCTGAGAAGACCCCGCCGAGGCAGGGGCACCTTGTTTCCAAGATAAATCAGGGATAGAGGATGGGGCCGCCGCGTCCCTGTGGACCTCGGCTACTGTGTGACTCGTATGAGTCGGACGTGGATGGACAGACCCTGGCTGAGCAAAACGCCAAACACCTAGGCTCTGGCCTAGTGTAGGCCGACATTTGTTGTCTGACCTCTCTCAACGCTACCGCCGCGGTCTTGTCATTGTCACACAGGACTTTATTAGTTAATTGGGAGCAAAAAGAACAATTACTTGTAACCCAGAGACCCCTTGAACGGTCTAGACATCTAACACACCTTATGCAAAGGGTATGTGCAAAAATGGGGATACCCGCGCAAGTAGGGGTAATGCACAGGGCAAAAACTGGGGTGACATTAGCCATGACAGAGACTGGTGAGAGGAACTACCGCCGGGTCTGTATTGGTCCGCCGGAGCTCAGCTCTGGAAAAATAAAGAAAATTTCCAGGAATTAATGCTCATAAGGTTAACCCAAGTGTTCGCATACAAGTGTTAATATCCCGCCGGGTAACGGGATGCAAAGACACAGCTAACACATCCCGCCACGCGGCTGGGTATAAAGAGGCTAAACAAGTCTTCTTAGCTAAGAACATGAAGAATACCCTCTGATATAATGGTCCAGAATGGCACTTATAGTCTGTAGGAGGTGGTGACTGTCTCAAGATTCAATTTTGTAACAAAGCCCCCCTCATAAAGACGCCGGCCCTTGAAATATTTTAGTAGAATAGCCCAGGGCAGGAAAATACGAGATCTGATTTTTTAACGAATTGTCCCAAACGATCGTCGTAAAAATAGAAGGCGGCGATACTGAAAGTATCACCCAATTAAGGTTAATCGAAATTGAATTTGTTTATAAATTCCTTAGTTCCTAAACTTAGGGACACCCGCCGGGTGTGGAAATCGATTTGGTTAAACCTCACTGATCCTTCAAATGCCGTAAGAGTAAAGGCGGCGATACACAGAGTATCACTCACATGGATTGGTTAACTATAAGAGACCTAAGTCGTTTTATCCCACCCTGCTAAGGTGTACCCGCCGGGTGAGAAGTCTAAAAGTTAACCCCACAAGTTCCTGACCCCACTACTTTGTAAAAGATCGCCGGGGAGGAACGCCTAAACAACAGCTAGGTTTTCCCCGTGGTTTGTTAAACCAGGTAGAAAAACCTATAAAAAACAAGTGTTCTCACGAACATCGTTTCTTTATATATAACTAAATATATATGTAAGGATGGGTACAGCCATCCCGCCGGGAAATAAAGGAGGCCTGAAACCAGGCACCCACAGATACGCAGTCCTGGAGAGCCACAGACACCTCCCCCGCCGGGGAACCAGCCAGTGTTAACAACCACGTGTGGCCTAACACTGCTCATCGGTCAGGTTTTTTCACGGTGAAACCGAGAAAAACCCGCCGGAAGGCAAACCCACCCTGAACAGACACCATCTGAACAATACGACCCGAGGAGACACGCACGACTAACCAAGGTCACAACATAATCCGTGGAATTAGCCAATACACAACTAAACCAGGAAACAAATATAGTCCGAGGAATTAGCCAATACACAACTAAAACCCGGATACACATGACACAGTAGGGCATATTTATAAAATAAATAATAACACTAGACATGTGGCAAAGCTACGAGCGGCTGGCTAGGCCTAGGTAGACGGCAAGAAATAGTTGAAATATAAACACACACTGGAATATCACAACAGGAACCACCGCCAACACACCACCGAAGCGAAAAACTTCCCAACCCCGGGAAGCCTGACACGGACCCAGAAAAAACTTCACTAAGTGAAGAAAAATACGCTGGGAACGTCAGCAAACATACAGCTTACCTCATCAGAAGGATAAAAGGCAGCAATAATTAACGCGTAATGAAAGCCGCCTGCATCACCAACTAAACCAAACTGTGAAAAGTTCACGTGTCCACAACAGGACCACGAGGGTACATCCGAAATAGATGCCCCATACATACGACCCAAAATACATTGCACTGCGGGCAACCAGCCCAGGACACTCCTGCTACGCCTATCCTAACCTTACTCGATACATCCCAGAGTAAACAAATGAGAAAAAACTCACTAGGGACGCCACGAATGCGGAACCAGCGGAGCCTGAAAGGAACGTCCGGGCAGGCTGAGCGCAGAGCAAAGAAGGAGGAATGACGCCTGGATCAGCGTCTGGTCAGAAATCCACACAAGTACATCCACGATATGATGGAAAGCTTATTGGATAGTTATTCTTATTTTCTTTTTGTTTTTATTTTTTACGAAGTTTTTTCGTAGTGAGAACCCAATTCATAATGACTGAAGCCATGAGTGAGGTCGCGTGCGCTCATGATGAAGGCTCCTCAGTTTTTAAATGCTCTGCGCGGTAGATTCAAACTACGGCGGATTAGTGTTTGAAGAGGATGCCTTATGTAATAGGCATGTTCGTCAATGATGGAGGGGCCACTAATAAATATATAAATATATACATACATACATACATACATGTATCTATCTATCTGTTGCCGGACGCTGTGATCCCCGAAGGGGTGGCCACAAACAAAATGCCCCCATGCACCTCTGTCCCCAGTTAGTCAACGCCCCTCCTCCCATCCAGCACCGCTTTCACGCATATACTTCTTAACTCCATCCTTCCACCTATCTCTCGGTATGTACGATGTAAGTTTATGTTGACCCCTAACTTCTTATAATTCAAAAGAGTGAGAGCAGTCCAGCTAACATTCTAGTACAGGTACTATATTTGTGAAGAATCAACTAGGAAATAGGTGTGGACATTTACAACCCATTTGCTCTAGCCCTTTTATAGTTAGAAGAGGATAGGGGTCAATATTTCTGGTCTAGTTATAGTAGATTAAATGATCTTAACCCTTGACCCTCAAAGCTTCTGGTGACTCAACTGGAGGAGCAGCATCGGCGTTGGGCCCTCACACTACACAAGTTGTACTTCTACGTGGAGAAGACTATGGCCGTCATGGAGTTGTTGGCCTCGGTTACCAAAGTTATCGCTAAGGTCAGTACAGTACATTGTTAGTGGTTCAGGGCAGTTATATCATTCAGTCCATATGGGTTATTGGTCAGGGCAGTTGGTGATTGTTGAGGTCAGTTAAGTTATTGATGAGGTTGTTAACCCTCCAGCCCCGGCGGCCTTTGCTCGCGACTGTACTGTGGTCCCGGGTGTTTTGCCGATTATTGGGCTATGTTCACTCACCTGTAACTCAATAAATAGGGCATAATGGCGAGCGCGGAAAGTAGAGTGATTTTCGGCGGAAAATTCTTCCCGCGTTCGGATGCGTCGCCCCGGCCCCGGCTACCACGCACCTAGCCGCTCATCGCGCCAGACTGTTTGCCTCCCATAGACGATTTTAGTGGTTGATATTGACAATGTGATGTTTATTTGATATTTTTATAGTTATTTTGAGGCCAATTATATAAAGTATGTGCAGTCCATCCTCCTATAACACGAGCTCCTACAACGCGATCCTCCTTCAACACGAGGGGGGGGGTCCCGAATTACCTAAACCTCTTATAACACGAGCCGAAAACATATAACATGAAATGGCCTTGCCGAGTGCTTCAAATCCGGCGCCTCCTCTTACTGCACGACTCCCCCCCCACCTACAGCGCGACGGCAAGAGAGCTTCGGAGCTGGCCCAGCTGGGTTGACGGCAAGCTGAAACATCTCACTCAACTTACTGTTTCTTCATTCTAACTTAATTCGGTATATTTGTTTATCCAAACATGATCTTATAATTTACTTGCCTATTTTTAGGAAGTAGAGTAATAAGAGCCCACAGTAACGAATATCCAATTGTTGATAATAAATTAATGTCGGACAGTACGTTTGGTTAGATGTTGTCCACGAAACAACAACAAACCCCAGCTGTGACTATGCTTGGCGGTGAATGTTATTCCGATGAAATGGAAGTTGTATAGCCTAGCCTATATATTTATTAAGCTAAACAAATACGGAATAGTGGCAAAATTGGGGGGCCCAGTCCCATATAGAATTATCTCCATTTAAAGTGTTATTCCTACAACGCGAAATACCTACAACACGAGGTGCAGTGCCGCCCCTAAACTCGCGTTATAGGAGAATGGACTGTATTAGGGTGTCATTGTCACTAATATTGCTCATTTTCACTCGATACCGTACTTTTTATTAGTAATTGAGGTAGGTTATTGTTATATTAGGCATTGATTATTCGTTATCACAGGTGTTTAGTATACTTTGGCCATCAAATATTAGGTTTTGTGTCACTTTCACTTTGATAAATATACTTTAGAGAGTCACTGTCACTGATAATGCTAATTTTCACTCGATACCGCACTTTTTATTAGTAATTGAGGTAGGTTATTGTTATATTAGGCACTGATTATTCGTTATCACAGGTGTTTATTATACTTTGGCCATCAAATATTAGGTTTTGTGTCACTTTCACTTTGGTAAATATGCTTTAGAGAGTGTCACTGTCACTGATAATGCTCATTTTCACGCGATACCGTACTTTTTATTAGTAATTGAGGTAGGTTATTGTTATATTAGGCACTGATTATTCGTTATCACAGGTGTTTATTATACTTTGGCCATCAAATATTAGGTTTTGTGTCACTTTCACTTTGGTAAATATGCTTTAGAGAGTGTCACTGTCACTGATAATGCTCATTTTCACGCGATACCGTACTTTTTATTAGTAATTGAGGTAGGTTATTGTTATATTAGGCACTGATTATTCGTTATCACAGGTGTTTATTATACTTTGGCCATCAAATATTAGGTTTTGTGTCACTTTCACTTTGGTAAATATGCTTTAGAGAGTGTCACTGTCACTGATAATGCTCATTTTCACGCGATACCGTACTTTTTATTAGTAATTGAGGTAGGTTATTGTTATATTAGGCACTGATTATTCGTTATCACAGGTGTTTATTATACATTGGCCATCAAATATTAGGTTTTGTGTCACTTTCACTTAGTTATATGCTTTGTAAACATTTTATATACAATTTATTGTGTCTTTTTTCACTGATTTCTATATTTCTATAGGTTCTAATCATATGAATGTCACTTATTATATACATTTATGTGTCACTTTCACTTATTATTATGGTGTTATTGTAATTGTATCAATTTTCTGATAATACATATGACTTTTGTATTACAATAAATTGTTTTACTTCCACTTTTTGCCTATATATACATATTGTCACTGTCTTTGGTACTTTCACTATGATTAGAACTCCTGCTTGGAGTGGTAATCAAAGAAGCACCCTTCAGCACAAGAGTGCCACCTTGCACTCCACACACTCCATGGTGGACTTTTTCTCTGACCTCGCCCTCAGCCTGGTGTTGTAGCAGACATGGCACCGCTTCTGCTGCTTTCTTCCTGCTGGTGTCAGAGGCAGGGAAATGAGCCTGTGCATATTCATGTAATATGCACAGTGCAAGCGGTCAGTAGCAGCGGGCCCAGCATGTGCCACTGCCCTCTGTGGCATAGCATACTTCTCCAGGAGCTCCTTCAACACCTGCTTTTGGAACCTCCGCAGGCTATTGAACTTCCTGGGTGTGTTCTCATTCCGAAGCTTGTAGATGTTGTAAGCGTTCAGAATTGACATGTCCACCATGTGCAGAAAGAACTTTTTGTACCATCTGCATGAGGTATGCAGACAGTCAATGAAGCCTATCTGCATGTCGGACTTGTCCACCAGCCTCATATTGATGTTGTAGTCCAGGACAGCATCGGGCTTGATCAACCTGGCCTGGGTGCGGCGATCCACCTTGCCCGTCTCCACCATTTCCCCCTTGTGGATGGTGCTCAGGAGGTTGATCTTCCACTGGTCGTGCCAGTGGATAGCCAGAATGGGCCCCGACTTCTTCCGGAACACATCGCCTTTCTTGGTCTTAGGAGGGAAAGGTGGCATGCCCTTCCTTTTCCCTCGTACTGTGCCTACAGTCCCCGTCTTGCGCTGGTGGAGGTACTTTGAGAGAGTGGGGGACGTGTAGTAATTGTCCGTGTGGAGGACGTGATTCTTATGGAAATAGCGGTCCATCATGGCTTGCACCACTGCTCCGCCAAAGCCAATGACGGGGTCCACAAGCACGTCCCCTTCCTTCCCGCTGTAGACCAGGAAGTCCAGGACATAGCCAGTTCGGCAGTCGCACAGCACAAAGAATTTTATGCCAAAGCGATGTCTCTTTGAGGGGATGTACTGCCGGAAGCTGAGCTTTCCCCGGAACAGCACAAGAGACTCGTCAATGACGACCTTGCGGAAGGGCTTGAAGTAGGAGGTGAAGCGTTGTCGCATCATCTCGTACAACGTCCTAATCTTCCACAGCTTGTCTGGGCGGTGGACGTCGGTGTTGGTGACAAGATGGAGCGCTGCGAGGATTTCAAGGTACCGGTCGCGAGACATATATTTCCCGAAGGCAGGGGTGGATATGAGATCATTGGTGATCCAATAGTCAGGCAACCTATGCTTCTTGACATGAGGCATTAGCATGGTGAGTGACAGGAATACCATGAACTCGTGATGAGTCACTTTGGTCCACTGCCTCATGTGGCCCTTGGTCACCTTGTCAAACATGTTGAACTGGAATTGGTGCTGCTTGTTGGTCTCCTTGATGACCAATCCGGTAACCTCCTCATCAAAAAAGGCCTCAAAAAGCTCATGTGGTGGAGCATTGGGGCCTGCGGGAAAATTGGGGGTAATTCCTGAACCCTCCTGTACCTCATCAAAAGCTGGCACATCAGGGTTGTAATCTTCCCCGTCAGCCAGGTCTTCCCACTGAAAAATGGAGAATGGGTCTTGGCGACGCCCACGAGGAGCTGCAGGTGGTGGCCCAGCACGCCCAAGGCCGACTCGGGAGGCGCGCGGCCAGGGTGGGCCACAGCACGACGCCCCCGGGCGAAGCGGATGGGTTGAGGGTCGTCCATGTCCATGTAGTCGTCGTCGTCAGAGTGGTCATCTTGCCCTGACGGTGGACCTATATAGTCATGGCCAGAGTCATCTGTGAGGTGCCCTTCCTCGTCAGTGCCCTCCACATAATCTGACGGGGAACGAGTGATGCGTGGGCGGCGTGCGGGTAGGGGGCGAGGTGTGGAAGGTGAGGCTATATTTATTGGTGGCTCCTTACGTCAATGACGTAAGAGCCTATGATAATATGGCCTCGTTCCGGGCTCCTCAGAGTCCGGGTTAACCTCGATTACAGCGGTCGAGAACCAAGATCATCTTAGGGGGTACCCCTTAATCATTCCTAAGGTACGTCATTGAGACGGAGCCACTGAAAAGTAGGAAATAAAAAAGAAAAGAATTAACACAGTTTGAACACCGCGCCTCAGCGCATTCCGATCTTCCTCTGCTTCCCATGAGCCTGACTCATACCTCCTCCTGCCCAGGAGCGACCTCTCTCGACTGCCGGCCATTAAGAAAACATACATTTTCCTTGCTCCCCGATTTAGTTTCCATAGCCCCTCTTAAACTCATCAGTTTTTAGTCCATAGAGAGTCTATTTGCATATTGAGTTGTATATGCATTTAGGAATGTATTTATATTAATTGTATTCACTTGTAAACCTAAATAAGCAAGGACTTAATTTCTAGGCTGGCCGGCATTCGTGTATTCAGGAGGCCACTTCGCTTCAACTAAATGTTGTTATCATACGAGCCTTGGCTCGCTAGCTGCAGTGTCTCCATTTTCTATGAAAGTGTATTAACATTGTAGCTTGATATTATTTTCCTTAAGTGTTGAGTACTGTGTTAGTGTCAAATTCATAGAACTTTAATTCTTTGCTTTTACTCCCCATGGTTGTGCTCTGACCAGGGGTTACTTTTCATAACCAATCACTGCTAAGTTACTCATTAATGTATCACATATTGTTGAAATAGATGGTTCTTCCCATATCAACTGCAATACCTTCAGTACCTACCATCAAAACCGTCTATGAGATGGTGGAATTCTTAATGCCTCACATTATTCAATCAAGAGTGCTTTTTCATACAGTGGTTGTCTTCAAGACAGATATATGCTTTATTTTCAGTGTTAAACACCAAATATTTATAGCTGATAACATAATTTTGTGATGTCAAATACATATACAAACTTTTATAGTAGCCTATTTCACTACTTTTAGGCACTCGTATTTATTTTTCCAAAGAGTACCAATTAGGCCTACAACAAGTAGCCAGAGTACTCGAAATAATACCTTGATAGAATTTATCTCACTGACCTACAAAGATATAATAATTAAAAAAACAAAAAAACATTTATATCTCACTGACTTACAAAGATATAAAAAAATTTAGTTATACATTTTTTTTTGTTTTTTTTATATCTCACTGACTTACGAAGATATACAAATTTTACAAAACAGGGTTATATCTCACTGACTTACAAAGATATGAGAACTTTAAAAACATGTACAAGTTACATAACGGATCGCCAATTAACACTCGTGGCCGAGTAGGCCTAACCTTACGAGTACAAAGTCCGCCGGACCCTTTTCAAAAATTCTCAAGCCCCCAGGTACCCTAGACCTTATCTAGCCCCAGGTACCAATACTACCGGTAAAAAACAGTCCCGGTCACCACTAGGCTACGACCGGTCACTCTGGAGACTGTTAAAAAACTAAAGACAACCCCGAGTACTAATAGGCCTTAGCCGAGTACGCGGGAGGCTGTCACAACAATGACGATCCCGGAGTCCAGGACAAGCCCACTGGCAACAGTCCCGGACTCCAATAAACCATTTACCGGATACTCTAGGCCTTACCTACACAGCCCCGAGTACTAATAGGCCATAAATAATAATAATAATAATAAGCATGTTACTTATTTCTCATAAGCGCCAATTTTTCCGAAGAATTCACTAGCGCTCGAAAAGAGAAAGAAAAAAGAACAAAAATCAATGCATCAAAAGAAGGCTTATATACAGCACACATTTAACAATCACTACCAGTGGCAAAATAGCCTAAACTCTATAGCCATCTGTCATGACACCTCTCTCAAGATCATAGCTTCTCTCAAAGAGAAAAGTCTTAAGTTGTCTCTTGAAGCATTCAACAGAACTCAGTTGTCTCATGGACAGCGGCAACCTGTTATACAACCTCGGAGCCATGTAGGAGAATGACCTCTCAAAGAAAGAAGACTGCTGGAAAGCCCTTGGTTCATCAAGACGAAAAGGGTCATTGTCATGACGCACAACTACACCATGGTGTGCCGGTGGGCGCCTGAGCAGCTCCGCAAGGTACCTAGGCTCACCAAATTTGAGAACCTTAAAAGTCACCAAACACAACTTAAATTCTATTCTTGCTCTTACTGGCAGCCAGTGCAGTTCTATGTGAAGAGATGTAGTAGGAGTTCTAGGTGGAACACCAAAAATTAGTCTTGCGGCCCTGTTAAGAACAGACTGAACTTTCTTCAAAATATAATTTGGAAGACCCACTAACCGGGCATTGCAATAATCAACACGAGAGAAGACCAATGAGTGAACCAACGTCAGGAGGCAACGTCTGGTTATAAACGGCTTCACCAAATAGAGATTTCTGATGTGCAAGTAACAACTTTTAACTATCTGGTTTACATGCTCTTTGAAATCTAATCGGGAGTTCACATATACACCAAGATTTCGAACAGAGTTGGCCGGTCGCAGCTGAGATCCACCCACATTGATGGAGAGGGCACCTACTATATCATCAGCTCTTCTATTTCCTCGGATGATGAGAATATCAGTTTTACCATCATTTAGTTTAAGTTTTCTCGCTCTCATCCACTTCTTGATATCAGACATCAACAATTCCATCTTACTCCGTATATCAACTATATTTGTGATTCTCACATAAATCTGGGTGTCATCTGCATAAAAGTGAAAGGTGACATTATGTGCACAAAGCAGAAGAGACAAACTGCTAATATAAATTATAAATAGGATAGGACCTAAAACTGATCCCTGCGGAACACCATACTGCAGGGGTGTCGAGTCCGAGACCACTTGATTTACCATCACACTCTGGGATCTACCTGACAAGTACGACCCAAGAAGCAAGAGAGCGGAGTCACGCACACCACAATCATAAAGATCACTCAATAACAACTCGTGATCCACTGTGTCAAAGGCCGCAGAGAGATCAAGCAAGACCAATAGTGAGGCCACACCATTGCAAATGTTCTCAACTAGATCATTATGTACTCTAATCAATGCTGTTTCAGTTGAATGATGCTGTCGGTAAGCAGACTGAAAAATTGGGATAGTTTCATTCTGCTGAAGTAGTGGTTGTAATTGGTCAAGTATTGCACGCTCTAATATCTTTGATATGAAGGACAGGTTGGAGACAGGACGATAGTTCAACATGTTCTCAACATCAAGTCCAGGTTTCTTTAGAGTAGGTCGGAGTAGTGCATGCTTTTCAGAATGTGGGAAGCTACCTTCAGAGAAGCACTTATTAATTATTTTGGAAATAAACTCAACTGTGTGATCATAGACTCTTGGTAGCTTGGAAACATTTATGGGATCCAACGGGCAAAATGTTTTATTGAGGTTTCTTATGTAGGACGAGATCATGTCCACCTCTACTGAGTGAAAGGATGAGAGGACATTATTAGGAATGTGTCGGGGTTGGAGTACAACTGAAAGTTCTTCACCAACAGAAGCATCATCCAGTTCCTGTCTTATGCTAGTTATCTTGCCAGCAAAAAATGCCACAAAGTTGGCAGCCAACTCGGCATCGGGCACAGAAGGTCTTAAGCTGACTCTTGTTTTTCCAAGTAAACTGTTTACAATTGAAGCCAACCTCCTCTGGTCGTTACCACACGAGTCAACTTTTCCCTGATAATACACTTTCTTTTCATCTTTGATTTTGTGGACCACAGCTCTTCTGGCTGACAGATCTTGCAACCATGTAGAGTCTGTTTTATTTTTCCGCCATTCACGTTCAGCTCTTCTACGCGCTCTTCTAAGAAATTTAACTCGAGTGCTATACCAGGGTGAATCATCTCGTACTATGATTTTCTTCTCTACTTCTGGACAGTGATGATCGAACACTAATTTAAGTGCATTTCCATGTACCTCCACCAGCTCATCTGAAGTAAGGTTGGAAGTATCAATACTTCCCAAGTACTGTTTTACTTCACTGCTAGCCAAATTTTGGTCTGCATTTTTATAATTTCTAAATCTGATTACTTTTTCATGTGTGAGTGGCTTAGGGAAATCAAAGCTGAAAGTAATCAAAGCATGATCAGAGGTATTAGGGTCAGCATTCTCAACATCAACATCCAGAACACCACCACAACCCACAGGAGAGAAAACCAAGTCAAGGGTGTGTCCTAAGATATGAGTTGGGTGGGACACATGGTTTACAAAATTGTTCTGATCAGTCAACTCAAGGAACTCAGGAGAGAATGGCTTCAGATGAGGGCTGTCAACCCAGTAATTAAAATCTCCACATATCAAAAGTCTTCCGGTTTTAGCAGAAAATTCCTCGAGAAACTGCCCAAACTCTTCCATAAAACCCCTATCTGTGCCACGATGGCCAGGCCTATAGACAACTGCCATTCTTAGAATTTGTTGATGGAGTTTTATTTCCACTTCCAACAGTTCATAATAAAGAGGGGCTGGGTTATGGCTTATTTGCAAGATATTCACCAGAGATGTGGAGTAGACAACTGCCACTCCACCACCCGGATGATCTCCCCTAGGCCTAGGAACATTTATTATGGAATGGGTTTTAGGCAATGCCGCCTGGATAATATTCAGATCTGACTCGAACAACCAGGTCTCAGTGAGACATAATACATCAAGGTTACGTTCATCCAAGATCTCGCAAATATGATCCATTTTGTTACGCAAGGAACGAACATTCAACAGACCCAGTTTCAACCGGCTCCCATGTGCATTTTTCAGTTTTTTGAACCTACAAAATTGGTGTTCTCAATAACTTTATTTCTCTGAGCTGTCATTAAAGGACAATTTCTACTTGAGGCGAAATGATTTGGCGGCTCCGTAACTGATGTGGAGCTCATACAATTTATACATTTGGGGGAAGTCTTGTTGGTGCAGTCTTTTGAGTTATGAGTACCGGCACAGAAGTTGCATTTTGGATCCTCATTTTTCCGATAACACCTGTCACTGGTATGACCAAAGCCCTGGCAATGGTAACATTGTGTTACCCAGAAGCGATCGTATGCACGACATCTCACAAGTCCAACATACACAGAATTGCCATCATCCACAATGGAAGAGCGTATTTCAGGTGACATTTTTACTACCGCAGTCTTTGTGTGTGCATCACTCTTTTGCTTAGTGAATAGCAAATTCATAGCTAAGCCATCGTCGACCAGGGACTTTATTCTTGGGTTCTTGTTGAGGATGCTGGGAATGATCTCATTATCCTCAGCGTCATTAGCAATGCCTACCAGAGTCATTTTTGGCATCATCTTCTTTGGTTCGGAGATACTGAAGGCACTGTTCACCCCCAAACACTGATTGATGGCCCTTCCTGCATCTTCTTTGGCTTTCTTGGATGGAAGTCGTACCACCAGTACACCTGAATCAGTTCTAGTTAACTTGTTAACCGGAACCGAAGCCAAAGCAGTCTCGATTGCCTTTGTATCTGGTGGGCTTACTGGCTCGGAGGATCGGTCTTTTGGCTTCACTACCAGGACCTGATTGTCCCAGACAGTTTTTTTCTTTCCACCATCTACCACCTCAGTGGTGCGTTTGGTCGGCTCCTTTTTGGTCTCTTCAAATGTTTGCTGAACTATCTTGGCAAACAAGGGAATGTCGGGGGCAGCAACTTTAGTCTCAAGGATATCCATTCTGTTACCAATACTCTCTATCTCCACGGCCACCGCAGCAAGGGCACCCTTCACTTCATTTACAATGGCAGTCTTCACTTCACCAACTAGGGCAGCCGTCAGGTCATCCAAGGTCTGCTGACTAATTGCTGCATCCTTTGCAGCCAGGGGGGTGGTATCGCAAACAGTGCAATGCCATTTAAATCCAGGTTTCTTCTTTGCAAGTACTCTGAGGTCCTCATCATCAACATTTATACAGTTAACATGAAAATAGGTACCACACGAGTAGCAGCCCAGCGATTTGGCCTTGCCCACAACTACAACTCAGCTTGCCCGCTGCCATTTCAGTGGAAGAAACCAATAATTAAAAACAAAAACACCTGTATTTTGTATCTGATTAAAAATAAAAGAAAACCCTAGTTTAAAAAAAACGTGAAAATAACTACCTGGGACAGACCCCAGGTAGCGCCGTCCCCGTCAGTGCCACCACAATGGAAAAAAATTAAAATGGAAAAGAAAAAAAAGCGAAAGTGGTGTCTGCAAGGTCACCGCAGGCAGGTGGGGATCGACTTGGCTACCCTTTGGGGGTAGCCCAACCGAGATGCGTGGAGAGACCACGCACAGGATGGCAGATGTGTGTGGTGCAAAAACTTTAACCAATTTTGCACACTGTTTTTAGCTTATAGCAGTGACAATGCAATATCCACGGTACTCAGCAAGACCCTATTGGTTACGATACCGCCACTGCGCAAAGCCGAGTACTCTGGAGGCTGTCACAACGATGACAAACCCCGGTACCAAGACAAGCCCGCCGGAAACCAGGCTAGGACACCAGTAGGCCATTTACCGGCCACTCTAGGCCTTACCTAGACATGCCCAAACTAGAAATTATTTCCGTGTACTCTAGGCTTGCTCGTACTATAATAAAGATGTCTTAACATATTACAGGCACTCCCGGTTACCAATAAGTAACACCACTATCAGACTTACGATAGATACGAGAACTTAAATAGTACTTCTATCTAGTTAGTCAAATACCAATATCCCCGGATGGTATCATTTAACCAAAACAAGTATCAAGCCTTTGAAACGACACCTGTTTAAGTGCGTTTCATACGTTGACTAGTATGCGTTTCCATACTCAACCTTGAATGTTTACACAGATCAGCTGGAACAACAGTGACCTTGTCATGTAAGGTTTCTCTTGTTATTTGCTCTGTTTAGGATTATTGCCGGGTACTCTAGGCTTGGTCATACGATAATAAGGATGTCTTAACATATTAGAGACATATTACGATACCAGGCACCATGACATAGTTCATAGTTTCACTATGATATTACGATACCAGGCACCATAACATAGTTCATAGTTTCACTATGACAGGCACCGGGTACCGAAAAAATTGAGACCACCATATGGGTGCTGTGTTACCCAAAGCCTTGTCATACTATGACAAGAACAAGTCCGAGTAACAGATATTATTTTACCGGGTACCCTAAGCTTTGTCACACTTTAATAAAGACAAACCAGGGTTCCAATAATGGAATCAAATGGAAATTATTGCCGGGTACCCTTGGCTTGGTCACATTATAATAAGGATGTCATACCATATTAGAGACAGGCCCGGCTACCAGTAATTAACATAAATATCAGACTTACGATAGAAATGAGAGCTTACATAAGTACTTCTATCTAATTAGCTTATTTAAAGTAAACAATACAAGGCTAGATCCTAATTTTGCCCAAGTTAAGTAGGCCTAGGCCCCGGCCAAGTGATAGGCCTACCCTCAGCAAGAGATGAACAGTATTCCAGATTTCAAGGCCAGGGTAGACCTAACCATTTCACCTGTTACTCCCTTCACTCGGCTAACAAAACCGTAATCTTTAAGGTAAGTTCACTGGGCAAAACTCTAGAAGTTTCAGGTTCACCTACTAAGTAGATTCTCACTAACTACATAATGGTAATTAATTTCCAGGAAATTAGTACAAGTTTTCTTTCCCTTTCTAAAAAGGCTAGCCTATACCTGACTAAAAAATTACCAAGTAATTATACCCAGTGACACCGAGTAATAATTCACTAGACTATTTCTTAGATAAAAGGCAACTGCAGTTTATTTAAAATAAACGATGCATGACTAGATCCTATTTTGCCAAATCTAAGGGGGTAGTTGTTGTTGTTGTTTTTCCCCAAGCTGCCTGGCCGAACAGCCCCAAGGCCCCGAGCAAGGCCAAGGCCATAACCGAGCGCCCCCACAGAACCCTCCCTGCCGACCACAATAAAGCCTGGGTGACCGAAGCCACTCCATGGCGGGGAGCTGAGGAGGGTGCGGAAACGCCCGGGAAACCAAAGCCCCACCCAGGGCCCTGTGCCCCTCAGCAATTAAGTGGGTAGTCAAAGAGTTTGGTGTGGTTTGTGGAAGGAGGAAACTGAAGGTGAACGTCAATAAAAGTAAAGTAATGGTGTGTAATAGGGGAGAGCATAGGGTGAATCTAGATGTGAGGCTGGATGGGGAAATATTGGAACAAGTAGAGTGTTTTAAATATCTAGGAGGAACGATAAGCAGGAGTGGAGGTATGGAAATGGAGGTAAAACAGAGAGTGTGTGAAGGAAGGAAGGTTTTCGGAGCAATGGGAAGTATGTGGAAGACGAGAAATCTCGGAGTGAAAGTAAAATGTGCACTGTATCAAGGAATTGTTGTGCCAACAGTGATGTATGGGGCTGAGACATGGGCTCTGAAGAAAAAGGAGAAAAGAGGGCTGGATGTGATGGAGATGAGCTGCTTGAGGAGTATGTGTGGAGTTACTCGTAGAGACGGATTGAGGAATGAAGAGATACGTAGGAGAGTGGGGCAGCAGGAACATTTGTCAGCCAGAGTGGACAGAAGGGTGCTGAGCTGGTATGGTCATGTTGAATGAATTGGAGATGAAAAGCTTACAAAGAGAATATGTGAGTCAGGTACAAGAAGAGATAGAAGGGCAGGAAGACCCCCATTGAGATGAAGAGACTGTGTAAGAAAAGCTTTGGATGATAGAGGAATGACTATAGATCAGGCAGGGAAAGTGGTGGTGGACAGGAGTGAATGGAGAATGCTTGTGAATAGTTGAGTGAACACGTGGTCATTTGGAGTAAGGGGTCGGGCGCAAGTTGGACTAGATAATAGTCCATCAGGCGCCTGGCCCGGGGAGACGATTAATATGAAGGGTGCGCCTGGAAGTGTGGTGGGAGGGCTTGTGGCTATGGCTCCGCTGCATGCCTGCCTGCCGAGATCGGAACGTCTCCGGGTGGTCGGGGGCTGGGGGAGTGCTGGAGCGACCTTTGGTGACCCTGGTCTCTGGGTTTTCTCCTGGGTGACCTAGATGTGTGTGAATTTGTGTTTTTTATCTGTGTTTATTCGTTGTTTTATGTTGTTTTTGTGTTTTCCCTGTTCTTGCTCTGTCTTGAGTCGGCTACCCCAAAAATGGGGATTGGGCCTGAGCATATAGATAGATAGATAGAAGCAGATCTAATAATTCCGGTATTATTTCCACCATACAACATTGACTCCTTGGTATTTCACAGGCGAGCTGCTGCATTACCGGAGAAGAGGCTCTTCAACAATTAGAACGATCCCTTTCGGCCAAGTAATAACCACTGGAGGAGCCCAATACCTCACATTTTAAGGGGAGTTCAATTTTACAAAACACTAAACGTTTCTGGCTCACCGGCTAAGTGACTAAGTCACTAATCATAATTTTGTTAATAACCATGACCCCAAAAAACATTTATGCCCTCGGTCACATGCAAACAAGTGTTATTATCTGTGTGGGGTTCGGTAAATGTCTTACATTTTAGGTACCTTAACCCTCCTGGCCCGGGTTGTATCTCCAAAGGACAGGGTGGGCTACCCGGGCGATCTGGCCGAAAAACGTCTAGGCCTAGGCTACCGTGGTTAATTTAACTGCTAGAAATTTCCCACACATCTATAAATGTAGTGCGGTTTCCAATCTGTAGACTGGCATTGAGTAGAGCTCTCTAAGTAAACTGGTTCAGTTGTGATGACGATTTTAGTGGAGAGCATTTTCAGGCGATGTTAGCAATACGATGATCTTTTCACTACTGAAACAACAACATACAGACATACAATAACAAACGAGTCTTCTCCTTCTTGTTTTTGGAGGTGCGGTGATGCAACGATCGGCTTTGTTTACATGCGTCGGACGCACAGCGTTCAGACCAAGCTGAATAGGCTTTCAAGCTTACTATTTCCTGAAAGGACACCCGGGCACCTGCCCTTATTTCGTGGTGTCATATTAAAATGACACCCGGGGAGGAAGGGTTAAACAAAATATCCAGGTATTATGGAGGCAAAGTATGTAATTTTTTTTTAGAAATATCTTTTTCTAGAACCCCTAGCTCCTCTCCATCTCCTGACAAGAAAATGTCTGGATCTAGCAGGAAAGGACATAGGTCCCCCAACTCAAATTCTTCCAGTAAATAAATAGAAGAAAGTGAGCAAATCTCAAACTAAAAGGCGACCTGCTAAGTACCAAACTTCCCCGACTCGACTCGCAGTCATGATTCCAAAATCCTGCATTCTACACCACATAGCCCCAGACTTTTGACATTGTCTAATGTGGTCAGCCACCCGGCTAACCCTATTACATCAAAAAACATAAATTACCTGTCTCATCTACTTCCTTGACTGATCCAAGTTCTGAGGGTATCAGTTCCACTCCACTTTCCCTAGTACAGTTAGCTGATACTATTGAACAGCAATCTGAATAAACCCAGTTGCTTGCTCCACCCACATTAACCCTTCTTTGGCGGCACGCAACTTATGTCGTGTGAAATAAATATGGACTAAGTGGCGGTTCACAACTTATGTCGTGTGCCATTTTCACCACGTAATGTTGCTGAGAGAGAGAGATAAGTGGTGGGAGGAGAGTAGCAAGCATATGACTGCTCCAGACCACCGCGGCGGACCTACTGACATGAATCCCACCCTCCCCCACCCTCACGCACTCGCTACACAGGGAATTATGTAGGGAAACTACCTAATTTCATGGTTTTTGCACTCGTGTTGCGCAATCGTTGCAAGAAAACTAGCGGTCGTACAAGGATGATTGGGGTATCATTGGAAAGCTCTGTTTATGCCCTTTCAGGGATAGATACTTGTTTTATGCTCTGGGTCTTATTTAGGCATGAAAATGATCACGTAAACAACCCTATTTAGGGTAAAAACACCCCGCTGGGCGGTACATATAATTTTTTTTTTTTTTTTTTTTTTTTTTAAAGAGACAATGAACGGAGGAAGGAAAAACACAGATAAAACAAAAAGGTCCATGTGCCTAAAGGCATCCTCCATTCATAAAATGTTTGTAACAACTGGATTTAAACATTTGTAGATTGTAAGTTTGTGGAAAGCAATTCGAGGGAAGTGAATTCCAAAGAGTAGTAGCTCTGTGGATAAATTAATTCTGATAAGCAGAAGTTCTGCATTGTGGAGGAGAAAGTGTAAATTCATGGGCGCTCTCAGCTGCCCTAGTTCTACGGGGAAAGATGTGGAGAGGCGGCACAATTGAAGCAAGTTCCTCGGAACAATTGCTGTGAAAATATCGGTAGAATAATGCAAGGGATGCAACGTTTCTTCGTATGGATAATGTAGGAAGGCCCTGTGTGATTGCAGGGTTATTGATTAATCTAATAGCTTTATTTTGAATTTTGTCTAACTGCCTCAATGCAACCACTCCACTTCCACCCCACAGAGGTGAACAGTAATCCATCTGAGAACGCACATGACTTTTATATATCACGGCCAACTGCTCGTCAGTGAAGAATTCTCGAACTCTGTACAGGAGTCCCAGTTTTTTAGAGGTATTCTTAGCAATGCTTCTAACATAATGTGTCCAGCTCAAGTTAGTAGTTAATGTTACACCGAGAATGTCAATACTAGGGGAAGTGGGAATATTTACATCATTAAAAAATATATGGGAGTCAGTGAGATTCTGTCGGTTAGAAAATTGAATGTATTTGGTTTTCTGTGCATTAAAGGAAACTAGATTCTTTTGTCCCCATCCATTAATTCTAGAAAGGTCCTGGTTCAGAGAAATTGCAGTGTTTATTTTTGAATTTATAAGATCGGGTTGGGTGAAAGAATTGGTAAATGTGAAGGAACTGTGGAGTGTTGAGTCATCTGCGTAGGAATGTATTGGATTATGAGTGGTAGATATGAGATCATTGATATGAATGAGGAACAGAATTGGGGCCAAAACTGATCCCTGGGGAACACCAGCATTTATTGAGTGAAATTGAGAATAAAGGCCATCTACCATTACACATATTTTTCTGTTATGAAGATAAGAAGAAATTAGTGGAACTAATGATGCAAGGCCGTAGTGTGACATCTTCGACAATAAGGATTGATGCCAGACTCTATCAAATGCCTTTGATATATCCAGTGCTATTGTATGTGTTTCACCATGTTGGTCTGTAGCTTGGTTGATTTGATGCGTAAGAAGGCAAAGCATGTCTGCAGTTGATCGACATCGTCTAAAACCATATTGCCTATCACTGATTAATTTATTATTCTCAAGATGCTTAATTATGTGATTATTTAATATAATTTCAAAGACTTTACCAAGAGTGGAAGTTATAGCTATTGGTCTGTAGTTTGATGGATCTGAAGAGGCACCTTTTTTAGGAACTGGATGGATGTTTGCTTCTTTCCAGGGTACTGGGAAGCATGAGGTATGAGTACACTGACGGAATTTTTTTGCCAATACAGGAGCGAGCACCAAGGAGCAATTCTTAAGTACTATTGGAGGAATTTCATCTGGACCAGGAGCCTTATCTACCGAGAGATTCTGCAAAATAGTTTTGACATGTCTGGTGGGGATCTTAAGTGAGGGAATTTCAGGCGAATTAAAATTAAGTACAGGGACATCTTGATTTATTTCATCTATGGTTGAGTTGGTGGAGAAAATATCCGCAAGAAGGTTAGCTTTACCTCGTGGGTCACTTACAAGATTGCCAGTCGGAGATTTTAATGGTGGAATGGATGAAGCAGTAGTGAAGTTGGATTTAAATGAGTTAAGAGTAGACCAAAATATTTTGTTATCATTTGGATTATTTAGAAGTTTATTTGCCTGCTTGTGGAGAAAGTTTGATTTAGTTAGGTTTAATACAGTTTTGGCATGATTTCTGATGTTTCTAAAGTAATTAAAGGCTTCATGTGTTTTTTATCTTGTGTATGCATTGTAGGCTATTGCTTTTTGTTCAGTTACTCTAGCACAATTATGGTCAAACCATTTAGGTGAATTAGATCTTTTACTGTACTTTTGATGAGGAATAAAAGTTTCCATTCCAATTTTTACAAAATCTTGTATGTGGCTCAAGGTGGAGTGTGCATCATTAGAAAAGAAAGAGGTCCAGGGAATATCAATAAAGAAACCTTGAAGACCCTCCCAGTCTGCCCTATCGTAATGCCATTTAGTCACCAAAACAGGTTCAGAGTGGGAAGGTGTGGTAGGTGATAGACAGGTGGCCTGTATCAGACAGTGATCAGAAGATCCAAGCGGGGACCTCACTGTGACATCATAATTTTCTGGATTGGTTGTTAAAAATAAGTCCAGTAGGTGGGAATTATGATTAGGATTATCTGGTACACAGGTGGGTTGGTTGACTAGTTGAGTGAGATTAAATGAGTCTGCAAATAGCTCACATTCAAGACCAGCATCATCAGTCCTGGCTGAATGAGTGAGCCATTCAACATTATGGACATTAAAATCACCCAACACAGTGATTTCAGAAGAAGCATTTAAGTTGAGGACACTGAGTTGTGAGGACAGAGAATCAAAAAGACTTTGCTCTGGAGGAGTATTTGGGGAACGGTAGATGCAACATATGTATTTAAATTTACCAGCAGAAAGTAATTTGTATATAGAATAATCAAAATAGGGACAATTGAAACTAGTAACCTCCTCCAGGGCAATTTCAGATTTTGCGAAGCAACATACACCTCCTTTAGGTCTGAAATTTTGGAGCAGTTGATAACCTGGAAAATTAAATCTAGACGTGTCAGATGTGGATGTTACTTGAGTCTCTGTCAAAAAAAGGAGAGTAGGGGATTCTGCTTGAAGAAATTGGTGTACAGAATTGATGTTAGAGTGAAGTCCCCTTATATTGCTAAAGAAAAAGCTGCACCGACGAGCAGCTTTGGGACGTTGCAATGCTCTTGACACAGTCGCATGATGACGACCAGGAGCCCTGTGTCAATGACCCAACCCTGCCGGGGGTGGATATCCGAGGGACCACCAGGTTTGCTCTTAACAATTGTACTGCCATATTTATTGGGTAAGGTGTATGGTGTTACATGTATGATATGTAGTGGGAAGAGTAGTGTTTAATGGATAGAGGATAGCAATGTAGGGCAATGTCGTGAAGTTGGATGTGTATGTTATATAAAGAGGGTTTTCCTGATACCCCTGATGTGTGAGGCAGATAGATATGTATCCAGCTACCAAGGCCTGGGAGAGAAAATGGAATTCAGGCTATTCCCTGAGTCTCCCGAAACCTTGGAGGTAGTACTTCCCTGGGCGGGGCTGCCTACCCCTACTACCTACTACCCCTATTACCGCCTAGGCCGCTCATAATAATAATAATAATAATAAGCATGTTACTTATTTCTCATAAGCGCCAATTTTTCCGAAGAATTCACTAGCGCTCGAAAAGAGAAAGAAAAAAGAACAAAAATCAATGCATCAAAAGAAGGCTCATATACAACACACATTTAACAATCACCAGCAGTGGCAAAATAGCCTAAACTCTATAGCCATCTGTCATGACACCTCTCTCAAGATCATAGCTTCTCTCAAAGAGAAAAGTCTTAAGTTGTCTCTTGAAGCATTCAACAGAACTCAGTTGTCTCATGGACAGCGGCAACCTGTTATACAACCTCGGAGCCATGTAGGAAAATGACCTCTCAAAGAAAGAAGACTGCTGGAAAGCCCTTGGTTCATCAAGACGAAAAGGGTCATTGTCATGACGCACAACTACACCATGGTGTGCCGGTGGGCGCCTGAGCAGCTCCGCAAGGTACCTAGGCTCACCAAATTTGAGAACCTTAAAAGTCACCAAACACAACTTAAATTCTATTCTTGCTCTTACTGGCAGCCAGTGCAGTTCTATGTGAAGAGATGTAGTAGGAGTTCTAGGTGGAACACCAAAAATTAGTCTTGCGGCCCTGTTAAGAACAGACTGAACTTTCTTCAAAATATAATTTGGAAGACCCACCAACAGGGCATTGCAATAATCAACACGAGAGAAGACCAATGAGTGAACCAACGTCAGGAGGCAACGTCTGGTTATAAACGGCTTCACCAAATAGAGATTTCTGATGTGCAAGTAACAACTTTTAACTATCTGGTTTACATGCTCTTTGAAATCTAATCGGGAGTTCACATATACACCCAGATTTCGAACAGAGTTGGCCGGTCGCAGCTGAGATCCACCCACATTGATGGAGAGGGCACCTACCATATCATCAGCTCTTCTATTTCCTCGGATGATGAGAATATCAGTTTTACCATCATTTAGTTTAAGTTTTCTCGCTCTCATCCACTTCTTGATATCAGACATCAACAATTCCATCTTACTCCGTATATCAACTATATTTGTGATTCTCACATAAATCTGGGTGTCATCTGCATAAAAGTGAAAGGTGACATTATGTGCACGAAGCAGAAGAGACAAACTGCTAATATAAATTATAAATAGGATAGGACCCAAAACTGATCCCTGCGGAACACCATACTGCAGGGGTGTCGAGTCCGAGACCACTTGATTTACCATCACACTCTGGGATCTACCTGACAAGTACGACCCAAGAAGCAAGAGAGCGGAGTCACGCACACCACAATCATAAAGATCACTCAATAACAACTCGTGATCCACTGTGTCAAAAGCCGCAGAGAGATCAAGCAAGACCAATAGTGAGGCCACACCATTGCAAATGTTCTCAACTAGATCATTATGTACTCTAATCAATGCTGTTTCAGTTGAATGATGCTGTCGGTAAGCAGACTGAAAAATTGGGATAGTTTCATTCTGCTGAAGTAGTGGTTGTAATTGGTCAAGTATTGCACGCTCTAATATCTTTGATATGAAGGACAGGTTGGAGACAGGACGATAGTTCAACATGTTCTCAACATCAAGTCCAGGTTTCTTTAGAGTAGGTCGGAGTAGTGCATGCGTTTCAGAATGTGGGAAGCTACCTTCAGAGAAGCACTTATTAATTATTTTGGAAATAAACTCAACTGTGTGATCATAGACTCTTGGTAGCTTGGAAACATTTATGGGATCCAACGGGCAAAATGTTTTATTGAGGTTTCTTATGTAGGACGAGAACATGTCCACCTCTACTGAGTGAAAGGATGAGAGGACATTATTAGGAATGTGTCGGGGTTGGAGTACAACTGAAAGTTCTTCACCAACAGAAGCATCATCCAATTCCTGTCTTATGCGAGTTATCTTGCCAGCAAAAAGTGCCACAAAGTTGGCAGCCAACTCGGCATCAGGTACAGAAGGTCTTAAGCTCACTCTTGTTTTTCCAAGTAAACTGTTTACAATTGAAGCCAACCTCCTCTGGTCGTTACCACACGAGTCAACTTTTCCCTGATAATACACTTTCTTTTCATCTTTGATTTTGTAGACCACAGCTCTTCTGGCTGACAGGTATTGCAACCATGTAGAGTCTGTTTTATTTTTCCGCCATTCACGTTCAGCTCTTCTACGCGCTCTTCTAAGAAATTTAACTCGAGTGCTATACCAGGGCGAATCATCTCGTACTATGATTTTCTTCTCTACTTCTGGACAGTGATGATCGAACACTAATTTAAGTGCATTTCCATGTACCTCCACCAGCTCATCTGAAGTAAGGTTGGAAGTATCAATACTTCCCAAGTACTGTTTTACTTCACTGCTAGCCAAATTTAGGTCTGCATTTATATAATTTCTAAATCTGATTACTTTTTCATGTGTGAGTGGCTTAGGGAAATCAAAGCTGAAAGTAATCAAAGCATGATCAGAGGTATTAGGGTCAGCATTCTCAACATCAACATCCAGAACACCACCACAACCCACAGGAGAGAAAACCAAGTCAAGGGTGTGTCCTAAGATATGAGTTGGGTGGGACACATGGTTTACAAAATTGTTCTGATCAGTCAACTCAAGGAACTCAGGAGAGAATGGCTTCAGATGAGGGCTGTCAACCCAGTAATTAAAATCTCCACACATCAAAAGTCTTCCAGTTTTAGCAGAAAGTTCCTCGAGAAACTGCCCAAACTCTTCCATAAAACCCCTATCTGTGCCACGATGGCCAGGCCTATAGACAACTGCCATTCTTAGAATTTGTTGATGGAGTTTTATTTCCACTTCCAACAGTTCATAATAAAGAGGGGCTGGGTTATGGCTTATTTGCAAGATATTCACCAGAGATGTGGAGTAGACAACTGCCACTCCACCACCCGGATGATCTCCCCTAGGCCTAGGAACATTTATTATGGAATGGGTTTTAGGCAATGCCGCCTGGATAATATTCAGATCTGACTCGAACAACCAGGTCTCAGTGAGACATAATACATCAAGGTTACGTTCATCCAAGATCTCGCAAATATGATCCATTTTGTTACGCAAGGAACGAACATTCAACAGACCCAGTTTCAACCGGCTCCCATGTGCATTTTTCAGTTTTTTGAACCTACAAAATCGGTGTTCTCAATAACTTTATTTCTCTGAGCTGTCATTAAAGGACAATTTCTACTTGAGGCGAAATGATTTGGCGGCTCCGTAACTGATGTGGAGCTCATACAATTTATACATTTGGGGGAAGTCTTGTTGGTGCAGTCTTTTGAGTTATGAGTACCAGCACAGAAGTTGCATTTTGGATCCTCATTTTTCCGATAACACCTGTCACTGGTATGACCAAAGCCCTGGCAATGGTAACATTGTGTTACCCAGAAGCGATCGTATGCACGACATCTCACAAGTCCAACATACACAGAATTGCCATCATCCACAATGGAAGAGCGTATTTCAGGTGACATTTTTACTACCGCAATCTTAGTGTGTGCATCACTCTTTTGCTTAGTGAATAGCAAATTCATAGCCAAGCCATCGTCGACCAGGGACTTTATTCTTGGGTTCTTGTTGAGGATGCTGGGAATGATCTCATTATCCTCAGCGTCATTAGCAATGCCTACCAGAGTCATTTTTGGCATCATCTTCTTTGGTTCGGAGACACTGAAGGCACTGTCCACCCCCAAATACTGATTGATGGCCCTTCCTGCATCTTCTTTGGCTTTCTTGGATGGAAGTCGTACCACCAGTACACCTGACTCAGTTCTAGTTAACTTGTTAACCGGAACCGAAGCCAAAGCAGTCTCGATTGCCTTTGTATCTGGTGGGCTTACTGGCTCGGAGGATCGGTCTTTTGGCTTCACTACCAGGACCTGATGGTCCCAGACAGTTTTTTTCTTTCCACCATCTACCACCTCAGTGGTGCGTTTGGTCGGCTCCTTTTTGGTCTCCGCTGTTTCCCTCACTACCTTTTCCTTGCTCTTCAAAACCTGCACTACATTCTTCTCAAACTCTCTTTTCTCTTTTTCTCTCTCTTCCACCTGCTCCTTCATGATTTCTTCCAATGCATCCACCTTAGCATTCCCCACCCTTGTCCACTCATCTTTCTCCTCACTTATTACTCCCTTTACTTTCTCACTTAAATGGCCCTCATACTCCTTTAGCTGCTCCTTGAGTGCCATGTTCTCTGCCTCCAGCTCATCTACTTTCCTTATCACTGCATCTAGGTTAGCAAGGTGTTAAAGCACCCTAAACTGATTCAGGTGAATATTGAAGCTGAAGTACATAAACCCATACACTAATCCTACGGACTTACCTGTTCGTTTAGACCCTTCTCTGGCAGCTCCAGACATTTTGGTCACAGTACGGTTGGGGCAATACGGAAAAAGTACTTCCTAAGGATACCCCAGAACCTTTGGTCATGAGCAATGCTATGGTAGGGTGGTATGAATTGGAAACCAGTAACCATACTGAAGAGGGTTGGAGTAGAATGAGTACCATGGTTATCCATTAGTACAAAGTGAAGAAGAGTTTCCTGATATAGGCCCTACTTAGAGCCCGCCTGGTGGCTTGGTGGGTGAACTTCAGGTATTTTCTTAAATCTATGCATGAGTTGACAGACAAAATTGAACAGTAATTTACGTCTTTAGATAAAGCTATCCGAGATCTCCAAAGTACAGTACAGTAGGTCTCTGGCTCCACCCATGTTACAATATGCCATACCAGACACAGTCCCACTGTCTCATTTACCTGTCCAGCCTAATCAACCTGCTCATGAAATGTTCAAGCAGTTTCCCCCTCTACTAATTGGTGAATATCGATACTGGAAACAATTACCAGGATAGCACCTACTAATGCTGACACAGGTCATTCAGACTTGGTGCCAATACCAAAATGAGTGGATTATTAAAAGAGACTAGCTTAGGCATCTACATACAACGATGCACAAGACCGATTGCTAGACGTAATAAAAAACTCCGACTCTATTCCCCAGGAGTTCTGGAAATATCTCATATTTCCATCAATAGTTGTAAACCAACTAGTTGACCCCATGATTAATACACCTACCCTGCACAGACTGACAAAGACTTTAACCCTTCTTTGGCGGCGCGCAACTTATGTCGTGTGTGACGTTAACCACTCCGTTAGAACCGCATGGCTTGTCCTACAGTGACTCGCTAGGATCGCCAGGGCAGTGGATGTGGCTACAGTTGGTGTATTGTTGTGTGCTTTATTTCATATGAAAGCTCGTGTCATGGGCAGTCCAGAAAGGCTCTTTGTTTTCACCCATGTCAAGGCTTTATATATTTAATTGCAAAGTATATGTTTTATCATTAAGTAGTAATGATAGGAGTTGAGAGAGAGAGAGAGAGAGAGAGTAGAACAGAGTGTGGGGAGGCGCGCAGTGTTTTGCTATACTCGATGACGTCATAGCTGGCTGGCCTCGGGGAGAGTTTTTTACCATGCTTGGTGACGTCATGTTTAGCTAGCTTCTTTAGCATTGGCTAGAGGACTTGTTACCGCTTTCCCACGCGGTTCGAACTAGTGCTAGTATATATACTGCTCTCTGGCCACTCTCTCCCTCAGATCTGGTTTCTAGAACGCATCCCTCTTATCCCTTTGATATCTGTCCCATTATACCCCCTCTGGTTAACTCTGCAAAATCAGCTTCATGCTGGCCAGTTGTATTGTGCGTTAAGGTCTGATATAACCCATGTATGTTAGTTGTTAAGATAAGTTGATCACGAAGCATTGGTTGGCATTCATATTGTTCAGTACCACTTCCTATAATTATTAGTGTTCTGCTGGATTAGATAATGCTAGACTAGGAGTCTGATACTATAAGGTATTGTTTCCGATGAGTGCTGGCTTTAGTTAAAAGCTGCACGACATACCTGAGAACTGGAGTTGATTGGGTAAATTCTAGTCTGTGTGCCATTGAGAGTAGAGCATGCACGAATGAGGGCTTTTTGCCTATACCATTCTGCACTGTTCTAGGCTCGGTTGTTTATCTTTGAGGTACGCCAGGAGAATGCTTAATACTTCGGTATTAAGGTTTCTCAAGAGAGCTACCCTTCCCTATAACGTAATATTTGACACACAGACTTGAGATTTGCACTAGGCCATGCGGCATGCCATGCGCACCAGTATCTCGTATCATTGACTCTAGCTAGACTTTATCAGTCACAGTAGACATTAAGTATATTAAACCAATTACTCTTTTTATGCATACCCGTTTATGATTACACAAGCATTTCGCAGCCTAGTTTGATGTATTGAGACACAAACGACCTAGGCTCTTTTTGTTGATAGGAATACTGCATTGTCGTGGCGATTATTATTATTGTTGTAGCGTTTAGGATATTGTTGGCTCCGACTGCATTATATCCTGCCTTTTTGTGTGCATAGCCTGCACGAGCATTGTTCCGCTGCCGGCCTTTTTGGGTTCCATTTCCGATTCGAGCATCTTGATAGCATCTAACATTTAAAGAAGATTCCTTGTTGGTGTTGAAGGACTTTAGTGCACTTTCTTTCATGCAGGAGTGCCTGACATTTATTGATTAAAGTAACGTAAGCTGTAACTTCCCTTACCACCTTACTTTGCATACCATAACCAAGCACCTTCGGTTATAGGTAGTAATAGGCTGTTTTCACATAACATTAAGCCTAGAGTAGACGCACATTTATTGAGAGTTTGATAACCTATTATTGCATATAGAACTCTGGAGAGTATTTGTGTTCTTTGTTCACTGGGAATATACATCAGAGGTTGGATCTAGTGCTTTCCGTTGTAGCATTTATGCCATTACTAGTCCAATGAATAAGAGCCCTGATATATTTAAACCTCAGTCGTAACAAATGGCGACCTTACCTAGGATTTGGTGAGCCTACATTTATTAGCAGGGAACATTTGTTGTTTTGGGGAATATTTTGCGGGGATCAGCAAGAATATTTTTTTTTGCCCTTGAGTATTTCCGAGAATTTTTGTGTGTATATTGAGGTATAAGAGTTTGGGGTGCTTCTTTTCTGAATATTGAGGTGGGAAATTTGTGTGAGCATCATGTCTTATACCGGATCAGAGGAGAATGGAGACACAGTACGTAATGTCGAAACTGAGGAACAGCAGTATGATGAAAGGGTTAATCAGGTGAACTGTGAGGAGGATGCTAGGATATTTTTGCAATGGCCTGTTACTGCCGAGCGGTTGGAGGGTATGGATCGGTACGGTCTTCAATGCCTGGCCACAGCTATCGGTCATGCGGGTACTAGCAGCATGACCAGGGATAACTTGATAACGTGTGTACTGGGCAGGGGGACTGGTGAGCGAGATGGGTTGAGTGCTCAGAGCCCTTCGGCCATGCTTCCCCTACACTCGACTCCCAGCCATCCCAGTAGTATGCCGACCCCGGGTACGCGTCCACAGTTGGGTGGTGACTGGCAGGGTGGGTTGTCCCTGGGGGGACCACCGGTAATTTCAAACATTGTAGCACCTTCACCTCCTCAAGGGTTGTCTCCAGAATTATTGTTTTGGCTCGAATTAGCTAAGATCGAAGAGAGAAAATGTCAGATTCAACAGCAACAAAGAGCAGGTGAGCTTCAATTAGAATTAGCCAAGATAGAAGAGAGAAAAACTATCAGTCAAGCAAAAATCCAAGCTGAGTCGACTAGGTACTGTGCCGACATGGACGTAGAGAAGTCGCGAGTAGAGACTACGGGACAGCGACTTGGGGCTGGTAACCGTGTTCATGATCAATCTCTCTCGCACTTATTGAAACTGGTTCCGGTGTTTGATGAGAGTGGGGTAACAGAATTTTTCGCACGCTTTGAGAAGAAGTGCCAGGAACACCAGTGGCCAGAGAATAAAGGGGCAGCACTTGTATCCTCTAGATTAATAGGCAAGGGTCTTAAAGCCTACGATGCATTACCTTTGGAGTCATGTATTGTGTATGAGGATCTCAAGGAGGCTGTCCTGAGGGCTTACGAACTGCAACCAGAAACGTACCGTTTTAAGTTCCGGGGTGTAACCAAGGGAAGAGATAGCACCTTTTTGGAACACGCCCGGGACTTGTCCGATGCTATGGGGAACTGGCTCCGATCTGAGAAGGTAACAACATTTGATGGAATTAAGCAGTTAATGATGTTGGAACAGTTCTTTAAGAGCACGGGCGGCGATCTAACTTTGAACTTAAAGGAGAAAAACCCAAGAACTCTAGTCGAAGCAGCAGAAATGGCTGATCGACGGCTGTCGTTGATTCGGGGTTGCGGGTCCTCACAGAAGTACGATGCAAGTGCTAGGGACCGTTATCCTCCCCCTCCCCGTAGCAATGACACATTTAAACAAAAGAGCAATGAAACTAAAACTGAATCCAAACCTAACACCACGCCGTATGAGAAAAGTAATTTTTTTTTTACATCACAGTATAAGCCAAAACCGAAATTTATGTGTTTTAAGTGCCACCAGGAGGGTCATAAGGCAAATGAGTGCCCTAGTCGACCTCCTCCGGCAGCCGTGTCTTTTGCTCATGGCATTGGAGTGTTCAAGAGGACATCGGAGTTTGTTAGAGGCAATTCTTCTGAGGTAAATACACTGCCAGTGCAGAAGGATCCGGAAGGCTTATTCCCTGTCCGTGATGCCTTTAGTGACCACAGGGGACTCGGTTGTGTGGAGTGGGGGGTAGAAGACATGAGGTGAGAATTTTGCGTGACACTGGGGCATCGCAAACATTGTTGAGGAATTTCACTGGTAAACCTGTAAATATGGCGCGGGTGGTTGTGGTTCAGGGGGTTAATGCAACAAGGTCATACCCGCTTGTAAGAATGAAGATGGAAGTTGATGGTGTGACTCGTGACCTGGATGTAGGAATTGTGGAGAAGTTACCTGTTGGGGGCGTCGACCTCCTTCTCGGCAACGACTTTGCGGGGCCTACTTCTGAGGCTCCACCCTTAGTCGTTGCCGAGAAGCCGGCCGACGTGAGTAGGGAGCAGGAGTGGGTTGAGAAGTGTCCGGTGCAACCTATGGCGTGTGTTGTCACCAGATCTCTTGCATCCAGGGAGTCACATTCTGGTCAACAGTCTTTAGACAAGCGGAGGAAAGGTACCGAGAAGGGGTTGGAAGTTGATGCGGTTGAGAGTTCAGTATCAACGGACATTCTCGGGGATTCTTAGGACCAATTTTCGAGTCTGGAGAAGACCCATTAACTGTTAGTAAGAAGGCAGAGGATGGGCTTAAAAAGACGAAGAGACAGCAACGATACACAGAGAGAGAGCAACGGGAGGCTAAATTCAATGTAGGAGGGGGGCATGAGTTGTTTCGCAAACACTTAGATAAGCTTGCTCCTTCGGACATTCGTAAATTGCACTTAGAAGACCCGGAGGTTCTTGAATGTGGTACCGGTGCTGTCGAGTTGAAGGAGGACAGTGATGCACAGTCGGGAGATTTTTCCAAGTATCCCCTGACCATCATGGAGGTAGCAACAAGGTACCCTGACACGTACCCTATGAGAAATGGGTCAGCGAAGACGGTGGTCCGAAACTTGCTAGTGTATTTTTCCCGGTATGGTTACCCGCAGGTAATTCAGTCAGACCAAGGATCCAACTTCACTTCTGGCCTCTTTGTTCAAGCAGTGCCGCAGCATGGGATTGTTACGGTTGTGTCATCTGCGTATCATCCAGAGAGCCAGGGTGTGTTAGAGCGATGGCACTCAGCCTTGGAATCTGTGCTTCGTTATTGTTGCTTTGAGAGTGGGAAAGGTTGGGATCTTGGCCTGCCATATGTTTTATTTGCTGCACGGGAAGTACCTGGGGAAAGTTTGGGATTCAGCCCTAATGAGCTCGTCTTTGGACACCGTGTCAGAGGGCCTCTCCATATGGTTAACGAAATATGGGAGGGTGCAGAAAAACTTTGTTCTATGCTCAATTATGTCCCCGACAGTCGAGAACGGATGTTGCGCAGTCTAGGGTTGGCTGGCCGTAATTCGACTAGCTCTCAGGCCCTCATGAAGGACAGGTACGACCTCCAGGTTAAACTCAGGGAGTTTCACGTGGGTCAGGAGGTGTTGATTCTACTGCCCCTTGTAGGTCATCCCTTATCCGCGAAGTACACTGGTCCTTATAGGGTGGGTGAGAGGCTATCGGACCTGGATTGCTTGGTGGCCGCTCCAGACAGACGTATGCGCAATCAGTTATGTCACGTTAATCTCATGAAGGAGTATGTGAGGCACCCCCCTGAGCCTCTCACTGTGCCTGTGATGACGTTTAGCAGTCAAGGTGGAGAAGGAGAACGGGACAGTCAAGCTCAGGTGGAGGATAACTGGAAGGATAAGAAAGTCAAATGGGCGCCTGAGTGTGAGAAGGCATTTAGAGTAGTAAAACACCTGTTGTGCACTCACCCGATCCTCAGGGCCCCTGACTTTAGCCTACCTTTCCAACTAGCAACGGATGCTAGTGGTGTGGGGGCTGGTGCCGTCCTTGTGAAAAAGGACGATGATGGGCTGGAGCATCCTGTTAGTTTCTGCTCGGAGAAGTTCAATTCGGCCCAGGGGAGCTGCTCTGTTGTCGAGGAGGAGCTGCTGGCGGTTGTGCTTGCGCTGAGGCATTTCGAGGTCTATGTTTCAGCCTATGGTCCGGTCGTTGTAGTTTACACAGATCATCACCCTCTCAAGTTCTTGGACCAGTTTCACAATTGGAATATGAGGCTGACCAGGTGGTCACTAAGGTTACTGGTATATAACCTGGACATACGCCATATTGCCGGTTGTGACAACGTGGTTGCAGATTGTCTTTCAAGGGTGTATGATCCTGGGTAGATTGACACACGGGTAGCCTCCTGCTTTAGTTTGAATAGTATTTTGCGCTTGGTGCTTGTTGGCTCGCGGTTGTAGCCCAGCGTATTGGGTCGTAAAGCAGGAGTTGAGCGTTTGGTATAGAAGAAAAAACTAGGCTTGCCCCTATAGTGCAGCCGAAATAAACAAATTAAAAACATAAAAATCAAATAAAAACTTTCTTTGATAGTTGAATTTTTTTCAGTATGTTATAGCAGTAATTCTGAGTTGCACTCCTCTCAGAATGCTGGGCTAGAGAAGCTCGCTCTTGAGGAGCATAACTACATATGATTTAACCTATTGTGTTGGGGAGGGTTATAATTTTGTAAAATGTTTTGTTGAGGACTGTGCCAGATATTTTACTGCCGCTGGGTGATGGGAAGTAGAGATATCGCATGGGTTCTAACAATCAGATTTTTTGTGAGCCTTGGGCCTCTGAGAAAAAATCTTGGGGGGGGGGGGGTGACGTTAACCACTCCGTTAGAACCGCATGGCTTGTCCTACAGTGACTCGCTAGGATCGCCAGGGCAGTGGATGTGGCTACAGTTGGTGTATTGTTGTGTGCTTTATTTCATATGAAAGCTCGTGTCATGGGCAGTCCAGAAAGGCTCTTTGTTTTCACCCATGTCAAGGCTTTATATATTTAATTGCAAAGTATATGTTTTATCATTAAGTAGTAATGATAGGAGTTGAGAGAGAGAGAGAGAGAGAGAGTAGAACAGAGTGTGGGGAGGCGCGCAGTGTTTTGCTATACTCGATGACGTCATAGCTGGCTGGCCTCGGGGAGAGTTTTTTACCATGCTTGGTGATGTCATGTTTAGCTAGCTTCTTTAGCATTGGCTAGAGGACTTGTTACCGCTTTCCCACGCGGTTCAAACTAGTGCTAGTATATATACTGCTCTCTGGCCACTCTCTCCCTCAGATCTGGTTTCTAGAACGCATCCCTCTTATCCCTTTGATATCTGTCCCCCTCTCTGCACCTGAGAATCTTTTCCTCTGCCTATCTCTCTCATTTTCCATATCTTTCACCACCTTTTATTAATATTATACCCCCTCTGGTTAATTCTGCAAAATCAGCTTCATGCTGGCCAGTTGTATTGTGCGTTAAGGTCTGATATAACCCATGTATGTTAGTTGTTAAGATAAGTTGATCACGAAGCATTGGTTGGCATTCATAGTGTTCAGTACCGCTTCCTATAATTATTAGTGTTCTGCTGGATTAGATAATGCTAGACTAGGAGTCTGATACTATAAGGTATTGTTTCCGATGAGTGCTGGCTTTAGTTAAAAGCTGCACGACATACCTGAGAACTGGAGTTGATTGGGTAAATTCTAGTCTGTGTGCCATTGAGAGTAGAGCATGCACGAATGAGGGCTTTTTGCCTATACCATTCTGCACTGTTCTAGGCTCGGTTGTTTATCTTTGAGGTACGCCAGGAGAACGCTTAATACTTCGGTATTAAGGTTTCTCAAGAGAGCTACCCTTCCCTATAACGTAATATTTGACGCACAGACTTGAGATTTGCACTAGGCTATGCGGCATGCCATGCGCCCCAGTATCTCGTATCATTGACTCTAGCTAGACTTTATCAGTCACAGTAGACATTAAGTATATTAAACCAATTACTCTTTTTATGCATACCCATTTATGAATACACAAGCATTTCGCAGCCTAGTTTGATGTATTGAGACACAAACGACCTAGGCTCTTTTTGTTGATAGGAATACTGCATTGTCGCGGCGATTATTATTATTGTTGTAGCGTTTAGGATATTGTTGGCTCCGACTGCATTATATATCCTGCCTTTTTGTGTGCATAGCCTGCACGAGCATTGTTCCGCTGCCGGCCTTTTTGGGTTCCATTTCCGATTCGAGCATCTTGATAGCATCTAACATTTAAAGAAGATTCCTTGTTGGTGTTGAAGGACTTTAGTGCACTTTCTTTCATGCAGGAGTGCCTGACATTTATTGATTAAAGTAATGTAAGCTGTAACTTCCCTTACCACCTTACTTTGCATACCATAACCAAGCACCTTCGGTTATAGGTAGTAATAGGCTGTTTTCACATAACATTAAGCCTAGAGTAGACGCACATTTATTGAGAGTTTGATAACCTATTATTGCATATAGAACTCTGGAGAGTATTTGTGTTCTTTGTTCACTGGGAATATACATCAGAGGTTGGATCTAGCGCTTTCCGTTGTAGCATTTATGCCATTACTAGTCCAATGAATAAGAGCCCTGATATATTTAAACCTCAGTCGTAACACGTGTGAAATAAATATGGACTAAGTGGCGGTTCACAACTTATGTCGTGTGCCATTTTCACCACGTAATGTTGCTGAGAGAGAGAGATGAGTGGTGGGAGGAGCGTAGCAAGCGTATGACTGCTCCAGACCACCGCGGCGGACCTACTGACATGAATCCCACCCTCCTCCACCCTCATGCACTCGCTACACAGGGAATTATTTATTAGTGGCCCCTCCATCATTGACAATTATGCCTATTACATAAGGCATCCTCTTCAAACACTCATTTACCGTAGTTTGAATCTACCGCGCAGAGCATAACAAATTGAGGAGCCTTCATCATGAGTGCATGCAACCTCACTCATGGTTCGTCATTATGAAATTGGGTACTCACTACGAAAAAACTTCGTAAAAAATAACAAATAAAAAGAAAATAAGAATAACTAATCATAAGCTTTCCATAACTTCGTGGATGTACTGTACTTGTGTGGATCTTTGACCAGACGCTGACTTCAGGCGTCATTCTTCCTTCTCTGCTCTGCGCTCAACCTGCCCTGACGTGTCTCCCCACGCTCCGCTCGTTCCGCATTTGCTGCGTCCCTAGTGAATTTGTTCTCATTTGTTTACTCTGGGATGTATCGAGTAAGGTTAGGATATGCGTAGCAGGAGTGTCATGGGCGGGCTGCCCGCAGTTCAGTGTATTTGGGTCGTGTGTTTGGGACGCCTATTTCGGGCGTACCCTCGTGGTCCCATGGTGGACGCGTGAACCGTTTTCGCGGCTAGCTAGCCTAGTTATTTAGTTGGCTTTAACTCCGCGTTATTAGGCTTCTTTTTATCTTTCTGATGAAGTTGCCTTATTTGTTTGTTTTCTGACGTTCCTAGCGTTTTTTTTCTTCACTTAGTGAAGTTTTTTCTAGGTCCCGTGTCAGTGCTTCCCTCTCCCGGGTATATTTTTTCGAGGTGTGTTGGCGGCTGTTCCTGTTGTGATATAATTCAGTGCTTTTTGTTTTTATTACGACATGTTTAAGCGATACTCCGTCTGCTTAGGCCTAGCCAGCCTCTCGTAGCTTTTTTACATGTGCAAGTGTTATTGATTTATTGTATAAATATGTACTACTGTGTCATGTGTGTTCTGGATAAGTTGTGTATTGGCTTATTCCAGGCACTATTTGTGTACCTCCGATTGCATCTGGTTGGTGTGGGTTACCGTTTCCGGCGGGTTTTCTCGATTGCTCCGTGAAAATCCGGTTGGTTCTCAGATTGCGTCTGGTGGGTGTGGGTTGCCTTTTCCGGCGGGTTTTCTCGATTGCACCGAGAAAATCCGGCTGGTTGCCGAGTTTAATCACGCGTGGTTAAAATAGGCTAGTTTCCCCCGGCGAGTGGTGGCTTGAGGGCTCTCCAGAACTGCGTCTCTGTAGTGGGGCCTGTGTTCAGGCTTACTGTGTGTTTCCCGGCGGAATGGCTTTACCCGATTCAACTAGGGGTTCATGCGGACACCTGTTGACTATAGTTTTTCCCGGTTTTGCAAAACCGTTGAAAAACTGGGCTGTTTTGTTTGATTAGTCTTTCCACCCCGGCGATCTTTTGCAAAGAAGTGGGGATAGGAACAATTGGGGTTAACTTTTCTATTAATTTTCACCCGGCGGTTGAACCTCGGGAGGGTGGGAATCACGGATTTGCAATTCGGTAGGATTAGCCAAACAATTGAGGGATACAATTGGGTACCGAGACATTCAACTTACGGCGATCTATGAAGGCTTCGAGAGGAGTCAGATCTAATGATTAAGATGGGCTTAACCTGGTTAACTGCGTTATAATAAGGAGGCCGGCGTCTTTTTATGGGTTCCCGGTGAACTTTATATCACAGGGAAGACTGCGTCATTTATAAAGAACTGCTCGTCTTTATATCATGTCAGAGGATATTCTTAAATCTTTTGGACACGTAAAGATATTCAAAAATCTTTACATATGAACCTACAGGGTAACGAGAGGTAATAGTGGTGTATTACGTCTCGTTGCCCGGCGGTTCATTAACACTTGTGTTAGAACATTTTGGGGTAACCTTATGAGCATTACTTACTGGAAATTTTCTTTTTTCCAGGGCGGAGTTCCGGCGGGTCCACAGAGGACCAGATGAGGCCCGGGGGGAGTTAGCTTTTAACCAGTCTCTGCCATGGCTGCTCTAGCCCCTGTTTTTGCTCTTTGCTCAACGCCCTCATGTTCCGGGATCCCTATTTTTGCACATACTCTGTGCATTCGTTGTGTCAAATGCTTGGACCGATCAAGGGGTTTGTGGGTAACGAAGAATTGTACCTTTTGTAGTCAGCTGAGTATTAAAGTATTACAGCACGATAATCTGGCCGCGGCGGTTGCATTACGCGAGGTCAGACAACTTCTTACTAATTATGCTACTACAGTGGCTCATAAAGCACTGCAGTGTGATAACGTAATTCTGTGGGACCGTTTGTTGGTTCAGCACCCCCCAATTAAACGTCCTCCTTCCCGAAGTAAAGTAAATAAGTCGGCAGAGACTGGGCTGGGTAAAGGGCTTCTTCCCTCCCCCGGCACATCTAAGAGACCGCGAGAGCCGTCTCCCCCGGCGACAGCTTCAGAGTCAAGATCTAGGTCCAGGTCACGGTCGCCTCTCAGAAAGCAGACACATAGTCACTCGACTTCACCTTCGCGGAAGAAGAGTAGGACAGACAAGACCAAGGACAGTTCTAGTGATACATCGAAGTCGAGGCGGAGTCACAAGTCTTCTAAGAAAGAGTCTCATGTACGAAAGTCCTCCCGGCGTTCGCCGGAGCCTCGAACCTCGCTTTCTGCCTCTACTCCCGACATGTCTCATGTCCAATCTGACAGGTCGGAAGTGGAGTCAGAGACTGTGGTGGGGGATATACCGGCGGACAGGTTGTCCCCAAATATTATTCCCAGTTCCAATATTCTCACTTTAGATTTAAGGGGTTCTCCCGGCAGTGATAACCCGCTAGAGGGCTCGAGTGAGGGCTCAGTCATTGGGGTGGGGCCTGGCTCACAAGTGAGTTCCGGCCAAGACCGGGGAGTTTGGAGGTACTCCCAGCCATGGAGGGACAGCTCACTTCCGTCTCAGGCAACACAGGTAGTGGCTGAAGTCCACCGGGACGCGGAGATCCCGTCTTCCATCCCTGACTTAACATGGCAACATGAGGGGATCCCAGCCACGGCGGAATCCTCTCAGGAGGGACCGGAGGCAAGGGATGAGGGTTCTATTATTTCTGAGGTGGGAATTCACGAGTCTAGTTCATTCGTAGATAACTCTCAGAATAGGGATGCTTCACCTAATAGTTCTTCCTCTGCTCAATTTGTCACGGCGGATGAGATTAATGAGTTACTAGCGAGTGCTTTAACTAAGTTTTTTGGCCAGCAACCGGAGACTCCTATAGTTGGTCTGGGAGCTTCCACGCCAACATCGAATGTCCGACCTCTGGCTACTTCCATTGCTTTGACACAAATTCCGCTCACTCCCCTTGTATCACCTACTATTGTTACTAGGCCAACTTCGGCGGCACTAACTACTTCCAATGTGCGAGTAGTAGCAGACGTAAATCCTCCCTCGTTAGACAAAGCCCCGATCAGAAAAGGGGCTATGCCTCTCTTATACGGGCCAGACGAATCTTGGGTATCATTGGTACCAACAAAGCCAGAGGTAGCACAATCCACTATGTCAGGGGAGCTTCCGGTACCACGGGAGTGGGTAATCCAAGGGAATAAATCTAGGAAGTTAAGGGCTCTAGATATGCTGGGAAATGTACTTGATGTTAGTATTAAGGCCATTCCCAACTATTATCATCATGATTATTTTGTATATTCTTCTACACCTTCCCTACCCCCTGCGTCAGCTTCAAAGCTATTTTCTGACTGGACAAAACATGACGGGTTCAATGATATCAAAGCGCTGTCGGCTCTAACACCTGAGTTAGGTTTAAAGACATTCACAGACTCAGCCGCGAATCCAGTTTTGAGGGTGGAGCAGTTGCGTCCGGGACCTTGGGTGGACTGGGAAGTCGAGGCTCAGAACTTTGCAACTACATTCACTTCTAAAGCTTCACACCAAATTCCACAAGAAAGCCATTCTTGGTTCTCTCTCCCGGTATACTCTGCCGGCGGAGTTCCCTCTGCTCTATTTGCTTTTTTAGCTGCCCCTAAAATTAATCTATGCGAGCTTAAAGATCCCTTTTCTACACCTTCCACTGCTCACCTAGACCGGGAGTTTAGGCTACGGGGAAAGGCGTATAGACTATTTTCTCAGTATATAGTTACGCAACAGGTAGCAAAGTCAATGCTAAGATCTGCTCAGGCTATCGCGGACACGGAAGTCCGAAAGGCTATCGAACTGTCTAGACGCTTGCTTCTCCAGACTTCTATACAGTCACTGGGAGATATACGCACGGCCTTGTTAGATGCGGTGCGGGCAAGACAAGATCTAAGGATGTCTCTAGTCCGAAAGCTCCCGGATAGGATTGCAAATCAAGTAATTTATTAGTGGCCCCTCCATCATTGACGAACATGCCTATTACAGTAAACTTCCGTTAATCCGAAGGGCAGCGGACCGGCTCTCGTTCGGATTAGTGGATTTTTCGGATTATCGGACTTGACCCCTATGAACCTGTGTATGACGAAAACATTGAGACATTAGGCCACCCAAATGACACAATGGTGCACACACACATATCATATGTTCATGAAATCACTTCAAAAGTTTACCATTGTCATTGTAGCCTATTAACTGCTTCAAAACATTCAGATTAATGGTCAAAGGAATCTGCTGATATAAACGTCTTCTTCTTCCGTCTACTAGCGAGTTTGTCTTGCTCTTGAAGATCAGATGTGGTTCGGGAAGTAATGCCTTAACAACGGCACTTCCCTGAGAGGTTCTTGTAATTTTCCTTTTGTGATTTTCCTTTTGTGACGTGCTCTGTTATATTATATTGTATTGAAAGCACCCTTGTCTTGTTGTCTTGAAAGCACCCTTGGGATGCTCCGATCACTGAACTATAAATAGTAGCGTATCGGAACATCCAAAGGTGCGTTTTCAAGCTCAAGACTAATACGTCCAAAGGTGCATTTTCAAGCTCAAGACTGAATGCGCTTGCAGAAAATGCGGTGCAAGCCAGTAGCGCATCGGAGCGTCCCAAGGATGCGTTCAAGAGCAAAACAAACTCTCTAGCAGACGATGTGGAAGAAGAAGAAGACGAAGGTGTTTACGATTATATCAGTAGCTTCCTTTGACCATTAATCTGAATGTTTTGAAGTTATAGGCTACAATGACAATGGTAAACTTTTAAAGTGAATTCATGAACATATGATATGTGTGTGCTCCATTATGTGTCATTTGAGTGGCCTAATGCCTCAAAAAGGGGACTTTGGGACTTCTTGAAAGGTGCGTTTTCAAGCTCAAGACTGAATGCGCTTGCAGAAAATGCGGTGCAAGCCAGTAGCGCATCGGAGCGTCCCAAGGATGCGTTCAAGAGCAAAACAAACTCTCTAGCAGACGATGTGGAAGAAGAAGAAGACGAAGGTGTTTACGATTATATCAGTAGCTTCCTTTGACCATTAATCTGAATGTTTTGAAGTAGATAATAGGCTACAATGACAATGGTAAACTTTTAAAGTGAATTCATGAACATATGATATGTGTGTGCTCCATTATGTGTCATTTGAGTGGCCTAATGCCTCAAAAAGGGGACTTTGGGACTTCTTGAAAGGTGCGTTTTCAAGCTCAAGACTGAATGCGCTTGCAGAAAATGCGGTGCAAGCCAGTAGCGCATCGGAGCGTCCCAAGGATGCGTTCAAGAGCAAAACAAACTCTCTAGCAGACGATGTGGAAGAAGAAGAAGACGAAGGTGTTTACGATTATATCAGTAGCTTCCTTTGACCATTAATCTGAATGTTTTGAAGTAGATAATAGGCTACAATGACAATGGTAAACTTTTAAAGTGAATTCATGAACATATGATATGTGTGTGCTCCATTATGTGTCATTTGAGTGGCCTAATGCCTCAAAAGGGGACTTTGGGACTTCTTGAAATTCGGACCATCGGGTGAATTCGGATTTGGCCTCAAATTGAAAAATTCGGACTATTGGGAGATTCGAATCATCGGTCGTCGGATTAACGGACTTTTACTGTACATAAGGCACCCTCTTCAAACACTCATCCGCCGTAGTTTGAATCTACCGCGCAGAGCATTTAAAAAACTGAGGAGCCTTCATCATGAGCGCACACGACCTCACTCATGGCTTCAGTCATAATGAATTGGGTTCTCACTACGAAAAAACTTCGTAAAAATAAAACAAAAAGAAAATAAGAATAACTATTCAATAAGCTTTCCATCATATCGTGGATGTACTTGTGTGGATCTTTTGACCAGACGCTACTGCAGGCGTCATTCTTCCTTCTCTGCTCTGCGCTCAGCCTGCCCGGACGTGTCTCCCCACGCTCCGCGGGTTCCGCATTTGTTGCGTCCCTAGTGAGTTTTTTCTCATTTGTTTACTCCGGGATGTATCGAGTAAGGTTAGGATATGCGTAGCAGGAGTGTCCTGGGCTAGTTGCCCGCAGTGCAGTGTATTTTGGGTCGTGTGTTTGGGGCATCTATTTCGGATGTACCCTCGTGGTCCTGTTGTGGACAGGTGAACTTTTTCACAGTTAGCTAGCTTTGTGATGCAGGCGGCTTTCATTACACGTTATTGCTTCCTTTTATCTTTCTGATGAGGTAGCGTATTTTTGCTGTCGTTCCCAGCGTATTTTCTTCACTTAGTGAAGTTTTTTCTGGGTCCCGAGTCAGTTCTTCCCTTTGCCGGAAGTGTTTGCTACAGTGGTGTGTTGGCGGTGGTTCCTGTTGTGATATAATTCAGTGCTTTTTGTTTATATTCCGACATGTTACTGTTATCCGTCTGCCTAGGCCTAGCCAGCCTCTCGTAGCTTTACCACATATACAAGTGTTATTGATTTATTTTCTAAATATGTACTACTGTGTCATGTGTCCTGGTTTAGTTGTGTATTGGCTAATTCCATGGACTATTTATGTGTCCTGGGTTAGTTGTGTATTTGCTAATTCCACGGTCTATGTTGGGCCCGGCGTTAGTTGTGTTTTAGCTACGCCTCGGTCCGGTGTTGCGTTCAGATGGTATCTGGACGGGGTGGGTTATTTCCGGCGGGTTTTTCTCGGTTTCACCTTGATAACCCCGGCTGGTTGCCAAGTTTTGGCCACGCGTGGTTTAAAACAGGCTTGTTTCCCCGGCGAGTGGGTGTCTGTGGCTCCCCAGGACTGCGTCTCTGGGGTGCCTGTTTCAGGCTCCTTCTGATTCCCGGCGGGTTGGCTGTACCCATCTAACAGTGTTCATACGGACACGTGTTGTTTGTAGTTTTTTCGGTTTTGCAAAGCCAATATAAAACTATGCTGTAGTTGTATTTCCTCCCCGGCGATCTGTTACAAAGAAGTGGGGATAGGAACAATTGGGGTTAACTTTTAAACTTTAAATCACCCGGTGGGTGCAACCTGGAAGGCTGGGATGACCGAATTTGCAAAATTCAGTTTAGTTGACCAGACAATTGAGGGATGCATTGTGTATCGCCTCCTTCAACATACGGCGCTTTAGGGCACAATTGGGGTTAACTTTTTTAAACTATTATTCACACCCGGCGGGTGCTCCTTGGACGGATGGGAATAACGAATTTACAATTCAGTTAGTTAACCAGACAATTGAGGGATACGTTTTGTATCGCCGCCTTCAACATACGGCGATCTAAAAAGATACAGTACTTCGGCAGAAGTTAGATCTCGTATATTTGTCAGGCTTCCCAGTTTTTGATCTACGAGATAATTTGGGGGCCGGCGTCTTTTTTAGTTTTTTTTTTCCAAAATTTAATCTTGAAATAAACACCACCGGAAAGACTTAATACTTATAAACGCCATGCTGGTCTTTATATATTATGTCAGAGGGTATTCATAAATCTTTTGGACAAATTAAGATATTCTGAAATCTTTTACTTAGGAAACCCCACCGCGTAGCGAGCTGTGGTCGTTGAGTATTACGTCTCGTTACCCGGCGGGTTATTTAACACTTGTGTGCGAACATGATGGGGTTAACCTTATGAGCATTAATTCCTGGAAATTTTATTTTTTCCAGAGCTGGGTCCCGGCGGGTCTATGCAGAACCTGGAGTAAGTTTCCCACCAGTCTCTGTCATGGCTACCTTTGCCCCGGTTTTTGCTTTATGCATTACGCCCTCCTGTTCAGGTATCCCTATTTTTGCGCACACCCTTTGTATAAAATGTGTTAAAATGTCTCGTTTGGTGGGGGTTACCTTTCCGGCGCTTTTCTCGTTGCTCCGAGAACACCGTTTTTGTTTACCGAGTTTTAGTCAGGATGGCTAAAATAGGTAAGTTACCCCGACGAGTTTGGTCGCTTGAGGGCTCATCAGAAACTGCGTTTTCTGTGGTCGAGCCTGGGATCAGGCTTCCTGTGTTATTCCCGGCGAGGGGGGCTCCACACAGTTATTTTGTTTGGTCTTTCCCTCCCGGCGACCTTTTTACAAAGAGGTCTGGGGCAGGTATAATTGGTTTGACATTGCATATAAAACCCGGCGGTTGTACCTTCGGGTGGTTATATTAACGGATTTGCGATTCGCGATAATTTGCCAAACAATTGATTGATACAATAGGGTATCACGGCCTTCAAGACGGCGATCTATGAGGGCTTCTGGGAGAAGCCGGATTAGAGATTAAGATAGGCTTAGACTTTTTATGGGATAAAAAGATGCCTGAATCTTACTAGTGTTTCAAGTGTAAAGGGATACTTGAAAGACTTCATCTTTAATAAAGATATGCTTCATCTTTATGAGGATTCAGAAGTTATGCTTAATTCTTTTGAACAGGTAAAAGATATGCTGAAATCTTTAATAAACAATTGAAACAATGTTGTTTGTTTGTTTAGTCTTTCCCTCCCGGCGACCTTTTTACAAAAAAGGTCTGGGGCAGGTACAATTGGTTTGACATTGCATATAAAATCCGGCGGTTGTACCTTCGGGTGGTTATATTAACTGATTTGCAATTCGCGATAATTTGCCAAACAATTGATTGATACAATAGGGTATCACGGCCTTCAAGACGGCGATCTATGAGGGCTTCTGGGAGAAGCCGGATTAGAGATTAGGATAGGCTTAGACTTTTTATGGGATAAAAAGATGCCGGAATCTTACTAGTGTTTCAAGTGTAAAGGGATACTTGAAAGACTTCATCTTTAATAAAGATATGCTTCATCTTTATGAGGATTCAGAAGATATGCTTAAATCTTCTGGACAGGTAAATATATCCTGAAATCTTTAATATGAAACTAAAGGAAAACGAAAAGTAGTGGTGGAGTGCTACGGTTCGTTGACCGGCGGTTTTGTGGCACATATTTTGTACCATTTTTTGGGTGTAACCCTATGAGCATTAATCCCCGGAAATTTTCTCTTTCCAGGGCGGAGTACCGGTGTTGCACCAGGTGACCAGGTAGTTCCCGGGGGTGGGGTAGTTTTCCCCCAGTCTCTGTCATGTCGGCACTTGAACCTCTCATTGCTGTATGTTCAACGCCGTTAAGATCAGGTATCCCTATATTATTTTTATTTGTTAATGAAATAATTTAATCACTGAATAATAATAACCATATATATTTTCTATGATTATATTATGATAATATTGTGTTTATTTATAGTAATTTATTTTAATACAATTAAATATAAATTAAATTAATTAGTATACTTTATGATTTTGCTCACCAGCTCTGCTTTCAATGTGTTAATGAGCTATGGGAGCTTTTAATTATCATAAACCTTTACAGGGCTCTCTTTCAGAGAGTATACCGAGCTCGCAAGCGAGGGACAGCCACAGCCAAGGTGTATGGCGATACTCACAGTCCTGGCAGGACAGAACACATCCCTTTGTGACTCAACTAGTGCTGACGTCCACCGGGATGCCGATGTACCATCTTCTATCCCAGTTTTAACATGGCAACATGTGGAGGTCCCGGCTTCGGCGGGATCTTCCCATGATAAGCCAGACTTAACGGATGAAGAACAACGATCTCTGGTCTCAGAGATGGAGGTTGAAGAGTCCAGTCACCTTCTAGGCGACTCTCAGGGTACTGTCGAATCTCCACGGAGTTCGTCATCGGCTAGGTATGTACCGGCGGAAGAGATTGATGGACTACTATTGAATGCACTTAATAGGTTCTTTGGCCCTATGCCGGAAACTCCTTCTGATACGGGAGATCCCGCGATGTCGACGAATGTGCGACCTCTGGCTACATCCTTTGCTCTAGCTAAAATACCTAACCATCCGCTTGTGTCAGACCCAATTTCCAATGTGCCAGGCACAGCAGCTCTCACTACTTCCACTGTGCGAGTCATATCAGACATATCTCCCCCTCCTTTAGACAAGGCGCCAGTCATAAAACAGGAGCTATGCCTCTTTTATACGGGCCTGATGAGTCAGGGGTAGCAATGTTACGGAAATGTTTTGGATGTTCATATTAAGGACATTCCAAGTTATTATAACCATGACTTATTCTTCCCACCAAATCCCTCCAGAACGCCATTCTTGGTTCTCTCTTCCGGTTTTTGGTGCCGGCGGAGTCCCCTCTGCTTGGCTGCCACCCCCAAATAATCAATTTGGGCGAATTATAAGCTCCCTTTAGCACGCCTTCCCCAGCTTACCTAGACCGCGAGTTTAGGTTAAGAGGAAAAGCGTTTAAACTGTTTTCGCAATATATGGTTCCCAGCAAGTAACAAAGTCTCTGTTACGCTCTTCTCAGGCAATAGAAGCCGCGGAAGTCAGGAAAGCCATTGAACTTTCCCGGCGCTTGCTTCTCCAGACCTCCATCCAAGTCTTTAGGAGATATTCGGACGGCCTTATTAGAGGCAGTTCGAGCAAGGCAGGATTTGAGGATGTTCTTAGTGAAGAAACTTCTTGACCGTATTGCAAGCCAAGTAGTTCTGTCTCCAGTTCTAATTCCTTCTTTGATTTCACCAGCAGTTTGGAAGACTGTTTTCAATTTGGCACAAGCATTCAAGCAAGGTCCCCGCAAGCCCTGATGCCCTTGTTAGAACAAGGGATCAGGGTCTGGTGGTATCTGGGCGACTAACTGGTGGTGGCAGAAACAGAAAAGTTACGCATCAGTCATTTCTACGTTACGTTAAACCATCTCATATCTCTAGGATTCAAGGTCAACTTAGTAAAAGTCAAACCCTTGTTCCCCCACGAGTATTTCAGGGGATAGGGCTGGTCGAGGACACAGCTTCTCTCACTCTGAGTCAGAGTGTGGACACTCGAAACAGATTTCGCAAAAACTGTTTATGTTTCTCCACAGTCTGACTACGACACAGAGACTTTGGGAATCTCTAGTCGGTTCTCTCAACGGGGTTCAGCTAACTGTGAAGTTGGGCCGGTTGTAAGTCTAACGTTTAATCTTGGAGGGCAACAAGTTTTTCCCACTATTACCGGCGGGGATAGTATGGCCTATCCCAACGTTATTACACAACTTACTTGCGGTTTGGGCGACGAGAGAAATGTTGCACGCAGTCATGTCATGAACCTCTCCTCCGCCGTCGGTATGGGTGGACATGGATGCGTCAGGCACGATAGGTTGGGGCTTTTAGTCAAACCTCGGGCATCAGGGTCAAAGATTTTTGGTCCCATTTAGAAATCTTCCACATCAATGTCAAAGACTTACTAGTCCCCTTATCTGTCCTTCAGGCTCACGGCTCTGCTTTACGGAGCAAGTCGGTGGCCTTCAGAATGGACAATCTGAATGTGGTTCACTGTATTCAGAAACAAGGGTCAATAAGATCTCGGAAGTGGCTAAACGTGTCAGAAAAGATTTTTATACTAGCCAACAGGCTGAACATTCATCTTCACGCATCTTATCTCCCAGGCGTAGCAAACGTCTGGGCAGACGCTCTGTCTCAGAGACAAAGCACATCAGTAGAATGGGCGCTCTTGCGTGTGCGGAGCATTACCATCCACAAGTGGATTTGTTTGCGTCTGAGAAGACTTGCAAACTCCCACTGTACCTCACCCGCCGGACGATAACGCCGGCGGGCGGACCTGACGCTCTGATGACGGACGAGAACAGGTTGAGTTCCATTTATCTATTTTCCGCCGCCAGACGCGTCTCTAATGTGCCACGTAGTCAACAAACTACAGGATTAGCGAGGCGTAGTCTCGATAATCGCGCCCCTGTGGCCGGTGCAGTGTGGTACCAGCATTTGTACACGTGGTGCCCGCACCCAGTGTCACTCCCAGTCGGGTTGTTCCACTTAGAACACAATTGGCAACCTAGAAACCTCGCAGACTTGTTCATTATGGACATTCAGGAGGCCAAGTGGCTAGCACCATATGGTAGCGACGTGACCAAGATATTCACGAATCAATATACCCAGTCTACAAAGCGACAGTTTCAATCGCATTGGCAAGCTTTTATGTCTTGGATTCTTAGAACAAAAAAAAATGTGCCCTCGGTGGCGTTGGTTGTTAATTATTTAGTGTATCTGTTCATGCAGAAACATTTATCTGAAATTGATTTATGAGGGCAGGTTTTAAACTCCGCCCACCTCCCCGTCAGCTCAGGCCTACATGGTCTCTGGACAAAGCATCGTAGTTATTCTCGTTCCCGTATGTACCAAAGACTGCAGATTTTACAAAAGGGCAGTATTCCTTATGGCTTTGGCTACCGGGAACAGAGTATCTGAGCTGGCGGCGATGAGCAACACACCTAATTGCCTCAGGTTTGATAGGCTTCATGAGTGTATTCACATTGCACCTTCCCCAGGATTCATAGCCAAGAATGAGCACAGTGAACACGTGTTTTCAGAGTTCACGGTGCCGGCGTTAAAAAGGGGAAAGGTGCACCATCTTTTTTGCCCAGTGCAAGCTCTAACCAAATATTTAAGAGTGGCACCTCTAAATCACCAGGGTGCTTTATGGGTCGCAAGTCCGGGTGAACGCTTGATGGAGCGTACACTGGCTTTTCTCTTGGTCGAGGACTTTAAAGAGAAGAATCCCGGCGTTGTGGGTAAGACCCACGATTTACGCAAGGGGACAGCCTCTTTACGTTTCCTTAATAATCTTTCGGTGGAAGTTATTAAGTCCACACAGTTGTGGGCCTCTAATCAGGAGTTTTTGACTCGATACCTTTCAGTAGCTCTGGACAAACCTTCCTTGCCATGTATAGCTTTACGGCAGAGGGTCTAGGTGGCCCTTTTAGTCACGTTTTGTTTAATTTCAAGAAAAAGGGGGGGGGAGGGTGCAGTCAGTGTGACATAGGACACCCTAGACCCCTCCGGAGTATGTGTTCGGAACATACGAGCTGTGATACTGTTTGTAGGCATTGTATTATAAAATTTCTCTGTAGTATTCATTGCAGGAAATTGTGCTAAAGGCCAATAGTAGTGTTACAACAATTCTTGTTGTAAGTAGCTTTGGCTGTGAAGCAATAGATTTTTGAGAAATCTCGGTAGTTGCAACTACGACTTTTACTTTTGAAGTAATTACTTCTCCATAAGTACACGAGTTCAGTACTTCTACGAATGTACAAGAATTCATTTATGTTTGGTTATATTTTTAGGAATATATCCACTAGTTAATGGGGTTTATATGTGCACATGTAAACTTATAAGTTTTTAGTTTTCACCACTTACTTTAAGTGGGGTGCCTTCTTAACTAGCAGATCTGTGTACAGAGTCTCAGAGTTAACCCTTTTTCAAGCAGGCTTCTTTGAAGCACGCTCCTGCTTGTACCCCTTTTTGAAGATTTAGGCTGTATAAAGTTTATGCACCCGAATATCTCTTTTTTACAAAGTAAGAATACTATGTGGTTGTTTGATTATCTGCTTTTCTAGAGTTATGATATGATTACGAATGTCCCCCTCCAGTCTTAGAAATCAGGCATGTTCGTCAATGATGGAGGGGCCACTAATAAATTATAGGTTTGACTCCTGTAAGGAGATAAAGAAAACCTAATATTTAGTAGTGGCCCCGTAATCATTGACGACTGGGGCCCTCCCGACCATCCCCTTCCCATTCGTTGATGTATTCAGGATTTTGGTTTACTTGATATGTCAGTGAAGGAAGAATGACGCCTGCAGTAGCGTCTGGTCAAAAGATCCACACAAGTACATCCACGATATGATGGAAAGCTTATTGAATAGTTATTCTTATTTTCTTTTTGTTTTATTTTTTACGAAGTTTTTTCGTAGTGAGAACCCAATTCATTATGACTGAAGCCATGAGTGAGGTCGCGTGCGCTCATGATGAAGGCTCCTCAGTTTTTTAAATGCTCTGCGCGGTAGATTCAAACTACGGCGGATGAGTGTTTGAAGAGGGTGCCTTATGTAATAGGCATGTTCGTCAATGATTACGGGGCCACTACTAAATATTAGGTTTTCTTTATCTCCTTACAGGAGTCAAACCTATAATAATGTCCCCAGTTTTAATGTCCTCGGAGGTGTGGAGGACGGTGTTTAACATGGCTCAGGCCTTGAAGCACAGTCCCGCCCCGTCTAAGAAACCTGCTTTCACTTTTACCAAGCCCAAACCAGTCGCTAAAGCTCAGTCTGGTGGGGCAAAACCCTTTCGTTTGCCTAAATCCTCTTCCACCCAAGGTCAGTACAGATACAAGCAAGGAAAGTCTTCAGGTAATCATAAAGGACAGAGAGGTATCAAAGGCCAGGCCAGGGCCCGTCTCCAGCCAAACCCGGCCAGTCTTCTAAACTTACACCACCACCACCACCACCAAAAAACTAGGGTCTCTCTCACTCCCAGGGCCAATCTTCCGGCGGGTGGATCAGAGGGTAGTCCAGCCGGCGAACCCTTGTCTGCTAACTGGGTCGTTCCGGGCGAATCATCGCGCATGGCCTTTAAACACATGGGCGAGGATGGTGGCACGCAAAGGCATCACCTGGCAGTGGCTCCGGCGACCTCGTTTTAAGTCAGCCGACAAAGGCAAATTTGTTTTCATTAGAGGTGGAGTCACTGATCCAAGAGATGGTTGCAAAGAATGTTATCATCCCGGTTCCTCAAAATTACCCAGTTTTTACATCCAAACTTTTTCTGGTGCCCAAAAGGGACAGTGTTCAGATGAGGCCGGTCGTAGACCTGTCTTATCTGAACCTCCACATTCACAACGTGTCCTTCCGGATGCTGACAGTGAATCAAATCAGGCTAACACTTCCGCCGGAAGGGTGGATGTGTTCTTTAGACCTGACGGACGCGTATTGGCACGTCCCGGTAAACAAACGGTTTCAACGATTTCTGGCCTTACGAATCATGCATCAGACTTATGTCTTTCAGAGGATGCCGTTCGGATTAAACCTAGCACCTCGCATATTCACAAAATTAGTCCGGCAAGCCCTGATGCCCTTGTTGCAACAAGGGATCAGGATTTTGTGGTATCTAGACGACTGGCTGGTGGTGGTGGAGACGGAACAGTTATGCATCAATCATGTCAACATAACATTAAATCATGTAAAATCTCTAGGATTCAAGGTAAACCTGGTAAAGTCAAACCTTGTTCCCTCATGAGTGGTCCAGTGGATAGGGCTGGTCTGGGACACAGCTGCTCTCACTCTGAGTCAGAGTGTGGACAATCGAAACAGGTTTCGCAAGAAACTGTTTCTGTTTCTTCACAGTCTGACTATGACACGGAGAGTCTGGGAATCTCTGGTCGGCTCTCTCAACTGGATTCAACTAACTGTAAAGTTGGGCCGGTTGAAAGTCAAACGTTTAATTTTGGAGGGCAACAAATTTTGTCCTCTATTGCCGGCGGAAACATTATGGCCCATCCCAAAATTAATACACAACTTACTAGCGGTCTGGGCGAAGAGGGAAACATTTCACTCAGTCATGTCATGGACCTCTCCTCCGCCGACGGTATGGGTGGACACGGATGCGTCAGGCACGATAGGTTGGGGCTTTCAGTCAAACCAAGGGCATCAGGGTCAAGGGCTTTGGTCCCATTCAGAATCCTCCCACATAAATGTCAAAGAGTTACTAGTCCCCTTGTATTTCCTTCAAGCTCACGGCTTTTCTTTACGGGGCAAATCAGTGGCCTTCAGGATGGACAATCTGAATGCGGTTCACTTCATTCAGAAACAGGGGTCAACTCGATCTCGGAGGTTGCTAAACGTGTCAGAAAAGATTTTTGTACTAGCCGACAAGCTGGACATTCAGCTTCACGCTTCTTATCTCCCCAGCGTAGCGAACGTTTGGGCAGACGCTCTATCGCGGAGACAGAGCACAACAGTAGAATGGGCACTCAAGCAAAACATTTTCGACCTAATGATTGCGAAGCCTTACCGTCCACAAGTGGATCTATTTGCGTCCGAGGAGACTCACAAACTCCCGCTGCACCTAACCCGCCGGACAACCACGCCGACGGGAGGACCCGACGGACTGGAACATGTGGAGTTCCATTTATCTGTTTCCGCCGCCAGACGCTTCTCTGATGTGCCAAGTAGTAAACAAACTACAGGATTATCGGGACGTAGTCTCGTTAATCGCGCCCCTGTGGCCGGCGCAGGCATGGTACCAGCAATTAAAAACGTGGTGCCCGAACCCGGTGTCGCTCCCGGTCGGGTATTTCCACTTAGACACGATTGGCAACCTAGAGACCTCGCTGACTTTTGCATTATGGACATTCAGGAGGCCAAATGGCTAACTCCGTATGGTAGAAACGTGACCGATAAATTCATGAATCAATACACAGTTACACACAATCTACTAAGAGACAGTATCAATCACATTGGCAGTCTTTCACTTCTTGGATACTCAGAACAGAACAATCCGTGCCTTCGGTGGCTTTGGTTTTTAATTATTTAAACTATCTGTTTGAGCAGAAACGTCTATCTGTAGTAACGTTAAAGAATCACTTAACAGCAATTAGGATGCCATTCTTTGACCTTACAGGTCTAACCATACCACTAGCAGAGGAGACAGGTTTCATGAGGGCATGTTTTAAACTCCGCCCACCTCCCCGTCAGCTCATGCCTACCTGGTCTCTGGACAAAGCGTTGTCATTACTTCATTCCCGGCGGTACCAAAATACTGCAGATTTTGACTTACTTTTAAAAAGGGCAGTATTCCTTATGGCTTTGGCTACCGGGAACAGGGTGTCTGAGCTGGCGGCGATGAGCAACACACCTAATTGCATCAGGTTTGGTAGGCTCAATGATTGTATTCATATTGCCCCTTCCCCGGGGTTCATCGCCAAGAATGAACACAGTGATCACATGTTTTCAGAGTTCACGGTGCCGGCGTTGAAAAGGGGAAAGGTGCACCATAATTTATGTCCTGTGCAAGCGCTAACCAAATATTTGAGAGTCGCACCTAGGAATCAACAAGGTGCTTTATGGGTATCAAGTACGGGTAAACGCGTAATGAAACGTAAACTGGCTTCTTTCTTAGTTAACGTCATTCAGGAAAGTAATCCCGGCGTTGTGGGTAGAGCTCACGATTTACGCAAATGGGCGACCTCTTTGCGTTTCCTTAAGAATTTTTCTGTTGAGGACATAGCAGCCACGCACCTCTGGTCCTCTAATCATACTTTTTTGACTCGATACCTTTCAGTAGCTTTAGACAGGCCTTCCATGCCATGTATAGCTTTAAGGCAGAGGGTCTAGGTGGCCTCTGGGTCACTTAGTGTTTAGATGAAGAAAAGAGAGGGGGGGGTGCAGTCAGTGTAACATAGGACACCCTAGACCCCGCCGGAGTACGTGTGCGGAGCTTACGAGCTGTGATACAGGGTGTAGGTGTTGTGATATAAAATTTCTCTGTAGTACTGTATTCATTACAGGAAATTGTGCTAACGTACAATCATAGTAGAACGACAATGCTTGTTGTAAATAGTTTTTGCTGTGAAGCAATATAAATTTAAGTAATCTTAGTAGTTGCGGCCGCAACTTGTATTTGTAATGTAAGTACCTCTGCAGAAGTACAAGAGTTCAGTACTTCTGCGACAGTACACGAGTTCCTTTTATTTTTAGGGTATAATTTTAGATATATATCCACGAGTTAATGGGGTTTATATGTGCACATGTAAACTTTGATGTTTTTATTTTTCACCACTTACTTTAAGTGGGGTGCCTTCTTAACTACCAGCTCTGTGTACAGAGTCTCGGAGTTAACCCCTTTTTTGTCCAAGCAGGCTTCTTCGAAGCACGCTCCTGCTTGTTCCCTTTTTTGTATATTTATATGCTGTATAAAGTTTATGCACAAAAAAATATATTTTTTACAAAGTAAGAATACTATGTGGTTGTTTGATTATCTGGTTTTGCTAGAGTTATGATATGATTACGAATGTCCCTCTCCAGTCTTAGATATCAGGCATAATCGTCAATGATGGAGGGGCCACTAATAAATTATAGGTTTGACTCCTGCAAGGAGATAAAGAAAACCTAATATTTAGTAGTGGCCCCGTAATCATTGACGACTGGGGCCCTCCCGACCATCCCCTTCCCATTCGTTGATGTATTAAGGATTTTGGTTTACTTGATATGTCAGTGAAGGAAGAATGACGCCTGAAGTCAGCGTCTGGTCAAAGATCCACACAAGTACATCCACGAAGTTATGGAAAGCTTATGATTAGTTATTCTTATTTTCTTTTTATTTGTTATTTTTTACGAAGTTTTTTCGTAGTGAGTACCCAATTTCATAATGACGAACCATGAGTGAGGTTGCGTGCGCTCATGATGAAGGCTCCTCAATTTTTTATGCTCTGCGCGGTAGATTCAAACTACGGTAAATGAGTGTTTGAAGAGGATGCCTTATGTAATAGGCATAATCGTCAATGATGGAGGGGCCACTACTAAATATTAGGTTTTCTTTATCTCCTTGCAGGAGTCAAACCTATAATGTAGGGAAACTACCTAATTACATGGTTTTTGCACTCGTGTTGCACGATCGTTGCAAGAGAACCAGCGGTCGTACAAGGATGGTTGGGGTGTCATTGGAAAGCTCTGTTTATGCCCTTTCAGGGATAGATACTTGTTTTACGCTCTGGGTCTTATTTAGGCATGAAAATGATCACGTAAACAACCCTATTTAGGGTAAAAACACCTCGCTGGGCGGTACATATAAATTACCGCCTAGGCCGCTCATAAGGTGTTAAATTAAACTACGACAAAGAACCCATAGGTTACTGTAAACATTTATCACACAACAACAACTTGCACAAACCATGAGGCAAGTAGCAGATTCTATCCCTGAACAAAACTCCAGGTCTGCACTTAATTTTATCAGAAGAGCTTCACGTGGTAATTCTCGGATGACCACTGGGAATATCAAGATTGCAATTTTTAAGGCAACTAGAGCTAGACAGTATCCACTCACCCAATTGTCCAAGAATATACCCAAAGATATTGCTACTCTGGCTCTCTTCTCACCTCGATTCACATGCAGATTGTTTCCCCAAACGACCTGGAATAAGGTTCATGCTCTGTTGCTAAGCCCTCAGAGGGACTTGTTTGGGCAGTTTACTGGCAAACAAGCTAACCCCCCCTCAGAGCTCAGTCTAACAATGGATAACTATCTCTAGAGTTAAAAAACATTGATGAACCAAATGTTGACAGACAATGTTGTGACTTAGGTGCCAGAAGGCATGCCAGCTTCTCTATCACACATGTTCCTCTCCCCAAAAGGGACAGTCTACAACTAAAGCCTACGATAGACAGGTTCCTCCTTAACAAATTAATTCACAATATGAAGTTCAGGATGTTAACTATTTGCCAAGTAAACCTAATTCTACAACCAAGGTCTGAATAATTACCCTAGCTATAAAAGACTCCTACTGGCACATCACAATAGCAAGAGGTACCAAAAGTTCCTAGCTATCCCATTCAAAATAAAAGTGGCAATGTTCACCAGAACTCCTCTCAGCTTGATTATAGCTCCCAGAATTTTTCACCAAGATAGTGAAACAATCTCTCCTCCCTCTACTCAAAGACGGTGTAAAAATACTGCTTTACCTTCAAGATTGGATGATGCTGTGGTCTTCCCCACACCATTACCAAGAACAAACCTTGATAGTCATGCAACATGGGACAAAGTTGGTTTACAGAATAAAATTAGAGAAATCAAACTCTCACTCCTACACAATCAGCAGAATGAATAGCATTAATCTGGGATACACAACTTCAGACTATAAAACAAAATCCAACCAATGCCAAATGTCTTCAAATAAAACTGTTCAAGTATTGCATACCAAGACTATAACCAGGAAACTTTTGGAATTCCCTATAGGCCATCGAAACTGGGCTCAAAATTACAAGGCCCCTAGGCTTCCTCAGGTTGAAGGAACTAATCTGGTCAGGCAACAAAGCCTTCCCTCTAACACCTCACAATTCCCCTCTCTTCATCCCAAAGAGAATTCTACACCCTCTGTCGTTTGCGGTAAAACCTCAGGTAAAGGGATCAGTGACACATTGGTCAGATCCACCTCCCACTCTATGGGCGGACACAGACACCTCGAGTCTAATAGGATGGGACTATCAGTCAACGGAAGGCCATCAGAATCACGGGAAAGGGACAACATTAAGTCAGGGTCACATCAATACCCAAGAGCCAACAGTCCCTCTAATTTTCCCAGAGTTCATGCAATGTCATTGACCTCCAGGTCAAGGGCATGCCAGATGGACAACATGACCACTGTAATTTGCTTGAGGAAACAGGTCCCCACCCGGGCCAGGTTTCCCCAAGATCTCTCGGAAAAGACATGCTCTATCTATCTATCTATCTATTGCCTGACGCCGTGATCCCCGAAGGGGTGGCCACGAACGAACCGCCCCCATGCACCTCTGTCCCCAGTCAGTCGACGCCCCTCCCCCCAACCAGCACCGCCTTCGTTCATGTAGTTCCTCACTCCATCCTTCCACCTCATATTCGGTCTACCTCTCCCCCTCTGTCCCTCCACCTCGCTCTCGTACACCCTCTTAGTCATTCTCTCGCTTTCCATACGTTCCATATGGCCGAACCATCTCAAGTTGTTCCTTTTCACACTTTCCAGCACATCTACCTCCACACCACACCTCCTTCTTACTTCCTCATTAGTCTGTCTATCCCTCCATGTAACTCCGCACGCACTCCTTAAGTAATTCATTTCCACTGCTCTCACTCTTGGTCTGAGTCTCTCAACCAACGTCCATGCTTCGCTTCCGTAAGTCAGTGTCGGGATTACCACACTGTCATGCAAGGACTTCTTCACTTCCATACTGACCACCCTATTTCTTGTTACTGCTTTTAGCGTTCCTACAACCCTCTTCCCCTGTTGTACCCTCTCCCGCACCTCTTCATCCATAGTCCCATCTTTACTCAACACACTGCCCAGATACTTAAAAGAGTTGACGATCTCCATAGCCTGACCGTTCAGCTTCACCTCACACTCTGTGACTTCACCCCTTTCGAAGACCATAACCTTGCTCTTCCCCGTATTTACCTTCAAATTCCGTTTTTCGCACACTGTTCCAAACTCATTTACCAGACCCTGCAACTCCCATTCATTATCACTCATCAGAACTGTATCATCCGCAAACAGCAGTATAGGTAGCTTCCACTCAATTCCCTCCCTTTTCAGCGATACACCAACATCCACTGCTCTTGATAGTATTTCTTTCATAACTCCATCCATATATACAGTAAACAACCACGGGGACATCACACACCCCTGTTTCAAACCAACATTCAGGTCAAAGAACTCGCTCTGCTCACTCTCCACACGTACTGCCGCCTTTGCACCCTCATACATGCTCTTCACTGCTTTCAGCAACTTGCCCTCTACTCCGTATATTCTAAGTACTTTCCACAAACCTTCTCTATCCACTCTGTCATAGGCCTTCTCCAAGTCCATAAAGGCAACATACACCTTTTGTTTCTTCTCCAGATACTTCTCCACAACACAATTCAGGGTAAAAATCTGATCTACACATCCTCTTCCCTTCCTAAAACCTCCCTGCTCGTCGCCTATCCATTTCTCCGTTCTCACTCTCACTCTCTCAATCACTACCCTACTGTATACCTTCCCTACTACGCTTAGAAGACATATTCCTCGGTGGTTACCACACACTCCTCTTTCCCCTTTGCCCTTATATAGGGGGACTATTATGCCAGTCTTCCAGTCATCGGGTGCACTCCCCTTCTCCCATGCTAGTTTGCACATTTTCCATACCCATTCTATCACTATCTCACCACCATACCTCAACATTTCCCCACACACTCCATCTGTTCCTGGTGCTTTCCCCAACTTCACTCTTTTCATGGCTTCCCACACTTCTGACCTCCTGATCCCCACCTCCTCCTCCACTACTTCTCTTCTTCTCCCTCCCATACCATATCCAGCTATGTTTGCTGGCTCTTCATTCCTTTCATTTAGCAACTCACTGAAGTACTCCCTCCATCTTTCGACTCTCTCTTGCTTCTCGGCTAGCATTATCCCATTCTTATCTTTCACACCCTTACTGTTTCCCTTGCTACCTTCCCTAACTTTCTTGACTTCTTTCCAGAACAGTTTCTTACTCTCCCTCCATTTTACACTCAGATTCCTTCCAAATTCCTCATCTACTCTTCTCTTACTTTCCTTCACTACTCTCTTCACCACCCTCTTACTCTCCACGTACCTCGCTCGTTTCTGTCTCTCGGAATCTTCATTCCCTCTACTACCCAACCACTCTCTATATGCTTTCTTCTTTTCTTCCACAGCTATTCTTACCTCTTCTGTCCACCATGCTGTACCTTTCACTCCCCTCCCTCTTCTCCTCACTCCACACACCTCCTCACATGCTGCACAGATCTCATCCTTAAACACCTTGCTCATCTCCTCCACTTCCTCCATAACTTCCAGGTCGAACCCACCTAGTCGTCTTTCCACTGCTCTCCTGTACTCCTCCCTGACTTCCTCCTCCTGCAACCTCTCCACCCTCCTCACCATTCCACCCTCCTCTCGCCTCCCTCCCGCTCTCCTCACCCACTTCTTTTGTATCCTAACCTTAGCTACCACTACATAATGATCAGACAGACCCCCTCCAATACCCCTATACACCCTAGCATCCATCACAGATTTCTTCATTCGTTCATCCACACATACATAATCAATCAATGACTTTCGTTCCACCACTGTCTTATCCTTCATCGTCAACATCCGTTTCCATGTGTACCTGTGGATCATTCTGTGTCGGAAGAAGGTGTTGGCTATCCACAGCCTCCTCCCCACACATACGTCCACAAGTGCACTACCATTCCCATTCACCTCTGATGGTACCCCCCACCCTCCCACCACTCCCTCAACTTTCCTATCACCCACCTTACCATTCATATCCCCAATCAGAAATATTCTTTCGTTCTTGTCAAACTTCTCCAGGCACGCCTCCACATTCATCCAGAACTCCTCTTTCTTTCTTTCAAGTATATCCTCTGTCGGGGCATACACGCATACAATCACCCACGTTTGTATTCCTACTTTCATTCTCACCCACACAATCCTTGAACCCACAGACCCATACTCTCTTACACATTCCTTCCATTTGCTACTTACAAACAAACATGCACCTTCTCTCGCTGTTCCTTCACTCCAGCACACACACCCATTCCACACTCCCACTCTCTCACATCTGAACCTTTCCATTTGGTCTCTGTCATTCCACATACATCCAGCCTGGCATTCACTAACACTTCCAGAACCTCTCTCTCTTTTGTGCCATCATTCATGCCACTAACATTCCACGTAGCCATTCTCAGAATGTCCGAAGGCATGTCCTTAGTCGGTCGTGGTTCGTCAACGTTGGTTCCGTCCGCATCCGAGGCTGTTCGTTCGTTTTTTTTTGCTTAGATATTTTTTCCGGGTGGGGGTCGCAAGCCCACCGACCCAACCTCTTTAGTCGCCTCTTACGACACGCAGAAGGCACGTGGGGCATATTCTATTCCCTAACCCCCAGGGGGGGTTATGCTCTCTAGCCCAAAAACATTCCATATTAATCCATGCAACATATCTACCAGGGATCTCCAACCTAGGGACGGATGCTCAGTCCAAGGGAAAGATTACCTCAGCGGAATGGGCTTTCAAACAAAAAGCAACCAACCACTTAATTCTCCCAATTTTTACACCAAACCGATCTGTTTACATCTCGTAAAATCAACGAAGCTCCAGTCGTACATATCTCGGAATGACATAACACGAGAAAGGGGCCCAGATGCCCTCACAGTGAATTGGAACAGGTGGACATAGAATTTGATGTGAGAATCATTCATCACCTCAGGTTTTTCCATGGTCAAATGGGCCGGGTTGCCCCTATGTGGCCTACTCAGGTATTGCACACTCAAAACTTACTCAGTGGTACAATAACCTCTGCAAACCCCCCCCCCCCCCCCCCCCCCCCCTGTCCTATTTCCACTCGAAAGAAATTGGAAACCTGCAGACCTCGCTCAATTTTACTATGTGGACATTCTCAAATCCAAATGGCTACCGGCCTACTACAAGGAAATCACAGATACGCTCACTAATCAATACACAGCATCAACTTAAGACAGTATAGTTCACACTGTAAACAATTTACAACTTGGAGTGTAGAGTCAACCCAGCAGTCTCCATCGGTTGCTTTGTTACTGAAGCACCTTAATTGCTTAATCGGTTTTCTTAAAAAATTAACAGTTAACACACTTATAAACCACATATCGGCAGAAAGCAACCCTTCTTGTCTCTTACTGGTTTATCTTTGCCCCAGAAAGACGAACATAGTTTTATGTAGGCTTGCTTTAAGCGCAGATCCCCAAATCGTCATTTGCTTCCTCAATGGTCAATCACGAGGGTCCTAACTTTGTCATAGTCGAGGTCTTATCCTGTGAGACCAAATACAGACAAGAAACTTAAAAAAAGTGTGTGTCTCTGATGACCCTGGCTACTGTCCATAGGGTCTCAGAATGGACAGCCATGGCAAGGCCCACTAACTGTCTATGTTTTTTGCCCCTAATAATGATTCTGTAAATATGGTTACCGCACCAGATTCATCGCAAAAATTAGCACCAGGAACATATCCTTACACCTTTCTTTATTCCTACCTTGAAAAGAGCAAAGATACTCCATGATCTATGCCCTGTTAAAGCACTATATACCCACTCTAAGTCTGTTATTCCTAGGAATATGACACAATTGTGGTTTCCTCCAGAAGGTTCAATAAGGTCAGGAAAGAAAGTGTTAGCAACCTTTATTGCAGATATAATTAAGGAAGCTGAGCCTCAGTTGATTGCATATAGAAAAAATGAACAGAAGTAAGTCACCGGGACCGGATGGGATACACCCAAGAATCATAAAGGAAGGAGGGGAGATGTTAGTAGAGCCATTGAAAATTTTATTTGAGGTATCGTTTAATACAGGACAAATCCCGATGGACTGGAGAGAGGCGAACATAACAGCTATATTTAAGAAGGGAAAGAGAAATGACCCAGGGAATTATAGACCAGTCAGTTTGACAAGTGTTGTGTGTAAACTAATGGAAACGGTAATTAGAGAAGGAATAATGGATCATATGAAGTCAAACCAACTTTTCAGTGGGAGACAGTTCGGATTCTTGCCGGGGAGGTCGACGGTACTACAGCTAATTAAGGTGGTAGATGATTGGATGCAAATTCTAGAAGATGGTGATGTAATAGACGTGGTATATTGCGATTTTATGAAGGCTTTCGATAAGGTCCCACATAAAAGGTTAATAGAGAAAGTTAGAAGCTATAATATAGGGGAGAAATGTGTGAAATGGATAGAAGCCTTCCTGAAAGATCGGAGACAGAGGGTACTGGTGAATGGAATAGGCTCGGGGTGGAGGGAAATTACAAGTGGGGTACCTCAGGGATCTGTGTTGGGACCACTGCTGTTCGTTATATTTATCAACGACTTGCCTGAAGTTATAACTAATGGAAGTGAGGTATACCTGTATGCGGATGACACTAAACTGTATAGAAGAGTGAGGAGTAAGGAAGATATGGGTTTGCTTCAAGGAGATGTGGAGGGCATGAAGGGATGGTCTGAGCATTGGTTAATGCCTTTTCATCCAAAAAAATGCAAGTACATGCAGATTGGGACCAGCAAGATAGACAAGGTAGGATACAGTATGTATGAAGCGATGGAGGAAGTGAGTGCAGAAAAGGATATAGGAGTAGTGATAGACAATAAGTTAAATTTCTCAGAACATTTAGCGGAAAAGATAAACAAAGCCAATAGAATTGTAGGGCTGATAAGGAGGACATTTGTGTCACTTGACGAAGAAATCTTCAGGAATCTCTATACAGCGCTGGTTAGGCCGCACCTGGAATATGCGAACCAGGTGTGGGCTCCATATATGGTAAAGGATATAGAAGCAGTGGAGAAAGTGCAGAGGAGAGCTAGCAAGCTGGTACCAACGTTGAAGAACGCGGGCTATGAGCAGAGGTTGAGGACACTGGGGCTTCCGACACTGGCATATAGGAGAAAGAGAGGGGATATGATAGAGACTTTTAAGATAGTGTCAGGAAAGTACGATGAGGATGTGTGTGAAGGTATCTTCTTGATGCGGGAGGGAACAAGAACGAGAGGACACTCTAAGAAAATTTACAAAGAAAGAAATAGGCTTGAGAAGGCAAAGAACTCATTTTGTGATAGAGTGGTAAATGAGTGGAACGCACTGCCCCAGTATGTAGTCGATTCCGAATCAATAAGGGAGTTTGAAAGTAATCTTGATAAAGCATGGGGAAGACAAGATTTGAAGTTTGATTATAAAACAAAAATACAGAATAGTAAAAATGTTGCGTCTGCTACCGCCGCCGCCAACACCGTAAACGACCGCAGCAGTGCAAGTACTGGTACTGAGCTGGATACACAGGCATAGTTTGCCTTTTTCCAGAGGATCTACTGTAAGAAACTGTAAGAAATAAAACCCATGATATGCACATATGGGCCACCACCAGGAGTTTTCCCCATTGGTTTTTCAGTGTAGGATATAACTCAGACGGGTCTTTGGTCCTTTAACACGGCGTTCCCTAGCCATATGCTTATCGGTACATCTGGATAAGACACAAACTACCAAGCATAGTGTTGAGGCTGGAACATGCCCACTGAGGCCAATAAGTAGATGGATATATTTGTTCAATGCTTTTATTACCAGGGTTGGAAGGTAATAGAAGTTGTGTCCTACCATCCACCTTAAAGGAAAAAGGAGGGGGCGTGTTAAGTTCCATGACAAGTTGGCAGGACACACAATCCGAATGGATAGCAGGAGTGCTAGATATGTTACATAGCAATACTGATACATTATTGCAATGTGTAACTTAATTGTTAATTTTATTTTTTTGTGATATATGATTACCAGCATTCACAACTCAGTAGTTCTATTCTTCTGAGAAAAGGCTTCTTTAATGGTACCCGCCTTATACATCTTTTTCTTACTGCTATACTCTTATATTTAACCCTCCAGCCCCGGCTATGTATTATATATATATTCCCCGAAACCCAGGTGTTTTGGCCAAAAAACGTCTAGCCTAGGCTACCGTATCTTTGTTATTCTGACTGCTTCCGCATTCCCGCGCATCCCCAAGCGTAGATGTGTTATTTACCTGTAGAATGGCGTTAAGTAGAGCTCTCTAAGTCAACTGGTTCAGTTGTGATGATGATTTCATTGGAGATAACTTTATGGCAAAAACAGCCACTTTACACTACTTTTCGATACTTAACAACAACATACAGGCACACACGAACAAGCGACGCTCTCCTTCTTGTGGCCGGAGATGCGGGGCGTCGGTCCAGCTGGCTGTTGTTTACATGCGTCGGACCGACGCCTCGCACACCAAGCTCACATGCTTTCAACCACTGGGCGTTCAAGAGCCCTTCCGGGTAGCTCGGGGATGCTTTTTTATGGGCGTTCAAGAGCCCTTCCGGGCCTGATGGGTTAAACACATGCCACAGTTTTCGTTTTTTTGTCTTCCTAATAGATTCTTGTTTTTAGCTTGATGAGTATATGAAGGTCCCTCCACCGGTCGTGATATTCTAGGCTCTTACGTCATTGACGTAAAGAGCCACCAATAAATTACGGTTTTGACAACCCGTAGGGAAGGAAGGAAAAACTAATATTTATTGGTGGCTCCTGAAGTCAATGACGACAATTGCCCTCCCACCATCTCCTTCCCATTCACATGCCCAACTTGATATACTTTAGAAGTCACTCCTGGGCAGGTGGAGGTATGAGTCAGGCTCATGGGAAGCAGAGGAAGATCGGAATGCGCTGAGGCGCGGTGTTCAAACTGTGTTAATTCTTTTCTTTTTTATTTCCTACTTTTCAGTGGCTCCGTCTCAATGACGTACCTTAGGAATGATTAAGGGGTACCCCCTAAGATGATCTTGGTTCTCGACCGCCGTAATCGAGGTTAACCCGGGCTCTGAGGAGCCCGGAACGAGGCCATATTATCATAGGCTCTTACGTCATTGACTTCAGGAGCCACCAATAAATATTAGTTTTTCCTTCCTTCCCTACGGGTTGTCAAAACCGTAATCCCCCCGAGGTTCTGGGCTCCTTTGCCTGCGACGAGTGGCAGAAAGCAATGTTTCACTGTCACTAGGCACAGGTATTGGTGATGCGAGCTCAAAAACTTCGTCAGGAACACATGTTGATGGCTGGAGAGGTGGGGAGGACTGTGGGGAAAGGTGCGGGTGTGCATGGCTGGGGCCGGCAGTTGTGGACGCCGCGGGAGTCTCGAAGAAAGCCCGCCTAGTTTGCTGTCCTTTTTTCACATATTTCCTGCCTTTCCCCTTTTCGGCAGCAGTATGTCTCCTGTCGGGGGACCCAGGAGACAAATAGGCCGAAAGTGGGGGGTCCTCAACCCTTGGCAGTGGTGGGGGTGGTGGGGGAACAATGGCGGGCGCCCTGGTCATCTTGGGCGTCTTGGGGAGATAAGGGAGACAATGGCGGGCGAGATGAGTCACCACGCTCACCCTCACTCACAGCCTCATCCTCACCAAGTCTTTTGGCTTCTTCCCTGGCTTCCGCGGCCGCCTTTTCAAGTACCTGCTTCTTATAAAAGCGTAGCTTGAAAGGCGATTTAGCTGGCAAAGGGCTTGGAGTCGTGTCACTCAAGTGAAACTTGGAGATTGACCTTGAACTCTCCCACTCGCTCACTTTCCCCACTTCACTTTCTTCACCTAAAACAGCTTCCGCGAAAGCTGTTACATCACCTTCATCACTCATGTTCACTCACAAATCCCCTGAATTGAGTATCATTGTCACTTTCATCGCCATAATCACTCGACTTGTAATTAGACGATTTATCACTGTCTTCATCATCAACATTATGGTCTTCCTGAGCAATATCGAACATTCTCAATGTCTCCTCGATACCTCCTGGAGATAACACATTTAGGCGGAGGCGTCTGCATAAAACGCGACGAGCCTGGGCGGGCGTCGGAGGGGGCACGGTATCGGACACAGTGGAATCACTTATTGGCGTACAGTATTATCCATGATGGCGTCGGGGTAGAGACTGATGCTGTGGCGTAGTTCACGTCTGGTGGTGCTGTCTACCACCCCACAACAACAAAAATTTACGCGCGCCATTCGAAAGCATATACGCAAGCACCCGGAGCCTCAGAGCCCAACCGGGTTCCGCGGGCCGCGTTTGTTATGGGTGCCTCAGAGCCCAACCGTGGTCCGAGGGTTAAGGTAAGTTAGGTTAGGTTGTACCGTTGTTAGTCCACTTACTGTTAAATTTGACAAGGAGCTCAAAGTATGTTTTAATAAACTGTATAATATGTATATATTTTTTGTATATATTATTGTTTTTGTATTATTAATATTCTATTATTATTATTATTATTTCAGTCTGATGGTCATGGAGGTGGTGTTCTGACGCTGCTGCACGACCGTACTCTGAGCCTGACTGGTTGTGGTCAGCTGCAGGATGTTATGTTCTTCCTGACACAGGCCTCAGCTGCACCCTATATGGACATGTTGGCCAAGTGGCTCTACAGAGGCATCATCACTGACCCTTACTTAGAGGTAATATACTCACTATCATTATCATATAATTAAGCCACCCACCTCACTTTTTTATCTTTCTCTCCCTCTCTCTTTGGCTTGTATCCATTCAGTCTCTTCCGTGGATTGACCTCCCAATCTACCAAGATTGGAAGCCAAAGCGTCACATTTTTCCTTTGTCCCTCAACATTCTCTTCATAATTGCTGAGGGCCCTGGGTGGGGCTTTGGTTTCCCAGGCATTTCCGCACCCTCCTCAGCTCCCCACTATGGAGTGGCTTCGGTCACCCAGGCTTTATTGTGGTCGGCAGGGAGGGTTCTGTGGGGGTGCTCGGTTATGGCCTTGGCCTTGCTTGGGGCCTTGGGGCTGTTCGGCCAGGCAGCTTGGGGAACAACAACAACAACAACAACAACAATCACCTAGGAGCCATGTAGGGAAAGGACCGATCAGAGAAAAAAGACTGCTGTATGGCTCCCAGTTCCTTGAGATGCAAAGGATCATCATTGCTCCACAGTATTGCACCCGGGTGTGCCAACAAACATTTTAATAGTTCAGCAAAATTCTAAAAAGATACTTAGGTTCACCAAGCTTATATCCATCTACAGTATTACCAGACGCCATGATCCCCGAAGGGGTGGCCACGAATGAATCGGCCTATGCACCTCTGTCCCTTGTCAGCCGACGTCCCTCCTCTCAACCAACACCGCTTTCACTCATGAACAGTAGCCCAACTAAGTTTTGCGACAAAATTAGGTATGTGGCACCTGTCTAGTTTGCACTCCCGTCCCAAGCCCGTGTCTAGCAGAGACCCGTGGTGTCTAGGCAGGCGCCACCACCACCTGCGCTACCACAGCCAGGACACACAGACACAGTACTCGCACAAGCTGGCTGCTACATACAATAATATTGCTATCATTACTTGTTTGTATAATAATAGAAGGCTCTCTCTCTGAGGCTAATATCAATCGATTTTCACGCTACACTATTTGTAGATTAATTAGCACACACACACAGAAACGGAAGGCAAAGTTCAGTGTTATAAACCCACATTCTACGCTGATTTCCCTGATAAAACAAAGAGGTGTAAATAATTGTGTTCTTTTATCTAATTAACACTCTTTAGATAATACAGGTATGTTATAATCTGCATCATCTTGCAGTGCTGGGTTATACCAGTAGTTCTATTTGCAACATCTGCATCAGGTAATATTATTAATGATAAGAACGTGTACAGCTAAAGTTCTTACTGTTGCTATGAGATACTATTAGAATATAGAAAATTATATATCGTTACCGTATCATGATTTTAGAATCTAACTTTGATGAAATTCTGTCTACTATGGAAATATATGGGAGTATAACTAAACATTATTTATTTTACCGGGTATATAATTTAAGTTCTATTTTACAGAATCACACACACACACACACACAATTCGGTAAAAAGAAACTAAAAGAAAAAGAGGGTAGGGAACAGACCGCCGCAGATAAGGCGCTTGGAGCAGGTAATGGGGGACTAGAAAGTATAAGGATTCTATATAGCAATGTCGATGGGCTAATCTCTAAGAAACTAGAACTAACAGACTTACTCAATACTAAGAAACCAGAAATAGTATGTCTCACTGAGACAAAACTAAGAGAGGACCTTGATATAAATTTGCTAGGATGGTCTGAATACAGGATTTGGAGGAGGGACAGAAAATGTCGACATGGAGGTGGAGTGTGCATCCTTACTAGGAAAGATTTGATTGTGTCTGAGATAAAACTAGAAACTTCAACAGCAGAAGTTTTAGCAATAGAGATTGGTGGAAACGAAAAAATAGTGGTGATAGTAGCGTATGTACCTCCCAAGACGAAGACATGGGGTAAGGAGGAGCATAGCCTAATGCGTAAGGAAACAATTAGTGTGCTAGGAAATATCTTGGCTTCAAAGGATGAAATAGTCATGTGTGGGGACTTTAACTGCAAGGAGTGAATTGGGAAGATCTTGAAGCCGGAACAGGGGAGGAAAGTTGGGGCTATGAATTTTTAAGTATGGCCATGGAAAATTCTATATACCAACATGTAAAAGAGTCAACAAGAGTAAGGGGAAGTGATCAACCAGCTAGATTGGACCTTCTATTCACAAGAAGGGAGGAGGAGGTTCAAAGTATTCAGTACCTATGCCCACTAGGAAAAAGCGACCATGCAGTTCTAGACATAGACTTACTATTGAAGTATAATCTACCCAAGGGAAGGGAAAAGCACAAGGAAAATCACTGGATGCATTCCAGAACCGATTTCGAAGGACTACAGGATTTTTTCAAGTCACAAAATTGGGATCAGGTGTTATCTGAAAGTGAGGTAGACAAAAAACTCAAGGCATTCATGGAGATCTATGATACTGGTATAAAAACTTTTGTCCCTAAGTACATTAATAAAAGGAAAAAAAATAATCGCAAAGTATGGTTTAACCGCGAATGTAGGCAAGCACAGGAAGCAAAAAACAAAGCCTGGAAAAAGATGAGAAACTGGGATTCGGAAGATAACAGGCAAAAGTATAAAGAGGAGAGAAACAAATACACAGAAATGAGGAGGAGGTCAGAGGCAAACCATGAGAAAGGGATAGTGGAGAACTATGAAAAGAATCCAAAAATGTTTTTCAAATTTGTAAACGGCAAAAGGAAGATAAAAGCCACGATCGTAAAGATTAAAAGTGGAAACAGAATCATAGAAGAGGATACAGAAATTGCGGAAGAACTAAATAGAAATTTTGCATCAGTATATACAAAAGAAGGAGAATTCATTGCACCAGAAACCAATGAGATAGGTACAGAGGAAATGCCGGAAGTCACATTTAACAGACCAGAGCTCATAGACAAAATGAGTAAGGTGGATCCAAACAAAGCCGCCGGACCGGACGGAGTATCAGGCTGGATTATTAAAGAAAATGCCAAGGAACTGAGTATACCATTATATGATATAATGACCAAATCATTGGACACAGGGATAGTACCTACAGAATGGAAAAGAGCAAACATTATTCCTATATTTAAGGGAGGAAGCAGAGATAAACCACTGAACTATAGACCTGTATCACTATTGAGCATCCTCATGAAGATTCTGGAAGGATTAATAAGGGACAAATGGGTGAACTACCTGGAATCCAAAAGATTAATTACTGACCGACAATTTGGATTCAGAGGAGGCAGATCATGTGTAAGCAACTTGTTGAGTTTTTACTCTAGAGTAATAGACACAGTGGACAAGAGGGAAGGATGGGTAGACTGTGCCTACCTAGACTTTAAAAAGGCATTTGACAAAGTTCCACACAAGAGATTGCTATGGAAATTAAAACATGAGGGAAAAGTAGGAGACAAACTGCTGAAATGGATGGAGAGCTACCTTAGCGGAAGACAGATGAGAACAACAGTACGGGGGAAATTGTCAAACTGGACTCAAATTACGAGTGGAGTACCACAAGGATCTGTCCTAGCCCCAATCATGTTTCTAATATTTGTAAATGACTTACCTGAGGGACTAACAAGCTACATGAGCATGTTTGCGGACGATGCTAAGCTGCTTAAAACGATCAGAACCCAGGAGGATTGCCTTGAGCTCCAAGCAGATTTGCAAAAGATCCATGAATGGAGCATCAAATGGAATATGGAGTTCAATGCAGGGAAATGTAAGACTCTAGAAATGGGTAAAAGCAAGTACAGACCTAGAAAAGATTATAAACTAGGAAATGAAGTGATTCCCAAAGCAGAAAAAGAAAAAGACTTGGGGATAGAATTTAAGGATAACATGTCTCCAGAAAGCCACGTAAATAAGATAGTGAGAGAATCACTAGCACTATTGGCAAATATCAGGATGTCTTTCAATTATCTTAATGAAAACACCATGAAACAAATAATAACGGCAATAATAAGACCCAGGATGGAATATGCATCTGTAGTGTGGTCCCCTCACATGAAGAAACATATCCACAAAATTGAGAGGGTACAGAGAGCAGCTAAGAGGATGATCCCAGGTTTGGAAAATTTGGAGTACCAAGAGAGGCTCGAGAGATTGAATCTACCTACACTGGAACAGAGAAGGAAACGAGGACAGCAAATTCAGATATACAAATGTGTTAGAGGTATTGACAAAATCGACCAAGAAAACTTCATAGAGAGGGATGGAGGTGAGAGAACAAGAGGTCACAGCTACAAACTAAAAGTGCTTAATAGTAAATCTGATCTGAAAAGTAAAAGATTTCCTACCAACTCGATTAGTGGGTGGAACAAATTGCCAGCCGAAGTAGTGTCTGCACCATCAGTGCATAGTTTCAAAGCACGGTATGACAAACATATCTTAGGAGGCGGGAATTAACGAGCATGCTCACTCCCGCAAATACAACTAGTGTAAGTACAACTAGTGTAAGTACATAGTAGATAGGGAGTATTATTAAAGTTGATGGAAAACTATTTAATTGGGAGGGAAATGCGAACAGTAATAAAAGGAAAGTTCTCCTCGTGGAAAAGGGTAAAAAGCGGAGTGCCTCAATGATCGGTGTTGGCCCCAATCATGCTTTTGGTTTTCATCAACGACCTTCAAATGGGAATAGGCTCATATATATCTATGTTTGCTGATGATGCAAAATTAATGAAGCATATTACAAGTAGGAGTAGTTGTGAAGAATTACAGAGAGACCTAGATAAATTATATGAGTGGAGTCAAACTTGGAAAATGGAATTCAACACGAGTAAGTGTCAGGTTCTTGAGATGGGAAAAAGTAAATATAGACAGACTTGTGGACCAACAGCCATTACTAGACAATAAAGTCTTTATCTTAACACTGTCTTGGTATGGCACTGCCGAGGCTGGTGGGGTGCGGATAGGTGCCACAGGGGACTGAGTCTTACCTGGACGCCGTTTGGCACCACACCTGTGTCGGCAACAGTGTTTGCATGTTGGAGCAGTGTTGGGGCAGGACTTTATTGTTCTATAGTCCAATTGCCTAATATACAGTAGAGTCTTGTTATGGTGCTGTCTTGTTGTAACACTGTTAAGGCTGGTGTGGTTGCAGATACTGCAGGTGCAAGTGCTGCAGGGGAACTCTGTTGAGTCTTGCTGAGGCACGGTTAGCACTATACCAACATCAGCCACAGTGATGACTTGATGAGGCAGTGCTGTGGCAGGACTTTATTGTACTACAGTACACTCCAACTACTGAAAGGCAACCCCGTCCGAGCCGTTACAATGCATGTACAGTAATGGAAAAATGACGTTAAACCAATGTATGTATGTATGTATGTAACATGAGAATAGCTCTGAATTATTTAGATGAAGAGATGTTAGCAAAAATAATAGGGACAATAATATGACCAAGACTGGAGTATGCAGCAGTGGTGTGGTCTCCACACCTTATAAAACATAATAAAAAACTGGAAAGAGTTCAGAGAGTTGCCACTAAGATGATAGCTAGCCTTAGAGACCTGCCATATGAGGAGAGATTGGAGAGGCTAAAGCTGCCAACACCGAGGGAGAGGAGAGAGAGAGGTGACATGATCATGATGTTTAAGTGTGTGAAAGGTTTTGAGAAGATCGACAAGGGAGATTTTATGGTGAGGGATGAGGGAAGAACCAGGGGTCATGAATGTAAGTTGAGGAAAGTTGTATGTAAGTCTGATGTAAGAAAGTTCAGCTTTCCGTATAGAAGCATTGATTGTTGGAATAAGTTGGATGGGGAGGTGGTGGGAGCAAGAAATATCCAAACATTTAAAGCAAAATTGGATAAATGTAGAGAGAGAGACAGGACAACACGAGCTTAGGCTCAAATCCTGTATACTACAATTAGGTGAGTACACACACACACAGTGGTCCGTAGCATATTGGTTGTTGTTGTTGTTCCCTAAGCTGCCTGGCCGAACAGCCCCGAGTCCCTGAGGAAGGCCATGGCCACGATCGGGCTTTCCCACAGAGCTCTCATTGAGTGTAGATTGTGTTGTTGGTGTAAGTGGTTGTGTGAAATGCAGTCTTCTATGATGTGTTTAATGGTATGGGGTGCTGTGTTACATCCCGGGCAGGCGTCGACAACGGAGTCATCCAGTCTCTTCTGATAGCTCAGGAGAGCTGGATGGTGTCCGCATCTCAGCCTGGCCAGGTGGACTCTGTCCTCGCGAGGAAGGGAGGATTCGGAAGGATGGATTTCGGGAGGTCGTGCATGCAGCTGCGTGTTGTCTGTGAGTGAGTGGATGGATCGGTGAGAGATATGAGTATGGATGTGCTTCTGGAAGTTGGTTCGGGGTGGGCAGGGAGGGAGAGAGGACAATAATTGTGTGTTGTTGTTGTTGTTGTTGTTCCCCAAGCTGCCTGGCCGAACAGCTCCAAGACCCCGAGCAAGGCCAAGGCCATAACCGAGCGCCCCCACAGAACTTTGTGTGTGATACCGTGTGCTGGGTGTTGTTTTAATATTTCTTGGTGTCTGTGGGTGTGTTGCCATGTAGTTTAGTGGGTGGTCTTGGTTCGTGGAGGCTGCTGCCAGGAATTGAGTGCCTCTCATGTCCAGATGGTCTTTGACTTTGAGGATTTTGGTTTCTTGATATAGGTGATCTGTGGGTGCAGTAGCTGTGCAGCCTGTAATGATCTTCAGGGCTTTGTTTTGAATAGTCTGTAAGGTCTTATGATGTGTTTCAGCTAGGTTAGAAGCCCAGGCTGGGCTTGCGTATTCCATCACTGATCTTATGTATTGTTTATATACTGTGGTGGTAGTTTCTTTGTTGTGTCCGAATTTTGTGTGGGCAAGTGACCTGAGGGCGTTAAGTCTGGGTGTCAGTTTCTTTTTAATGTTTGTGGTGTGCTGTTTGAATGTCATATGAGTATCATATGTTACTCCTAGGATTTTGGGTGTGTGTGTATGTGTTAGGGGTGTGTTGTTTATGGTGAGTTGAGTGATGTATTCGTGTTCTGTCCAGCTTGTGAGCAGGGTTGCGGTGGATTTGGCTGGGGCTAGATTAAGTCTGTTTGTAGTGCACCAGCCATGTAGTGTGTTGAGATAGGGTTGAAGGAGATCTGTTGCTCTTTTTCGGTCATGGTGTGTGCATGTGAGTGTTATGTCGTCTGCATAGGAGGCTAAGTTTATTTGGGGCATATTGGGTGTAGTTATATCGTGCATGTACAGATTGAAGAGTGCAGGCGATAGGACGGATCCTTGTGGGTCTCCGTTTGGAAAGTTTCTGATTTTAGATGACTGACCGGCAAAAGATACGTGTGCACATCTGCCTGCTAGGAAGTTGGCCAGCCACCTTTTTGTGTTGTTGTGCATGTTTGTGTTGTAGATTTTGTTTGTTAGGTTGTGGCGGGGGATGGCATCGAAGGCTTTACTAATGTCGAGTGTGGCTAATAGTGATCTGTGTGGTGGTCTAGCTGAGTTGATGCCGTCAAAAGCTCTTTTTGTAAGGTCTGTGAGAAGAGTGTTTGTGGAGTGCAGTGGCCTAAAGCCATGTTGTGTTGGAGCTAGGGGTAGGTCAGGTGTAATTAGTTGTAATACTAGGCGTTCCATGACTTTGGAGGGGGAGCAAAGGAGTGTGATGGGGCGGTGCGAGGAGGGTAGCGTGGGGTCTTTGTTGGATTTGGGGAATGTGGTGATGATACCATGCTTCCAAATGTCTGGTATTGTGTTGTGTGAATAGCTGTAGTTTGATATGTTAGTGAGTGCTTGTATGCCTTGTAGTCCCAGGTGTCTGAGGTGTATGTTGCTTATGTTGTCTAGGCCACAGGCGGGTGAGTGCTTGAGATTGTTGATGATATGCTTTGTCTGGTGATTGGTGAAGGGTGTATAGTCAGGGTCTGTGGGGAATTGTCTCTTACGTCGGATGACACGTCGGTCGTCTTTGTGAGGTTTTAGGTGGCTGACATGTGAGAAGTGATTGATGAGAGTGTTTGCTTGTTGTTTACATGAAGGAGTAGAGTCTGTTGTGATTGCAGCATGTGATTTGTGTTGTGTTGCTGTTGGAAAGTGTGATGCTGTTTAGTGTTTTGTAGAGTTTTTTGGGGTTTGTTTTGTGATCAAGTGTTTGTAGGAAGTTATTCCAATTTAGTTTTTTGTTAGCATATTGGTTATCTCACTTGGTTCACAGCCAAAGACAGGTTCAATTCCCAGGCGGGAAAGAAACATTTTGACAATTCTTCATACACAATGTGCCTCTCTTGACCTAGCAGTATAAATAGGCCACTGGAATAAGAGGCCACCTACGACGTCTTTTTTAGTGTTAGTGTTCTATTACTAGCTGGACGGTACCGTACAGGTCAACCAAACACACAAAATCCAGATATCGGCAATTGGCTGATTACAGTTTACATGCATATCTACAGCCACTCCAACCATGCATTAACACTTCACGCAATATATTCCCAGGTCAAACTTTTTTCGGTAAAAAAATAAAAATAAATAAATAAATAAAAAAATGTGAAGCTGTAATTATTGGAAACATAAAAATCCTAAATACTCTCTTGCCCACATCACACCTAGTCATCCATTCAGCAAGGTTGCTGAACGCGGTAGCATGGTTGGGATGAGCGAGAGTGGGTTGTCGGAACGTTTACCGGTGGCAAAAATGGGCAGGAAGAAGGACAAATGACAGACCGACATAGAAGTGGAGCTAAGCGGAAAACCACGTCATAACAGGACCAGGAAATTAAAAAAAACATTATATGGATAACCATCCATTCTCCAACGCCGAGATAGCTAAGCAACATTTGCAATTTAAAACTTCTACAGAAACTATACGCAAGATATTAAAGGAGATGGGATATAAACATAGATCACCAAATTTCAAGCCAAAGCTAACCAAGAGGCACAAGCAAACTAGGCTTAATTTCGCTCGACTATTTGTTGACCAGGGCATTGACTATTGGGCACGAGGTGTTTTGATAATGTCAGAGAGGTTCCATAATAGTACCAGGACGATTAAAATTGTATCACTTAGCCGAGTTGGCGGGGATTCTTCAAATAAGAATAAAAGTTGCTTCCTTTATATCCGCTCATGGCCGAGTGGTTACGGTGCCTAACTTTCCCAAACATACCTGGAGTGAGTGGGTTCTAATCCTGGTCAGGATACCTCTCTCCCAACCAAGAGTTGTTTTCTCAGACAATAAAACTTTCAGCTCAACCACGCATGGGTCGAATACTGCGCTGTTGGAGGCCTAGGAACACACGGCATGCGAGTTAGTCCTAGTTGATATTGTGCATAAAATATATAGAATAGTCATCATACAGAGTAATGCTTTCCATCATATCACTCTTGGCTAATTTCATATTAACCGAGCATTATAAAACATCTTAATTTCTTTACTCATCCACTAATACCCCTAACTTACTAATTAACTCCTTACTTATATTGTCCAAATACTATTAAGGTAGCATGACTTGATATAATATGCACATTAACCACTCCTGTCTATACCATCGGTTGTTTACCTAAAAACCAACCACGTTCGGTTTAGTAACATCTTAGCCACTTCGCCCGCCACTATTTGTGCAATAAAGGATAGATCTTCCCCTATTACTTCCTTCCCCCTTAGTTAACCCTTGGGATCCGGGAGGCCTCATATGAGGCAAAACGTATTTTGGTTAGGAGTCCGGGAGGCCTCATATGAGGTAAAAAGCGCCGCTAAAATCATCATAACTCGGCAACCACGCGTCGTAGCGATGTCATCTCAACGGCAGTCTACAGACAACAAGATGTTCTACAATTTGCAAAAAACCTGACTGCTCTAGGTGGTCTCAATCAGTAGCTACTGAATTATGAAGCTTGACTACGAAAATGGCCCCGGACACAGCGAACCGCCTCATATGAGGGCCCCCGGATCCGGAGGGTTAATGCATATAACTTGGTTGCGAATATAATAAATAATACCTTACCTAAACTATCATTGGTGAATAGAGAGACCAGTTTATCATGAGAATCAATAAATATATAATCATTAATCCCATTAGGATTGACTAATTTTGGCAGTTTAATCGGGCTTTTCATTAGAGGGTTTATACAACTTAGGAGTGTTACGACCGGGGCTACGAATAAAACAAGGGCACTTAATGCTTGGACTAGTAATAGGGCACTATGCAACAACGGTACGCTAGATCCAAACCCTCGAACTTATATGCCGGCGAACAAAACACCTATACCCTCCAGAGTTAATCTGCGATAACGGGGTATCCTTAACTGGGCATAAATGTGCTCTACTTCAGGCTAACCCACACTGGTATAGCCTGATAACACACAGGATGCAAGTTACGTTAAAAATGCATAAACAAGAATCTAGAGAAAGATCAATTAAATCACTGCAAGATTTAATACAATAAAAAGATGCTACAATACAGTTACTCTAAACAACAATAAACTCTTCGCTCCTATCTGAAAGAAAGTGAAGTATAGTCCTACAGCATCGACCTGGAAACTTCTGAAGAAAGTCTGATGCTCATAAGATGCTCGTATCTTAAACTATATAAAGGCAGGAGGCAGGACACCACACGTGTAAAGCGAATACACAAAAAGATAGGACATATAATGTTAACTGACACGAGAATACTATAAATGCGCAACGGTAGTAATGCTCGACACTAAAAGAAGTACTTCCTCATTAACGAAACAGCCTACTATGGTTGTGCGGCTCAGCAACAACCTAGACTAATAAATGCTGTGAATAATAATGCATACATATCAAAGAGCTTATATTAAATACTAATAAGTGTTTACTCAATTAATAATGTCTAGCTGGGATACTCAAGGTAAGGAACTGGGGTGAGCAAGACTGGCTCGTAGCCTAGCGATGTCCTTAAGACTGTATCCTTTAAGTTACGTTAATTGACTAGGGTGCTCTCTTGATAGATCCAGATCACAAGTATCTGGTTCTATCCTGGTGACCCTCTAAAGCCAAGCAAAGAGGCAGCAAAGTGTGGAACTGGCACAGGCAAAAAGCCCTCAGTCAACACAAAGCTGCACTCACAAAAGGACACAACCGAAAAGACAGCACAGGCTACCACAGGACCAGTCGAAGTCGTGTAGGTATAAGCAAACCATACACACATCGATGACAACGACTACAGTTACCTTATCCCAGTCTAGCATTAAATAAAAGAGCAGAAACACTAAATCAATAATGGAGACACACAGAGTTCATAACCTATACCAACTAAGAACCCTCAAAACCTATTCTAAGTACATGTAAATATCTCAGAGGACGGCGCATGCAATACAATGGGCCGGCTATGGAAACCGTATGCAGAACCCAAGGGGACAAGTAATTGAATAAAGATGAGAAGTAATGGAAAAGAAGAAGTTCAGTGAGAGAAACAGTTCTAAAGGTGGTGATCGGGGGAGAGAGTAAGCAAGGGATGTTAGATGCATGCACGCCTAGCCTGTCCTGAGGAAGGCAGCTCCTGAGGACCCCCACGAACACAGGAGCCCACAAAGACGCGGTGGTCGGCCAATCACAGGCCGAGACGTCACAAGGCAGCAGGTGTCACGTGACACAGCCAGACACGCCAGCCAATCAAGGGGCGTGGGAAGGCCCGCGCGCGAGCCTCCGAGCGAGGGAGACAACACATGCATACGCACGCACACATTACCACCACACTGCCTACACCGCTCTCTCTCCTTAACAATATACAATGCATGTTATATTCTATTAATGATATAAAGCACTTCCCGTTGTCACAGACGAAAACAAAGACCACCACTGGACTGTCTGTAACAATACGATTGCTAGGAAAGAAAGAACAACATTCTCTGATAACTGTAGCCCACTTCGATGTCCCTGGCGATCGCTAGTGGCTAACGAGAGGCGATTCTGCCAACTCTGGTAGACGTCACAGGAGGTTCTGTAGGAATTATAGGGACACATACTATGTCATATTTACCCTCTGACTTTCATATTCCCTTTCTACTCTGAATAAAATAGTCTCCTTTTCTATTCTGAATATAATAGTGTAATGCTAGTCTGAATAAACTGCCAAATATGCATCCTGATTCCACTAGGCCTACATAAACATTAACATAAAGAACAATCATAAAAGAGGGATTTTTTCAGAGGGCTGACTCTATGGGCTGACTGGCCCATGGTACAAAGACTAATATTAGTCTTTATACCATGGACTGGTCCATTCACGGCGGATCCCATTGACAATCAGCACATCACAGCCATGTGCCTATCTATAGGGGAGGTGTGGTGGAGTGGTCATGCCACTGGATTGGTAATCCAATGGACCCGGGTTCAAATCCTGATATGTCAATGGAAAGATATTATTGGGATTGAATTTGTGCTGTACCTAGTATCAGTGCATTACCACAAAGCCCACCAAAATGCCAGAAAAATACCCTCATTGTTCCCTGATTAAATAACACTGTATGAATATTCCCATATTCAAAATATGTTACAGGGGGACAATGCCTAGTGAGTTCACTGCTCAATAGGTGGCGTTCTGAGTCTGGAGGGTGAGACGGTGAAGCACTTGAGCGAAGCAACCAGCCGCTTCAGAGATGGAGCTGCTTCGAGCCATGATGGATGCTTCACATGTCTCACTCCCCAGACTGGAACAAGACCTCACAGGCTTCACTGTGTTGAGCGGTGGAATGTACAGGCTCTCAGCCTATGCCCGAGAGGGAGTAGTTGGAATATAGAAAAAAAAAAAAAAAAAAAAAAAAAAATCTAAGCTTTCTGTCGTTATTGATCCTACTGTAGCAATCGGTAGCCTGTTTCACATATCTACCAAACTGTTGCATGCTTATCACGGAGCAGCAGTCCGTTTTCCACATCGTCTTTATGGATCCCACTTACAACTTAAGCATCTGTAGCATATCCTCTCTTATTCTACACTTCTAATATATGCAAGCCTAATGTTTTCCCAAGTCCCCTTTCTTTTGTACTGACCATATCATGTATTTCATGATATTCACTACCTCAATAATCTTTTACTTCTGTTAAATGTTCTAACCCATTCTGGCTATAACTCTGTGTCTTTTGGTCTTAGTCGTCAGGCGTTAGAATATTATTGATGTTCTAATGGTCTATTATTCTGGGTAGTTTTGCCATTCTTCTTTGTACCGTAACTTTCAATCAATCTATGGACACTGGACAGCAAAATTGAAAACATAATCCATGTGAAGCCTTACTAAGGACGGGTGAAATTTTAAAATTACGTTTGTTGTTATTCACGTTTCTACTGTAGATATCTATTTAAAAACTCTGATTTCAAATAATGTTGCATTTTTTTTTGGTTTCATATCACGACTGACGATGACTTCCAATTTTTTTTGTAATAATTGAGTTACTTAATAATAATAATAATAATAATAATAATAATATTTATTCAGTTAGCAATTTACAGAGTTGGTACCACATAGTATGTTACAAATATGATATGTACCAGCTTTGCATAATTCCAACTAAGGATAGCCCAATAAGGCCATTAGGCGTATTTCCATTGGGGTCCTTGTGGGATTAGGTTAGCTGGGGAAAAGGGGAGGATAAAAGAAATAGATACTATAGAGAAAGTATTTCTAGGGGGTTATTTTAAGATACCTTACATCCTATGGTAAATATCAGTAATCCGTAATCAGTAATCATTTCAGTTTGGTTTGCCTATCACTTATGTCGTATTTAGTAGTAGACATAAGCTTGGTGCTCCCTTCTCGCAGCTGTCCGGTTCAGGTGTTCCTTCAGGCTACGTCTGAAGGAATACAGTGTTCTCTTTTCACGGACTGACTGGGGTAGGTCGTTCCAGTCTTTGATGGCAGTGAAGAAGAATGTTTGCTTACCCTGTCCTTGGATTCTCGGGACCTTAAAATTAAACATCCTGTTTCTTGTATTATGTCCACTCCTCTCATTTGCTTTAACAAAATCACTCATAAGATACTCTGGAGCTCTGTCATAGAAAATTTTGAAGGCATTAGTGAGCCTGATTTGTTTGGCCCTGTCAGAGACATTGAGCATACCTAGTGACTGAAGTTGTTCCTGGCCAACATGTGATCTGGGTCCTAGGTTCAGCATGAACCTAACCATTTTATTTTGAGTGACCTGAAGTTTGTGCTGTGCTGATTTAGATGATGCAGAGTACCAGGATGACACAGAATAGTCAAAATGATATTGAACAAGCACTTGGCAAAGGGTCTTTTTGGTCGCCGCTGGCAAGCATCCCACCTGTCTATACAGGTATTTTATACGTGCTCTACACTTACACAGGATAGATTCCAAAATTGTTTCACCTGACAAACTCGAGTCCAGGTTTAGTCCGAGATATTTAACTTGTGACACTGTTGTTATTGGAATATCATTACAGTTGACTGAGAAGCCCACAATGTCTTTCAGTTTGCGTTTTGTCCCACATAAGATGGCTTCCGTCTTGCCCAGGTGAAGAGATAGTCTATTGTCCACTAGCCATTCACTACATGATTCTAGTTCTTTGGAAAGTGAAGTGGCAATACTTATTGGGTCTTTTCCTGAAACCAGAAGCACGCTGTCGTCAGCATACAGTAATAATTTACACGAGACGCTCAGTTCCATGTCGTTCACATAACAGAGAAAGAGTAAGGGACCATGGATGCTTCCCTGCGGGACCCCACAGTTAATTGGCATAGGATCAGATATATTATCATCAATTTTGACTCTGTGTGTTCTACCACTAAGATAAGATTTAAACCAGTTCATAGACCCAATGCCCATTGCTTGTAGTTTATTACATAGGATATCATGGTCTACTGTGTCAAACGCTTTTTGTAGATCAAGAAGAACCATACCGGTGTAGTTACCTTTAGACATTTCTTTACGAATGTGATCTGGTAAGTGGATGAGAGTGGATGAGTCAGTCGAGTACATGCATCTGAAACCTGATTGAAATTTATAAAATAGATAATTTTCTTTGAGGTAGTGTTCAATTTGGGTGTATACCGCTCTTTCAAGGATTTTAGATACAATACATAATATGCTAACTGGTCTGTAGTTGCCAACTTCTAATTTATTAGTGGCCCCTCCATCATTGACGAACATGCCTATTACATAAGGCATCCTCTTCAAACACTAATCCGCCGTAGTTTGAATCTACCGCGCAGAGCATTTAAAAAACTGAAGAGCCTTCATCATGAGCGCACGCGACCTCACTCATGGCTTCAGTCATTATGAATTGGGTTCTCACTACGAAAAAACTTCGTAACAAATAAAAAGAAAAAGAAAATAAGAATAACTATCCAATAAGCTTTCCATCATATCGTGGATGTACTTGTGTGGATCTTTGACCAGACGCTGATTCAGGCGTCATTCTTCCTTCTCTGCTCTGCGCTCAGCCTGCCCGGACGTGTCTCCCCACGCTCCGCTGGTTCCGCATTTGCTGCGTCCCTAGTGAGTTTTTTCTCATTTGTTTACTCCGGGATGTATCGAGTAAGGTTAGGATATGTGTAGCAGGAGTGTCCTGGGCTGGTTGCCCGTAGTGCAGTGTATTTTGGGTCGTGTGTTTGGGGCATCTATTTCGGATGTACCCTCGTGGTCCTGTTGTGGACATGTGATCTTTTCACAGTTGAGTTAGCTTGTGATGCAGGCGGCTTTCATTACGCGTTATTTTATGCTGCCTTTTATCTTTCTGATGAGGTAAGCGTTGCTTCTGACGTTCCCAGCGTATTTTTCTTCACTTAGTGAAGTTTTTTCTGGGTCCCGAGTCAGTCTTCCCTTTGTCGGAAGTCTTTACTACAGTGGTGTGTTGGCGGTGGTTCCTGTTGTTATATTTCCAGTGTTTTTTGTTTATATTTCAACATTTCTTATGCCGTCTGCTTAGGCCTAGCCAGCCGCTCGTAGCTTTGCCACATGTACAAGTGTTATTGTTTATTTTATAAATATGTCCTACTGTGTCATGTGTATCCTGGTTTAGTTGTGTATTGGTTAATTCCACGGACTATGTATGTTTCCTGGATTAGTTGTGTATTGGCTAATTCCACGGATTATTGTGTGGGCCCTGGGCTAGTCGTGCTTGGCTTGCTCCCAAGTCCGTTGTGCGTTCAGTTGGTTTCTGAACGGGGTGGGTTACTTTCCGGCGGGTTTTTCTCGGTTTCACCATGAAAAACCCGGCCGAGAGCCGTGTTGGGCTACGCGTGGTTTCAACACAGGCTTGTGTCCCCGGCGTGGAGGTGTCTGTGGCTCTCCAGGACTGCGTCTCTGTGTTGGTGCCTGTTTCAGGCTCCCTATGATCCCTGGCGGACTGGCTGTACCCATCTAACATTGTTCATGCGGACAGATGTTATGAAGTTTTTCTAACCGGTTTTACAAACCAAAGGAAAAACCTAGCTGTTGTTGAGGGCTTTCCTCCCCGGCGATCTTTTACAAAGAAGTGGGGACAGGAACTTATGGGGTTAACGTTGTTTACATCTCACCCGGCGGGTGCACATTGGTAGGGTGGGATGAACGTCTTGGTCATTCAATTTAGTTAACCGATCCATTTTAGTGGTACTTTATGTATCGCCGCCTTCAGACTTACGGCGATCGAAGGCTCAATTAGGGTTAACATCTTTTTCACAAATTTTTCACACCCGGCGGGTGCTCCTGGGAGGAGGAAATAAGGAATTTACAATTCCATATAGTTAACCAGTTAATTGAGAGATACGTTAATGTATCGCCGCCTTCAAACTTACGGCGATCCTTTGTGACAATTCGTTAGAAATCAGATCTCGTATCAGCCTGCCCTGTGTTATTCTGCTAAATAATTCTGGTGCCGGCGTCTTTGTGGGGGGTTGTTTTTCCAAAATTGAATCTTGAGACAGTCACCACCAGAAAGACTATGTTATAAACGCCATACTGGTCCTTTATATTATGTCAGAGGGTATTCTTAACTTTCTTAGGACATGTTTAGATATTCGGAAATCTTTATAGAATCCCGCCGCGTAGCGAGCTGTGATCGTTGGGACATTACGTCTCGTTACCCGGCGGGTTATTGACACGTGTGTGTGTGTGTGTGTGTGTATGCGATCATGTTGGGTTAACCTTATGAGCATTAATTCCTGGCAATTTTCTTTTTTTCCAGAGCTGGGCCCCGGCGGACCAATACAGACCCTGCAGTAGTTTCCCACCAGTTTCTGTCATGGCTACCTTTGCCCCAGTTTTTGCTTTATGCATTACCCCTACCTGTGCCGGTATCCCTATTTTTTCGCACACTCTTTGCATCAAGTGTGTTAAATGTCTAGACCGTTCAAGGGGTCTGTGGGTGATGCGCAAATGTTCCTTTTGCTCCCAATTAAGTGTCAAAGTCCTCCGCGATAATGATAAGACCCCAGCGGTCGCCTTATGAGAGGTTAGGCAACAGATGTCAGCGTATACTACGATTGTGGCTCATAAATCACTTCAATGTGACAACGTCCCTCTTTGGGATAGGCTTCTTGTTGAGCACCCTCCCCCTAAACGTCCCTCTCGAGTAACTAGTCGTAATCCGGCGGAGACTGGTCAGGGTTCTGTGTCTTCTCCTACTGCTACGGCGAAACGTCAACGAGAGCCTACACCCCCGGCGGCAGCCTCCTCGTCTCGGGAGAGATCTCGGTCTAGGTCACCTCTCAGACACCAGCCATCTAGTCTTGCCTCTTCACCATCGAGTAAGAAGAGTAAGACAGAAAGTTCCACCAGTGGTCACGGCGATAAATCCTCTAAATCGAAGAGTAGTTCACGGTCACACCGCAGCCATAAATCTTCAAAGAAGGATTCCCATGATAGAAAGGCCTCCCGACATTCGCCAGTTTCTAGTGCTTCTCATCGTACCTCTACCCCAGACAGAGTTTGTGTTCGGTCTCAGGGGTCCAGTATAGTGCCTGTACCTAAAGATGATTTACCCATTAACATTTTAACCCTGGAATTGGAGAATTCAGGGGGCTCAGGGGTTGAGAGTGTTGCGGACTCCCAAGGGAGTGTAGGCCAAGGCCTAGGTGTTTGGCGATATTCTCAGCCAGGACCTGACCACCCACTTCCGGCTCAAACTATTCACACAGTGGCTGAAGTCCACTGGGACGCGGCGATCCCATCCTCTATTCCTGACTTATCTTGGCAACAAGGTGATACCCCAGCTTCGGCGGGATCTCAGGAGGAACAGGATCATAAAGACGAGGTTTCAATTATATCGGATATGGAAGGGCAAGAGTCAGGTTCAGGCTTAGACGCCGCACAAGATCTTAATGATTCACTAGTCAGTACATCATCAAGTCAATTTGTCACTGCACAGGAAATTGATGGGCTACTCAGTAATGCTTTATCTAAAATTTTTAGCCAACAGCAGGAAACTCCCACAGTGGACTTGGGAGCTCCCACGACAAGCTCTACGGTACGGCCTCTGATGACTTCTATTGCTTTAACTCAGATCCCTCACCCTCCCCCTCTGTCACCATCAGTGGTTACTAGGCCTGCTACGGCGGCATTGACCACTTCGAATGTAAGGGTTATAACGGATGTCAATCCGCCCCCTCTAGACAGAGCGCCTCTCAGAAAGGTAGCTATGCCCTTGCTTTACGGACCAGACGAGTCATGGGTCCTTTTGACCCCCACTAAACCAGAGATCGCCCAACCTATCTTGTCAGGGGAACTCTCAGTACCGCGTGAGTGGGTCATCCAGGGCAATAAATCTAGGAAATTAAGGGCCTTGGATACTTTGGGCAATGTACTAGATGTCAACATAAAGGCTATACCTAGTTATTATCACCAGGATTATTTTGTTTATGCTGCTAAGCCGGCTTTACCCTCTGCCTCAGCTTCAAAACTGTTTTCAGACTGGTCTAAGCATGATGGATTTAATGGCATTAAGACTCTGTCAGCTCTCACTCCAGAACTCGATTTGCAAACCGTCACAGACACAGCAGCTAATCCAGTCTTGAAGGTGGGGCAGTTGGGTCCAGGACCTTGGGTGGAATGGGAGGCAGAGGCTCAAAACTTTGCGACCACATTTACTTCCAAAACTTCCCACCAGATCCCTCAAGATACTCATTCTTGGTTCTCCATGCCAGTGTGTTCTGCCGGCGGAGTCCCTTCAGCTTTGTTTGCTTTCTTAGCTGCCCCTAAAATTAATCTCTGTGAGCTAAAAGACCCTTTCACTACCCCTACCCCAACTCACCTAGAACGAGAATTTAGGCTAAGGGGGAAAGCTTTTCGCCTGTTCTCTCAATACATAGTGTCTCAACAGGTAGCAAAGTCTTTGCTCCGGTCCATTCAGGCAATCGCAGACGCGGACGCCAGACGATCGGTTGAATTGTCCCGGCGACTGCTTCTTCAGTCGTCAATCCAATCTTTGGGTGACATCCGCACCGCCTTGCTTGAGGCGGTACGAGCGAGACAAGACCTCAGAATGTCCTTAGTCCGAAAACTGCCTGATCGCATTGCGAATCAGGTGGTCATGTCACCAGTGCTCACTCCCTCTTTAATGTCCCCTGACGTGTGGCGAACGGTGTTTAATATGGCTCAGGCCTTTAAACACAGTCCCACCCCTTCTAAGAAACCTGCCTTTAACTTCCCCAAACCCAGGCCAGTCGCTAAGGCTCAGCCGGGGGGATCTAAGCCCTTTCTTCCACCTAAGTCCTCCTCCTCCCCTCAAGGTCAGTACAGGCATAGACAGAGTAGGTTTTCAGGTCAGAGAGGACGCGGCCATAATAAGCCAGGTCAGGGCCCGTCTTCGGCCAACGCCAGCCAGCCGGCGAAGCTTCCACCACCACCAACTCCACCACCATCAAAAAACTAAAGTCTCTCTCACTCCCGGTGCCAGTATTAAGGCCAGCGGATCCGAGGGTAGTACAGCCGGCGAACCCTTGTCTGCTAACTGGGTCGTTCCGAACGTGTCACCAAGCATGGCCGTTAAACACTTGGGCACGGATGGTGGCACGCAAAGGCATCACTTGGCAGTGGCTCCGGCGACCTCGCTTACGTCAGCCGACAACGGCGAATTTTGTTTCATTAGAGGTGGAGTCACTGGTCCAGGAAATGATTGCCAAGAATGTGATCATCCCGGTCCCCCCAAATTACCCTGTATTCACGTCCAAGCTATTTTTGGTTCCCAAAAGGGACAGTGTTCAGATGAGACCAGTCGTAGACCTGTCTTATCTGAACCTTCACATTCACAACGAGTCATTCCGAATGTTAACAGTACACCAAATCAGGCTAACACTTCCGCCGGGAGGTTGGATGTGTTCCCTAGACCTGACAGACGCTTATTGGCACGTATCGGTAAACAAAAGGTTTCAAAGGTTTCTGGCCTTACGGATCAGGCACCAAAATTTTTTTTTTCAAAGGATGCCATTCGGTTTGAACCTGGCACCTCGATTATTCACGAAATTAGTCCGGCAAGCCCTGATGCCGTTATTAAAGAAAGGAATCAGAGTTTTGTGGTAGCTAGACGACTGGCTGGTGGTGGCAGAGACAGAGCAATTATGCATCAAACATGTCAACATATTTTAAATCATGTCAAAACTCTAGGGTTCAAGGTAAATCTGGTAAAGTAAAACCTTGTTCCCTCACGAGTAATTCAGTGGATAGGGCTGGTCTGGGACACAACTGCTCTCACTCTGAGTCAGAGTGTGGACAATCGCAACAGGTTTCGCAGGAAACTGTTCATGTTTCTTCACAGTCTGACTACGACACGAAGGGTCTGGGAGTCTCTGGTCGGCTCTCTCAACTGGATTCAACTAACTGTAATGTTGGGCCGGTTGAAAGTAAAACGTTTAATATTGGAAGGCAACAAATATTTCCCACTCTTACCGGCAGGAAAGTTATGGCCCATCCCAAAATTAATCCACACCTTACTAGCGGTCTGGGCGAAGAGGGAAACGTTGCACTCAATAATGTCATGGACCTCTCCTCCGCCAACAGTATGGGTAGACACGGATGCGTCAGGCACAATAGGTTGGGGATTTCAGTCAAATCAGTGGCACCAGGGTCAGGGGCTTTGGTCCCACTTAGAAATCTCCCACATCAATGTCAAAGAATTACTAGTCCCCTTGTATTTCCTTCAGGCTCACGGCCCTGCTTTAAGGGGCAAGTCGGTGGCCTTCAGAATGAACAATCTGAACGCAGTTCACTGTATTCAGAAACAAGGGTCAACGAGGTCAAGGAAGTTGCTAAATGTGTCGGAAGAGATTTTTACTCTAGCCAACAGACTAGACATTTATCTTCACGCATCTTATCTCCCAGGCGTAGCAAACGTCTGGGCAGACGCTCTGTCCCGGAGACAGAGCACGACAGTAGAATGGGAGCTCAAGCAACCCATTTTCAACCAAATGATTGCAGAGCTCTACCATCCACAAGTGGATCTGTTTGCGTCCGAGGAGACTCACAAGCTCCCTCTATACCTCACCCGCCGGACGAAGACGCCGGCAGGGGGGCCAGACGCCCTGGTGACAGACTGGAACAGATGGAGCTCCATCTATCAGTTTCCGCCGCCAGACGCGTCACTAATGTGCCACGTAGTGAACAAACTACGAGATTATCGAGGCTTAGTCTCTCTAGTCGCGCCCCTGTGGCCGGCGCAGTTGTGGTACCAGCAATTAAGGACGTGGTGCCCGCACCCGGTGTCGCTCCCGGTCGGGTATTTCCACTTAGACACGATTGGCAACCTAGCGACCTCGCTGACTTTTGCATTATGGACATTCAGGAGGCCAAGTGGCTAGCACCGTATGGTAGAGAGGTGACCAATAAATTATTAAATCAATATACTCAGTCTACGAAACGACAGTATCAATCACATTGGCAAACCTTTACTTCTTGGATCATTAGAACAGAACAGACTGTGCCATCGGTAGCATTAGTTTTCAATTATTTAAATTATCTGTTTGAGCAGAAACGTTTATCTGTGGTAACGTTAAAAAATCACTTAACTGCGATTAGAGTGCTCTTTTTAAACCTTACAGGTCTCTCCATACCGGTAGCGGAGGAAACAGGTTTTATGAGGGCATGTTTTAAACTCCGCCCACCTCCCCGTCAGCTCATGCCTACTTGGTCTCTGGACAAGGCATTGTCTTTACTTCACTCTCGTCTGTACCAAAATACTGCAGATTTTGCATTACTCTTAAAAAAGGCTGTATTCCTTTTGGCTTTGGCCACCGGGAACAGAGTGTCTGAGCTGGCGGCGATGAGCAACACACCTAATTGCCTTAGGTTTGGTAGACTTAATGAATGTAGTCACATTGCACCTTCCCCGGGATTTGTAGCCAAGAATGAGCACAGTGCACACGTGTTTTCTGAGTTCACGGTGCCGGCGTTAAAAAGGGGAAAGGTGCACCATAAGCTATGTCCAGTGCAAGCTCTAACCAAATATTTGAGAGTGGCTCCTCTCAACCCCCAAGGTGCTTTATGGGTAGCGAGTACGGGTAAACGCTTACTGAAACGGAGATTAGCTTCTCTTCTGGTCGAAGTCATTAAAGAGAGTAATCCCGGCGTTGTGGGTAGGGCCCACGATTTACGCAAATGGGCAGCCTCTTTACGTTTCCTGAAGAATTTTTCAGTAGAAGATATTGCGTCCACACAGTTATGGGCGTCTAATCATACGTTTTTGACTAGATACTTGTCAGTTGCTCTGGACAAACCTTCCTTACCATGTATAGCTTTAAGGCAGAGGGTCTAGGTGGCCCTACTGTCACTTTTGTTTAATTTCAAGGAAAAGGGGGGGGGGGGGTGGGGGGGGGGGGTGCAGTCAGTGTAACATAGGACACCCTAGATCCCGTCGGAGTATAAGAGCTGTGATACAATTTAGGGTTAGTGTGATATGAAAATTTCTCTGCGAGAAATTGTGCTAGTACAATGTTAGTACAAAACAATGGAGTTGTTATAGTAGTTTTAGCTGTGAAAGCAATTTAGTATTAAACAGTGGAGATTTTTTGCAAATTATTTATCACAAATATTATGGGGTTTATTATGTGCACATGTAAACTTATAACTTGTTATTTTTTGTCACCACTCGTTGAGTTGGGTGCCTTGGTAACTACAGATCTGTTCACAGAATCTCCAGAGTTACCCCTTTTTTGTCAAGCAGGCTTCTTTGAAGCACGCACATGCTTGAACCCCCTTTTTTGTATTTATATGGTCTGCGCCATAATTAAATATATTTTTCAAAGTAAGAATACTATGTGGTTGTTTGATTATCTGCTTTGCTAGAGTTATGATATGATTACGAATGTCCCCCTCCAGTCTTAGAAATCAGGCATGTTCGTCAATGATGGAGGGGCCACTAATAAATTATAGGTTTGACTCCTGTAAGGAGATAAAGAAAACCTAATATTTAGTAATGGCCCCGTAATCATTGACGACTGGGGCCCTCCCGACCATCCCCTTCCCATTCGTTGATGTATTAAGGATTTTGGTTTACTTGATATGTCAGTGAAGGAAGAATGACGCCTGAATCAGCGTCTGGTCAAAGATCCACGCAAGTACATCCACGATATGATGGAAAGCTTATTGGATAGTTATTCTTATTTTATTTTTATTTTTATTTTTTACGAAGTTTTTTCGTAGTGAGAACCCAATTCATAATGACTGAAGCCATGAGTGAGGTCGCGTGCGCTCATGATGAAGGCTCCTCAGTTTTTTAAATGCTCTGCGCGGTAGATTCAAACTACGGCGGATTAGTGTTTGAAGAGGATGCCTTATGTAATAGGCATGTTCGTCAATGATTACGGGGCCACTACTAAATATTAGGTTTTCTTTATCTCCTTACAGGAGTCAAACCTATAGTTTATTTCCTTTCTTGAATAGAGGGGTTACAATAGCTTCCTTCAGTTCAGCAGGTACAGTGTTGGTGTTAATTGACAGGTTGATGATGTGGGTTAGCGGACCTGCTATACCAATGGCTCCATCTCGTAGAAATTTGGCAGGAATTTTGTCTGGTCCTGTGCTTTTATGTACATTTAGGTTAGAGAGCTCGTCAAAAGTGTATTTTGGTGTAACATTTTGCAATCCAAATGTGTGCGGGTGTATGCCTTTATCTCTGTAGAAATTTCGAAGGGTGGCCGTTGTTGTCGTGTATTTATTGAGAGGTTGCGGTAGGTTCTGTGCAAGTGTGTTTGCTATGGAGGTGAAGAAGGTGTTGAAGTAGGTTGAAATTTGTCGTTTATCGTGGCAAACCTGATCATTAATGTTGAGAGCAATATTAGTGTTAGACGAATCCCTTGCCTTGTTGCTGTAGCCTGTTATTTTTAGGTGCCTCCATAGTTTCTTTGGGTTATTCTGATATTCCTCTGCCTTATTGTGGAAATATTTAGTTTTCGCTGATTTGATTTTTCTACTTAGTTTATTCCTGGGTCTGTTGAACTCATGTTTCAGACCTTGATCCTGTCTATATTTCACTAGCCTTTTTAACAGATTGTCTCTGTGTTCCAGATGGTGTAGTACTGTATGTCATTGTTAATCCATGGGTCTGACCTTGCTTTAATTTGTATGTCTTTCAGAGGAGCTATTTCGTCTAGGATGTTTGTGATGATGGTTCTGAAGCCAACCCATGCGTCATTAACGTTTGTACTTCCAAACACTGGAGACCTGTCTATATTCCATAAAATGTCCAGAAATGTTTCTTTGTTGTAGTTTCTGAGTAACCTTGTGATTCTCTAGGGTAATTTTTGTGGTTTTCCGGGTGCAATATGTGACGAAGTGATCACTTATCCCAGTCTGTATAACCCCTGATTGGGATATTTTGTCCTCTCTGTTACAGTTTATCTGGTCTAATATTGTGGCAGTGTTCTCAGAGATACGTGTGGGGATTGTTGTTGTTGTTGTTGTTCCCCAGGCTGTCTGGCCGAACACCCCAAGGGTCTCGAGCAAGGCCAAGGCCATAAACGAGCGCCCCCACAAAATCCTCCCTGCTTACCACTAACAAAGCCCGGGTGACCGAAGCCACTCCAAGGCAGGGAGCTGAGGAGGGTGCGGAAATGCCCGGGAAACCAAAGCCCCACCCAAGGCCCTGTGCCCCTCAGCAATTATGAAGGGAAAGTTGAGGGGTAAGGGAAAAATGTGACGCTTTGGCTCCCAATCTGCCAACTCCTAGGTTGGCAGTAGGGAGGTCAATCCACGGAAAAGACGCCGCCACTTGAGATCTAGAAGATATATAAGTAAAAGGAAACAGAGTAAGCTATGGGTATGGCAGAGATCGCTCAGTTCTCACTCGGATAGACCAGCCCATCACCACATGACTAGAACCCAATCCTCTCAGCATCAGCTAGGAAAGGCCCTAGAAAGCCGCCTTTGGCGGGGGTATAGCTCCCCTATTTCAACTCCTTTCGGGGTTGGGCACCTGCCCATTGCATTGTCAGTATGTGCCTATATTCTCGTACAAGCCTATTATTTCGTTGTTTGTAACACAGGTTAAAATCCCCTAGTATAATGGATTCATTCCGAGGGTCTAGCGATGACAAAGTTCGTTCAAATTTCGTCAAGAATTGTGTGTCGTCTGGTGGCCTATAGCACACCCCAATTGTGATGGGTCTTGTCCTCGGCAGGTGTAGGTCGATCCACAGAGCTTCGTGATTTTCTACATGGAGGTCGGTCCTAGTTGTGTGTGTGAGGTTGTTTTTTACATACAGACATACTCCTCCCCCCTTGCCTATTGCGATCATTCCTAACCATGTTGTAACCTTGAATGTTTATTTCACCATCGTTTATACTGTACTTGAATCCAGCCAGGTTTCTGTGATTGCAATTATTGAAGCTTTGGCCTTATTAGCTAACAAATTTATTTCTGACAATTTATGGTACATTGATCTGGCGTTAATGTGGATAAGATGGAGCCCTTTGTTGGTGAACACTCTGTATTCATCTTTGATTTTGAATGTGTCCTGGCTGGATTCTGAGTTGTTAATACTTGGTTCATTTACATTAATATTCGGTAATGAATGCAAGGCATAGGAATTCCCGTTCTTCACTGTTGGTGTTCTTAGAGATGCACTTCATGTGAGCTACAGTTTTACACTTAACACAGTTTATGATCCTTTGTTTTCTTGTTATGAGTGATTCACATATTTCACAAATGATTTTAGGACCTTTAATAGCTACTTCCCTACATTTATCGCATTCCACTTCTTTTTTGCTAGTAACGTAAGTACATCGATCGTGTACTGTTTCATTACAACTACTACATTGTGAAGTTGTACTCCTTTTGTTGAATCCAATATCGCACACTATACATATTTTCCTGTTACTGTTCATTGTACGTCTGGCAGTGTGGTGATCAGCTGAGCGCCGTGAGCGGCTGCTGGGGTGTGGGCGCATGAGATGGGGACAGGTTGTGGCTCCCCCTTGCCCCCCTCCCACCCCTACCTGTATTTGTTGTTTGATGTTGTCCTTGTTCTTGGCCTTTGTTGCTGCTTTATTGTTGATTTTGTTGCGACTGATCCCTTCTTTTTTAGCTGTTCTGGTTGCATGTTGAGCTACCTGTTTAACAAACTCTTAGACTTCTTCCACGATATCCTCAACCTCTACGATGAGAGTAAAGCTGTAGATATTATATACCTTGATTTTCAAAAGGCCTTTGACAAAGTTCCCCACAAACGTTTACTGCTAAAACTAAAAGCGCATGGAATACAAGACGGTGTGTTGAAATGGATAGAAAATTGGCTCAGCGACAGAAAGCAAAGAGTAGTCATAAACGGTAAGGCATCTAAATGGACCAATGTAAGTAGCGGGGTACCCCAGGGATCGGTACTAGGACCAATTCTCTTTCTAATTTACATCAACGACATAGATGAGGGCCTCACCTGTACAATCTCAAAATTTGCTGACGATACAAAAATTGCAAATAGCGTACTCTCAAAAGAACAAGTTGACGATATGCAACACAATCTAGATAAATTGACATGTTGGGCCCAAATTGGCAAATGAGTTTCAATGCGGATAAATGTAAAGTACTACATATCGGATACCTAAATGAGAAAGCAAACTATTCGATGAATGGCACTCATCTTAAGAATGTAAACAGAGAAACCGATCTGGGAGTAACAATATCGAGTAACCTAAAACCGAGTCAACAATGTTCAGAAGTTGTTAAGAAGGCAAACAAAATAATTGGCTTTATAGGCAGGTCATTTGAGCATAAATCCAAAGAAGTTATCCTAACCCTTTACAATTCCTTAGTCCGCCCTCTTCTGGAATACTGCGTTCAATCCTGGTGCCCTTATTACCAAAAAGATATAAACAAGCTAGAACGAGTTCAACGTAGAGTTACCAAAATGATACCTAGCCTAAAGAACAACCATACGAAGAGCGTCTTAGAGAATTAAATTTATTTCCTTTAACCCAGCGCAGATTAAGAGGTGACTTAATTCAAGTGTTCAAAATCATCAAAGGCATCGACAATATGAACTGTAGTAAGTACTTCACTATCAACCAATCTAATTACACGCGGGGAAACGGTTGCAAAATTATTGGTAAATCTTTTAACTCACACGAATCTAAGAATTTCTTCTTCAATCGAGTTGTCAACTTGTGGAATGGGCTTCCCGAAACGTTATAGACTGCATCACCGTTGATTCATTTAAACTCCGCCTAGACAAATATCTCGCTTCAAACCCGCGACTGACTGCGTTTGTAAATGAATAACTATATTTTATCCCCCCCTCAGTTACTAACCCATCTGTCCCCTACTAACTTCCTAATCCTGCCACGGACATTAGTTCCAGGGCAGTAATTCCCTTTCCAATGTTCCCTTACCCACTCTAAACCACTGTTTGGACACTTGATCCTCAGTGTTTTGGAGGACAAGCAACCTAGAAGGGTCACTAGATCTGTTGTTGCTTGATTTCCTTTGTACTCGGGTCGCCGATAGTGTTGGGTTGTATTTACCTAATTGTAGTTTACAGGAGTTGAGCTAAGCTCGTGTTGTCCCGTCTCTCAGTCTACTTTTTATCCAATTTTTTCTTGAAAATATGGATGTTCCTTGCCCCTACCACCTCCTCCTCCAGCCCATTCCATTTGTCAATACATCTATAGGGGAAGCTAAACTTCCTGATATCTTCTTGCAGGTAGGTCTTTTTACTTTGTAGCTGTGGCCTCTAGTTATTCCTGTATCCATAATTAATATATCCTCCCTATCCAGCCTCTCCAGCCCCCGGGTACATTTGTACATCATTATCATGTCTCCCCTCTCTCTCCTCTCTTTTAGACTCAGTAGATTTAATTTGTCTAGCCTCCCTTCATATGGCAGTTCTCTGAGACTTGGAACCAATCTAGTGACTGCTCTCTGGATTCTTTCTAACTTGTGAATATGCTTCTTTAGATGCGGGGACCACACCGCAGGTTGTAGTAGGTTTGGTTGATTTGTTGTGCAGCGGCGTCGTGTTGTGGGGGGTGGGTGGTTTCTCTTGTCTTTCTTGTTCGTTGCTGTTACTTCATTGTCGATGTGTTTGCTAGAGCTTCCTGCTTTTCTGGGTGTTCTGGTTGCATGTTGTGTTACTTGGGTCACCGATATTTGTGGTAGTGATGATACAGTTGAGGGTAATGTTGAGTAGGTAGAGTGTTGGCACTGTGCTGGCAGTTGCCCTGCGGTCTTGGTTGGGAGTTGAAGCGTGACGAGAGACTGGGGTGCCTGTTTGCCCAGTTTGTTATAACAAATTTTACTGCTAGGGACTGTTGAAATGTCGGTGTCTGCCTTACTTGTTTGGTGGTGAGGTTTCTTCAACATTGAACTAGGGCCGGGGTTCATCATCATCATCAAATCTGACGCCTCGCTTCCAGAGGAAGCACCCCCAAAAGGGATGGCCATGGCAGAAACTGCCTCCAGGCTCCCAGACATGCCCCGACTGACCCACTCCACAGTGCCATTTCCACTAAGTGGATTATAACCATGAACACTGAAGGAGCAGACCCAGAGCAGTCCCTCACCCGGGCAGTTCCACCACTGTTTTGCTATTTTATTTACCCCAGTGGGGCCCTGGCTGGAAGCATACCAAGCACAGAAATTTTCTGGAAATAGGAACCAGTGGTCCACTGCTCCAGAGGCTGATTGCACCACCAAAGTGGCGGGCGGTGAGGTCACCGCATCCCTACGCCAGAGAGAGAAAGGCCAACTTGTGCCAGTGGGCTGTGAGAGTAAGACACTAGGGAAACATGGGGCACACCATTATGGCCCCACTGCCTTCACCACTCTCAAGAAAAATGTTAGAAATAAGAATTATGATAAAGGTACAGTCAAAAAACGGCTATGGGAAGTAGAGGACACCAACCCTCACTCTGATAGATCCAGCCCACCACCAGGGCCGGGGTTGGTCTCTACATCTCTGCAGCTAATTAGAGTGTAGCACAATAGGTGTTGTAGCGAGGTTGTGCCAGAGTACTTCCCAAGCCGCGACGTCTTCCCGATATATGAAATAGACCAGGCAGGAATGGTGACAGAAATTTCACTTGTGTGTGATTTCTGTGTGACGAGGTCCCTTAATACTTGTTTAGTGTTGACCTGGTACACTACCGGTCCCCTCTGCACCTGTATATCAGCACAGCCCCTCTGGATGTTGAGAAGGATGATACATAGAGAGAGGGCTATGCCCGCACCCCTGATCCCTCCCGCCATCATCATCGTGGCCCGGGCAGGTCCTCCTAAGGACGGAGGTCTTATCCGGGCGATCTGGCCGAAAAACGTCTAGGCCTAGGCTACCGTAATTTTGTTATTTTAACTGCTAGAAATTTCCCACACATCCCTAAACGTAGTGCGGTTTCCAATCTGTAGACTGGCGTTAAGTAGAGCTCTCTAAGTCAACTGGTTCAGTTGTGATGACGATTTCCGTGGAGCGAATTTTTCCGCGATGTTGACAATATCGGAGCTTTTCAGACCAATTTTCGTCTGACGTCACAACAATAACATTGATCCGACGTCTCCTTATTGTTTTCGGAGGTGCGGTGACGCAACGATCGGCTTTGTTTACATGGGTCGGACGCACAGCGTTCAGACCAAGCTGAATAGGCTTTCAAGCTTACGGATTTTAACAGGACACCCGGGTTCCTGCCGCGGTGTCCTTATAAAATGCTGCCCGGGCAGGAAGGGTAATGCCATGTTATTTAGCCATCTAGATACCACTGATATTGCGTCTTGCCCCTGTCACCAATCAGATTGGTGAACAAATTATAGTGGTGATGAGCTGGTCTATCAGAGTGAGAACTGAGCGATCTCTGCCATACCCATAGCTTACTCTGACTGTTCCTTTTACTTAGATATTTTCTAGATCTCAAGTGACGGCGTCTCTTCCGTGGATTGACCTCCCAATCTACCAAGATTGGAAGCCAAAGCGTCACATTTTTCCTTTGCCCCTCAACTTTCTCTTCATAATTGCTGAGGGGCACAGGGCCCTGGGTGGGGCTTTGGTTTCCCAGGTGTTTCCGCACCCTCCTCAGCTCCCCGCCATGGAGTGGCTTCGGTCACCCAGGCTTTATTGTGGTCGGCAGGGAGGGTTCTGTAGGGGCGCTCGGTTATGACCTTGGCCTTGCTCGGGGCCTTGGGGCTGTTCGGCCAGGCAGCTTGGGGAACAACAACAACAACAAATTATATATATATTTTTTCTGAGATATAGCTGGTGGTTACTGGCTAGCCTGGCCTTGAGTAAGGGAGATGGGTAATGGAATCGGACATCACAAGAATGCATTGAGCTATTAAATCTGCTCATACGGGAGATGTATGGTGCGTAATTATTGACGAAACAAATATTGTTAAATTTATATCCTGAAATTTCTGTCGATTTCCCAATGATCACTAAACTGCATGTATTTATCTACATTAAATATCAACTGGCAAGGTATTACACCATTCGGGTAGTGTATCAAATTATTTTTGGAGACCATGAATCTTTATCAGGATCACTAATTCAACCTATTTTTAGTGTCATTTGAAAAATTACCAATTTGTTTAGCTATGCCTAAATGAAGGTCGTTAATGCAAAAGATGAACCATTGAGGAACTAAAACTGACCATCCTGTAAGACCCCAACCTTCACTACACACCAATCTGATTGTATAGGCTACTGTTAATGTTAATTTTGTGTTTCCTACTAATTAGCCATGGTCTAATTCATGTAATATAGTTCGCCCTATTCCATGAGCTGCTTCTTTAATCAGCAATCTTTCATGTGGATATTTATAGAAAACTTTACTGACATGTCAATATCTTTGAAGGTATTTTTTGTCTGTTTATCGATTCGTATGCTTGGGAAAAGAAAGGTTAATAGATAGCGAGACACACGCAGCCAACACGGTTAAATTTCATTACAAGATTGATGATTAAGCATTTAACAAATGTGACAGCAGCATACTATTCTTAATTTGACGTTTGTAATTTAGTCAGTAGCCAGCCCTTATTCCACAAGGGGTAGGGAGTATCAACAAGAAACACATGAAAGGAGGCAAAACAACAGGCGGCAGGGGAATAATTCATACAACAGTTCGCACACAAACATTCGGAAACCTCAATCACTTATTAGCCCCCAAGATGACTGGCTACACCTCAGATGCTATAAATGTTCGGACAAATTAAGTCTCTTAGTCATTTAGCTGTATAAAATTAAATTTTATTGAGTAACATATATTACAGTTGATGCATATAAACGTTTAGGATAACTCATAAAATCTATACCCGGTGTCAGCGAACTTGGAGCTAATCCTGACCTCATAACATCTTATAAAGAACAAATCAAATATATGAGTAGATCAGGAACTAGATGTAGAAATTGACTACCCATTTCTCGAGCACTTTCTGGGTTATAGAAAGGCTAAGGATAAGAATTACAGCCAATGTCGCTGACACCAACACCAAGTATAGTGTTAAGGAGGCCGGGGCTCTTATTAAAACAATCACTAGCAAGTGTATAATAGATTATAACATAACAATCTATGCAACTTATTGTGTTCATTTTAAGTTATGTATACAGTGGAGCCCCCATCCTCGCTACACCGGTCTTCGTTGATTCAATTCTCGCACCACACACCAAATATTCCCCATTTCAATTCTCGCGCCAAAAGCCTCATTCCTCGCATCAAAATCCCAGCCGAAACCCGAAAAAATAGCAAAAATAACGAAAAGCTCGACATAAAACTAGAAAAACAACAAAAACAATAATTTTGTTTTAACATAACGAAAGAATCTGCCAGTAGCTTGCCGTTTAGAGACGAAATCTGAGTGAATCCGAGATCCGATCGTCAAATGCGCAAGATGCCGCCATCTTTGTATGATGTCATCACTAAGCAGACGCTTGCAGTTTAGCTAGTATCTGTGTTGACAAAACAACCGTTTGCAAACCATTTTGTGCCTGAACCCCTTATCTCTCGCGTTTATTATAACCTCTAGTACATCTAGTGATAGGGATGGTTGGCCTGGTGGTAGCAATGAAGGAATTTCATGCTCAAAACAGAGCAAAGACCAGTCCATGTCGGACGAAAGCGATTGAATTGCCTAGCCTAGACGATGTTAGCCTAGGCTAGGCTAAGTATGACAATGATTTATAATAAAATCTGTGTGGTAAGTAATCTTCTCATAATACGTATTTATACGTCTTTTCCTCATAATATTATTTATTGATGTATTTGGGGCGAAATGGGTACTGAGGGGTGGCTGGACGAATTTAGAACCTAGGCCTAGGCTAGGCCTAAAAAATTTCGCATGATAGAAACAATGCCCCAATCTACAGTATTTATGGTTAGGACTGTCATTTAGCCATGTCTACATTATTATTACAATGCATAAGATTTAGGCCTAGGCTACTTGATGTAGCCTAGACAAAAAACATGTTTTCATAGCCTAACACTGGGAAAAAGTGCGGTAGTTGTTTAGATATTGGGCCTTTTTTTTTCTAGTTATTAAAAACTTATTCTATGGTGTATTATATGATACAGTATAATGCATAAAATTTAATTTGTGTACAATAAAACATGTTTTCATAGGCAAAAAATAGAAAAAGACGCACATTTTGGCATGAGCACGGAACCGATTGAATTTTCCCCATAAGAACAGTGCCCCGATCTTGGATGTTTCAATCCTAGCTCTATTTCTGAGGAACCGATTAGCAGCTAGGATGGGGGCTCCACTGTACACCATTCTGGTGTGTACTCACCTAATTGTACTCACCTAATTGTAGTATACAGGATTTGAGCCTAAGCTCGTGTTGTCCTGTCTCTCTCTCTACATTTATCCAATTTTGCTTTAAAAGTTTGGATATTTCTTGCTCCCACCACCTCCCCATCCAACTTATTCCAACACTCAATGCTTCTATACGGGAAGCTGAACTTTCTTACATCAGACTTACATATAACTTTCCTCAACTTACAATCATGACCCCTGGTTCTTCCCTCGTCCCTCACCACAAAATCTCCCTTGTCGATCTCAAAACCCTTCACACACTTAAACATCATGATCATGTCACCTCTCTCTCTCCTCTCCCTCAGCGTTGGCAGCTTTAGCCTCTCCAATCTCTCCTCATAAGGCAGGTCTCTAAGGCTAGCTATCATCTTAGTGGCAACTCTCTGAACTCTTTCCAGTTTTTTATTATGTTTTATAAGGTGTGGAGACCACACCACTGCTGCATACTCCAGTCTTGGTCGTATTATTGTCCCTATTATTTTTGCTAACATCTCTTCATCTAAATAATTCAGAGCTATTCTCATGTTAGACAACACTGCATAGGTTTCACCAGTTATTTTATTTATATGCTGTTCAGGTGACAAGCTGTCTGCCACAACTACCCCTAGGTCTTTTGCTTTCACAGCTTTACTAATGATTTCATCTCCTATTTTATATCCCCAAGAAGGTCTATATTTACTTTTTCCCATCTCAAGAACCTGACACTTACTCGTGTTGAATTCCATTTTCCAAGTTTGACTCCACTCATATAACTTATCTAGGTCTCTCTGTAATTCTTCACAACTACTCCTACTTGTAATATGCTTCATTAATTTTGCATCATCAGCAAACATAGATATATATGAGCCTATTCCCATTTGAAGGTCGTTGATGAAAACCAAAAACATGATTGGGGCCAACACCGATCCTTGAGGCACTCCGCTTTTTACCCTTTTCCACGAGGAGAACTTTCCTTTTATTACTGTTCGCATTTCCCTCCCAATTAAATAGTTTTCCATCCACTTTAATAATACTCCCTCAACCCGCCCCACAGTCCTGAGCTTCCACAACAATCTCTTATGAGGCACCTTATCAAATGCCTTCTTGAAATCTAAGTAAATACAATCTACCCACCCCTCCCTCCCTTGTACAATGTCAATTACCCTATCATAGTAACTCAACAAATTTGTGGTACACGAATGACCTTTTCTGAACCCGAACTGCTTGCTTGAAATTATTTCCCTCTCCTCCAACATACCCACCCATCTTTTTCTAATAATCTTTTCACAAAGCTTGCATATAACACTCGTTAAGGATACCGGTCGATAATTTAGCGGGTCTTCTTTATTTCCACTTTTATATATTGGAGTTATATTTGCTTGTTTCCATTCTAAGGGAAGTTCCCCCTTGTTTAATGAGTGTTGAACAATATTAAAAATAGGTCTCACTAGTTGTTCAGAACATTCTCTTAATACCCATCCAGCAATGTTATCTGGGCCCATAGATTTTCTCACGTCCAATTCTTCCAACAATGATTTTAGTTCATCCTTGTTGACTTCTATCGACTCTAGTCCCTGTATCTCATTCAATTCCACCACAGGTTCTACATAGTCATCCTCCTCCACAAACACGGATGTTAATGTATCATTCATAATTTCACACATACCCACTGTGTCTTCATATAATTGACCCTCTACCCTAAGCTTTGTTATTTTGTCCTTTATTTTTGTTTTGCCGTTGATATAACGATAGAACAGTTTGGGTTCTTTATTACATTTGTTTACTATATCTTTTTCAAAGTTCTTTTTCTCCTCTCTTATAGTCTTGACATAGTTGTTTCTAGCATTCTTATACTCATTCCATTTTTCCTCAGTGTGTCTCCTTCTCACTTTATTCCATGCAGAGTCCTTTTTGTTCTGGGCAATGTGACATCGCATGTTAAACCACTCTTTCTCCTTAGCCAGCTTTCTATCCTTAAATGTTGGTACATATTTATCTACCCCCTCCCTGTAAATGTCTAGTAACATGGTGTATTTTACCTCAATATTCTGTTCTTGCTCAATAAATGACCAATCTATATTTGCAAAGTATCCTCGTAATGATTCATAATCCGCCTTACTATAATTTAGTCTATATTCCCTATGTTCCTCCTCTCTGCCTTCCAGAAATTCCACTGTCAATTCAAATTCAATCACAGCATGATCGCTTTTTCCCATGGGACTCAAATATGTTAGGTTCTTTATTTCTTGGGGGTCTTTGGTGAATAATAAGTCGAGTCTTGATGGTTCATCACCTCCTCTAAATCTTGTATTTTCCATAACGTGTTGTGTTAATAGATACCCCATTGTTAGTTCAAGAAATTTGCTACCCCAAGTATTTTCATTTGAACCCGCATCCAAACATTCCCAATCCACCTCCCCGCAATTAAAGTCCCCTGCAAGAATAAGCCTATTTTTCCTTTTACAAATAATTTCTAACATACGCAAGGTTTCCAAAATTAATTCATTACATTCATCGTTGCTCCAAGATTTAGTCTTAGGAGGTAAATAAATTGATACAATGTCCAATTTTGACCTATCATTATCCTCAATTTCAACTGCTACCACTTCAGCAATGCTATCACCAAGTTTTAATTCTTTAGCAGTAATTTTATTATCTACCATGATCAACACTCCTCCTCCTAGCTTTCCTAACCTGTCTCTTCTCCATGTACTGTATCCTGCACAACTAATTATATTCGTGTCTACCTCCTGGTTAAGCTTAGTTTCAGTCAAACATACTACCCCGGGCCTCTCTCTCTTTACATATTCGTCAAACTCAATCTTTTTGGAAATTAACCCATCAATATTTGTATACATGAACTTAGCGTTTCCAGTATTTTCCCTATTTTTCTCGTTCCTGCCCGTTCCTTTCTTTTTTGTACGTACCCCTCCCAATTTATTTCCTAGCTTGTCTCCACCTGGACTGTTTCTCGCTCCGTTTCCACCTCCCCTCCCTCTGCCTCCACTTGGACTGTTTCTCTCTCTATCTCCACCTCCCCTCTCTCTGCCTTCTCCCCCGTCACCCGCACCATCTCCTTTTCCCTCCCTACTTCGTCCCTTCACTTTATATACCATTTCTTGAGTTTTCCCTCCCACACTCTCCAGAAAAACTTCTTTTCGTCTTCTTTCGTCCTTTCTCCATTCTTTACATTTGCCTCGGTTTGCAATTCCTTTCTTATGTTTCGATCCTCAATACTCATGTCTTTTCTAATTGTAATTTTCTTAAACTTGCTGGTCAAGTTAAGTCTCCATGTTACATTCATTATTGCATCCACTGTTACCCTAGACCTAAACTGCACTCTCATTGGCCTTGTGTTTCCCTTACTATATTTACCCATTCTCCTAATTTGTTAGTAGTCTTGGCAAATCCAACGTCAAGGCTATTAACCTAATTGCAATGACGACTTGTCTATTTTGACTGCTATGTCGTCATTCCAACCGCGGTTAAAAAGAAAACGTCTAGAGTCTACTCCTTATCTTGCTCTAGGAGACGTTGTACATTAACCAAAACTACCACCGAAGGTGAAAAAAGCATAGAAGAGAAGAAAAAGGGGTTTACCTTAGTTACCGCTTAAGGCCCATCCCGTGTTCCGTCATGTGCAGATCCCTGTCGAACGTGCGCATGAGCGACCCTCTCTTATCATTTTTTCACGCGCTCCATTGAATGAAGTCGCTTTTGTTGTGCTCCTTTAATTCACCCTGTTTAGGTTCGTTTCGGCTTATCTGGCCTTCTTTTTGTTAGACAGATGTTACGTGATCTAGGGCACACGTAAATGGGCTCCTAAGTGTGTTTAATGGAGACGCGTGTGGAAATAGCTACCGAAGGTACGGGGGCGCCTGGCGTTCCTCGTGTGTGTTTTTCATTCCTTTCTCTTTTCATATTCTTTTTTCCTGTTAGTCTGGGCATAGTTTAGCTTTTAGCTTATTTTAGCCTAGCTTGTTTCTCATTCAGGAATTGCTATGCCCCTATGAGTTTTCATATTTTCATAGCCTAGGTGTACAGTTGGTTCACGATCTGAGATTTCGTGGTGGCGGTGCTGTTTGTAGGGTTTGTGTCGGCCGCATTATTAGCGTTATTCCCGAGTCCCCCCTTTCGAGCCTTCACTGTGTCTCAAGGGCCTGGGCGCTTGGTGGTTCGTGATATCCTGGGGTACCCCACGGGGGCCCCTCCCTCACACCACAGGGTTTTTCGCCCCTGACACATTCTCTCCTCACGGCTAGGCCACCCTTTTTCTCGCCAGTTTCATTTACTGGTTTTTGTGTTCCCTTACTGTTTTCACCTCCATCCTTTCATACCCTTTTGCCCAATCCTGGGGTACCCTACGGGGGCCCCTGTTTGTGCCAAACCACCCTTCCTGCCACTTCTCCTCATGGGCTTTGCTCTATCTCTGTGGGTTGGGTGGTTCCTAGGGGATGTGCCTCCTCTCCCCTGGTGTGTCTTCCTTGCCTCTCCCTTGACCGGTTGAGTCAGGATATTATCAAGGAAGACACTGCTCAGCTTGATGGCCATCGTCGCTTGGAGTTCATAAGGAGATGACGCTTTTTTCTGGGCCTCTTTTGGTATTCCCTAGACGCTCCTCTCGCTTTTTCGGCGCCGGACCATCTCGGCCGGTCCCGCAAATTTGCGGGGTGCTCGATTTGGTCCTCTGGGACATTTCGGTTCCCCGCAAATTTGCGGAGATCGTTGGGGGGTCCCGCGAAATTGCAGGAGGGTGGTGTCGGTACGGTTATGCCTCCATTGGCCCGCAAATTTGCGGTAATAGTTGGCTTTCACTATTGACTTTTGTTATGTCATCTTGTTGCCTGATACTATATTGGTGTATGCACTTTACTGGTGTTATAGGCCCTGCATGTAAGATGTTGAGTGGTGGTTAACACTTTCTCCATCTTTGCAGGTTCTGCTAGTGCTCTTCCGCCTCGGCCGCCCTCCTCACCTACCTCTGTGCTCCCAGTTTAGGGTGAGTACGGTTACCTGTTTGCATGTGTGTTCCTGTTTCCCCATGCTCCTTCCCTGGTTCTTCTTGGACATTCTCTCCACTTACTCCTTCGACGTGCTGATTATGGTGTGTGTTCTTCTAGTGCAGGTAGGCTGCCTTGCTTTCGCCTTGGTTGTCGCTCCCCGTGCTTGGAGAGCCACAAGTCCTGCTTGCGCCACTCGCTCTGTGTGTCCTCTACGGCCTACCTCCCTGCTCTGTGTGGCACGTGTCTGGCCCTGGTGGTTGTGCTGCTCCATGGCCCTGGTTCCTCGGCGGCGGCTGTGGCCTCCTGCTTCCCTTCCGTCGGTGTGGACGATGGTCTCCCGCCACATTAGGACTGTGGGCCACCGTTCCCCGGCCTTTGTTGCCGACCGGATCCGCGTCGCCCTGGGTATCCCTGACCCGACTGACGGCCATTTACCTGGCCCTCTCCCCTGGGTCCCGCAGCCGGTCGTCCCATCGTCGGGGGTTCCCCGGCTCCGTCCACGCTCTCGCTCGCCTCGTCGTCCTCCTGATCGCCTTGACGACGCCCATCGCCCTCGTCATGGTTCTCGCCCTGAGGCCGGGGTTAGCGGCTCTGCCCCTGTGCGGCCTCCCCTGGCCTCTACGGATAGGGGCTCTACTCCCTTCCGCCCGCTTCCCCAGCCCAGACGACTTCCTCTTACGTTGTCCTCTCCGCGTGCGGTTCTTCATGCTGTAGCTGGCCCTCTGCTCCCTCCTCCTACACTGTCCAGGAGGGTCCGCCTGGATGTCGTTGCTTCTCCTACTTCACCTGCTTCAGTGCCTATTCTTCCTTCACGGTCTCGTCCCACGGTGGTGGTCCCTCCCTCCTCCGCCTCGGTGTCGGGCCGCCCTGTTATCTCAGCCCCGGGGATCCTTGCTCTGTTTCCCCCCGCGGCTCCTGGCCTCCTTTCACCCGGCCAGCCTTCCCACTCCCGTCGTCCTGCTCCTCCTCATTCTTCTCTTCCTGACCTTCACTTACCGTCTCGCCAGGGGGGTACCCCTCCTCTTGCCTCGGTGGGGTTTCGCGAGGTTTCGGGGTCCCCTTTCTCAGGAGCTGATGTGTCGCTGGAAGAGGGGAATGGTGCTGTTTCCCCCTCGGCCGTTCGTGATCGGGGACGAGTCCCTCAACGGCGACACAACCGTCGTCGCTCGCCTTCCTTGGGCCGCGACGCTGCTGGTTCGTGTCGTGGGTCTCGCTCATGCTCGCCCCTGCGGGCCGACCAATCTGGGGGGGGGGGGGGGGGTAGCCTCTCTCGGATCAATTGTCGGCTATGCAGGGCTGGGTTGTGTCACGCTTCGACGGGCGCTTGGAGTCGATGGAAGACTCCCTCTTCTCGCCCTTCTTGGCGGTGCCTCACCCTCAGCACCTCACCCTACCTACCCCTGCTACGGTCCCCCTCCCTTCTGCAGGCCTACGCTCTGGTCAGACTTCAGCCGCCCTGACATCCTTCCGGCTGTTCAGTCCCTGGCTGTGTTGACGGGTCTGTCCTCCTATGGGACAGGTTTGTGCGACGCCGGTACGCCTGGCTTAGCCATCATGCTCGGTCACCCTCTCCCATTGGAGGCCTGGTTTGCTGAGGCCTTCGACTTCACACACCGATCCGTCGACGGCTCTCCTTCCGTCCCTTCCCCGGAGTCGTCCCTGCTTTTGCCTCCTCTTGTGTCTGTCGGCGGGTTGAACGGCGCGTTCTGGTCCTGGATGAGCGCGCCCGTTCTTGAACTTTGTTCTATTGCTACCCCGTTCTTCTCTCACCCGGATCAGCCCTCTGTCGCCAAGGTTTTTCCCTTGCGACAGAGGGTGACGGACTTATTGTCTTGTCTTTAGGTTCCCTCCAGACGTCTGTTCACCACCTGCGGCTTTTCGAGGCGTCTGCGCAAGGCGTTCTTCGCGAGGGTTTGGACCGCGTTCAGCGGGTCCACCTTCGGCTCGCGGTGTCTTTGGTTCCCGAGCTGAAGGCGGTTTTGTGCGCGGCAACTCGGCACCGCACGACGGTACGGTCTTCGTTCTGCCGGCCGGCCCCCTTGGTTATTCGTCAGGGTTTGTTGTACTCTGCGCTATATACGTCGGGTTTTTTTAAGCAGGATGCTTGGGAATGCTACGCTTCTCTGTCGGCGGCCCCTGCTTCCGACACGCGACGCCGCGCTGTGTCGTTACGGCCCCTGCTTACGTCACGCACCGACGCGCTGTGCCGCGCGCGGGGTCTTCTCAGTCCCGTCCTTCTGCCGGTCCTCTTCGGGGTGCTGCTGCAAGTGCTGCCGCCTTGCACGGGCGCAGGACTGGGACGTTGCTGGCCTGTGCTTCGGTTCCGCCTCGCACTTCTGTTCTTGCCCCTTTCATCCCCTCTGTGTCGGGGCTGGCCGGCCTTCTGCTTCCGGCCGCCCTTCGAAGGGGTCAGCCCCGCGCCGGCCTGGGGTTGGGGTGGCCCGCCCTTTTCGACGAGGTTGGGGGGGGGGGGGTAGAGGAGGTCAACGTGGCGCTCATGCCCGCACGGCCCGTACCGGGGGTACCTCCACGTCAACACAATGTGTAGTTCTCTGGGTCGGCCTCCTTGTTCTCCTTCTCACCTGGGCGTCCCGGGTCGCTCCCCTCCTCTCGGGTGCTCCCTCGGGTTGTTTTCGCCCTTGCGCCCCTCGGTAGCCGCGAGGGACGTTGGGGGCGGCGGGTTGCGCGGAGGGGTCTCACCTGGAGGTGGACGTCCAGACCCCCACTCCGCTCTTGTCACCGACAACGGCTCATCTCTTCAGAGGTGGCCCACGTGTTCACTTCCATGCCCGAGCTGGGTAGCGTCGAGGGAGTTGACCGCCGGTCACCCGGTTTTCCTCTCCCGTGTCTTTCTGGTTCCGTCGCCGACCTGCGACGCGATGCGACCGGTGGTGGATCTGTTGGCCCTCAACGGGCACATCGTGCACACACGGTTTCGGATGCTGCCGGTACCCCTGGTACGCCTGGCCCTGTGCCCTCTGTCGTGGGTAGTGTCGCTGGCCCTCCAGGATGTGTCTTGGCTCGTTCCTCTCCATCCTCGCTTCCAGCGATTCTTGGCCGTTCGGACTTCCGATCGTGTGTTCCTGTTCGACGGCCTTCCCTTCGGTCTCCACATCGCGCCGCGGATCTTCTCCGCACTGGTGGGGCAGGCTCTGGGTCCTCTCCTCAGGAGCGGGCTCCAGATCTTGTTTTCCTTGGCCGATTGGTTGGTAGTTTCCGACGCCCTAGGACTGTGCATTGGCGACGCCCTCACCGTCGTTCGCAACATCGCACGGTTAGGGTTCCCCTTCGATGTTCCCAAGTCGCGCTTGACCCCGTCGCGTGTCGTGCCATGGGTCGGTCTCGCATGGGTTTTGTCCGGCGCTACGGTGCCCCGGGGTCTGCCGGCCGCGGTGCACCTTCGGTGGACGGTCTTCGCCGTGTTGCACTCGGTCTCCCTCCCGGGGTGGCTCTGGGACTCGTTCGTGGGTTCGCTGCATTGGGCCGCTCTGCCCCTTCCCTTAGGGAGCCTCTGGCTACGCCGCCTCCTCCTCCTGGGCACCGCGGTGTTTCCGTTGCCCCTATGGATCGGCTCCTGCCGCTCCCGCGTACCGTTCGCCGACGCTTCGGTCGCTGGGTTGCTCGGGGCTCGCTCTCTGCGGCTGTGCCCTGGACCGCCCCCCCCCGCCGACGGTCTGGGTAACCCCAGATACGTCGAGCGAGGTTGGGTGAGGTTCCCAATCGAACCTGGGACGTCCACTTCCCGGCAGATGGGTGGGTCTCCCTCCTCTTACCCGTCTATGCCCTCGGATTGTTGGTTCCTTTGTTCTTCCTGCGGGACCACGCGCTGGCCCTTCGGGGTAAGTCGGTGGCCTTCGGGTTGGACAAGACAAGCTGTCCCCTGTTTCCTTATGCGGGGGTCCTCCAGGTCGTTGACTCTATTGGGGGTCTCGGTGGAGTTGTTCTTCCTCGCGGACCGACACCCCTTCTCCTTGCATGCCTCCTCCCTGCCCGGGCCTGCCACCCTTTGGGCGGCCGCCCTGTCGAGAGGGCAGGGCGTTCTTGTAGAATGGGCGATGAAACGGACTGTGTTCGCCGACCTCGCGGCTTCCTGAGGTGTTCCGGAGGTCGCCTTGTTCGTATCGGGGGTGCCGCGCCAGTTGCCTCTGGACCTCTCCCTCCGGCCTCGCGCTCCGGGGGGGGTCCGGACGCTTTCATGGTCGCCTGGTACGGGTGGCGGTCGATATCTTTCCGCCCCCAGACGCGCTGTTGATGTGCCCAGTCCTCGCAGAGCTGCGGCTGTACCTCGGCTGCGTCTGGCTCCTCGCGCCTCTGTGGCCGGCACGGACTTGGTCCGCCCGGTTGCCGCGGTGGTGCCCGAGTCCGGTCCCTCTACCTGTCTCCGGCTTCCACTTGGGCTAGGTTGGGGCCCTGCGGACCTCTTTGGCCTTCGCATCGTGCTTGTTCATGAGGCACGGTGGCTCCCGGTTCCCGGCCGGGCCCTGACTGACTTCCTGCAGCGTTCCAGGCCGTCTTCTCCTTGGGGGACTTACGGGTCCCGCTGGAGGTCTTTTACTAGGTGGCTACAGGCCACTCGCCTGCCAGTTGGCTCTCCTTCCCTCGTCCTACGCTCCTTGTTTCACCTCTTCCGTACACGTCGCTTTCCAGTCGACGCTATACGTACCCACTTGTCTGCCGTCCGGGGGGTTCTTTGGGTCCGTCGCTGGGCTGGTCGTTCCGCCACGGGAGCTGGATTCCTTCCTGACGGCTGCCTTCCGGGATCGACCGCCTCCGCGCCAGGTCCCTCCGCAGTGGGATCTGGGGCGGGCTCTGGTCCTTCTGGCTTCCCCCACGTATACAAGGGCCGCTACGCCGGTTCCGTTGCTCGGGCGTCCACTCTTCCTTGTCGCTCTGGCCACTGGGGATCGGGTGTCTGCACTAGCGGCATTGTCACGGCCCCGGGACTGCGTGCGATTCTCCCCGTCCTTGCATGGCGTCTCGTTCGCCTCCTCCCCTCCTTTTGTTACCACGCATGGGAGGGAGGCCCCCGTTTTCCAGCCTTTCGCCGTCCAGGCTTTACGGCGTGGGCATCCTCGCCATGTGTTGTGCCCGGTGTCAGCCTTGCACTCCTCTGTTGCGTCTGTGGCGCCGCCTTCGGGTACTGCTGTGTGGGTGTCTCCTCGGACAGGTGGGAGGCTCTCGCAGGTGCAGATGGGCCGCCACGTTTGTCGGACTGTTCGTGCCCGTCACCCTGTTTGTAGGGGTTCTGCGCACGATGTCAGATCCTTTGCTGCCTCCTTCCGGTTCCTGCCACGTCGATCCTTCCCTGCCATCGCCTCAGCGGTTTTGTGGTCTTCTATCAATTCCTTCATCTCCTCCTACCTCTCCGTGTCCAGTGTTCGACCCCCTCGGCCGGTGATTGCTCTCGGGGGTCGTGTTTCCTGGTGCTCTGGCAAAGATCCCTGGTCTTCCCCCCTTGTCCCTCGTTCTTTTCCTTTGTGTTGTTTTGACAAAGGGGGGGGGGGGGGGTGTACGGGTTTGCAACACTGGATTGCAAGTTTGGGATTATGTATTGTTCCAGTACATAAGTGTTTTTGCCACATTGAAAATTGTGTTTTGTTCTTGTGTTCAGTGTTTTTGTTGGTTTTTGAAGAAAAGGGTTTTTGGGTACAGTACCTTTTTGGTTTCAGACAAGTCTATGTTTTTGCATTACTATGAATGACGGGCATGTGTTAAAACTGTTCTTTTTAGCTACTCCTCAGTTTTTCACTCTTTTATTAAACTCTCTTGTTTAACTTGTGTCTTTGTCATTCGTAATTTTGTTTTATGCATTGGTTTTTTTGGTAGGTTGGGCTTGGATGTCCTCCTCCTATTTGTTATGCAGCCTTGACGTTGGATTTGCCAAGACTACTAACAAATCGGGAGGTTTGACGTACCTCCCAACCTACCAAATAGGAAAACCTACTATTTGGTAGTAGTCTTGGAAAATCCAACGTACATAATACCCTCCCTCACGCCGGACCCCTGCCCATCCGCGTTCTTCTGCTGACGTGAGATGTGATGACAAGAGAGGGTCGCTCATGCGCACGTTCGACAGGGATCTGCACATGACGGAACACGGGATGGGCCTTAAGCGGTAACTAAGGTAAACCCCTTTTTCTTCTCTTCTATGCTTTTTTCACCTTCGGTGGTAGTTTTGGTTAATGTACAACGTCTCCTAGAGCAAGATAAGGAGTAGACTCTAGACGTTTTCTTTTTAACCGCGGTTGGAATGACGACATAGCAGTCAAAATAGACAAGTCGTCATTGCAATTAGGTTAATAGCCTTGACGTTGGATTTTCCAAGACTACTACCAAATAGTAGGTTTTCCTATTTGGTAGGTTGGGAGGTACGTCAAACCTCCCAACTTCTTCAATATCATCTCTCCAGTTGTTTCCTTCTTCATCGACATGCTTGATCAATGTTTTTACCTTATTAATTTCTTCCTTATCCCTAGCTTTCCTCTCAATAATGTGCTCCTCTATATCCCCAAATACAATAATACACTTATTTCTATCTATTGTTTCACGCAGGACCTGTTCATTTCTCCTCATAGCTTTTACTACCACTGATTCTAAATCTTTATTTTCCCTTTCTGATTGTTTCTTTTGTTCCTCCATGATTTCCTTCATTGCCACTTCCTTCACTTTTCCTCCTTCGTCATTAACCCATTTATTGTGTTTCTCCTTAATCTCCTCCACATGTGTTTTCATTTCCTTGGTTTGCTCTTTGTATTCTTCAAGTTGCAATCTTAAAGCTTCATTTTCGTCCCGGAGTTGCCCCATATGAGTTTGAATTTCTTTTAGGCTAGCCCGACTCAAATCTTGTCCAGGCTCGATGTCCCCAGCCTGAGCACCACATATTGAACATATAGCCTCAATCTGTGAACTAACACTCACCTTCCACTCCTGCATATCCTCCTTCCACCTTTTAATGTCATTCAGCTCACGTATAATTTTCCCTAGAATGCCCTCGGTCTCACCGACTTCAAATCCATCAAAGTCAGCCATATTTGTTTAGATCCACTCGCATTCACAATCGCTTGAATTATTTTTATCACTCGAAATATCCTCACTTGATTTTAATCTCAAATTATTTTAATACTGCATTATAATACAGGACAACACAAAATATCCTTATACTCAAGTTTAGGTGAGTTTATTTGACGAGCGCTGTAAACAGCTTGCTAGATCAGCTGATTTTCGGGAGCGTGGGTGCGGAGGTGCTGTCTCGTCGGTGGTTCTCGTTCTCGTTCTCGTTCTCGTTCTCGTTCTCGTGTGTGTGTGTGTGTGTGTATTTACCTATTTGTATTTACCTATTTGTAGTATACAGGAGTTGAGCTTTTTAGGCTCGTATTGTCCCGCTTCCTGAGTTACAATTATCTAACTTTGCCTTAAAAATATGAATGTTTTTGGCACACACCACTTCCTCTTCCAACTGATTCCACTTACTTATACTTCTGTAAGGGAAACTATACTTTCTCACATCTCCTTTACATCTTCCTTTCATTAGTTTATATCTATGCCCCCTAGTTCTACCATTATCTTTCACAATATAACCCTTCTTGTCCACCTTTTCGAGTCCTCTCACACATTTGTACATCATAATCATATCGCCTCTCTCCCTCCTATCCATTAGAGATGGTAAATCTAATTTCTTTAATCTCTCCTCATATGGTAATTCTCTCAGTTCTGGTATCATCCTAGTTGCAGCTCTCTGAACCTTCTCCAGCTTCTTTATATGCTTTTTTAGATGTGGTGCCCACACCACTGCCGCATACTCCAGTCTTGGTCTCACCAATGTTTTTATTATTTTCTCCAGCATCTCCTCGTTTATATAGTTAAAGGCTATTTTTATTCTGTTTAGCAGTCCATATGTTTCTCCCACTATCTTATTAATATGATTCTCAGGTGAAAGATCACTCCTAACAGTTATCCCTAAGTCCTTTTCTTTCTCTGATGGGTTAATAGTGTTTTCTCCTAACTTATATTCCGTATGAGGCCTTCTTTTACTTACTCCCATTTCCACTACATGACATTTATTTGTGTTAAATTCCATTTTCCACTTCTTGCTCCATTGATCTATCCTATCCAAATCCCTCTGTAATTCCCTACCACTGTTTTCATCTTCTATACGCTTCATGATCTTGGCATCATCTGCAAACATATTCATATATGCATTTATATCCTTTGGCATGTCGTTAATGTATATTAGAAACATTATGGGAGCCAGCACCGCTCCCTGCGGAACTCCACTTGTGACATCTTTCCACGTAGAAAATTTATCTCTGATAGTAGTCCTCATCTGTCTCCTTGAAAGATAGTCCTCCATCCAATTTAACAAACTACCCTGAATCCCTCCATACTCTTTTAATTTCCACTTCAGCCTGCTATGCGATACTCTGTCAAAAGCTTTCTTCATGTCAATATATATGCAATCCACCCATCCATCTCTCTCTTGTAATATGTCAACCACTCTGTCATAAAAACTGAATAGATTTGTAACACATGAGGTACCCTCCCTGAATCCAAATTGCCTGTTAGATAGTAGATTATTCTTTTCCAAGTAAATCATCCATCTTTTCTTAATTATTTTCTCACAGATTTTGCACACTATACTAGTAAGTGACACAGGTCGATAATTCAATGGATGTTCCCTGTTCCCACCTTTATAAATCGGTACAATGTTGGCTCTTCCAGTCCATTGGTAATTTTCCCACTTCCAGAGAGTATTTCATTATCTCATATAAGGGTTTCACTAGTTCGTCAGCACATTCTTTCAAAATCCATCCCGCTACATTGTCAGGTCCCACTGCTTTTTTCACATCTAGTCCTTTCATTATTTCTACTAGCTCCTCTGGGAGAAAATTAATCTCTCCCAGTTTATCACCAATTTCACCTACCGGTACTTCTTCAAAGTTATCACCTTTAGTATATACTGAGTGTAGTGTATTGTTCATAATTTCACACATATTCTGGTCGTCATCATAAGTGGTCCCCTCAACCTTCAACCTGACTATTCTATCCCTTACCTTCATTTTACTATTTATAAACCTATAGAACAGCTTAGGATTACTCTTACATTTTTTCACAATGTTCTTCTCATATTCTCTGGCTTCTTGTCTCCTGATTGCAGCATATACATTTCTTAATCTCTTGTATCTGTTCCAAGTTTCTCCATTACACCTTTTTCTAGCTGCCTTCCACGCTTGGTCTCTCTTTTCCTTGGCTTTCCTACATTTTTCATTAAGCCAATCCTTTTCCTTCGCTGACCTATTACCTTGTTTAGGGACATATTTATTAACTCCTTCTTCATACTGTATATTGTTTTAAATACTCCATACTTCTCGTCTACACTATTTCTCTGATGTATTTCACTCCAGTCAACATCTCTAAAGTATTGTCTCAGTGATTGGTAGTCTCCTTTTGCATAGTCAAACCTAGTTTCCTTGTGCTCCTCCCTCTCCTCCATATTGGAATAACCCAATAGGATTTCTATATCCATTACAACGTGATCGCTCTTGCCTAAAGGTGGTAAGTATTTTATATCAGAAATTACATCTGGGTCTCTAGTAAACATTAGGTCCAATCTGGATGCTTCATCATTTCCCCTTCTTCTTGTATTTTCCTTTATATTTTGCACTAATAAATTTTCTGTTACCATATCCAGTAGCCTATACCCCCACGAGTTCACGTTGCTACCAGCTTCTCTCTGCTCCCAATCCACCTCTTTACAGTTGAAGTCCCCTACTATAATTAATTCATTGTTTCTACGAGCCCCTACTATAATTAATTCATTGTTTCTACGAGTTAATTTTTCAATACAAATAATCATCTCATCTTTGATAAATTTGTATTCCTCCTCTTCCCAAGCCCCTGTGTAGGGCGGCATGTAGGCCACTACAATATCCGCCTTTTGATTGTCATCATCTGTCAATTCTACTGCTAATATTTCCGCTTTACTATTATTCAGATCAATCATTCTTGTTTTCAATTTATTATGTGTAAGAATTAGCACCCCTCCCCCCATCTTGTCTTCTCTATCCCCTCTCCAGATATTATAGTTGTTCCATCCCATTCCCTCCAAACTTATCCCTTTATTTAGTTTAGTTTCACATGCGTAGTGTGCAAAGGCGAGCTTGTGTTAAGTGATGATCCTGTGGCTGTGAATTTTGGAAATGAGTCTTTGGAGCTGGTGAACAAGTTTTGTTACCTAGGAGATACCATCTCTGCCGGTGGTGGGGCCGAGGCTGCCACTGTTGCTAGAATTAGGTGTGGCTGGGGGAAGTTCAGAGAATTGATGCCAATCCTGACCATGAAAAGAATGCCTCTCCCCCTGAAGGGAAAGGTGTATGCCTCATGTGTTAGAAGTGCAATGACGTATGCCTCAGAAACATGGGCCGTTAAAGTAGAGGATGTCAACAGAATGGAGCGTAATGAGATGAGAATGGTGAGATGGATGTGTGGGGCCAGGCTACAGGATAGAATAACAAATGTTGAGCTGAGGAGACGTTTAGGTATAAAGAGTATTAGCGAGGTGATGCGTACAAGTAGACTGGGATGGTATGGACATGTGGAGAGAATGGATGAACAAAATTGGGTGACAAAATGCAGGTCTGTGATTGTGGAGGGAGCTGCACCAAGGGGTGGACCGAGGAAGACCTGGGATCGGACTATACGCGCCGATCTCAAATCCAAGAACTTGACAAGTGAAGCAGCCCTTAACAGGGTTGCCTGGAACGCCGCCAATAGGACAAGAGACTGAAACTGCACTTATGTGTGGAACACTCAGTCTTAAAATGTTATGTATGTATGTATGTACATAGACACAATATTAAGGGCTCTTCCTGTCTGATGTAATCATTTATTTCTAATTTCTTTGATAGCAGCCCATCCACATTGCTATAGACCATCTTGCACCTGTTGCTTTTACCATTATGATTGATATTCCCTGTCTTTATCCTACTATTTCCCCTTCCTGTTGCACCTCTCCCTCCAATCCTTCTTCCTGTACCACCACTTCTTTTCTCCCCCCCTCCGCCCCTATCCTCTCCCCCTTCTTCAGGTACCACTTCCTTACTTTCCCATCCATGTTTCTGTAGAAAAAAAAAGCCCTTCTCCACTTCTGATCTATTATCGTTCTTTTCTTTGACTTCTCTATTTATTTCTCTAAATTTTTCCCTCTCTTCCGCATTTAAATCTTTCCTTAGTTTAACATTTCTGTATTCCCCCTCCTGACTTAACTTCCAGCTGGATCTGAGTACCTCCTCTGCTACTTTGGTTGACTTAAATCTAATCTTCATTGGCCTCATTTCTCCTTTCTTGTATTTCCCTAGTCTCCAACAATCCTCTACCTCTCTCTTCCATCCCTCCTTATTTATTAGTGGCCCCTCCATCATTGACGAACATGCCTATTACATAAGGCATCCTCTTCAAACACTAATCCGCCGTAGTTTTGAATCTACCGCGCAGAGCATTTAAAAACTGAGGAGCCTTCATCATGAGCGCACGCGACCTCACTCATGGCTTCAGTCATTATGAATTGGGTTCTCACTACGAAAAAACTTCGTAAAAAATAAAAACAAAAAGAAAATAAGAATAACTATCTAATAAGCTTTCCATCATATCGTGGATGTACTTGTGTGGATCTCTGACCAGACGCTGATTCAGGCGTCATTCCTCCTTCTCTGCTCTGCGATCAGCCTGCCCGGACGTGCCTCCCCACGCTCCGCTAGTTCCGCATTCGTTGCGTCCCTAGTGAGTTTTTTCTCATTTGTTTACTCCAGGATGTATCGAGTAAGGTTAGGATAGGCGTAGCAGGAGTGTCCTGGGCTGGTTGCCCGCAGTGCAGTGTATTTTGGGTTGAGTGTATGGGGCATCTATTTCGGATGTACCCTCGTGGTCCCGTTGTGGACATGTGAACTTTTTCACAGTTTAGTTAGTTTGTGATGCAGGCGGCTTTCACTACGCGTTATTTATTGCTGCCTTTTATCTTTCTGATGAGGTAAGCTTTGTTTTCTGACGTTCCCAGCGTATTTTTCTTCACTTGGTGAAGTTTTTTCTGGGTCCCGAGTCAGTCTTCCCTTTGTCGGAAGTTTTTGCTACGGTGGTGTGTTGGCGGTGGTTCCTGTTGTGATATTTCCAGTGTTTGTGTATATTTCAACTTTTATTATGCCGTCTACCTAGGCCTAGCCAGCCGCTCGTAGCTTTGCCACATGTACTAGTGTTATTGTTTATTATTTATAAATATGCCCTTCTGTGTCATGTGTATCTGGGTTTTAGTTGTGTATTGGCTAATTCCTCGGACTATAATTGTTTCCTGGTTTAGTTGTGTATTGGCTAATTCCACGGATTATTGAGTGACCTTGGGTTTGTCGTGCGTGGCTCTCCTCGTGTCTCTTGTTTGTTCAGATGGTGTCTGTTCAGGGTGGGTTTCCTTCCGGCGGGTTTTTTCTCGGTTTCACCATGAAAATCCCGGCCGCGAGCCGTGTTGGGCCACACGTGGTTGTTAACACTGGCTTGTTTCCCCGGCGTTGGGGTGTCTGTGGCTCTCCAGGACTGCGTCTCTGTGGGTGCCTGGTTTCAGGCCTCCTTTGATTCCCGGCGGGATGGCTGTACCCATCTATAAAACGTTGTTCATGCGGACATACGTTATGTAGTTTTTCTACCCGGTTTTACAAAAACCACATGAAAAACCTAGCTGTTGTTTTAGGCTTTCCTCCCCGGCGATCTTTTACAAAGAAGTGGGGACAGGAACTTATGGGGTTAACGTTTGGACATCTCACCCGGCGGGTGTACCTGGGTAGGGTGGGATGAACGACTTATGTCTTTCAGTTAGTTAACCAATCCATTTTAAGTGATACTATGTGTATCGCCGCCTTTACACTTACGGCGATTGAAGGTTCAATTAGGTTAATATCGATTCTTCACACCCGGCGGGTGCTCCTAGGTGGAGGAACTAAGGAATTTACAAAATTCGATTTCGATTTAACCACTTAATTTAGTGATACAATTAGGTATCGCCGCCTTCAAACTTACGGCGATCTTTTGTGACAATTCGTTAGACATCAGATCTCGTATCATCCTGCCCTGTGCTATTCTACTAAAATATTTCAAGGGCCGGCGTCTTTATGGGGGGTTGCTTTGTTACAAAATTGAATCTTGAGACAGTCACCACCACCAAGAGACTATAAGCGCCATGCTGGACCGTTATATTATATCAGAGGGTATTCTTCACTTTCTTTAACAAAAGATTTGTTTAGATATTCTGAACCCCGCCGCGTAGCGAGCTGTGTTCGTTGTGTCATTACATCTCGTTACCCGACGGGTTATTAACACTTGTGTGCGAACATGTTGGGTTAACCTTATGAGCATTAATTCCTGGAAATTTTATTTTTTTCCAGAGCTGAGCTCCGGCGGACCAATACAGACCCGGCGGTAGTTTTCTCCCACCAGTCTCTGTCATGGCTACCGTGGCCCCAGTTTTTGCCTTGTGCACTACCCCTGCTTGTGCTGGTATCCCTATTTTTGCGCATACCCGTTGCATAAGGTGTGTTAAATGTCTAGACCGTTCAAGGGGTCTCTGGGTTATGCGTAATTGTTCTTTTTGCTCCCAATTAGCTGTAAAGGTCCTTTGTGATAACGATAAGACCGCGGCGGTAGCGTTGAGAGAGGTCAGGCAACAGATGTCAGCCTACACTACCATTGTTGCGCATAAATCACTTCAATGTGACAACGTCCCACTTTGGGATAGATTGCTCTCCGAACACCCTCCCCCTAAACGTTCCTCTAGAGTCACGAGTATTAAGCCGGCGGAGACTGGTCAGGGTTCTGTATCTTCTGCTGCTACACCTAAACGCCCAAGAGAGCCTACACCCCCGGTATCCGCCTCCTCGTCTCGGGCGAGATCTCGGTCTAGGTCTCCTCTTAGACACCAGTCATCTAGTCGTGCCTCTTCACCGGCGAGTAAGAAGAGTAGGACGGAAGGTTCCACCAGTGGTCACGGCGAGGATTCCTCCAGATCTAAGAATAGTTCGCGGTCACACCGTAGCCATAAATCCTCCAAAAAGGATTCACATAAACGGAAGTCCTCTCGACATTCACCAACTTCTAGTGCATCTCATCGTACCTCTACCCCAGACAGAGTTTGTGTTCAGGCCCAAGAGTCCAGTGCAGCGCCTGTCCCAAAAGAGGATTTGCCACTTAATATTTTAACCCTGGAATTGGAAAGTTCAGGGGGTTCAGTAATTGAGAATGTTTCAGACTCTCAAGAGAGCGTAGGCCAGGGCCTCGGTGTTTGGCGGTTTGCTCAACCAGGGTCTGACCACCCACGTCCGACTCAAACGAGTCACACAGTAGCCGATGTCCACAGGGACGCGGCGATCCCATCCTCTATCCCAGACTTATCTTGGCAACAAGGTACCCCTGCCTCGGCGGGGTCTTCTCAGGAGGATCAGGAGGAGAAAGACGAAGTTTCAATAATTTCGGAGATGGAAGGACAAGGGTCAGGCTCAGGCTTGGACGCCGCACAGGATACTAATGATTCACCTGTAAGTTCTTCATCAAACCAGTTTGTTACGGCACAGGAAATTAGTGGGCTGCTTACTCATGCTTTATCTAAATTTTTTGGCCAACAACAGGAAAACCCCACAATGGACTTGGGGGCTCCCACGACAAGTTCTACGGTACGGCCTCTGATGACTTCGATTGATTTATCTAAGATCCCTAACCCTCCCACTCTGTTAACCTCAGGGATCACTAGGCCTGCTACGGCGGCATTGACAACTTCAAATGTCAGGGTCATAACGGATGTCAATCCACCCCCTCTAGACAAAGCGCCTCTTAGAAAGGTAGCTATGCCCTTACTTTATGGGCCAGACGAGTCATGGGTTCTTTTGAACCCCTCTAAACCAGAGCTTGCCCAACCTACCTTGTCAGGGGAACTCCCGGTACCGCGTGAGTGGGTCATCCAGGGCAATAAGTCAAAGAAATTAAGGGCCGTGGATACTTTGGGTAATGTTCTGGACGTAAACATCAAGGCTATACCTAGTTATTATCACCAAGATTATTTTGTGTATGCTTCTAAGCCTGCTTTACCCCCTGCCTCAGCTTCAAAACTATTTTCAGACTGGTCTAAGCTGGATGGGTTTAATGATATTAAGACTCTGTCAGCTCTCACTCCTGAACTAGATTTACAGACCGTCACAGACGACGCAGCTAATCCAGTTTTGAAGGTGGGACAGTTGGGACCAGGACCTTGGGTAGATTGGGAGGTAGAGGCTCAAAACTTTGCAACCACTTTCACTTCTAAATCTTCCCACCAGATCCCTCAAGATACTCATTCATGGTTCTCCATGCCGGTGGGTTCTGCCGGCGGAGTCCCGTCAGCTTTGTTTTCATTTCTAGCTGCCCCTAAGATTAATCTTTGTGAGCTGAAGGACCCGTTCACTACCCCTACCCCTACTCACCTAGACAGAGAATTTAGGCTACGGGGAAAAGCTTTTCGCCTGTTCTCGCAGTACATAGTATCTCAGCAGGTGGCTAAGTCTTTACTACGGTCCACTCAGGCAATCACAGATGCGGATGCTCGAAGATCGGTTGAGTTATCCCGGCGACTGATTCTTCAGTCGTCAATCCAATCCTTGGGTGACATACGTACCGCCTTGCTTGAGGCGGTACGAGCACGACAAGATCTTAGGATGTCGTTAGTTCGCAAGCTACCTGATCGCATTGCTAATCAGGTGGTTATGTCACCAGTGCTTACTCCCTCTTTAATGACCCCTGAAGTGTGGCGAACGGTGTTCAATATGGCACAGGCCGTTAAGCACAGTCCCACCCCTTCTAAGAAACCTGCATTTAACTTCCCCAAACCCAGGCCTACTACTAAAGCTCAGCCAGGGGGATCTAAACCTTTTCTTCCGCCTAAGTCCTCCCACTCCCCCCAGGGTCAGTACAGGCATAGACAGAGTAGGTTTTCAGGTCAGAGAGGACGCGGCCAGAATACTGTAAACCAGGTCAGGGCCAGTCTTCGGCCAACACCAGCCAGCCGGCAAAGCGTCCAGCACCACCAACCCCACCATCAAAAAACTAAAGTCTCTCTCACTCCCGGTGCCTACCTTAAGGCCGGAGGAACCGAGGGTAGTACAGCCGGCGAACCCTTGTCTGCTAACTGGGTCGTTCCGAACGTGTCACCAAGCATGGCCGTTAAACACTTGGGCACGGATGGTGGCACGCAAAGGCATCACTTGGCAGTGGCTCCGGCGACCTCGATTACGTCAGCCGACAACGGCGAATTTTGTTTCTTTAGAGGTGGAGTCACTAGCCCAGGAAATGATTGCCAAGAATGTCATCATCCCGGTCCCACCAAATTACCCTGTATTCACGTCCAAACTATTTTTGGTTCCCAAAAGGGACAGTGTTCAGATGAGGCCGGTCGTAGACCTGTCTTATCTGAATCTTCACATTCACAACGAATCTTTCAGAATGTTAACAGTACACCAAATCAGGCTAACACTTCCACCGGGAGGTTGGATGTGTTCACTAGACCTGACAGACGCCTATTGGCACGTATCGGTCAACAAAAGATTTCAAAGGATTTTTGGCCTTACGGATCAGGCACCAAAATTTTGTTTTTCAGAGGATGCCGTTCGGCTTGAACCTAGCACCTCGATTATTCACAAAACTAGTCCGGCAAGCCCTGATGCCATTGTTAAAACAAGGGATCAGAGTGTTGTGGTATCTAGACGACTAGCTGGTGGTGGCAGAGACAACAATTATGCATAAAACATGTCAATATCATTTTAAATCATGTCAAAACTCTAGGCTTCAAGGTAAATCTGGTAAAGTCAAACCTTGTTCCCTCACGAGAAATTCAGTGGATAGGGCTGGTCTGGGACACCGCCGCTCTCACTCTGAGTCAGAGTGTGGACAATCGCAACAGGTTTCTTCACAGTCTGACTACGACGCGAAGGGTCTGGGAGTCTCTGGTCGGCTCTCTTAACTGGATTCAACTAACTGTCACGTTGGGCCGGTTGAAAGTAAAACGATTAATATTGGAAGGCAACAAATATTTCCCGCTCTTACCAGCGGGAAAATTATGGCACATCCCGAAATTAATCCACACCTTACTAGCGGTCTGGGCGAAGAGGGAAACATTGCACTCAATAATGTCATGGACCTCTCCTCCACCAACGGTATGGGTAGACACGGATGCGTCAGGCACAATAGGGTGGGGATTTCAGTCAAATCAGGGGCACCAGGGTCAGGGGCTTTGGTCCCACTTAGAAATCTCTCACATCAATGTCAAAGAATTACTAGTCCCCTTGTATTTCCTTCAGGCTCACGGCCCGGCGTTACGGGGCAAGTCGGTGGCCTTCAGAATGGACAATCTGAATGCAGTCCACTGTATTCAGAAACAAGGGTCAACGAGGTCAAGGAAGTTGCTAAACGTGTCGGAAGAGATTTTTGCTCTAGCCAACAGTCTAGATATTTATCTTCACGCATCTTATCTCCCAGGCGTAGCGAACGTCTGGGCAGACGCTCTGTCCCGGAGACAGAGCACGACAGTAGAATGGGAGCTCAAGCAACCCATTTTCAACCTAATGATTGCAGAGCTCTCCCATCCACAAGTGGATCTTTTTGCGTCCGAGGAGACTCACAAACTCCCTCTATACCTCACCCGCCGGGCGAAAACGCCGGCAGGGGGGCCAGACGCCCTAGTGACAGACTGGAACAGATGGAGCTCCATCTATCTGTTTCCACCGCCAGATGCGTCACTAATGTGCCACGTAGTGAACAAACTACGAGATTATCGAGGCTTAGTCTCGCTAATCGCGCCCCTGTGGCCGGCGCAGTTGTGGTACCAGCAATTGAAAATGTGGTGCCCGGACCCGGTATCGCTCCCGGTCGGGTATTTCCACTTAGACACGACCGGTCGGGTATTTCCACTTAGACACGATTGGCAACCTAGCGACCTCGCTGACTTTTGCATTATGGACATTCAGGAGGCCAAGTGGCTAGCACCATACGGTAGAGATGTGACCAATAAATTACTCAATCAATATACTCAGTCTACAAAACGACAGTATCAATCACATTGGCAAGCCTTTACTTCTTGGATCGTTAGAACAGAACAAACTGTACCCTCAGTGGCATTAGTTTTTAATTATTTGAATTATCTGTTTGAGCAGAAACGTTTATCTGTGGTAACATTAAAAAATCACTTAACTGCGATTAGAGTGCCCTTTTTAGACCTTACGGGTCTTTCCATACCGGTAGCGGAGGAAACAGGTTTTATGAGAGCATGTTTTAAACTCCGCCCACCTCCCCGTCAGCTCATGCCTACTTGGTCTCTGGACAAAGCTTTGTCTTTGCTTCACTCTCGTCTGTACCAAAATACTGCAGACTTTGCATTACTCTTAAAAAAGGCGGTTTTCCTTTTGTCTTTGGCCACCGGAAACAGAGTGTCTGAGCTGGCGGCGATGAGCAACACACCTAATTGTCTTAGGTTTGGTAGACTTAATGAATGTATTTCCATTGCACCCTCCCCAGGTTTTGTAGCCAAGAATGAGCATAGTGCACACGTGTTTTCTGAGTTCACGGTGCCGCCGTTAAAAAGGGGAAAGGTGCATCATAATCTATGTCCAGTGCAAGCTCTAACCAAATATTTGAGAGTAGCTCCTCGAAACCCCCAAGGTGCTTTATGGGTAGCAAGTACGGGTAAACGCTTACTTAAACGGCGATTAGCCTCTCTTCTGGTAGAAGTCATTAAAGAAAGTAATCCCAGCGTTGTGGGTCGGGCCCACGATTTACGCAAATGGGCAGCCTCTTTACGTTTCCTGAAAAAAATTTCAGTCGAAGACATCGCGTCCACGCAGTTGTGGGCGTCTAATCATACGTTTCTGTCTAGATACTTGTCAGTTGCTCTAGACAAACCTTCCTTACCATGTATAGCTTTAAGGCAGAGGGTCTAGGTGGCCCTGCAGTCACTTTTGTTTACTTTCACGGGAAAGGGGGGGGGGGGGGGTGCAGTCAGTTGACATAGGACACCCTAGACCCCGCCGGAGTATGAGAGCTGTGATACAATTTAAGGTTAAAATGTGATATGAAAATTTCTCAGCGAGAAATTGTGCTAGTACAATGTTAAGTACAAAACAACGGTGTTGTTATAGTAGTTTTAGCTGCGAAAGCAATTTAATATTAGAACAATGGAGTTCCTTTGCAATTTATCTCCAAGTTTATTTGGGGTTTATTATGTGCACATATAAACTTATAACTTGTTATTTTTTGTCACCACTCGTTGAGTGGGGTGCCTTTGTAACTACAGATCTGTGTTCAGAATCTTCAGGGTTACCCATTTTTTGTCAGGCAGGCTTCTTTGAAGCACGCACCTGCCTGAACCCCCTTTTTCTTGTATATTTTCGGCCTACGCCGTTGTTAAATATATTTTCAAAAGTAAGAATACTATGTGGTTGTTTTTATTATCTGCTTTTCTAGAGTTATGATATGATTACGAATGTCCCCCTCCAGTCTTAGAAATCAGGCATGTTCGTCAATGATGGAGGGGCCACTAATAAATTATAGGTTTGACTCCTGTAAGGAGATAAAGAAAACCTAATATTTAGTAGTGGCCCCGTAATCATTGACGACTGGGGCCCTCCCGACCGTCCCCTTCCCATTCGTTGATGTATTGAGGATTTTGGTTTACTTGATATGTCAGTGAAGGAGGAATGACGCCTGAATCAGCGTCTGGTCAGAGATCCACACAAGTACATCCACGATATGATGGAAAGCTTATTAGATAGTTATTCTTATTTTCTTTATGTTTTTATTTTTTACGAAGTTTTTTCGTAGTGAGAACCCAATTCATAATGACTGAAGCCATGAGTGAGGTCGCGTGCGCTCATGATGAAGGCTCCTCAGTTTTTAAATGCTCTGCGCGGTAGATTCAAAACTACGGCGGATTAGTGTTTGAAGAGGATGCCTTATGTAATAGGCATGTTCGTCAATGATTACGGGGCCACTACTAAATATTAGGTTTTCTTTATCTCCTTACAGGAGTCAAACCTATAATCTTGTCTATCTATCACATCAATCATCTTCTCAACTTTCTTTATCTCCACACCCTTTCTCGTATTTCTATCTAATATTTCCCCTTCTACATCTCCAAACATAATTACACATCTCTTCTTATCAATAATATCACTGACCTGTTTCTCATTTGTGTGTGTGTGTGTGTGTGTGTGTGTGTATTTACCTATTTGTATTTACCTATTTGTAGTATACAGGAGTTGAGCTTTTTAGGCTCGTATTGTCCCGCTTCCTGAGTTACAATTATCTAACTTTGCCTTAAAAATATGAATGTTTTTGGCACACACCACTTCCTCTTCCAACTGATTCCACTTACTTATACAGTAGGGTCTCACATAAAACGAGTTTATGGTCGATAAACGAGGGCGTTTTATGTGAATTCGTTTTATGTGAACACAGCATTTTGGTGGCGCAATATCGTCAATGTTCACTGTAAGCGAAAATTTTCGTACAAAGCGAACGATATTTCGTACGTTTTGTACGATAATTCGGCGTTTTATATGAAAGCGTACGATATTTTGTACGTTTTGTACGATATTTCGGCGCTCTATATGAAAACTCCTTGTATTTGCCCCACTTTGGCGGCGGACTCGTTTTATGTGATCACATTCGTTCTGATCGAAAATTAAATATTAATATTTTAGGTCGGTCGTTTTAATCGAGACTCGTTTTATGCGAACACGTTTTATGCGGGACCCTACTGTACTTCTGTAAGGGAAACTATACTTTCTCACATCTCCTTTACATCTTCCTTTCATTAGTTTATATCTATGCCCCCTAGTTCTACCATTATCTTTCACAATATAACCCTTCTTGTCCACCTTTTCGAGTCCTCTCACACATTTGTACATCATAATCATATCGCCTCTCTCCCTCCTATCCATTAGAGATGGTAAATCTAATTTCTTTAATCTCTCCTCATATGGTAATTCTCTCAGTTCTGGTATCATCCTAGTTGCAGCTCTCTGAACCTTCTCCAGCTTCTTTATATGCTTTTTTAGATGTGGTGCCCACACCACTGCCGCATACTCCAGTCTTGGTCTCACCAATGTTTTTATTATTTTCTCCAGCATCTCCTCGTTTATATAGTTAAAGGCTATTTTTATTCTGTTTAGCAGTCCATATGTTTCGCCCACTATCTTATTAATATGATTCTCAGGTGAAAGATCACTCCTAACAGTTATCCCTAAGTCCTTTTCTTTCTCTGATGGGTTAATAGTGTTTTCTCCTAACTTATATTCCGTATGAGGCCTTCTTTTACTTACTCCCATTTCCACTACATGACATTTATTTGTGTTAAATTCCATTTTCCACTTCTTGCTCCATTGATCTATCCTATCCAAATCCCTCTGTAATTCCCTACCACTGTTTTCATCTTCTATACGCTTCATGATCTTGGCATCATCTGCAAACATATTCATATATGCATTTATATCCTTTGGCATGTCGTTAATGTATATTAGAAACATTATGGGAGCCAGCACCGCTCCCTGCGGAACTCCACTTGTGACATCTTTCCACGTAGAAAATTTATCTCTGATAGTAGTCCTCATCTGTCTCCCTGAAAGATAGTCCTCCATCCAATTTAACAAACTACCCTGAATCCCTCCATACTCTTTTAATTTCCACTTCAGCCTGCTATGCGATACTCTGTCAAAAGCTTTCTTCATGTCAATATATACGCAATCCACCCATCCATCTCTCTCTTGTAATATGTCAACCACTCTGTCATAAAAACTGAGTAGATTTGTAACACATGAGGTACCCTCCCTGAATCCAAATTGCCTGTTAGATAGTAGATTATTCTTTTCCAAGTAAATCATCCATCTTTTCTTAATTATTTTCTCACAGATTTTGCACACTATACTAGTAAGTGACACAGGTCGATAATTCAATGGATGTTCCCTGTTCCCACCTTTATAAATCGGTACAATGTTGGCTCTCTTCCAGTCCATTGGTAATTTTCCCACTTCCAGAGAGTATTTCATTATCTCATATAAGGGTTTCACTAGTTCGTCAGCACATTCTTTCAAAATCCATCCCGCTACATTGTCAGGTCCCACTGCTTTTTTCACATCTAGTCCTTTCATTATTTCTACTAGCTCCTCTGGGAGAAAATTAATCTCTCCCAGTTTATCACCAATTTCACCTACCGGTACTTCTTCAAAGTTATCATCTTTAGTATATACTGAGTGTAGTGTATTGTTCATAATTTCACACATATTCTGGTCGTCATCATAAGTGGTCCCCTCAACCTTCAACCTGACTATTCTATCCCTTACCTTCATTTTACTATTTATAAACCCATAGAACAGCTTAGGATCACTCTTACATTTTTTCACAATGTTCTTCTCATATTCTCTGGCTTCTTGTCTCCTGATTGCAGCATATACATTTCTTAATCTCTTGTATCTGTTCCAAGTTTCTCTATTACACCTTTTTCTAGCTGCCTTCCACGCTTGGTCTCTCTTTTCCTTGGCTTTCCTACATTTTTCATTAAACCAATCCTTTTCCTTCGCTGACCTATTACCTTGTTTAGGGACATATTTATTAACTCCTTCTTCATATATTGTTTTAAATACTCCATACTTCTCGTCTACACTATTTCTCTGATGTATTTCACTCCAGTCAACATCTCTAAAGTATTGTCTCAGTGATTGGTAGTCTCCTTTTGCATAGTCAAACCTAGTTTCCTTGTGCTCCTCCCTCTCCTCCATATTGGAATAACCCAATAGGATTTCTATATCCATTACAACGTGATCGCTCTTGCCTAAAGGTGGTAAGTATTTTATATCAGAAATTACATCTGGGTCTCTAGTAAACATTAGGTCCAATCTGGATGCTTCATCATTTCCCCTTCTTCTTGTATTTTCCTTTATATTTTGCACTAATAAATTTTCTGTTACCATATCCAGTAGCCTATACCCCCACGAGTTCACGTTGCTACCAGCTTCTCTCTGCTCCCAATCCACCTCTTTACAGTTGAAGTCCCCTACTATAATTAATTCATTGTTTCTACGAGTTAATTTTTCAATACAAATAATCATCTCATCTTTGATAAATTTGTATTCCTCCTCTTCCCAAGCCCCTGTGTAGGGCGGCATGTAGGCCACTACAATATCCGCCTTTTGATTGTCATCATCTGTCAATTCTACTGCTAATATTTCCGCTTTACTATTATTCAGATCAATCATTCTTGTTTTCAATTTATTATGTGTAAGAATTAGCACCCCTCCCCCCATCTTGTCTTCTCTATCCCTTCTCCAGATATTATAGTTGTTCCATCCCATTCCCTCCAAACTTATCCCTTTATTTAGTTTAGTTTCACATAGACACAATATTAAGGGCTCTTCCTGTCTGATGTAATCATTTATTTCTAATTTCTTTGATAGCAGCCCATCCACATTGCTATAGACCATCTTGCACCTGTTGCTCTTACCATTATGATTGATATTCCCTGTCTTTATCCTACTATTTCCCCTTCCTGTTGCACCTCTCCCTCCAATCCTTCTTCCTGTACCACCACTTCTTTTCTCCCCCCCTCCGCCCCTATCCTCTCCCCCTTCTTCAGGTGCCACTTCCTTACTTTCCCATCCATGTTTCTGTAGAAAAAAAAGCCCTTCTCCACTTCTGATCTATTATCGTTCTTTTCTTTGACTTCTCTATTTATTTCTCTAAATTTTTCCCTCTCTTCCGCATTTAAATCTTTCCTTAGTTTAACATTTCTGTATTCCCCCTCCTGACTTAACTTCCAGCTGGATCTGAGTACCTCCTCTGCTACTTTGGTTGACTTAAATCTAATCTTCATTGGCCTCATTTCTCCTTTCTTGTATTTCCCTAGTCTCCAACAATCCTCTACCTCTCTCTTCCATCCCCTTATCTGTCTATCTATCACATCAATCATCTTCTCAACTTTCTTCATCTCCACACCCTTTCTGTTTCTATCTAATATTTCCCCTTCTACATCTCCAAACATAATTACACATCTCTTCTTATCAATAATATCACTGACCTGTTTCTCATTTTGTCTGATGGCATTAACTACCCTCTTGTTCAGGTTCTCCTCCTGCTGTCCCTTTTGCTCCTCAATAATTGCTTTTAGTTGTACCTCTGCTTCACCCACTCGATCACCCCAGACATTTTTCATTTGAGATACCTCTTCCTCCATTTTTTGTGTCCTGTCCTGATTTGTTTCCACTCCTTGTTTTAGCCTAGCATTCTCCTCCCTCAATTCACACAAATTGTGTGTGTGTGTGTGTGTGTGTGTGTGTGTGTGTGTGTGTGTGTGTGTGTGTCTGTCTCTGTCTGTCTCTGTCTGTCTGTCTGTCTGTCTGTCTGTCTGTCTGTCTGTCTGTCTGTCTGTCTGTCTGTCTGTCTGTGTGTGTGTGTACTTACACTAGTTGTACTTACACTAGTTGTATTTGCGGGAGTGAGCATGCTCGTTAATTCCCGCCTCCTAAGATATGTTTGTCATACCGTGCTTTGAAACTAAGCACTGATGGTGCAGACACTACTTCGGCTGGCAATTTGTTCCACCCACTAATCGAGTTGGTAGGAAATCTTTTACTTTTCAGATCAGATTTACTATTTAGCACTTTTAGTTTGTAGCTGTGACCTCTTGTCCTCTCACCTCCATCCCTCTCTATGAAGTTTTCTTGGTCGATTTTGTCAATACCTCTAACACATTTATATATCTGAATTTGCTGTCCTCGTTTCCTTCTCTGTTCCAGTGTAGGTAGATTCAATCTCTCGAGCCTCTCTTGGTACTCCAAATTTTCCAAACCTGGGATCATCCTCGTAGCTGCTCTCTGTACCCTCTCAATTTTGTGGATATGTTTCTTCAAGTGAGGGGACCACACTACAGATGCATATTCCATCCTGGGTCTTATTATTGCCGTTATTATTTGTTTCATGGTGTTTTCATTAAGATAATTGAAAGACATCCTAATATTTGCCAATAATGCCAGTGATTCTCTCACTATCTTATTTACGTGGCTTTCTGGAGACATGTTATCCCTAAATTCTATCCCCAAGTCTTTTTCTTTTTCTGCTTTGGGAATCACTTCGTTTCCTAGTTTATAATCTTTTCTAGGTCTGTACTTGCTTTTACCCATTTCTAGAGTCTTACATTTCCCTGCATTGAACTCCATATTCCATTTGATGCTCCATTCATGGATCTTTTGCAAATCTGCTTGGAGCTCAAGGCAATCCTCCTGGGTTCTGATCGTTTTAAGCAGCTTAGCATCGTCCGCAAACATACTCATGTAGCTTGTTAGTCCCTCAGGCAAGTCATTTACAAATATTAGAAACATGATTGGGGCTAGAACAGATCCTTGTGGTACCCCACTCGTAATTTGAGTCCAGTTTGACGATTTCCCCCTTACTGTTGTTCTCATCTGTCTTCCGCTAAGGTAGCTCTCCATCCATTTCAGCAGTTTGTCTCCTACTTTTCCCTCATGTTTTAATTTCCATAGCAATCTCTTGTGTGGAACTTTGTCAAATGCCTTTTTAAAGTCTAGGTAGGCACAGTCTACCCATCCTTCCCTCTTGTCCACTGTGTCTATTACTCTAGAGTAAAAACTCAACAAGTTGCTTATACATGATCTGCCACCTCTGAATCCAAATTGTCGGTCAGTAATTAATCTTTTGGATTCCAGGTATTTCACCCATTTGTCCCTTATTAATCCTTCCAGAATCTTCATGAGGATGCTCAATAGTGATACAGGTCTATAGTTCAGTGGTTTATCTCTGCTTCCTCCCTTAAATATAGGAATAATGTTTGCTCTTTTCCATTCTGTAGGTACTATCCCTGTGTCCAATGATTTGGTCATTATGTCATATAACGGTATACTCAGTTCCATAGCATTTTCTTTAATAATCCAGCCTCCGTCCGGTCCAGCGGCTTTGTTTGGATCCACCTTACTCATTTTGTCTATGAGCTCTGGTCTGTTAAATGTTACTTCTGGCATTTCCTCTGTACCTATCTCATTGGTTTCTGGTGCAATGAATTCTCCTTCTTTTGTAAATACTGATGCAAAATTTCTATTTAGTTCTTCCGCAATCTCCGTATCCTCTTCTATGATTCTGTTTCCACTTTTAATCTTAACGATCGTGGCTTTTATCTTCCTTTTGCCGTTTACAAACTTGAAAAACATTTTTGGATTCTTTTCATAGTTCTCCACTATCCCTTTCTCATGGTTTGCCTCTGACCTCCTCCTCATTTCTGTGTATTTGTTTCTCTCCTCTTTATACTTTTGCCTGTTATCTTCCGAATCCCAGTTTCTCATCTTTTTCCAGGCTTTGTTTTTTGCTTCCTGTGCTTGCCTACATTCGCGGTTAAACCATACTTTGCGATTACTTTTTTTCCTTTTATTAATGTACTTAGGGACAAAAGTTTTTATACCAGTATCATAGATCTCCATGAATGCCTTGAGTTTTTTGTCTACCTCACTTTCAGATAACACCTGATCCCAATTTTGTGATTTGAAAAAATCCCGTAGTCCTACGAAATCGGTTCTGGAATACATCCAGTGATTTTCCTTGTGTTTTTCCCTTCCCTTGGGTAGATTATACTTCAATAGTAAGTCTATGTCTAGAACTGCATGGTCGCTTTTTCCTAGTGGGCATAGGTACTGAATACTTTGAACCTCCTCCTCCCTTCTTGTGAATAGAAGGTCCAATCTAGCTGGTTGATCACTTCCCCTTACTCTTGTTGACTCTTTTACATGTTGGTATATAGAATTTTCCATGGCCATACTTAAAAATTCATAGCCCCAACTTTCCTCCTGCTCCGGCTTCAAGATCTTCCCAATTCACTTCCTTGCAGTTAAAGTCCCCACACATGACTATTTCATTCTTTGAAGCCAAGATATTTCCTAGCACACTAATTGTTTCCTTACGCATTAGGCTATGCTCCTCCTTACCCCATGTCTTCGTCTTGTGTGTGTGTGTGTGTGTGTGTGTGTGTGTGTGTGTGTGTGTGTGTGTGTGTGTGTGTGTGTGTGTGTGTGTGTGTGGTGTGTGTGTGTGTGTGTGTTGTTTGTGTGTGTGTGTGTGTGTGTGTGTGTGTGTGAGGGTTGTGTGTGTGTGTGTGTGTATGTTTGAGATGGTTGTGTGTGTGTTGTGTGTGTGTGTGTGTGTGTGTGTGTGTGTGTGTGTGTGTGTGTGTGTGTGTGTGTGTGTTGTGCGTGCGTGCTGGTGCGTGCGTGCGTTGCGTGCGTGCGTTGCGTGCGTGCGTGCGTGCGTGTGCGTGCGTGCGTGCGTGCGTGCGTGCGTGAGCGTGCGCGTGCGTGTGGTGCGTGCGTGCGTGCGTGCGTGCGTGCGTGCGTGCGTGCGTGCGTGCGTGCGTGCGCGCGCGCGCGCGCGCGCACACTAGTTGTATTTGCGGGAGTGAGCATGCTCGTTAATTCCCGCCTCCTAAGATATGTTTGTCATACCGTGCTTTGAAACTATGCACTGATGGTGCAGACACTACTTCGGCTGGCAATTTGTTCCACCCACTAATCGAGTTGGTAGGAAATCTTTTACTTTTCAGATCAGATTTACTATTTAGCACTTTTAGTTTGTAGCTGTGACCTCTTGTCCTCTCACCTCCATCCCTCTCTATGAAGTTTTCTTGGTCGATTTTGTCAATACCTCTAACACATTTATATATCTGAATTTGCTGTCCTCGTTTCCTTCTCTGTTCCAGTGTAGGTAGATTCAATCTCTCGAGCCTCTCTTGGTACTCCAAATTTTCCAAACCTGGGATCATCCTCGTAGCTGCTCTCTGTACCCTCTCAATTTTGTGGATATGTTTCTTCAAGTGAGGGGACCACACTACAGATGCATATTCCATCCTGGGTCTTATTATTGCCGTTATTATTTGTTTCATGGTGTTTTCATTAAGATAATTGAAAGACATCCTAATATTTGCCAATAATGCCAGTGATTCTCTCACTATCTTATTTACGTGGCTTTCTGGAGACATGTTATCCCTAAATTCTATCCCCAAGTCTTTTTTTTTTTCTGCTTTGGGAATCACTTCGTTTCCTAGTTTATAATCTTTTCTAGGTCTATACTTGCTTTTACCCATTTCTAGAGTCTTACATTTCCCTGCATTGAACTCCATATTCCATTTGATGCTCCATTCATGGATCTTTTGCAAATCTGCTTGGAGCTCAAGGCAATCCTCCTGGGTTCTGATCGTTTTAAGCAGCTTAGCATCGTCCGCAAACATACTCATGTAGCTTGTTAGTCCCTCAGGCAAGTCATTTACAAATATTAGAAACATGATTGGGGCTAGAACAGATCCTTGTGGTACCCCACTCGTAATTTGAGTCCAGTTTGACGATTTCCCCCTTACTGTTGTTCTCATCTGTCTTCCGCTAAGGTAGCTCTCCATCCATTTCAGCAGTTTGTCTCCTACTTTTCCCTCATGTTTTAATTTCCACAGCAATCTCTTGTGTGGAACTTTGTCAAATGCCTTTTTAAAGTCTAGGTAGGCACAGTCTACCCATCCTTCCCTCTTGTCCACTGTGTCTATTACTCTAGAGTAAAAACTCAACAAGTTGCTTATACATGATCTGCCACCTCTGAATCCAAATTGTCGGTCAGTAATTAATCTTTTGGATTCCAGGTATTTCACCCATTTGTCCCTTATTAATCCTTCCAGAATCTTCATGAGGATGCTCAATAGTGATACAGGTCTATAGTTCAGTGGTTTATCTCTGCTTCCTCCCTTAAATATAGGAATAATGTTTGCTCTTTTCCATTCTGTAGGTACTATCCCTGTGTCCAATGATTTGGTCATTATGTCATATAACGGTATACTCAGTTCCATAGCATTTTCTTTAATAATCCAGCCTGATACTCCGTCCGGTCCAGCGGCTTTGTTTGGATCCACCTTACTCATTTTGTCTATGAGCTCTGGTGTATTTACCTATTTGTAGTATACAGGAGTTGAGCTTTTTAGGCTCGTATTGTCCCGCTTCCTGAGTTACAATTATCTAACTTTGCCTTAAAAATATGAATGTTTTTTGGCACACACCACTTCCTCTTCCAACTGATTCCACTTACTTATACTTCTGTAAGGGAAACTATACTTTCTCACATCTCCTTTACATCTTCCTTTCATTAATTTATATCTATGCCCCCTAGTTCTACCATTATCTTTCACAATATAACCCTTCTTGTCCACCTTTTCGAGTCCTCTCACACATTTGTACATCATAATCATATCGCCTCTCTCCCTCCTATCCATTAGAGATGGTAAATCTAATTTCTTTAATCTCTCCTCATATGGTAATTCTCTCAGTTCTGGTATCATCCTAGTTGCAGCTCTCTGAACCTTCTCCAGCTTCTTTATATGCTTTTTTAGATGTGGTGCCCACACCACTGCCGCATACTCCAGTCTTGGTCTCACCAATGTTTTTATTATTTTCTCCAGCATCTCCTCGTTTATATAGTTAAAGGCTATTTTTATTCTGTTTAGCAGTCCATATGTTTCTCCCACTATCTTATTAATATGATTCTCAGGTGAAAGATCACTCCTAACAGTTATCCCTAAGTCCTTTTCTTTCTCTGATGGGTTAATAGTGTTTTCTCCTAACTTATATTCCGTATGAGGCCTTCTTTTACTTACTCCCATTTCCACTACATGACATTTATTTGTGTTAAATTCCATTTTCCACTTTTTGCTCCATTGATCTATCCTATCCAAATCCCTCTGTAATTCCCTGCCACTGTTTTCATCTTCTATACGCTTCATGATCTTGGCATCATCTGCAAACATATTCATATATGCATTTATATCCTTTGGCATGTCGTTAATGTATATTAGAAACATTATGGGAGCCAACACCGCTCCCTGCGGAACTCCACTTGTGACATCTTTCCACGTAGAAAATTTATCTCTGATAGTAGTCCTCATCTGTCTCCCTGAAAGATAGTCCTCCATCCAATTTAACAAACTACCCTGAATCCCTCCATACTCTTTTAATTTCCACTTCAGCCTGCTATGCGATACTCTGTCAAAAGCTTTCTTCATGTCAATATATACGCAATCCACCCATCCATCTCTCTCTTGTAATATGTCAACCACTCTGTCATAAAAACTGAGTAGATTTGTAACACATGAGGTACCCTCCCTGAATCCAAATTGCCTGTTAGATAGTAGATTATTCTTTTCCAAGTAAATCATCCATCTTTTCTTAATTATTTTCTCACAGATTTTGCACACTATACTAGTAAGTGACACAGGTCGATAATTCAATGGATGTTCCCTGTTCCCACCTTTATAAATCGGTACAATGTTGGCTCTCTTCCAGTCCATTGGTAATTTTCCCACTTCCAGAGAGTATTTCATTATCTCATATAAGGGTTTCACTAGTTCGTCAGCACATTCTTTCAAAATCCATCCCGCTACATTGTCAGGTCCCACTGCTTTTTTCACATCTAGTCCTTTCATTATTTCTACTAGCTCCTCTGGGAGAAAATTAATCTCTCCCAGTTTTTCACCAATTTCACCTACCGGTACTTCTTCAAAGTTATCATCTTTAGTATATACTGAGTGTAGTGTATTGTTCATAATTTCACACATATTCTGGTCGTCATCATAAGTGGTCCCCTCAACCTTCAACCTGACTATTCTATCCCTTACCTTCATTTTACTATTTATAAACCTATTGAACAGCTTAGGATCACTCTTACATTTTTTCACAATGTTCTTCTCATATTCTCTGGCTTCTTGTCTCCTGATTGCAGCATATACATTTCTTAATCTCTTGTATCTGTTCCAAGTTTCTCTATTACACCTTTTTCTAGCTGCCTTCCACGCTTGGTCTCTCTTTTCCTTGGCTTTCCTACATTTTTCATTAAACCAATCCTTTTCCTTCGCTGACCTATTACCTTGTTTAGGGACATATTTATTAACTCCTTCTTCATATATTGTTTTAAATACTCCATACTTCTCGTCTACACTATTTCTCCGATGTATTTCACTCCAGTCAACATCTCTAAAGTATTGTCTCAGTGATTGGTAGTCTCCTTTTGCATAGTCAAACCTAGTTTCCTTGTGCTCCTCCCTCTCCTCCATATTGGAGTGTGGATTATGTGTGTGTGTGTGTATTTACCTATTTGTATTTACCTATTTGTAGTATACAGGAGTTGAGCTTTTTAGGCTCGTATTGTCCCGCTTCCTGAGTTACAATTATCTAACTTTGCCTTAAAAATATGAATGTTTTTGGCACACACCACTTCCTCTTCCAACTGATTCCACTTACTTATACTTCTGTAAGGGAAACTATACTTTCTCACATCTCCTTTACATCTTCCTTTCATTAGTTTATATCTATGCCCCCTAGTTCTACCATTATCTTTCACAATATAACCCTTCTTGTCCACCTTTTCGAGTCCTCTCACACATTTGTACATCATAATCATATCGCCTCTCTCCCTCCTATCCATTAGAGATGGTAAATCTAATTTCTTTAATCTCTCCTCATATGGTAATTCTCTCAGTTCTGGTATCATCCTAGTTGCAGCTCTCTGAACCTTCTCCAGCTTCTTTATATGCTTTTTTAGATGTGGTGCCCACACCACTGCCGCATACTCCAGTCTTGGTCTCACCAATGTTTTTATTATTTTCTCCAGCATCTCCTCGTTTATATAGTTAAAGGCTATTTTTATTCTGTTTAGCAGTCCATATGTTTCTCCCACTATCTTATTAATATGATTCTCAGGTGAAAGATCACTCCTAACAGTTATCCCTAAGTCCTTTTCTTTCTCTGATGGGTTAATAGTGTTTTCTCCTAACTTATATGTGTGTGTGTGTGTGTGTGTGTGTGTGTGTGTGTGTGTGTGTGTTACTCACTTAGTTACTTGTTCGTCAAGGGGAATCCACGCAATGCGAGCTAAGCTCATTATTATCGCGCCTCCTTAACTGGGAATGTATTGCGTGAAATGCATGTTAAGTGTTTTATGTACTGTTGGAATGGCTGTGGATGTGTGTGTAGTCTGTATTTAGCCAATTGGCGACATCGGAAACGAAGGCTTAGGGTGGATCTGTTTGGTACCATTCTCACTATAGACGGTACCGTCTCGCCCGAAGGCTTAGGTAGCCATCAGCTTAGGTGAACCATATGATACCCATCTCGCCTTGTACCATTTTTGCCAACCCCAGATGGGACGTCACAACGTCGTCCACTTATTCCAGGTACCTATTTACAGCTAGGTGAACTGAGGCTAACACATGAAAGGAGACAAGCCCAATTTGTCTCCGCCCGGTCTGGGATTGAACCCCCGACCCCTCGTGTGTGAGACGAGAGCTCTACCTACTAGGCTACGGGCTGTGTGTGTGTGTGTGTGTGTGTGTGTGTGTGTGTGTTGTGTGTGTGTGTGTGTGTGTGTGTGTGTGTGTGTGTGTGTGTGTGTGTGTGTGTGTGTGTGTGAGAGAGAGAGAGATGAGAGAGAGAGAGAGAGAGGCGAGAGAGAGAGAGAGGCGAGAGAGAGAGAGAGAGAGAGAGAGAGAGAGAGAGAGAGAGAGGGAGAGCGGAGAGAGAGAAGAGAGAGGAGAGAGAGAGAGAGAGAGAGGAGAGAGTGTGTAAGGGAGAGAGAGAGAGAGGGAGAGAGAGAGAGATGAGTGAAGAGAGAGAGGAGAGAGAGAGAGAGAGAGAGAGAGAGAGAGAGAGAGAGAGAGAGAGAGAGAGAGAGAGAGAGAGAGAGAGAGAGAGAGAGAGAGAGCCTGCCTGCCTGCCTGAGCCTTCTATTATTATACAAACAAATAATGATAGCAATATTATCGTATATAGCGGCCAGCTTGTGCGAGTACTGCCTGTGTGCCCTGGCTGTGGTAGCGCAGGTTGGGGTGGCGCCTGCCTAGACACCACGGGTCTCTGCTAGACACGGGCTTGGGACGGGAGTGCAAACTAGACAGGTGCCACATACCTAATATTTTGTCGCAAAACGTAGTTGGGCTACTGTACCTCTCAACTCCATCTTTCCACCTCACTCTCGGTGTGCCTCTCCCTCTCTGTCCTTCCACCTCACTCTCGTACACTCTCTTAGTCGTTCTCTCGCTTCCCATTCGTTCCACACGACCGAACCATCTCAAGGTGATCCTTTTCACTCTTTCCAGCACATCCACACCACACTGCTCTCTTACTTCCTCATTCATCTGTATATTCCGCCATGTAAGTCCACATGCACTTATCAAGTAACTCATTTCCACCCCTCTCACTCCTGATTTGTGCCTCTCCAACAACATCCATGCATTATTCCTGTATGTCAATGTCGGGATTACCACACTATCATGTAATTACTTTTTTATTTCCATGTTGACCACCCTGTCCCTATTACTTGTCACTACTTTCAGTATTCCTACAACCCTCTTCCCCTGTTGCACCCTCTCCCACACTTAATCCTCCATACTCCCATCTTTACTCATTACACTGCCCAAATACCTGAATGAGCTGACATTCTCCATAACCTGACCATTCAACCTCACCTCACACGCTGGCCCGGGCAGCATGTTAAAATGACACCGCGGCAGATGGGCAGGAACCCGGGTGTCCTGTTAAAATCTGTAAGCTTGAAAGCCTATTCAGCTTGGTCTGAACGCTGTGCGTCCGACACATGTAAACAAAGCCGATCGTTGCGTCACCGCACCTCCGAAAACAGTAAGGAGACGTCGGATCAATGCTATTGTTGTGACGTCAGACTAAATTAGTGTCTGAAAAGCTCCGATATTGTCAACATCGCGGAAAAATTCGCTCCACTGAAATCGTCATCACAACTGAACCAGTTGACTTACAGAGCTCTACTCAACGCCAGTCTACAGATTGGAAACCGCACTACGTTTATAGATGCGTGGGAAATTTCTAGCAGTTAAAATAACAAAGATACGGTAGCCTAGGCCTAGACGTTTTACGGCCAGATCGCCCGGATACGACCTCCGTCCTTTGGAAAGGCAGCCCGGGTCACGAGGGTTAAACTAATTTAGGAAAAAAAAAAAAAAACACTGACTGCACCCCTTTCAAAGACCATGACCTTACTCTTCTCCGCATTTACCTTCAGGTTCCGTTTGTCACACATGGTTTCAAATATATTCACCAAACCCTGTAACTCCCACTCATTATCACTCATTAGAACTGTATCGTCAGCAAACAGCAGTACAGGCAACTTCCACTCATTTCCTTCCCTTATCAGGGGTACACCAACATCCACTGCTCTTCCTTGAATTTCGTTCTTGACACCATCCATATACTGTATATATATATTGAACAACCATGGGGATTTCAAATATCCTTGCTTTACCCCAACATTCAGATTAACCCTCCAGCACCGGTTACGCATTCTATAATATATCCCCGAAATCCGGGTGATTTGGCCAAAAAACTTCTACGCCTAGGCTACCGTATCTTTGTTATTTTAACTGCTACTACATTCCCACGCATCTCCAAGCGTAGATGTGTTTCGTACCTGTAGACTCGCATTGAGTAGAGCTCTCTAAGTCAACTGGTTCAGTTGTGATGACGATTTCCGTGGAGCGCATTTTTCCGCGATTTTAGCCATATGAGACACTTTTCACTACTGAAACAACAACACAGAGAGATGGTGAGGGAGGAGCAGGAGATTGTGGAAGGGGGGGGGGAGGAGAATAGAACTAGCAGGGAGTGTGGAGGTAGGTCAGGGAAGGGATGGAGGAGGAGGTGAACCTAATAGGAGGCAGAGAGGGAAGAGAAACAAGGAGGAGGATTCCAATATACTGTGCTACTACACTAATATAGATGGAATAAACAGTAAAAAGGTAGAGTTAGATGATATATTAAGAAAGGATCAACCACAGATAGTCTGTTTGACGGAGACAAAGCTGAACCAGGACTTTGACAGCAATATAGTGTTTAGTGAAGGATATAATATATGGAGATATGATAGAAAGGGAAAAAGGGGAGGTTGGTGGCAGTGTTAGTTAAGAACCCTATGACAGCAAAGCAAGTGGAGTTAAATAATGACAAGGCAGAAATAATGGCAGTTGAACTCAATGATATAGAAGGAAAAGAGCTAGACATAGCAGTAGTTTACATGCCACCAAAGACCAGAGCATGGAGGGAGTTAGAGTTTGAGGAGATGGTCGAGGATATGATTCAGTCGTTGAGAAGATTGCTTTTAAGAAAGAATAGATTGATCTTGGTGGGAGATTTCAACTGTGGTGAGGTTAATTGGGAATCGGGAGATGCAGGGCCAAATCAGAGATCTTGGGGAAGTCGGCTATTAGAGTTGGTTACGGATATTGTACTTGCACAACATGTGAAGGAGAATACAGTATGGCCTGCCAATACGCGAGAATATGGGCGACACACGAGGGCGCGGAATGGAAATTCGCGTATTAGCAATAGAGTATTATATGGGAATAAATCGATATGGGCGGCACTGACTCCAAGTTGTCTACTTTAGGCCTATTTATCTCCGTCAATTGCCACAAAAGGTACATATATGTATACATAAACATCCAAATCATAAGAAAATATAACAATAATAATAAACTCACCTTAAAATTAACAGTACAGTACAGTACTGTAGATATGAAGGGTGGGGGCTCCGAGACAGGCCCCCTCCGAGGCAGGGCGAGTTCAGCTAATGTGCCCCGGCCCCGGCATCATCATCGTCCGACGAACTAACTGTATCCCTGGCATCTAGCACTCTGTTGAGGGCCAGGCGCCTTTGCTCCACCTGAACCTCCCTCATGAAGCCACCAAAATCATCGTCGGGCATGTCAACCTGAGCAGCCGAGCCTGCCGAGGTCGAAGGTTGGGGTTCGTCATCATCTTCTTGTCGAGGTTCTTGGCGGGCAAGGAATCTTGTCATTAAAGTTTGTCTCCTCTTGTTGACTTCCTGATGATGTTTGTCAGAATAAAAGCGGAAAGCACTGTCAACGCCCAGCAGGACTTCATGTGTTCTCACAGGGCACTGCTCCAGCGACCGAAATCCTTCCTTGAGTTGGTCAACTAAAGCCAAGATTTCGCTCAGTATACCTACAGACAGATCCATGTTAGCAGGTGCAGGGGCTGGTTCAACGTCGTTGTTCGGTTGTCGTGCTTGATGTGCTTGATCTTCGGCATCAATCTGCTCAATTGTGTCACCTTGAGTCTATTGTTCACCTGCCTCAATAACCTCACGAATCTCCTCGGCTGTCACTGCGCGGGCCGCTTGAACTGCCTCTGCCTCTGCCTCGGTGACTGACTGGACTTTGTTGGCCTTGGGAGCACATAAATGTGGAGTAAGTTCTCGCCAGGCATGATTAATTGTGGCATCATTTATATCAGCCCATGCTAGAAGAAGGAAGTCGATTGCGTGTTTGATGGTAAAAACACGCCAGAAGTGTGTCACGGTCATCTCTGTGGTGCCTGGGGTGCCTCTGCTGCCGCTGCCTGGGGTGCCTCTGCCTGTGGTGCCGGGGGTGCCTCTGCTGCCGCTGCCTGGGGTGCCTGGGGTGCCTGCTCCTCATCAGACGATGATGCGAACTCCTGCTGCATAGCCAAAATCTCTTCATTGCTCTCTGTCTTCTGGCGTAGATAATTGTAGAGTCGTGTCTGGTAAAAGAGCTTCACATTCGATATGACTTCTTGGTCCAGTGGCTGTATGAGAGATGTTGTTTTTGGTGGCATGAAAACAATATGTACGTCGGGATGTAGAGTCTCTAAATAGTGTGGGTGGCAAGGGGTGTTGTCCATCAATAACAGGGCCTTGAAAGGTAGGCCTAGTTGTTGGCATTTGAGGCGGGCGTCAGGAACAAATTGCTTGACAAGCCAGTCAGACATAATGGCACTAGTCATCCACCCATTAGCGCTCTTGTACCAATAAGTTCCAGTGTCATTCATGTTGCGCAGGTTCTTGTAACATCTAGGGTGGGCAGCTGTGTGCACCACTACAGGCCTCATCTTGTGGCTGCCGGAAAGGTTCACAGTAAACATGACAGTGAACCTTGACTTGTCTATCTTGCGGCCCCTTGCCTGTTTCACAGATTTGGCAAGATATGTAGACTTTGGCATACACTTGTATTGCAAGCCACTTTCATCCACATTATAAATCTGATCCTTTGTGTAGCCACCATCCTCGATTATGGTCTTCAACACCCCAGGAAATGTGTTGGCTGCCACCACATCTGCAGACCCACGTTCTCCGGTCACCTTGATGTTCCTTAGGTCCTTCCGTTTCATGAAGCCATGGAGCCAACCGTTGGATGCCTTAAAATGAAAATTCTGGCCAGACTTTGTCCTAGCACTTGCGGTGGTGTAGAAGAGTTTAGCCTGCTGTTTGATATAGGCCTTATCCACCGGGACTTGCTCACAGTGTTTGCGGGCTAGGAATGCTGCCAGGTATCGCTCCATGACCACCATAGCTGGATTGTTGCTCCTGCAACGTTGGTCCATCATGGCAGCACCATAGGACTTCACGATGGTGTTGATCTTTTCTCGGTTAGCCCAGATCGTTCTAACTGTCGATTCCGCAAAACCCATTGCTCGACCGATGGCTGAGTTTCCTTCTCCTTTTCCTTTTCTTTTGATGACCTCCAGCTTCATTTGGTGGGTGATAAGTTTGTTCTTGTGAGGGGGCATGATGATGGGGGCAAAAAACTAATATATCACTGCACACGAGTCGGACTGCTGTTGCGCGAGCGTGGACTGAGGGTAGACTGGCGTATCCCACAATGCCCTGCCTGCCTACGTAGGCAGTTAAGTACGTTGTTAAGAAGGCAAACAAAATAATTGGCTTTATAGGCAGGTCATTTGAGCATAAATCCAAAGAAGTTATCCTAACCCTTTACAATTCCTTAGTCCGCCCTCTTCTGGAATACTGCGTTCAATCCTGGTGCCCTTATTACCAAAAAGATATAAACAAGCTAGAACGAGTTCAACGTAGAGTTACCAAAATGATACCTAGCCTAAAGAACAAACCATACGAAGAGCGTCTTAGAGAATTAAATCTATTTCCTTTAACCCAGCGCAGATTAAGAGGTGACTTAATTCAAGTGTTCAAAATCATCAAAGGCATCGACAATATGAACTCTAGTAAGTACTTCACTATCGACCAATCTAATTACAGTCTGGCCTGCCAATACGCGAGAATATGGGCGACACGCGAGGGCGCGGAATGAAAATTCGCGTATTAGCAATAGAGTATTATATGGGAATAAACCGATATGGGCGGCACTGACTCCAAGTTGTCTACTTTAGGCCTATTTATCTCCGTCAATTGCCACAAAAGGTACATATATGTATACATAAACATCCAAATCATAAGAAAATATAACAATAATAATAAACTCACCTTAAAATTAACAGTAAATGTCCAACACGAGTCGGACAGCTGTTGCGCGAGCGTGGACTGAGGGTAGACTGGCGTATCCCACAATGCCCTGCGTGCCTACGTAACTGGCGCGGAATGGTGGGGGGCCTCGCGTATTAGCTGAACTCCCCGGAATTGCCCTTATATCGGGCCCGGATTCGCGTTTTAAAGGTACATCACGCGTTTTGAAAGTTTTGGGCATGATTCGACCCCCTCCTCGCGTATAAGGTGAATCGCGTATTAAAAGCTCGCGTATTGGCAGGTCAGACTGTACACGCGGGGAAACGGTTGCAAAATTATTGGTAAATCTTTTAACTCACACGAATCTAAGAATTTCTTCTTCAATCGAGTTGTCAACTTGTGGAACGGGCTTCCCCGAAACGTTATAGACTGCATCACCGTTGATTCATTTAAACTCCGCCTAGACAAATATCTCGCATCAAACCCGCGACTGACTGCGTTTGTAAATGAATAACTTTATTTTATCCCCCCCTCAGTTACTAACCCATCTGTCCCCTACTAACTTCCTAATCCTGCCACGGACATTAGTTCCAGGGCAGTAATTCCCTTTCCAATCTAAACCACTGTTTGGACACTTGATCCTCAGTGTTTTGGAGGACAAGCAACCTAGAAGGGTCACTAGATCTGTTGTTGCTTGATTTCCTTTGTACTCCTTTGTACTCCTTTGTAACTGGCGTCCCTGCGCAGATGGATGCGTGGAATGGTGGGGGGCCTCGTGTATTAGCTGAACTCCCCGGAATTGCCCTTGTATCGGCCCCGGATTCGCGTTTTAAAGGTACATCACGCGTTTTGAAAGTTTTGGGTATGATTCGACCCCCTCCTCGTGTATAAGGTGCATCGCGTATTAAAAGATCGCGTATTGGCAGGCCATACTGTACTAGAATGAGGCGTAATAACGAACCTTCTAAACTCGATCTGATTTTTACAAAAGATCCTCATGAAATTAGTGATATAAACTATCTATGCCCTGTAGGCAAAAGTGATCACCTATTATTGAAATGGAAGTTGATCTCGAGTAATGCCAATAGATTAGACAATAGCTATATAAATAACAGACTAAATTATAGTAAAGCTGATTATGTATCCTTGAAAAGATATTTAGAGGGAGTAGATTGGGATCTTATTTTGAAAGAACAAGATGTACAAGGTAAATATGGTAGGTTCCTCGAAATTTATAGAGAAGGAACCAATCTGTTTGTCCCAAGATACAAAACTGGAAATTTTACTAAGCAGAAAGAATGGTTTAATTTGAAATGCAAAAGAGCTCTGGGTAGGCGTAATGCAGCTTGGGCTAGATTAAGAAGAAGGAACACTGAGAGTAATCGGAATAAATATAAACAGGAGAGGAATAGATATGTTAACATAATTAGGCAAGTTAAAATGAACTATGAGAAGAACATAGTAAATAAATGTGAAAGTGACCCTAAATTGTTTTATAAATATATAAACAGTAAGTTGAAGGTAAAGAAACAAATTACTAAATTAAGAGTAGATGCTAGGACGTATGAAAATGTATCGGACATGTGCGAGGTAATGAATAACAAATTGGGGTCGTTTTTTACTAGAGAGGAAAGTTTTGACGAACCACAGGCGGGAGTACTGGAGAGTGGTCTTAGCAAGATTGAAATAACTAGAGATGAGCTGTTATCTGCGATGAGAGGACTTGAAGTAAGGAAAGCTATGGGACCGGATGAAGTGTCTGCCTGGGTTTTAAAGGAGTGTGCAGAGCAATTAGTGGAGCCAGTGAGGGACATAATTCAAGCTTCCTTGGATAAAGGACAGGTTCCTGTTGAATGGAAAAGAGCTAATATCATTCCGATATACAAGAATGGAAACCCTGAGAACCCTTTAAACTATAGACCAGTTTCACTTACTAGTATTGTATGCAAGATTTGTGAAAAGCTAATTAGGAAGAGATGGATGAAAATGTTGGAGAGAAAGAAGATAATAACGCCAAAGCAATTTGGATTCTTGTGTTACCAGTCTGCTATGTTACTACAGTAGGGTGATAGATGTACTGCAAGAAAGAGGCGGATGGGTGGACTGCATCTACTTAGACCTTTCCAAAGCATTCGATAAGGTACCACATAAGAGATTGTTATCTAAGCTTGAGACGATAGGATGTGTCAGGGGTAGTTTGCTGAAATGGATGGAGAGCTATTTAACAGATAGAGAAATGAGGACCAACATTAGAGGAACTTACTCATCGTGGCGGAAAGTTGAGAGTGGTGTGCCACAGGGATCTGTGTTGGCATCTCTTATGTTCCTTATGTACAGTCCCCGACAGATGAAACAGCAACACCTCGTCCACCCGCTATGTGGTGAGGGGCTCTGCGGATTTGGTAACACTGGCAGGAGGTGGGAGGGATGTGGGTGGGTGGGTGATGAGGGGAGGTATGTGGGGGTTTAGGGAGGAATTGGGAGGGTGAAGAGGCAGCAATCATGGTGTGGCTGGTGGGAGGGGGAGAGCAGACTGTTAAATTTGTTAAATGTAGCATACAGTGATATTGTAGGTGTGTGTAATTTAAAATCCTATGGGAGTAGCATGTTCTATAGGAAAATTTGCTTGTCACTCTGTTCTCCCCTACCCCGTCACTCGTTTGCCCCCTCCCACCAGCCATACCATACATACATACATACATAACATTTTAAGACTGAGTGTTCCACACATAAGTGCAGTTTCAGTCTCTTGTCCTAATGGCGGCGTTCCAGGCAACCCTGTTAAGGGCTGCTTCACTTGTCAAGTTCTTGGATTTGAGATCGGCGCGTATAGTCCAATCCCAGGTCTTCCTCGGTCCACCCCTTGGTGCAGCTCCCTCCACAATCACAGACCTGCATTTTTTCACCCAATTTTGTTCATCCATTCTCTCCACATGTCCATACCATCCCAGTCTACTTGTACGCATCACCTCGCTAATACTCTTTATACCTAAATGTCTCCTCAGCTCAACATTTGTTATTCTATCCTGTAGCCTGGCCCCACACATCCATCTCACCATGATTACTGCCTCTTCACCCTCCCACACTCCCCCCTAAACCCCCCACATCCCTCCCCTCATCATCCACCCACATCCCTCCCACCTCCTGCCAGTGTTACTAAATCCGCAGAGCCCCACACCACACAGCTGGTGGACGGGGTGTTGCTGTTTGATCTGTCCGGAACTGTACGTGAATGACCTGCCGATAGACATAAACTCCTACATGTCAATGTTTGCAGATGATGTAAAAATTATGAGACAAATAAAAAATATAAGTTGTTGTTGTTGTTGTTGTTGTTGTTGTTGTTGTTGTTGTTCCCCAAGCTGCCTGGCCGAACAGCCCCAAGACCCCGAGCAAGGCCAAGGCCATAACTGAGCGCCCCCACAGAACCCTCCCTGCCTACCACAATAAAGCCTGGGTGACCGAAGCCACTCCATGGCGGGGAGCTGAGGAGGGTGCGGAAACGCCCGGGAAACCAAAGCCCCACCCAGGGCCCTGTGCCCCTCAGCAATTATGAAGAGAAAGTTGAGGGGCAAAGGAAAAATGTGACGCTTTGGCTTCCAATCTTGGTAGATTGGGAGGTCAATCCACGGAAAAGATGCCGTCACTTGAGATCTAGGAAATACATAAGTAAAAGGAACAGTCGGAGTAAGCTATGGGTATGGCAGAGATCGCTCAGTTCTCACTCTGATAGACCAGCCCATCACCAGATAATATATAAAATATAAGTAGTTGTGAGGAGCTGCAAGGGGATTTAGATAAAATATACGAATGGAGCACCAAGTGGAAAATGAAATTATAAGTAAATGTCATGTGTTAAATATGGGAAGAAGTGTGAATAGACCAAATTGGGAGTACAGGATGGGAGATAATATAATTGGCAAGGCCGAAAAAGAAAAGGATTTAGGGTTGATTATACTGTACAAGATAACTTGTCGCCAGAGAAACATATTAACAAGCTCTTTAGCGGAATGTATGCAATGGCCGGGAATATGAAAGTTGCTCTGAACTACTTGGATGAGAACATGTTAGCGAAGATTATAAAAAGTATGATTAGACCAAGATTGGAGTATGCTGCAGTGGTGTGGTCCCCGCATCTTAAGAAGCATATTCACAAGTTAGAAAGAATCCAGAGAGCAGTTACTAGATTGGTTCCAAGTCTTAGAGAACTGCCATACGAAAGGAGGCTAGACAAATTAAATTTACCGGGTCTAAGGGAGAGGAGAGAGAGGGGAGACATGATAATGATGTACAAATGCACCCGAGGGCTGGAGAGGCTGGATAGGGAGGATATATTAATTATGGATACAGGAATAACTAGAGGCCACAGCTACAAAGTAAAAGACCTACCTGCAAGAACGATATCAGGAAGTTTAGCTTTCCCTATAGATGTACAGTAGGGTCTTACATAGAACGAGAAATTGGTCGATAAACGAGGTCGTTCTATGTGAATTCGCTCTATGTGAAACACGTACCTTATGGGAATAATTGATATTGGTCGATCGGTCCTCCCGTAGGTACCCTTACATTTACATGTATACTCATTCACACCCATGCATACCAAAACATATATACTGTAAATGATAAGTTATGCATAGAAATGATGAAATAGGCATATTGTTGCTTACCTTAAATCTAATAGGGATGGTATTTTGGTGGCCCAATATGGTCAATGTTCACTGAAAGCGTAAATTTCCGTCAGGAGCGTATGTGTGGGTTCGTCACTGAGGCAAAAAGATGGCGGACTGCCTCGCTCTCCTCCCTCCCTGCCCAGCATCCCAAGCGTCTCAGATGACAGTGACGTCCCAATGCGCAACCTACGTCAAGTTACCTGACATTTTGTACGATATTTCGGCGCTCTATATGAGAACTCCTCGGATTTGCCCTACTTTGATGGCGAAATCGTTCTATATGATCACATTCGTTCCTAACGAACATTTTGGAACAATATATTAGGTCGTTCGTTCTATAAGAGAATCGTTCTATGCGAACACGTTCTAAGTGAAACCCTATTGTATTGACAAATGGAATGGGCTGGAGGAGGAGGTGGTAGGGGCAAGGAACATCCATATTTTCAAGAAAAAATTGGATGAAAGTAGACTGAGAGACGGGACAACACGAGCTTAGCTCAACTCCTGTAAACTACAATTAGGTAAATACACAGCCACACAAAAACAAACGACGCCTCTCCTTCTTGTGTTCGGAGATGCGCGGCATCTGTCCAACCGGCTGTTGTTTATATGCGTCGGACGGACGGCTTTCAAAACAAGCTTACAGGCTTTCAAGCGTCCGGTGCTCAAGAGCCCATCCGTGTTCCTGGGCCTAGTTTGTTATGGGTGCCTCAGAGCCCTTCCAGTTCTGAGGGGTTAAAGAACTCGCTCTGTTCATTCTCCATACGCATTTCCGCCGTTGTACCCTCATACCTGCTCTTCAACGATTTCAACAACTTACCAGCTACTCCGCATATTCTCAATACAGTACTTTCACGGACTTTCACCAAACTTAAGAGCCTTTAGATTTATGAGACACAGTTTAAATTCTATCCTGGCTTTAACCGGAAGCCAGTGCAACTCTGATTACATACATACAACATACATACCTGAAGTCGTCCGAGATACAATTGGAAATTTGACTGAGATAAAATTTGAACAAGTTGAGCTATTAAAATTAATGAAAGAACTGGATGTTAGGAAGGCCATGGGACCCGATTAAATACCGGGATGGGTCTTGAGAGAATGTGCAGAACAACTTGTTAAACCTATTTATGAAATAATACAGTAGCCTACTCACTGGAAGTAGGAAATATACCACTGGACTGGAACAGAGCAAATATAGTACTGATCTATAAAAATTTAGATAAAAAAGACCCACTGAACTACAGGCCAGTGTCCCTCACCAGCATCATCTGCAAGCTAAGTGAAAAAATAATTAGAAAGAGATGGGTTAATTATCTGGAGGAAAAGAACATAATAACTGCTAAACAGTTTGGATTGAAGAAAGGCACATCTTGTGTCACCAATTTGTTGATGTTTCTACGACAATTCAAGAAAGGGATGGTTGGGTCGATTGTATCTATTTAGACTTGAAAAAATCCTTCGACATAGTGCCTCACAAAAGATTGTTATGGAAGCTGAAAACTGAAGGTGGAGTGCAAGGAAAGTTATTAAAATGGATGAGTAGCTATCTACTGGATAGACAAATGAGAACCACAAGCCGAGGAAGGTTTTCCTCATGGGCAAGGATAACAAGTGGAGTACCACAAGGATCAGTATTGGCACCCATTATGTTTTTGATATTCATAAATGACATGCCACATGTAGTAAATACATATATGAACATGTTTGCTGACGATGCAAAAATGATGAAACACATAAAGAACGTAGATAGCTGCAAGGAACTGCCAAGTGACTAGAACAAGCGGTACGACTGGAGCAAGGACTGGAAAATGGAATTTAATGCCAAGAAGTGCCATGTACTGGAGATGGGAAAGAGCAAAAACAGACCTACATGAGAGTTCAAAATAGGGAACGAATTAGTAACTAAGGCAAAGGAGGAGAAAGACCTAGGAATAATCATAACTGAGGACCTCTCACCGGAAAAGCACATAAACAAGATTATTGGAGGAACCTATGCATTATTGACAAACATAAGAGTAACATTCCACTACCTAAATGAAGAAATGTTGACCAAAATAATACTATCTACTATACGGCCCAGGTTAGAGTATGCAGCGGTAGTATGGTCACCACACCTAAAGAAACACATCAACAAATTGGAGAAAGTGCAGAGAGTTGCTACAAAGATGGTGCCAGCACTGAGAGAATTACAGTATTGGTATCAGCGTCAATAGTAATTCTTCAATAGGTGTATTATGGTGGAGTAGTGATATTTCTATCTAAGTCCCAGTATAGAAGTTCCGACCATATTAGGCCGCTGGTCTTACCGGTCGCCAGAATAGGCCGCGGTTATTCCACATTACTCCCCCCTGATACTACTCTCCTTGCCGTGGATTGGGGGCTTCGGGGCCGGCGACTGGAGCTTGATGGGGGAGGGGTGTGGATGTTTCCCTCCCTCTCTCCCCTCGAGCTTTCGTCCTCAGCTTGACTAATTTTGAGTAGTTTTTCATTCCTCATTCTATGTTTTTCCCCTTCTATTCTTATTCTGTCCCATCCGGCCGCCCTCGGCGGCCTATATTTCATGTCTCCCTGGCCTGGCTAGGTGGTTGACTCCTGACCCGTTCTGTCTCTTCGGTTGCTGATGTGGCCGAACTGACTTGATTCCCTTCGGTAATGTGTTTTTTGCTTCTCGATGTGATTTTTTCTACCTTCGACCTGATCTTTCATTCTTCGCCCTGATCACTTCTTCGTTGGTGTTGCGGTGTAGCAGTTCTTGCCTCATCCTTCGGCCCTGCCCTATAAGAGCTCTGATGTGGAGCTCATGTGGTCCGGCTGAACTGATGAAATGGCGAGAAATGTCTGCGTGTCTTCACCTTCCTCGATTTGTTCCCCTACTGCCCTTCCCTATCTATCTTGACTCGTTTAGTTATATATCTTGATCGAATCCTTCAGGCCAGCCCTATGAGAGTTCTTTTGTAGAGCTCAGTGGTCTGGTTAACCCTCCAGCCCCGGCTATGTATTATATATATATTCCTCGAAACCCGGGTGTTTTGGCCGAAAAACGTCTAGGCTAGGCTACCGTATATTCGTTAATCAGACTGCTTCCCGCATTCCCGCGCATCCCCAAGCGTAGCTGTGTTATTTACCTGTAGAATGGCATTAAGTAGAGCTCTCTAAGTCAACTGGTTGAGCTGTGATGATGATTTCATTGGAGATAACTTTATGGCCAAAACAGCCACTTTACACCACTTTTCGATACTTAACAACAACATACAGGCACACACGAACAAGCGACGCTCTCCTTCTTGTGGCCGGAGATGCGGGGCGACGGTCCAGCCGGCTGTTGTTTACATGCGTCGGACCGACGCCTCGCACACGAAGCTCACAGGCTTTCAACCACTGGGCGTTCAAGAGACCATCCGGGTACCTGTTATATGCTTTTTTATGGGCGTTCAAGAGCCCTTCCGTGGTGAGAGGGTTAAACTAATATTAAAAACAAAATATATATATATATATATACCCGGTATATATATATACAGTATATATATATTCCAGATTACTGGAGAACACTCAGGGACTCTCCCACACACCTCTCACGCAACTAGAGGTGTCCCGCATTCACTCCTGGGGCACTTCATCTACCACAATCCAGTCCACATATTGGGACTTAGATAGAATTATCACTACTCCACCATAATACACCTATTGAAGAATTACTACTGACGCTGATACCAATTGTTCCTGTATAATTCAAGATATAACCATTACCCACCTGTTGTTGTTGTTGTTGTTGTTCCCCAAGCTGCCTGGCCGAACAGCCCCAAGGCCCCGAGCAAGGCCAAGGCCATAACCGAGCGACCCCACAGAACCCTCCCTGTCGACCACAATAAAGCCTGGGTGACCGAAGCCACTCCATGGCGGGGAGCTGAGTAGGGTGCAGAAATGCCCGGGAAACCCACCTGTTGCTGTTTGTTCCTGTTCTGACTGCTGTTGATTCTACACCTACTGTACTTATATCAATAAATACCAGGCTGATTTACTTGTGTATATATTCTGACTTCCCATTAGGTCATTAAATAATAATTGGGTGGTGGCAAGCGATAACCGCTACCGTTATTACAAGTATAAGGTTACTAGTGGCTACCAGAAGAAAGCTACTAAGTTATATAGTAACATCCATGCATGTTACATATCACAGAAGTGACAATGATAGCTCCCAAACCGATGTGAATGTGGTCCAAGTGTGGTTCAAGGGGGCTTTGTCAAAGAAAATAATCATGGGAAATGCTTAAGTTTTCAGTTAGCCATACCTCTTATGCATACTGCAATTTTTCACAGGTCAATCGTTTCTTATAATCTTTCCAATAATCCCAAATTAAAGGGCATAGCGCATGGGGTCAGCTATTCTCATTATCATAAATGTTATTGTACAGTACTGTATACTGTACCTCTTATGTGCAATAATAGTAGTCTTGAGTTTCATATAAATGTAAATATAAATAAATTAGTGTTTTGGACGGTGGTGGCGAGAGGTATTTCCAAGCTTTCGTGGCGTTTACAATGGCATTGGGGTACCCATAGAATAACAGAATCAGTCAAAGAGTTTCAGGAGTCAGGTCAATGGCCACCATTTTGATTCTCAGTATCTCTGATAAGTGATCCATGCTGTGAAAGCAGTTACAAAGATGGACATATATTTAACCCTCTCACATCCTTATGACGCAGAGGTTGCCAGATTAGCAATAAGAAATAGATTACTCTCACTCTTATAATTACCTCTCCAAAATTAGTTTTCTGCCCACAGCTGACTCAAAGACAACTGCAGAGGTTGAAGTAAATAAACTAAAGGTTTATAAATACCCCTGACGGTAAGAAAGGCTTTAAAGTATCCCTAATAGGCTCAAAAATTGCGTCAGGACGTGAGAGGGTTAATAGAGGGGTATGATAAATAAGCATAAGCTTAATGATGAAATGTAGAAATAATGGCAAGCTATCGAATAATGCACTGTGAAAGTGAAAATCAAAATGGAATATTTTGATACGTTGAACGTACACTGTTGTGCTCCAGTACCTCCTCTACACAGGCCGGTACTATTAGTGTTGCCATATGGATAGAGCTGCCAATACGTATTTATTTATGATTAACGAGACCAAACTATGAATAATTGTATTGATAAATACTTAAGGATAGACAAATTTTACACTCACATGATATATATATCAAATACTGCCTTCACATTACTTCATCATGTATGAAATATATCAGGGTAGGGTAGCTAAAGGAAATATGAAAACATATTCTAATTTCTCGGTCTAATTCTGTTATCTCTAACACAAGAGAGAGGCGACAGGGGCTGCCATTAACTTTCTAAGCTTAAAATATCTTACATGGCTTTGTTTACTATTTTAGATCAAAATGTATGGTAAACCAAGACAACTGTGCAATATCGTATCTTTTGCCGGTCAGTCATCTAAAATCAGAAACTTTCCAAACGGAGTCCCACAAGGATCCGTCCTATCGCCCGCACTCTTCAATCTGTACATGCACGATATAACTACACCCAATACGCCCCAAATAAACTTAGCCTCCTATGCAGATGACATAACACTCACATGCACACACCATGACCCAAAAGGAGCAACAGATCTCCTTCAACCCTATCTCAACACACTACATGGCTGGTGCACTACAAACAGACTTAATCTAGCCCCAGCCAAATCCACCGCAACCCTGCTCACAAGCTGGACAGGAGAACACGAATACATCCCTCAACTCACCATAAACAACACACCCCTAACACATACACACACACCCAAAATCCTAGGAGTAACATATGATACTCATATGACATTCAAACAGCACACCACAAACATTAAAAAGAAACTGACAACCAGACTTAACGCCCTCAGGTCACTTGCTCACACAAAATTTGGACACAACAAAGAAACTACCACCACAGTATATAAACAATACATAAGATCAGTGATGGAATACGCAAGCCCAGCCTGGGCTTCTAACCTAGCTGAAACACATCATAAGACCTTACAGACTATTCAAAACAAAGCCCTGAAGATCATTACAGGCTGCACAGCTACTGCACCCACAGATCACCTACATCAAGAAACCAAAATCCTCAAAGTCAAAGACCATCTGGACATGAGAGGCACTCAATTCCTGGCAGCAGCCTCCACGAACCAAGACCACCCACTAAACTACATGGCAACACACCCACAGACACCAAGAAATATCAAAACAACACCCAGCACACGGTATCACACACAATTACTGTCCTCTCTCCCTCCCTGCCCACCCCGAACCAACTTCCAGAAGCACATCCATACTCATATCTCTCGCCGATCCATCCACTCGCCCACAGACAACACGCAGCTGCAAGCACGACCTTCCGAAATCCATCCTTCCGAATCCTCCCTTCCTCGCGAGGACAGAGTCCACCTGGCCAGGCTGAGATGCGGACACCATCCAGCTCTCCTGAGCTATCAGAAGAGACTGGATGACTCCGTTGTCGTTGCCTGCCCGGGATGTAACACAGCACCCCACACCATTAAACACATCATAGAAGACTGCATTTCACACAACCACTTACGCCAACAACACAATCTACACTCAATGAGAGCTCTGTGGGAAAGCCCGATCGTGGCCATGGCCTTCCTCAGGGACTCGGGGCTGTTCGGCCAGGCAGCTTAGGGAACAACAACAACAACAACAACAACTGTGCAATATCAATCATTCTTTAACATGCTTTAGACAGTGATAAAATGGAATGGTATATTGCATGAGCTATGCGCTTTAAAGTGTCAAAACATCCTAAAATTGCAAAACTATAAACTTGTGTACCTGTATTTGTAGTTAGTGTCCCATCAATTACCCCTTCCATTTGTCTAATCATTAGGCTACCATAGAGAAGTTTGGAGTACTGTAATTTGATTAATATGCAGTACCAGTATTCAAGAATGCATAATATATCGTAGGCTTATGCACAAACCTTTAACTGTCTTGATAATGTAATGCTTAGTGTGCGGAATTTCGGTGTAAGTATCCTAGGTTTGAGTCCTTGGAGTACCACATGTATTCACTACTTACATTGGTTTCATTAATTTGGTTTATTTGTAAGTTAATTGGTGGCTTGGTGAAAACAAATATGAATTCCTGTTAAACAAATGTGTTATTATTCCCTCAGTTCATGGTGGTGGACTGTGAGAGTGGCCATGAGAGTCGTGAGGAATGTGATGATAAGAGAGATGACTATTGGGAGAAGCGGTACATCCCAGCCAATCACAACGTTCCTTCCTTCCTTCAGTCTCACTCCAACATGATCCTCCGTACCGGCAAATACCTCAATGTTATCCGACAGTCTGGTTAGTAGTGCTGCGCTGGGGAATATATTTATTTATTAACACTTTCATGCATGTATCCAAGCCTTTTAATATTACTATTGGATTTTTCATGTGGTTCTATAGCTTTGAAATTGACCTGCAATTGTGGCTGATATTGTGTTAAAATTAACAAGGTGCTTATATTTTGTTCAATATATTGCATGTTATGTTATATGTATGCAATTGGAGTACTGTAGTCATTATCTACTTACATTATTGCAGTCTTTCTGTGTAAAGTAATTTATCTCTGCATAAAATGATAAGCTCAACCAGTTTCCAGTACCCCTGGTGACTTATTGATAATGTAGGGATGCTAACCTTATAGAAAGGGTACTGGTAGTTGAGGCTGTATATATTAGTCAACTGCCTAACATTTCCTTGCAAGCGGTTCTTAGTAATGTGACTGGGTATATAACCTGAAAGGAGCTGATTAATGCTATCATAAAGGAGGAAAACATTCCTGATGTGTGGCAGAAAAGTATAATAGTAATAAAGTAGACGTGCCGTTTTGCCCAAAATCAAAACGGCATACCCAACTCTGCGATGGGTTACCATCATCACTACTAATACCATCATCAATCACAATCAACATAATCACTACTACTGCCATCATCACTACAACTGCCACAATCATCACAAGTACTGTCATCATCACCATTACTATGATCATCATCACTACTACAATTACAATTATCACTACTACTCTCACCATCATCACTGTCCATTGTCACTAGCATCTTAATCACTACTATCATCATTGATACTACAACTATCAACCATCATTACTAATATCATCACCACCATCTTACAATCATTACTACTGTTAATATCATCACTACTACTATAACCATCATCATTACTACTGTCACAAATATTACCATAATTTATTCTACTGTCACCATCATCACTACTACTGCCATCATCACCATTACTATGAACTTCATCACCACAACTATCGTCATCACTACAAATTTCACCATCCTCACTACTACTCACCATCATCACTAATACTCACACCATCGTCACTACCATCATTATTATCACTACAACTATCATCATTACTTGTCACCATCAATCACTACTATTATGACCATCATTACTACTACTGTCACCATCATATCTACTACTGTCATCATCATCACTACTGTCATCATCATCAATACAAATACAACCATCATCACTACAATTATCACCATTATCACTACTATCACCATAAATCCAAATATTACTACCATCACTTCTAATGCCAACTAAACTAACTTAACCTAGCAAATGCGTAGCAAGACGTTTTCGCTCCCAGAACGCCATCATTGCTGGGGGGGGGGGGGGGAACCATATTTTGGACCTAAAATCATAACTATTGCATAAATTCAAAAAATCTTTTTTGACTGACGCTTGCATTCACGCAACAAATGTTCGTGTGAAATTTGGTGAAAATCCGTCCAACGGTCTAGGAGGAGTTCCGAAACAGACGGACGACGACGACGACGACGACGACAGACAGAATTTTTTTTTGTGTGGTACCCACTATCCGGGGGGGCGATACCAAACTCTGCTTACGCAGAGTTGAATATACAAAAGCAAAGGTGATTCCTTAGATAGGGGAACTATAGGGGCCTGAAAATGCTTGGCCAAGTGATGAATGTTTGTGAAAGAGTCTTTGAATGAGTAATCAGGAAAAGCTTTGCCATTAGCGACATCTATCTATCTATGTATCTATTGCCTGACGCAGTGATCTCCGAAGGGGTTGCCTCGAACGAAACGCCCCCATGCACCTCTGTCCCAGTCAGTCGATGCCCCTCCTCCCAACCATATACTTCTTCACTCCATCCTTCCACCTCTCTCTCGGTTTACCTCTCCGTCTCTGTCCTTCCACCTCGCTCTCGTACACCCTTTTACTCATTCTCTCACTTCCTATACGTCGCCATTAGCGACATGCAGTTCACATTTGTATCAAGTCTGGACACTACCGATGCTGTGTTCATTCTTAGACAACTGCAGGAGAGGTTCCTAGAGAAAAACAGGGGGCTATACCTAGTGTTTATGGACCTAGAGAAGGCCTTTGACAGGGTGCCCAGAGAGGTTATGTAGTGGACTGTGAGAAAACTTTAGTAGAGGAATAGTTGGTACGGTTATGAGGGGTCTCGGGCAGCAGTTAGAGTAAATGGAGGCTTAAGCAAAGAATTCCCAGTGAAAGTCAGTGTTTATCAAAGATCGGTGCTGAGCCTGCTGCTGTTTGTCTAGGTCCTGGAGGCACTGTCAAGTGACTTTAGAACAGGACTCTCACGCGAGTTATGACGGTATAGGCAGATGATAGAGTCCTTATCGCAGATACAGTAGTGTACAGGAAGCAAAGGTTAAGTTTAATACTGTAGGTGGAGAGAGGGTATGAGAAACAAGGGATTAATCATCATCATTATCATCAAATCTGACGCCACGGTTCCAGAGAAAGCGCCTCAAAAGGGATGGCCATGGCAGAAACTGCCTCCAGGCTCCCAGACATGTCCCGACTGACCCACTCCACAGTGCCATTTCCACTAAGTGGATTATGACCATGAACACTGAAGGAGCAGACCCAGAGCAGTCCCTCACCCGGATGGCAGTTCCACCACTGTTTTGCTATTTTATTTACCCCAGTGGGGCCCTGGCTGGAAGCATACCAGGCACAGGAATTTTCTGAAGATAGGAACCAGTGGTCCACTGCTCCAGAAACTAATTGCACCACCAAAGTGGCGGGCGGTGGAGTCGCCCCATCCCTACGCCAGAGAGAGAAAGGCCAACTTGTGGCAGTGGGCTGTGAGAGTAAGACACTAGGGAACCATGGGGTACACCACTACGGCCCCACTGCCTTCACTACTCTCAAGAAAAAAGTTAGCAATAAGAATAATGATTAAGGTACAGTCAAAACCGGCTATGGGAAGTAGAGGACACCAACCCTCATTCTGATAGATCCAGCCCACCACGTAATAGATCCAGCCCACCACTTACAAGGGATTAAGAGTTAATATAGATAAAACAAAGGTCATGATCAGTGGAATAGGGTGCGTAACTATGGGAAGAAGTGGAGACTTCGAATGTGCAGTCTGCAGGAAGAGGGTGGGAAGTAAATCTATTTAATGTTCTGTCTGTAATGACTGGGTTCACAAGAGGTGTAGTATGGTGAGAGGACCTTTGACGTCGCAGCCTAGCCAGGTGGACTCTGTCCTCATGGGAAAGGAGGGTCTCTGAGGGATTGACTTCAGGAGGCCGTGAATGTAGATGAGTATTGTCTTATTCTTACAGTTTCTTACAGTAGATCCTCTGGAAAAAGGCAAACTATGCCTGTGTATCCAGCTCAGTACCAGTGCTTGCACTGCTGCGGTCGTTCACGGTGTTGGGTGACTTATGAGTGACTGGATGGATCGGTGGGTGATTTGAGTATGGATATGCTTCTGGAGGCTGGCTGGGCAAGTAGGGAATGAAGACAGTATTTGTGTATGATAATGAGTCCTAGGTGTTGTTTTGATGTTTCTTGGTGTGTGTGGATGATCTGCCATGTACAGTACTGTAGTGTAGTGGGTGGTGTTTGTTTGTGGAGGCTGCGGCAAGAAATTGTGTGCCTCTCATATCAAGGTGATCCTTGATTTTAAGGAATTTGGTTTCCTGGTGTTGGTGGTCTGTAGGTGTGGTAGCTGTGCAGCCAGTGATTATTTTAAGGGCTTTGTTCTGTATGATCTGTAGTGTGCTGTAATATGTTTCAGAGAGGTTAGAGACCCAAGGAGGGCTAGCATATTTTATTCATTTTTGTTTTCACCAGCTCGCCAATTAATAAAGCCAACTAATAAAATCAATGAAAGTTATGAATACACGTGGTACTCCAAGGACTCGAACCTAGGATACTCACACCGAAATTCCGCACACTAAGCATTAGGCTATCAAGACAGTTAAAGGTTTATGCACAAGCCTACGATATATTATCCATTCTCGAATACTGCATATTAATCTTAGCCTGTACATAATCCCAACTGCACTCTGATAATGTAATGATTAGACGAATGGAAGGGGTAATTAATGTGGCACTTAACCACAACATAGGTTTGAGTCCCGAAGGGAAGAAGGAAAACCTAATATTTAGTAGTGGCCCCGGAATCATTGACATTGTTTATGGCCAATCTTTGAACTCAAGCTTGTCTTTCAAACTTCCCGCCCGGGAGAGATCAAAATACGATTGCCACACATCGTGAGCGAAACACTCTTAAAAAACCACTCACGGACTCGTCCTATATGATGTGGGTACCACTACTAGAAAAAAACTAGCAAAAAATAGTGAAAATAAAAAGTTTAAACTTGATCTTAGCATTGCGCTTCCCATGCGTCTGCTGTTCCGCACGCTTCGCCTCACTCATCGAAGCGATCTCTCGTCCTTAATCTGATATATCAAGACTCTCAAAACATAGCAGATGAATGGGAAGGGGATGGAAGGGAGGGCCAAAATCGTCAATGAAATTCCGGGGCCACTACTAAATATTAGGTTTTCCTTCTTTCTTTCGGGACTCAAACCTATAATTTATTAGTGGCCCCTTCATCATTGACGATGCGCCTGATATCTCAAGACTGGAGGGGGACATTCATCATGAACATCATAACCACTAACAAATTACTAAGGTTAAAAGAGAAACTTATACGAAAAAGATCATAGTTTAACCCCTCAAACCCGGTTGGGCTCTGAGGAACCCATAACAAACGCGGCCCGCGGAACCCGGTAGGGCTCTGAGGCTCCGGCAGCTTGAAAGCCTGTAAGCTTGTTTTGAAAGGCGTCCGTCCGACGCATATAAACACAGCCGGTTGGACCGACGCCGCGCACCTCCAAACACAAGAAGGAGATGCGTAGTTTGTTCTTGTGGGCTGTATGTTCTCGTTTCAGTAGTGAAAAGTGGCTAATATGGCTGACATCGCCACAAAGTTCTCTCCACGGAAATTGTCATCACAACTGAACCAGTTGACTTAGAGAGCTCTACTCAATGCCATTCTACAGGTACGAAACACATCTACGCTTGGGGATGCGCGGGAATGCGGAAGCAGTCAAAATAACAAAGATACGGTAGCCTAGGTGAGACATTTTTTCGGCCAAATCCCCCCGGGTTTCGGGGAATATTTATAGAATACATAGCCGAGGCTGGAGGGTTAATAAGAATAATAAAAAGGTTTACAGGCGGCATTCTTTAAAGGTTGCCTGTTGTGTAGCACCGTTACGTTTGATAGAACAGTTGGTGAGACACACATAAACTATACATTTTAGCTTATGAATACATAAATAAATCAATATCTCATCTCTTAGAAAATACTGATAATATGGTATCCTATATACATATGGCCCACAGGTACTGTATTACAAAAATATTTGTACTCTCGCCCTTAACCCTCCAGACCCGGTAGGGCTCTGAGGCTTTGGCAGCTTGAAAGCCTGTAAGCTTGGTGTGCGAGGCGTCCGTCCGACGCATGTAAACAACAGCCGACTGGACCGACGCCGCGCATCTCCGACCACAAGAAGGAGTGCGTCGCTTGTTCGTGTGTGCCTGTATGTTATTAAGTAGCGAAAAGTAGTGTAAAGTGGCTGTTTTTGCCACAAAGTTATCTCCAATGAAATCATCATCACAACTGAACCAGTTGACTTAGAGAGCTCTACTTAACGCCATTCTACAGTTACGAAACATATACGCTTGGGGATGCGCGGGAATGCGGAAGCAGTCAAAATAATAAAGATACGGTAGCCTAGGCGTAGACGTTTTTCGGCCAAAACCCCCGGGTTTCGGGGAAATTATAGAATACAATAGCCGGGGCTGGAGGGTTTTAATTCTAACCTTAAGATTAATGAGCATAATGGAAACTTCATTGCCATACATAAAGTAAACATAAAACTTTTCCTGACTAGACTTATCTTAGTCTAAGGAATGGGTTATCACATGACCTTCATTCTCGTTATCATGTTGTATCACATAGGAGGCAGGTTAGAGGACCTAGCTCGGATACCCCCCTCCCCCTCCCCCCCCCCACTGTTCTTTGCAAAAAATAGCTTAAAACTATACTCTCTGCCTTAGTGCTATACATGTACGAGAAGGTTTCATGAGATTCACTGACAGGTAACGTGTTAAGAAAGTATGATTAGATGACCATAGCTTGGTCTGTTGAATATCATCGAGTGAGTAATTATTCTTACAGTTTCTTACAGTTTCTTACAGTTTCTTACAGTAGATCCTCTGGAAAAAGGCAAACTATGCCTGTGTATCCAGCTCAGTACCAGTACTTGCACTGCTGCGGTCGTTCACGGTGTTGGCGGCGGCGGTAGCAGACGCAACATTTTTACTATTCTGTATTTTTGTTTTATAATCAAACTTCAAATCTTGTCTTCCCCATGCTTTATCAAGATTACTTTCAAACTCCCTTATTGATTCGGAATCGACTACATACTGGGGCAGTGCGTTCCACTCATTTACCACTCTATCACAAAATGAGTTCTTCGCCTTCTCAAGCCTATTTCTTTCTTTGTAAATTTTCTTAGAGTGTCCTCTCGTTCTTGTTCCCTCCCGCATCAAGAAGATACCTTCACACACATCCTCATCGTACTTTCCTGACACTATCTTAAAAGTCTCTATCATATCCCCTCTCTTTCTCCTATATGCCAGTGTCGGAAGTCCCAGTGTCCTCAACCTCTGCTCATAGCCCGCGTTCTTCAACGTTGGTACCAGCTTGCTAGCTCTTCTCTGCACTTTCTCCACTGCTTCTATATCCTTTACCATATATGGAGCCCACACCTGGTTTGCATATTCCAGGTGTGGCCTAACCAGCGCTGTATATAGATTCCTGAAGATTTCTTCGTCAAGTGACACAAATGTCCTCCTTATCAGCCCTACAATTCTATTGGCTTTGTTTATCTTTTCCGCTAAATGTTCTGAGAAATTTAACTTATTATCTATCACTACTCCTATATCCTTTTCTGCACTCACTTCCTCCATCGCTTCATACATACTGTATCCTACCTTGTCTATCTTGCTGGTCCCAATCCGCATGTACTTGCATTTTTTTGGATGAAAAGGCATTAACCAATGCTCAGACCATCCCTTCATGCCCTCCACATCTCCTTGAAGCAAACCCATATCTTCCTTACTCCTCACTCTTCTATACAGTTTAGTGTCATCCGCATACAGGTATACCTCACTTCCATTAGTTATAACTTCAGGCAAGTCGTTGATAAATATAACGAACAGCAATGGTCCCAACACAGATCCCTGAGGTACCCCACTTGTAATTTCCCTCCACCCCGAGCCTATTCCATTCACCAATACCCTCTGTCTCCGATCTTTCAGGAAGGCTTCTATCCATTTCACACATTTCTCCCCTATATTATAGCTTCTAACTTTCTCTATTAACCTTTTATGTGGGACCTTATCGAAGGCCTTCATAAAATCGCAATATACCACGTCTATTACATCACCATCTTCTAGAATTTGCATCCAATCATCTACCACCTTAATTAGCTGTAGTACCGTCGACCTCCCCGGCAAGAATCCGAACTGTCTCCCACTGAAAAGTTGGTTTGACTTCATATGATCCATTATTCCTTCTCTAATTACCGTTTCCATTAGTTTACACACAACACTTGTCAAACTGACTGGTCTATAATTCCCTGGGTCATTTCTCTTTCCCTTCTTAAATATAGCTGTTATGTTCGCCTCTCTCCAGTCCATCGGGATTTGTCCTGTATTAAACGATACCTCAAATAACATTTTCAATGGCTCTACTAACATCTCCCCTCCTTCCTTTATGATTCTTGGGTGTATCCCATCCGGTCCCGGTGACTTACTTCTATTCATTTTTTCTATAGCCCTTCTTATTCTAGCATGGGAAAACTCTACTAGTTCTAGTGCCGGTGCCTGTTTGATGGGAATAGTAGGCACTGCATCCTCCGACTCCACTGTTAGTACCCCCCCAAAGTATTTCCCCAGCACCTCTGCTTTCTCCTTATCAGTCTCCGCTCTACTCCCATCATTCAACCCCCCCACCAGCTCTGGGATCCCTACTCTTCTTGTTAATTTTTCCTGAATGTACTTCCAGAATATTTTTGGATTATCCTTCACATTTCTAGCTATCTCTCTCTCCCTCTCCTTCACCCCCCTCCTTGTTTCCCACCTTATTTTATTGTTTATTTGTCTGCGTTCCAGATCCACTTCCTTAGCCTCTATACTAGACCCCCTGTTCTTTTTTAACAATTTTAATCTTTCCCACAATCGTTTCTTTCTTCTAATCAATATCCAAAGCTTTCTTTTCATTGGCAATTCTGGGTTAGTTCTTTTCCTCAATTTTGTTTTATCCTTATATTCCCTTACTGGTACACTTTTGGATACAGCATTCTCCAGTTTGACTCTAATTTTCCTCCACATTCCTTCAGCGTCTTCACCGTTCAAATATTCCCCCCAGTCAATGTCCAAACACCGTCTCAGCAGCTCATAATCTGCTCTATCATACATGTATATTTTTCTATTGCTTTTATTATCCCTCTCCGATTTAATGTTACAACTAAAGCTTATACAGGCATGGTCACTACGACCTATAGGGCTATCCACATTAACATGTTCCACTATATCCTCTTCATTGCTAAAAATCAAATCAAGTACACTCCCCTGCGTCCCATCTCTATATCTTGTCATCTCTACAATATGTTGCGTTAAAAAACAATCTCTCACTTTCTCTATAAACTTATTTTCCAGGCTACCCTGTCCCGCTGGAGTAGTACAATTTGCCCAGTTGATCCTTGGCAAATTGAAATCTCCAATCAAAATTTTATATTTGTTCTCTCTATTATCTATCTCCTCCATTGTTTTCAGTAGGTTATCATCCTCTCCCCTGCTATTATTTGGGCTTCTATATATAGAGGCAATTAGAATTGATCCTCTTACACATTTTACTTCAATACACAAATACTCACAATACTGCTGTCTCATATCCACCTCATTAACCTTGAGCTCTTTTCTTACATAAATAAACAGTCCTCTTCCAACCTCTGCTCTAATAGCATTTCTCTCATATAACTCAAAACCCTCCAAACTATATTCCACCAGTTCCCTCTCAATTCTAACATTTTTTGGTCTTACTTCCTGTAGGGCTATGATATCAGGTTTTTCCTCTTCATCCTGCAACCTACATATCAGTTCTCTTTTCTTGTCCTGAGTAAACACATCCACATTACTAAACATAATCCTTAATCCATCTACCATTCCTCCAGCAATTACACCATCCCGCTCCTCCAGTCCGTACCCTACTCCCCTGTTAGCACTACTGGGTCTGACTCTTTGTCTCCTGTCTCTCCCTGTGACACCTCCACCCCGTTCTCCTCCTCCGTCACAACTCTCATCACATTCTCTCCCCTCCCTGATCTCCCCCTCCTTTCTACTCTTATAAACCACTTCCTCACTTTTCCGTCCCTCACTCTCCAGTAAAAATTTCTCTTTTCCTCCTCATCCAACTTTCCATTATTTTCATCAGCCTTTTCTTGTAATTCCTTAATTTTTTTCCTTTGTTCTATACTCAAATCCTTCTTTAGTCTTATGTGTTTCAGTTTATCATTTGTATTTAGCCTCCAACTAAAATTTGTCACAGTCTCCGCCACTACCCTAGTTTTAAACTGTACCCTTATAGGTCTCATCTCTCCCCTTTTATATCTACCTATCCTACTGATCTCCTCCACCTGCCCTTCCCATCCATATTCGTCCTCATCCACACCTTTCAAGACCTCCTTCACTGTCTCCATATCCCTCACTTTTCTCACTCCATTATCATTCATATGAGTCTCTATATCTCCATACAAGATTACACCCCTATCCCTGTCCATGGCCTCCCTCACGACACTCTCCTTGTTCTTCATGACCCCTACAACTGCACTCTCAAAACTTTGTTTGGTCATATTCATTTCTTCCTTTTGCTCTTTCATAATATCCTCCAAATCCTTGACTTTTTGTTTACCTACCACCGTCCATGCAGTCGACTCCTTTACTTCCGTGAAACGTCCTTCGTATTCCTTCAGCTGCTCCTTCAATGCCATATTCTCTGCTCCCAGTTCATCTACCCTTTTCAATAACATCTCTAGGCTCTCATTAACTGCCAAAAAAGGCCTGCATTCACTTCCTTCGCTAGGCCTATTCCCTTCCCCACCTATCACACCACACATTACACACAGTGCCTTAACTTTCTCACCAATATCCCCCTTCCATTTCTCCGTATCACTCATCCACTTTTCCAAATCCTTCACAACAATACTAACCTCTTCTAACTTCTTATCTGTGCTCTTAAATCCCCGAAAACGTTGTAACCTTCCTTCCGACTCCGTCATACCCGAAATTCCCTCTGCCATGTTTGTTTACAAACTCAACAACTCACAACCCTACCGCTGTCCCGTCACTACACACTCTTATTACACTATATATCACCCCTCCACCACACCAATATATCCTCCAAACCTTCACTAAATCCTTCCTCTTCTTGTTAGCCCCGTATGTACTCGATATCCTTGAATTAATTGACTATTCCCATAACATATGCCGGAGCCTCAAACTTGCGTCCGCCTTCCGCCATGGTGTGCCGCCAACCGATATTATGTAGGAATCTGAGTGACGCAGCCCACTTCCGGATATCGTGTGATCTAGCAAGAACGCCCGGATTACTCTCTCTAATTACTTCTACCAATAACGCAGCCAACTGACGCTTTTGAAGACGTTTACCTGTCCGTGAAACCCAGAGGGACCCTGCCTGAGCTGGCTGAGATTCCCGCATAAATAAAATGAGCGACTGCACCGGGCAAAGTAAATGGTGCCTATCGCCCTGTTTCAGAGCTGGAACTTCAAACTCTGTAAATACATGATTACTATGTTAATTTTTAGCAATGAAATTGGGAGCAGGAGGAAGATGTACACTCATGTTGCGCCTCGAAAATCTTAAGCAAGATGGCTCCGAACTCATCGCCGCCAACTCAGACACCCTACCACCCGTAGCCAATATGCCATTAGAAAAATGGCTTTCTTAAGTCTTATCTCGAAAGGAGGATTATGAAAATATTTACGTGATTGAAGCATTTCAAGGGTCAAATCAAGAGACCAGGTGGGTGTGAGTTGGCGTGGAGGAGGGCGAAGCCGGAAGCAAGCCCGCATGAACCCCTTTTCCTCCGCCTCCGGCACGGACAGACCAGTTAAATCGAAAAAAGGTGTCCGAATTGCTGTGAGGTGATTCCTTAATGTGACAACTGACAACTTTTGTATTTCATATAGGTAATTTAAATAATTAAACACCAGAGCCACCAAGGACTGTTGTTGATCAGTTTCTACGATCCAGGTAGTAACTGACTTCCAATGAGATTGATACTGTCTGTGAGTTGATTTAGCATACTGATTAAACAACTTGTGAGTCACGGCTTCCCCAAACTGGCCTAGCCACTTGGCCTTCTGAATATCCATAAGGCAAAAGTCAGCGAGGTCTTGAGGTTTCCAATTGTGTCTAAGTGGAAGTACGAGATCGGGAGCGACACCGGGTTCTCGCACCATGTCTTCAATTGATTGTACCAAACTTGAGCTGGCCACAAGGGCGCGATCATCGAGGCCATGCCTCGATAACCCTGTAGTTTGTGAACTACTTTGCACATTAACCCTTCCAGCCCGGCTGTCCTTTTATAAGGACACCGCAGCAGATGGGCAGGACCCCGGGTGTCCTTATACCAGTCAGTAAGCTTGAAAGCCTATTCAGCTTGGTCTGAACGCTGTGCGTCCGACGCATGTAAACAAAGCCGGTCATTGCGTCACCGCACCTCCGAAAACAAGAAGGAGACGTCGGATCAATGTTGTTGTTGTATGGTATGACGTAATTAGTGTCTGAAAAGCTCCGATATTGTCAACATCGCGGAAAAATTCGCTCCACGGAAATCGTCATCACATCTGAACGAGTTGACTTACAGAGCTCTACTCAATGCCAGTCTACAGATTGGAAACCGCACTACGTTTAGACATGTGTGGGAAATTTCTAGCAGTTAAAATAACAAAGATACGGTAGCCTAGGCCTAGACGTTTTTCGGCCAAATTGCCCGGGTACCTGACACTGTCCTTAGGAGGGGGCCCCCGGGGGGGAATGGTTAAGGATGCGTCTGGCGGCGGAAATATATAAATGGAGCTCCATTTGTTCCAGTCTACCAGAAATGTGTCTGTACCCCCCGCCGGAGTCTGACTCCGACGTGTGAGGTACTGAGGCAGCCTGTGGTTTGCCTCTGACGCGAACAAGTCCACTTGTGGATGGTAGGGTTCGGCAATCATCTCTTGAAAGGTTTTGCTTGAGAGCCCATTCTACTTGAGTGCTCTGTCTCCGAGACAGAGCGTCTGCCCACACGTTCGCCACGCCGGGCAGATATGTTACATGAAGATAAATCTCTAGCCTTGCAACCTGTCGAAAGATCTTTTCCGACAACCCTTGTAACACTCGAGATCTCGCTGACCCTTGTTTCTGAATGCATGTCACCACAGTCAGATTGTCCATTCTGGAGGCAAGGGACTTTCCCGCCTGGCTCATGCCGTGCTCCTGAAGAAAGAATAAAGGGACTAACAACTCCTTGGCATTGATATGAAGGTGATTTGACCTGGACCATAGACCCTGACCCTGATGTCCTAGGTTTGACTGGTAACCCCATCCCAGGGTACCTGACGCGTCTGTATCTATCCAGACCGTCGGAGGTGGAGCTGTCCATGTTAAGGAGGAGTGTATTACTTCTGGCTTCGCCCAAGCCGCCAGTAGGTTGTGGATTTACTTTGAAATTTTCCGCAGTGTTTCCTCTGGCAACAGCGAAAAGCACCTGTTTCCTTCCAAAATAATTTGTTTGACCTTCAGACGACCTAACAGGACAGCTGTCAGCCGTCAGCTGTATCCAATTGAGTGAGCCTACCAGAGATTCCCAGATCCTCCTCGTTGTTGTCAGAGAATGAAGAAACCGAAAGAGTTTCCTCCGAAATCTGACGGTTGTCTTCGCTCTGACTCAGAGTGAGTAACTCGGTATCCCAGATAAGACCCACCCACTGGATTTTCCTGATGGGGATCAAGGAGGACTTTGCTAAGTTCACCTTGAACCCCAAGGCAGCTACATGAGTTAACAACACCTGTTGTACATGTTGGAGGCAAATTATTTTGGTTTGAGCTACTACTAACCAGTTGTTGAGGTACCATAACACCATGATCCCCTGCTGTAGTAATTGGTAGCAAAGCCTGTCGGACTAATTTTGTGAATACTCGGGGTGCCAGATTTAGACCAAAGGGCATTCTTTGATATACAAACGTTTGATCCCCGTTGCGCAAAGCTAGATATTTTTGAAAATGTTTGTTGATGGGGACATGCCAATAAACTTCTGTTAGATCTATGGAACACATCCAACTCTGCGGCGGAAGTGTTAATCTTATCTGATTCACCGTCAGCATCCTGAACGACTGATTGTGAATATGGGTGTTGATATAAGAGAGGTCGATCACCGGCCTCCTCTGAACACTGTCCCGTTTTGGCACCAGGAACAACCAGGATGTGAACACAGGTTGTGACAAAGGACTGGGGATAATGATCTGTTTGTGGGCCATCTCTGTGACGACGGATCCCACCTCCAATGAAACATAATTGAATTCTGTGGGGGATACGTAAACGGGGTCGCCGGGACCACCGCCATGAGAGGCCTTTCGTGACCACTGTCCTTGCCCATGTTCGCCGGGGCCATGTCCGATGACATTCCCGGAAGTTGCCAGTCGCATGACTGGTGTTGTCCGGCAGTACTACTCTCGGATCTGTCTCGCCTTGACTTGGCACTGGGAGTGAGAGAGCCTTGTGGTGTCTCAGTTTTTTTGGATTGGAGGGTTGTGACTCTGACTTTGGAATGGGGGGATGGGAGGCCTTGCTACTATCACTACCGGGTTTACCCCTAGACTGACCCTTGAACCAACGCCCTCTACCCCTGAATTGCCCAGGCGGGTGCCCAACCCCGAAAAGGGTTGAAATAGGGGAGCTATCCCCCCGCCAAAGGCTGCTTTCTAGGGCCTTTCCTAGCTGATGCTGAGAGGATTGGGTTCTAGTCATGTGGTGATGGGCTGGTCTATCAGAGTGAGAACTGAGCGATCTCTGCCATACCCATAGCTTACTCTGACTGTTCCTTTTACTTATATATTTTCTAGATCTCAAGTGACGGCGTCTCTTGCGTGGATTGACCTCCTAATCTACCAAGATTGGAAGCCAAAGCATCACATCTTTCCTTTGCCCCTCAACTTTATCTTCATAATTGCTGAGGGGCACAGGGCCCTGGGTGGGGCTTTGGTTTCCCGGGCGTTTCCGCACCCTCCTCAGCTCCCCGCCATGGAGTGGCTTCGGTTACCCAGGCTTTATTGTGGTCGGCAGGGAGGGTTCTGTGGGGGCGCTCGGTTATGGCCTTGGCCTTGCTCGGGGCCTTGGGGCTGTTCGGCCAGGCAGCTTGGGGAAAAACAACAACAACAACCCCTGGATTGACCTCGACCTCGAGACGTCCCGCTACTGCCAGGGGTTGTGTATGTCTTGGATGACTGAAATGACTGGGATTGACCACGAAAGGACCTCTTAGCATTAGATTTAGGTTTAAATGACTGCTCACTCTTTGGCTTAGAAGTAGTGGCAGGTTGGGAGTCCAATAGGAAATTGACAGTGCGCCAGACATCGTCTGAGGCTAAGGTTTTGGTGAAAACATTTGATAATATTAGTCTCCTACCAATCTCTGCAGAGAGTCTCCTTACCAAGTACACCCTCAGATCTTGACGAACCCGCACCGCCTCAAAGAGAGCCGTTCGGATGTCACCAAGGGACTGAATGGAGTTTTGGAGAAGAAGGCGCCTAGTCAGAGAGAGAGCCTTCTGGGAGTCAGCGTCCGTTACCGACTCAGTCGTCCTGGCCAGAGAGACCGCAAGCTGGCGGCTGAGCGGGTATTGGGACGCTAACCTCCAGGCTTTTTGCCTCATTTTAAAATCTTTATCAATCTGGACCTGTGTGGGAGAACAAAAAGGTTCAGGTAATTGGCATAAAGAAAGTTTAGAGGCCCCCTAAAAGTAAAAAATATGTTGAGGAATCCCTTCCGCCTTGCCTACCGGCATAGAGAACCAATGATTGTCCTCTTGCGGGAGCTGATGACTGCTCGTTAGTTATTGTGCTGGCAAACAGCTGGGCCTCATGTGCCCATGCCACCCACGGCCCTGACTCACCCCCCTTGAATTTGAACTACAGAAGAACCCGCATACCTTCGGACATTCTGAGAATGGCTACGTGGAATGTTAATGGCATGAATGATGGCACAAAAGAGAGAGAGGTTCTGGAAGTGTTAGTGAATGCCAGGCTGGATGTATGTGGAATGACAGAGACCAAATGGAAAGGTTCAGATGTGAGAGAGTGGGGAGTGTGGAATGGATGTGTGTGCTGGAGTGAGTGAAGGAACAGCGAGAGAAGGTGCATGTTTGTTTGTAAGTAGCAAATGGAAGGAATGTGTAAGAGAGTATGGGTCTGTGGGTTCAAGGATTGTGGGGGTGAGAATGAAAGTAGGAATACAAACGTGGGTGATTGTATGCCCCGACAGTGAATATACTTGAAAGAAAGAAAGAGGAGTTCTGGATGAATGTGGAGGCGTGCCAGGAGAAGTTTGACAAGAATGAAAGAATATTTCTGATTGGGGATATGAATGGTAAGGTGGGTGATAGGAAAGTTGAGGGAGTGGTGGGAGGGTGGGGGGTACCATCAGAGGTGAATGGGAATGGTAGTGCACTTGTGGACGTATGTGTGGGGAGGAGGCTGTGGATAGCCAACACCTTCTTCCGACACAGAATGATCCGCATGTACACGTGGAAACGGATGTTGACGATGAAGGATAAGACAGTGGTGGAACGAAAGTCATTGATTGATAATGTATGTGTGGATGAACGAATGAAGAAATCTGTGATGGATGCTAGCTTGTATAGGGGTATTGGAGGGGGTCTGTCTGATCATTATGTAGTGGTAGCTAAGGTTAGGATACAAAAGAAGTGGGTGAGGAGAGCTGGAGGGAGGCGAGAGGAGGGTGGAGAGGTTGCAGGAGGAGGAAGTCAGGGAGGAGTACAGGAGAGCAGTGGAAAGACGACTAGGTGGGTTCGACCTGGAAGTTATGGAGGAAGTGGAGGAGATGAGCAAGGTGTTTAAGGATGAGATCTGTGCAGCATGTGAGGAGGTGTGTGGAGTGAGGAGAAGAGGGAAGGGAGTGAAAGGTACAGCATGGTGGACAGAAGAGGTAAGAATAGCTGTGGAAGAAAAGAAGAAAGCATATAGAGAGTGGTTGGGTAGTAGAGGGAATGAAGATTTCGAGAGACAGAAACGAGTGAGGTACGTGGAGAGTAAGAGGGTGGTGAAGAGAGTAGTGAAGGAAAGTAAGAGAAGAGTAGATGAGGAATTTAGAAGGAATCTGAGTGTAAAATGGAGGGAGAGTAAGAAACTGTTCTGGAAAGAAGTCCAAGAAAGTTAGGGAAGGTAGCAAGGGAAACAGTAAGGGTGTGAAAGATAAGAATGGGAGAATGCTAGCCGAGAAGCAAGAGAGAGTCGAAAGACGGAGGGAGTACTTCAGTGAGTTGCTAAATGTAAGGAATGAAGAGCCAGCAAACATAGCTGGATATGGTATGGGAGGGAGAAGAGGAGAAGTAGTGGAGGAGGAGGTGGGGATCAGGTCAGAAGTGTGGGAAGCCATGAAAAGAGTGAAGTTGGGGAAAGCACCAGGAACAGATGGAGTGTGTGGGGAAATGTTGAGGTTTGGTGGTGAGATAGTGATAGAATGGGTATGGAAAATGTGCAAACTAGCATGGGAGAAGGGGAGTGCACCCGATGACTGGAAGACTGGCATAATAGTCCCCCTATATAAGGGCAAAGGGGAAAGAGGAGTGTGTGGTAACCACCGAGGAATATGTCTTCTAAGCGTAGTAGGGAAGGTATACAGTAGGGTAGTGATTGAGAGAGTGAGAGTGAGAACGGAGAAATGGATAGGCGACGAGCAGGGAGGTTTTAGGAAGGGAAGAGAATGTGTAGATCAGATTTTTACCCTGAATTGTGTTGTGGAGAAGTATCTGGAGAAAGAAACAAAAGGTGTATGTTGCCTTTATGGACTTGGAGAAGGCCTATGACAAGAGTGGATAGAGAAGGTTTGTGGAAAGTACTTAGAATATACGGAGTAGAGGGCAAGTTGCTGAAAGCAGTGAAGAGCATGTATGAGGGTGCAAAGGTGGCAGTACGTGTGGAGAGTGAGCAGAGCGAGTTCTTTGACCTGAATGTTGGTTTGAAACAGGGGTGTGTGATGTCCCCGTGGTTGTTTACTGTATATATGGATGGAGTCATGAAAGAAATACTATCAAGAACAGTGGATGTTGGTGTATCGCTGAAAAGGGAGGGAATTGAGTGGAAGCTACCTATACTGCTGTTTGCGGATGATACAGTTCTGATGAGTGATAATGAATGGGAGTTGCAGGGTCTGGTAAATGAGTTTGGAACAGTGTGCGAAAAACGGAATTTGAAGGTAAATGCGGGGAAGAGCAAGGTTATGGTCTTCGAAAGGGGTGAAGTCACAGAGTGTGAGGTGAAGCTGAACGGTCAGGCTATGGAGATCGTCAACTCTTTTAAGTATCTGGGCAGTGTGTTGAGTAAAGATGGGACTATGGATGAAGAACTGCGGGAGAGAGTACAACAGGGGAAGAGGGGTGTAGGAATGCTAAAAGCAGTAACAAGAAATAGGGTGGTCAGTATGGAAGTGAAGAAGTCCTTGCATGACAGTGTGGTAATCCCGACACTGACTTACGGAAGCGAAGCATGGATGTTGGTTGAGAGACTCAGACCAAGAGTGAGAGCAGTGGAAATGAATTACTTAAGGAGTGTGTGTGGAGTTACATGGAGGGATAGACAGACTAATGAGGAAGTAAGAAGGAGGTGTGGTGTGGAGGTAGATGTGCTGGAAAATGTGAAAAGGAACATATGGAACGTATGGAAAGCGAGAGAATGACTAAGAGGGTGTACGAGAGCGAGGTGGAGGGACAGAGAGGGAGAGGTAGACTGAATGAGAGGTGGAAGGATGGAGTGAGGAAGTACATGAACGAAGGCGGTGCTGGGTGGGGGGAGGGGCGTCGACTGACTGGGGACAGAGGTGCATGGGGGCGGTTCGTTCGTGGCCACCCCTTCGGGGATCACGGCGTCAGGCAATAGATAGTTTGATAGAAGAACCCGCAGAGTCCCTGAAGGGTATAGAATTTAACTCCAGGGTCAAACCGTGCAAAAGTTTTAAATCATTAAACCCATCTGACTTAGTCCAATCAGAAAATAATTTTCCGGCTGAAGTGGGAGGCAAGGCAGGGGATGGCATGTACACAAAATAATCAGAATTGTAAATACTTTGTAGTTGGGATGGCTTTTACAATTACATCAAGCACCTCCCCAGATTGGTTCTTGGCCCTTAGTTTCTTAGCCTCACTCGCCTCAATAATAATAATAATAATAATAAGAAGAAGAAGAATAATAAGCATGTTACTTATTTCTCATAAGCGCTAATTTTTACCGAAGAATTTACTAGCGCTCGGAAAGAGAAAGAAAAAAGAACAAAATCAATGCATCAAAAGAAAGCTTATATACAACACACATTTAACAATCACTAGCAGTGGCAAAATAGCCTAAACTTTATAGCCATCTGTCATGACACCTCTCTCAAGATCATAGCTTCTCTCAAAGAGAAAAGTCTTAAGTTGTCTCTTGAAGCATTCGACAGAACTCAGTTTTCTCATGGACAGCGGCAACCTGTTATACAACCTCGGAGCCATGTAGGAGAATGACCTCTCAAAGAAAGAAGACTGCTGGAAAGCCCTTGCTTCATCAAGACGAAAAGGGTCATTGTCATGACGCACAACTACTCCATGGTTGGCGATGGTCTGGTCTATCAGAGTGAGACCTGAGCGATCTCTGCCATACCCATAGCTTACTCTGACTGTTCCTTTTACTTATATATTTTCTAGATCTCAAGTGACGGCGTCTCTTCCGTGGATTGACCTCCCAATCTACCAAGGTTGGAAGCTAAAGCGTCACATTATTCCTTTGCCCCTCAACTTTCTCTTCATAATTGCTGAGGGGCACAGGGCCCTGGGTGGGGCTTTGGTTTCCCGGGCGTTTACGCACCCTCTCAGCTCCCCGCCATGGAGTGGCTTCAGTCACCCAGGCTTTATTGTGGTCGGCAGGGAGGGTTCTGTGGGGGCGCTCATTTATGGCCTTGGCCTTACTCGGGGCCTTGGGGCTGTTCGGCCAGGCAGCTTGGGGAACAACAACAACAACAACAACAACTACACCATGGTGTGGCGGTGGACGCCTGAGCAGCTCCGCAAGGTACCTAGGCTCACCAAATTTGAGAACCTTAAAAGTCACTAAACACAACTTAAATTCTATTCTTGCTCTTACCGGCAGCCAGTGCAGTTCTATGTGAAGAGATGTAGTAGGAGTTCTAGGTGGAACACCAAAAATGAGTCTTGCGGCCCTGTTAAGAACAGACTGAATTAAAATATAATTTGGAAGACCCACCAACAGGGCATTGCAATAATCAACACGAGAGAAGACCAATGAGTGAACCAACGTCAGGAGGCAACGTCTGGTTATAAACGGCTTCACCAAATAGAGATTTCTGATGTGCAAGTAACAACTTTTAACTATCCGGTTTACATGCTCTTTGAAATCTAATCGGGAGTTCACATATACACCCAGATTTCGAACAGAGTTGACCGGTCGCAGCTGAGATCCACCCACATTGATGGAGAGGGCACCTACTATATCATCAGCTCTTCTATTTCCTCGGATGATGAGAATATCAGTTTTACCATCATTTAGTTAAAGTTTTCTCACTCTCATCCACTTCTTGATATCAGACATCAACAATTCCATCTTACTCCGTATATCCACTATATTTGTGATTCTCACATAAATCTGGGTGTCAGTGAAAGGTGACATTATGTGCACGAAGCAGAAGAGACAAACTGCTGATATAAATTATGAATAGGATAGGACCTAAAACTGATCCCTGCGGAACACCATACTGCAGGGGTGTCAATAACCCAATGATCCAGAACAGGGGACTCACCCGTAACTGACCTCGGGGCGTAAAGGCTTAATTACAGTCCAAGAAGTATCTGGCCCGTATAAAAGGGGCATAGGGCCCTTCTTAGATTTGTCAAGTGGGGGAGGAAGCAATTCAGAGAATACCTTTAAATTAGACGGCAACATCGCCGTGGCTCCCAAAGTGGGAGGTGTAGGAGTGACAATGGGGGGAGGTAAGTTTACGTTAACCTGCGGTTGAACAAATACTTGCCCTAGAGGTCGCACCGCCGGGGCTACTGGTACTGGAACTGTTACCTGTCGCTCTCCCTTAACCTGTTTCATAAATGCAAACCATTCCTGAAATTGTTCCCCTGTAATGTAAACCCCACTTTCTTGGTCTGACTGAGACGCGGACTGTGACATCTCTGAGTCCTGCGTTCCTGAGTGCCGAGAAGAAGGTGGTTGGCCAGACGTCTGCTCCTCGGCGTGTACTCCATGTTGGGGTAAAAAAAGACCCGGTGACCGGGTCGGGGGGGCCGGTAAAGCCTCCAACCGAGACTCGCCGACCAGGACAGCGGAGTCGTGTGTTTCTGTTTGTGAGTCCTCAGAACGTTGGACCTCAGAAAGGTCCTGCATGTTAAGATCCGGTATCTCATACTCTGATGGGTCTTGGACTGAGGCGGGAGGGTCAGAGGAACATTCAACTTCCTGCCGGCGAAAAAACACACTGCTGCTCCTTTCCGATCCCAAGACTGGTACAACCGGTGGTTCAGGCTGAACTCTGTGTGGGATGGTAAACCGGTTTGATTGGCCGGAGACCTTGCTGGATGTGTCTCGAGGTGCCTCCTTGCGTGACGAAGAATGTTTATCCGGTTTAGGTGGTGGCTGCGCTTCCTCCTTCGACGATCAGGGCTTCCTAGACGGTCTCTTCTTGGTTTTGTCATCGCCAGCAGCAAGAGCGGCGTCAAAATCAGAGCGAGACCTCTTCGCCCCTTGTTCAACAGAAGGCGACTTGGGTCGTTGTCTAGGTGAGCGGGACCTGTCACGCCTGCTGGACGAAGGCGTCGCTTCCGGCGGATCTGAGGTCCTAGGTCGCTTGGAGTGGCGGGAGGGAGTTTCATGAGAATTACCCCCAGGGGGTGAAGTAACTAAAGGCCCTTTAAGCAAATCTTCTAATATTTGGTCATCCAATTGTAATGATTTGTGAGCTACCGTCTTACAATAGGTTACGTAAATAGATTGAATGTGGAGCAAAATTGTCTTACATTGTCCATCCGCATGATTCAAATATGCGTAACGAAAGGCTGAACACTTGGGATGTGATTGGGAAAGCCAACGACCACGAGATTGGTCTAAACAGGGGACACACTTAACACAAAGGAGGTACCCAATGACTGTCAAATTTTTACAACACAAAGCTGAACAGAAAGAGAAAGCACTCATATCCATGATTAACCCCCTCCCGCCAGGGAGATGCTTATCCTCCTAGGTGTCCCACATGCGAACCTGTGGGTGAGAAAATTCCAAGAATCAATGCTCATAAGGACACGCTAGTCTGGAAAAGCTAATATTTAATATATCTCCCACGATAATGAGAAAAAAGAATTGAGTAGCACACTAAACAATCTTAGTTCCCCTTACGTTAAGTACATTCCCCAGAAATGTAAGTGAGTAGAATGTAGCCTATCATATGCTACCTGTGTAATTAACTTCTTACCTAAGTGACCAACACTGACCTCATCCCATCTTGTTATGCAAGAACTAAACCCGGCGACCAACGCTACTTATGGATCTAAGTTCTTAACCCTCGGCGGACCAACGCCTTAATTTTAAGCTATACAGATACTGTAACTGAAAGCTACAAGATAGTAATGGGGTGAGTTCGTTTCTCGGCTCAGCCGTTATTGTCCCGGCGGTACTGGCTACCCACTTCCAGTTACCCGGACAAACGTTTGGACAGCACCAAGCAACGAACGTTTTGTTGTTAAGTTTACGCGGCGGAAAAAGTTGTTGTCATGGAGGCGGACTAGCCGAACACTCTCAAGGAACAATTTTAGTAAAATGCCGGTCAAGCCGAAATCATACTAGACGCCGTAAACAAAACACTCAAAATCCATTTCTATCCTGCACCAAACGAGGATATTCTGAATTTTACATAACTGTCGATGTTTCCCGGCGGAAAAATCACGTGAAACAACGAGAGGCACATTGACTAAGTCTCACTTTTATATATCCCGGAGGAAGGGCCAACCCCCGAAAATGGCATAAACAACGTGCACGTACATGGCATAGTTATACATGAATAATAATTAAAATCAATAATAACACACCCTAGCCATATACAGTATATGCAACCTACATGAGGCCAGCTAGATGGGGGCAGATGGCGATGATATCAGTCATAATAGCACAAACCTGCAATCCAGCGTTGACCGTAATGAACACGTAGTAATCACGAAGCGTAGGTTGAAGATCAGCATGGCTCCGTGCAGGACCCCTCAGCTAAGTGAGACAATCCACGAGCACTAGCCCACGTGGCATACTGTTGAACACCCAAAATGGACCGAATAACAGTCCCCGGTTCACCCTATAAGAAGCCTCGTGACTAAACAGCAAACTATTAACCCCTCAGACCCGGTTGGGCTCTGTGGCATCCATAAAAAACACCCCCGCGGAACCCGGTAGGGCTCTGAGGCTCCGGCAGCTTGAAAGCCGTCCGTCCGACGCATGTAAACAACAGCCGGTTGGACCGACGCCGCACATCTTCGACCACAAAAGGAGAGGCGTCCTTGTTCGTGTGTGCCTGTATGTTATTGTTAAGTAGTGAAAAGTAGTGTAAAGTGGCTGATATTGCCACAAAGTTATCTCCACGGAAATCGTCATCACAACTGAACCAGTTGACTTAGAGAGCTCTACTCAACGCCATTCTACAGGTACGAAACACATCTACGCTTGGGGATGCGCAGGAATGCGGAAGCAGTCAAAATAACAAAGATACGGTAGCCTAGGCGTAGACGTTTTTCCGCCAAAACCCCCGGGTTTCGGTATGGAATACATAGCCGGGTCTGAGGGGTTAATGGGCTAGGATAATAAAACAAGCATGTGGGGGCCTCGCCTTATCACAACGAGTACTCCGCCTAACACACTCGCTTTAGCAATATGAACCCTGAAAAACAGTCTCCAGGGCCCTCTAAAGGACGCTCACAGCCTACTCCTAGTCTATAAGCTACCTAACCTCAGCACTTAGCATGTACATATGAGTAAAGACTCACCATAACCAAGGGGAGGTGAAGAATGCAGGAGGGCTGGAGCGCCCACAACACACGTCCGAAGGAAGCGGGCCCGGGAGAAGGAAGGACGAGAGATCGCTTCGATGAGTGAGGCGAAGCGTGCGGAACAGCAGACGCATGGGAAGCGCAATGCTAAGATCAAGTTTAAACTTTTTATTTTCATTATTTTTTGCTAGTTTTTTTCTAGTAGTGGTACCCACATCATATAGGACGAGTCCGTTAGTGTTTTTTTAAGAGCGTTTCGCTCACGATGTGTGGCAATCGTATTTTGATCTCTCCCGGGCGGGAAGTTTGAAAGACAAGCTTGAGTTCAAAGATTGGCCATAAACAATGTTAAGGCGCATCATCAATGATGAAGGGGCCACTAATAAATAGGAAGGCCTTGCTATAAATTACTCATTAACCTGGATAAATCATATTTGTTTTCACCAACTCAACCAATTAATTTACAAATAAACCCAAGTAATTAAAGTAATGAATACATGTGGTACTCCAAGGACTCGAACCTAGGATACTCACACCGAAATTCTGCACACTAAGCATTAGGCTATCAAGACAGTTAAAGGTTTATGCACAAGCTTACGTATATATTGTTTGTATACTGTGGTGGTAGTTTCTTTGTTATGTCCAAATTTGTGTGGGCAAGTAACTTGAGGGCGTTTAGTCTTGGTGTCAGTTTGTTTACTTACATACATACATAAAATGTTAAGACTAAGTGCTCCACACATATGTGCAGTTTCAGTCTCCTGTCATAATGGCGGCGTTCCAGGCAACCCTGTTAAGGGCTGCTTCACTTGTCAAGTCCGATCCCAGGTCTTCCTCGGTCCACCCCTTGGTGCAGCTCCCTCCACAATCACAGACCTGCATCTTTTCACCCAATTTTGTTCATCCATTCTCTCCACATGTCCATACCATCCCAGTCTACTTGTACACATCTTCTCGCTAATACTCTTTATACTTAAACATCTCAGCTCATCATTTGTTATTCTATCCTGCAGCCTGGCCCCGCACATCCATCTCACCATTCTCATCTCATTACGTTCCATTCTGTTAACATCCTCTACTTTAACGGCCCATGTTTCTGAGGCACACGTCATTGCACTTCTAACACATGAGGCATACACCTTTCCCTTCAGGGGGAGAGCCATTGTTTTCATGGTCAGAATTGGCAGCAGTTCTATGAACTTCCCCCAGCCACATCTAATTCTAGCGACAGTGGCAGCCTCGGCTCCACCACCGGCAGAGATGGTATCTCCTAGGTAACAAACCTTGTCCACCAGCTCCAAAGGCTCATTTCCAAAATTCACAGCTCCACAGGATCATCATTTAACATAAGCTCGCCTTTGCACACTACGCACTCAAATTTCTCTATTTCTGACTTATCCTTCGGCAGGGGTCCCTTTATTCTACTACAGCACTTACTCCCATGGTGCACCCAACATCGACAGATGTTACATCGAATCAAGTTAGCGCCCACACTCTTTCCACACACTGCACATGGGTATGCACTGCTCTTTTCCACATTGCCTCGTCTCAATCTACAATGCATAACCTTGGTTTTGTTAATATCGACTCTTAAACCCTTGCTCGCCATGCCCTCTCTCCATCTTCTGAATTTTGCCTCAGCATCTTTCACTTTGTCAGCTATTAGGACTAAATCGTCTGCATAAAACAGTTCACACGGGAGTCCGGATCTAAAAACTCTAGACAGTGCCTCCAGGACCATAATAAAGAGGAGGGGCTTAACACTGAACCCTGATGAACTCCAACACGGACTGTGAACTCATCACTCAGTACACCTTTCACCCTCACCGCAGTTCGCGAATCCTCATACATCTTCATTATCACACGCACCAGCCACTCTTCCACACCAAGTTTCCTCATAGCCCATTGCACAACATCTCTAGGCACCCTGTCAAAGGCCTTCTCCAGGTCTACAAACACAAAGTAAAGATCCCTGCCTTTTAGTAAGTATCTTTCCTATATCTGCCTGACTATGAAGATAGCATCGGTTGTACCACGTCCTGGCATAAAACCAAACTGCATATTGTATATGTTGGGTCTGGCTGCTTCCAGACGATCCCCAGGTACTTATCAAAGAGGTGGGATAAGTCAAACACTGGGTAAAAGTTAATAGGTTCTTGTATTCAGGAGTGAAGTGGGTACAGTGTACAGGGAGACCTTTGGTAGGCTAGTCTCTCTCTCGATCTGATCATAACATACCCCTAGCGGGCAGATCATGAAATACCCATAGTTACCATGTGCAGTCAATACAGTACAATTATATAAGTGAGTGCACATGATTACTATGGTACCGGGTACATGTTTAATATAAGGAGGTATGCATATAGATAATATTAGTGTTACATACAGATACTTAAGAATGCTGTTGCCTCAATAAATCATATACATACACCTCCCTCCCCCCTCACGCTCGTAGTTCAATCTCGAGCGGACTCCTTTTCTCTGGGTCGTTTCGAATAACGTGGGGCAACTGGGGGGTCATACGCTAAGGACAACTGTTTCTGGTCATTGCAAGGGGTCGCAGGGGACTGGGGGAGGGGGTCAACACTTTGGGGTACAGGGCGGAGGAAACGGCGGTTCCGCCACCACACACGACCACTAGGGAGACGCACCTCATAATCCCTGGACTTGCCAAGACTCATGACAACCCCCACCTTGTCTCAGCATTGCGATGTCGGGTCTTGAATCCGAACTTGCTGACCGACACGCAACCTGGGGAGGGGCTGTGCGTGCACATTGTACCGGGTCTTAACCTGCTCGGCACGGTCGGCTGCACGTCTGTCACAGTCCTCGGCCTTGCCCTGCCACTCCTGAGCGAAGGATCTGGGGTCGGCAGGTAGACATGTCCGAAGGGGATGACCATATAGGAATTGGGCAGGGGAGCGGCCAGTGAAGTTAGGAGTGTTCCGGAGTTCCATGAGACCCCGGTCAAAGTCCTCTATGTCAATGTTGCCAGAGGGTGCAGTCTGAAGAATGAGGTGCCTGATTGACCTCACTGCAGCCTCGGCATGGCCGTTCGCCTGTGGGTGATGCGGTGACGTAACCACATGGCGGACTCCCCATCGCTCTATAAAGTCCCGGAAATCCTGGTTGGTGAATTGTGGGCCTCCATCGGTCCTCAGACAGAGGGGAACACCAACTTCCCGGAAGTAGCGACAGAAGAGCCTGATTGTTGCAGAGGCAGTAGCGTCGCCTTTGCAGGGGACGACAACGGGCCACCCCGAGAGACGGTCGACCACGACCAGGAAGGACTTCCTGGCAACCATGATAAAGTCGGCCGAGACAGACTCAAAGGGCCCCGTCGGGTTCTCGTCATTCAGGAGGGGTTCCTTCTGGAGGCCAGGCTGGAGGATCTGGCACAACTCGCAAGCATGAACAGTACTGGCAATGTCGGAATCTATCCCGGCCAAAAGACAGCCTGCCTCGCTCTGCTCTTGGTGGCCTCCACACCTCTGTGACTGTCGTGGAGTTGCTGCAGGGTGCGGCGGCGGAGAGCCGGAGGAACCACAATCCGAGCTCCGTAGAGGACGAGATCTCCAATAGCACAGAGATCATCCCGTAGCATCCAGTATGGAAGCAAGGAATCATGTAGGTTATAATAGTTGACAGGGAAGCCTGAGGTGACGCAGTCGAGTAGACAGATGTATGTAGGGTCCGCTCTTGCTGCGGTGCGAAGATCCTGTAGAGTCCTCTCGGCTTCTTGTACTGGAGATTCTCCTGGGTTGATGACATCCAAAATGGGCTTAGGAAAGTCCTGAGAGATGATGGCCAACTCCCTGCAATGGCGATAAGAAAGCAGAGGAGTCTGGACACCGTCGTGCACTTGAATCAGGGCAGGACATGATCTCTTGCCTAGGGTGAGGGTTGCCTGAAATGCACCCAGAGCAGGCGCCATCGTGGACCCATCTGCCGTGAGCGTCATGGTAGGCGAAGGGTCTTGCAGGCTGCTCCTAGAGACACCCAGAGATCCTAGATGTCGCAGGCCAATCACTGTAATGTCAGAGCCTGTGTCCGGTAGCATCCGTAGGCGGGATTTGACATTGCCGTGTGACAGGGTGACAACGATGGGCTGTGGTGTCTTGTCGGCAGAGGAAGAAGTTGATCCCACACGACGACAGTTGTTGTGCTTCGCCTCGTGAGTCTCGCTGGAGTCGGAGGAGGTACCACTGCTGCTTGGAGATCCCCCTCGGCGCTTGTCCTTCTTCTTCGACGCCCGACAACACTTCTCAATGTGCCCAATGCGGTGACAGAGGTGGCACTGGACCTTACTTGCGGGGCACTTGATCGTCCGCGACCAGTGGCCTTGTCGTCCGCAGGCGTCGCAGGTGCTCTGAGCAGCTGGGCACGTGTCCAACCCATGCTGGCGAGCACAACACTGGCAGAAATCCGTTGACTTCGATGAATTCTTGATGGGCGGAGTCTTGCTGTTTCCCTGAGCTTTCTTGTCCTTTTTATACAAAGAAATTGCGCTCACTTGGTCAGGAGGAGCACTAATGGCTGTGGTCGCAGATATAGCGGCCTCATAGGAGCGGCACCTAGTCACAACATCCTTTAGTGGTGCTTTGGAGTCCAGGGAGATGAGCTTCTGTACCAGCTCCTTGTCTCTGATCCCCATGAGGATCACCATCTTGAGCTGTGTTTCCTCGCAGACAGATGAATTTCCCGGGCACACATCAACTTCCTCGGAAATGCGCTTCAGGCGGACATAAAACTCGGCAAATGACTCCCCTTCAAGCTGCTTACAACTCAGGCTGGGAAATTAGGTATAGCCCGGCAGCCCGGCTAGCCCGGATATGTTGCCGGGCAAGTGCTTTTTAATGTTGGTCTGCCCGGCGGTTGCCCGGGGGACAAGTCGAATTTTTTGCCTTTTAAACCTTGAAAAATGCTAAAATTAATATAAAAACAAACATACACACTTTCCATAAATATAAATAAAGTATAAGAGACAGGCAGATGTATCTACTATTTCCACTTTCAACGACCATTGGTTACTGGTAACGTAACGGCTGGTTTTCGATTCACGTTAATTTCACGTCACTATTCTCTCTATCTCCTCCTCCTCCTCCTCCTCCTCCTCCTCCTCCTCCTCCTCCTCCTCCTCCTCCTCCTCCTCCTCCTCCTCCTCCGCCTCCTCCTCCTCCTCCTCCTCCTCCTCCTCCTCCCCTCCTCCTCCCCCCCCCTCCTCCCCCTCCTCCTCCTCCCCCTCCTCCTCCTCCCCCTCCTCCTCCTCCCCCCCCCCCCCCCTAGGCCTACATAATATTATAACCATTGGACGGTTGGATAGAGAAGAGGTACTTCCGAATAGGCGGCTCGCTCGCCGCTCTTTATCAATAACATTAGTGTTTCAATTGTCGCCGGGGAAGCACGTGTTTAGTGAGAAAATGTACTATAATGAGTGTGTCTAAGAAATAACAGGCTTCCTTGACAAGATTCTTAACACTAAAACAACCACCATCAACAAGTACAACTAGGTAAAACCGTTGTTTTAAAATAGTTTGTTAACTTTTTTGTATCTAGCCTAGTCAGTCTGTCAGACGATAGATTTCTCTTATTGACTCGCCTCTTAAGTGAAAATTGTTGGTAAGCTACTCCACCTATGTTTTCTACCTAAGATATTTACTTAATGTTACAAAAATGTGTTTATAAACAATCTTAAGGATTTAGTTACACAATTTTTAATACAAAAATATATAATGATACTCTGCAGTCTCTGTTCTCCTACTGTACAATGTAAAGTATGCCTAAGCCTAAATAAAACTATATTTATTGCCAGACAACTTGATCCCTGAGGGGATGGCCACAAACTAAGCTCCAGCATAGAGGCAACGTTCAGTTCGTTCGATTTTGTATCTTGTTTCGTGGGAGTGTTGGTAATTGATAATGTCTAACCGCGAATTATTATTTGTGTTTGGGGGTTCAAGTGAAATGTGTGTTATCATACTGTTGGAATGGCTGTGGTGGTGAATTTAGTTTGTAACCAGTGTAATCAATTCGATTATGCTGATCAGGGTCTTGTATTCACGTTGTAAATACAACACTGGTCTACTTCACCCCTAATGTCTGCCATTGCAGACATTGGTTGGGAGGCCATGGGCTTAAGTAATAAGTACCGAGTGTCGAATGTCGATTAAAGATGACTTTATCACTCACTTTCTGGACATATTTCTATTTTCTATATACAAAAAAAAAAAAAAAAAAAAAATCAGCTATATTTAATAAACTAAAGCTAGTCCTTCTCTTTCATTAGAGATGTGAACCATGAATTTTGCAATATAATATCTACACTTACACACACACACACATACATACAGACAGACAGACAGATAGATAGATAGATAGATATTAGATAGATAGATAGTTATTTATTTAGTTCAGATTTCAGAATGAGTTTTCTGCAGAGGTTTACCTTACTTAATATTCAACATGAGTATGATTTCATAAGTTTTCTATAATATAACTGTACACTGACAGCTTATTACTTACTGGTACCGTATTAGTTATTTTTGACATATTAATTAGATAACTAATCATCTGATGGTATTGCATTGTTTTAACTTTGTCACTGTCTTTATATGCTAACTTGTGAAAGCTATTGTTTTGCTATGTGCAACCTTTGTATTCCCCTAAGAAAAAAAATATATTGAATAAAACAAAATAACTAAAAAACATTATATACTGTATATACAGTATATAGCATAATTTTTATTAATTCAACAAATTTCATATTCAGGGCAAGTACAAAAATATCAGGGCAAGTAAGGAATATATCAGGGCAAGTAAATTTCTGAATTCACTAGCCCGGGGCAACTAGATCTGGAACACTAATTTCCCAGCCTGTTACAACTCAACAATTCTCTTCGACGAAGTGCCTCGTTGCGAAGTCCCTTGATGTGAGCTTGCAGGGCATCCAACACCTCATCCACCGTCTTGTCAGTCGAAGGGGCGATCTGAAGGGTGTGTTCAAGTATGCGCTGCATCTCGAGGGTCAGGCACATGCGAAGCTGTATCATCTGCTTTGCCGGAGGTAGTTTGGGGAGGTCCACCACTACTGCACGTCTCCATTCTCGAAACATCTGAAAGGTGGAGTCGGCTTTAAGTGGTGGTGGGGACTGTGCTGTAGCCATTGGTGGTGGTGGAGGTGCTGAGGTATCTGAAGGGCTGACTCGTTGCTGTTGGGAGGGTGGGCCCTGGGCCATGGAGGGATCTGTAGATATCCTGGAAGTGGCCAACAGTTGAATCAAAGCCTGAAATCTTGCATTCTCTTCCTCTCTTCTTAAAGCCTCCTCTTGTCTTCTCACTGCCTCTTCTTGCCTTCTAGATTCCTCCAGAAACTGAATAAACTGTAGGAAATCGGCCCCAGACGGAACTGAGGGTGAAGCATGTGGGTGGGAGGGTGGAGGAGGTGGAGTGCATAAGGGGGTAGAAGTAGAGAAACCAGAAAAATCTTGGGAGATTTGTGGAGGTGGAAGTGGTCCAGAAATCCCAGGGGAGGTTTGTGTAGGAGAGCTGGGAGGTAATGTGGGGTTGTGTTGCAATCGTACCTCTTCCTGGTCTGACATCCTCTTGTTAGGGCAACAGACAGACAGGTTGATAACAAAGAGTCGAAAAATTCCCCACTTGAATATTCGTCCTAGTAGATAACAGTGTTTTTGCAGCGAAAGATTGCCAGCAACAAGTAGTGTGTGTGACGGCGTGCTCAGTGCGTGTATGCGTATGTGTGTTCACCAACCGCTCGTGGCTCGGGAGGGGGAGGCGGTCGCGTTCACTCACTCAACTCAGTGTTGCTCAGGCCGTGGTGGGAGGAGGGTGTAGCGCTCCGCTCGCTGGCTTCTGGAACTCGTACCCAGGGCTAGCACACATGAAATATACACAAAATAAAGCACTGGCAATACACAACACTTCACTGTTAGCACTGTATATCCAGGGGCACTGCTCACTGTAATCCTGGGTCTGGAGGCACTGTCTTACTCCCGAGTGGTGGAGCTGGCTCGGTAATGGCGACTTCACAGGGTCCCACAGGATTGTCCAACTTCGTAACTCCGGTTTTTACTCACTGCGCCATGTATATGTTGGGTCTGGCTGCTTCCAGACGATCCTCAGGTACAGTAGGGTCTCACATAAAACGAGTTTATGGTCGATAAACGAGGGCGTTTTATGCGATTTCGTTTTATGTGAACACAGCATTTTGGTGGCGCAATATCGTCAATGTTCACTGTAAGCGAACATTTTCGTACAAAGCGAACGATATTTCGTACGTTTTGTACGATATTTCGGTACTGTACTTATCAAAGAGGTGGGATAAGTCAAACACTGGGTAAAAGTTAATAGGTTCTTGTATTCAGGAGTGAAGTGGGTACAGTGTACAGGGAGACCTTTGGTAGGCTAGTCTCTCTCTCAATCTGATCATAACATACCCCCTAGCGGGCAGATCATGAAATACCCATAGTTACCATGTGCAGTCAATACAGTACAATTATATAAGTGAGTGCACATGATTACTATGGTACATGTTTAATATAAGGAGGTATGCATATAGATAATATTAGTGTTACATACAGATACTTAAGAATGCTGTTGCCTCAATAAATCATACAGTAAACCTTCGCCATCTCGGACCTCTAGAAGTCGGAAACCCTACTAGTCGGACTGGCTACGGCCTCTCGGACATGCACTTCGGTATTTCGGACATTTCCGTCATCGTTCCGACAGTCTCTGACGTTGTGGGACTTTTTATAAGTATTCGGAAAATGTCCGATATTATATTTTTCAATTCCATTGCATTAGAAATTATTCAAAGATTACAAGAAATCCAAATAAGACATAGTTATGTTAATGTATAAGGGAGTTACGTAGATGCATTAGAGAGATAGATAGATAGAAAGAGAGAGAGTTACAGAGGGGGAGTGAGCGATAAACACAAACTATTATGAGACAGACTTAATTGGTTCTGAAAAGACAAAGGAGACTTTTATATTGACTCTTTTTCATGTTATTATTTGTGTGCTAGAAGGATAATATTGTTTTCAATTCCATTGCATTAGAAATGATTCAAAGATTACAAAAAGTCCAAATAAGACATAGTTATGTTAATGTATAAGGGAGTTACGTAGATGCATTAGAGAGATAGATAGATAGAAAGAGAGAGTTACAGAGGGGGAGTGAGCGATAAACACGAACTATTATGAGACGGACTTAATTGGTTCTGAAAAGACAAGATAGATAGATAGACAGAGAGTTGCAGAAGGGGAAGTGAGCGATAAACACGAACTATTATGAGACGGTTTAATTGGTTCTGAAAAGACAAAGGAGACATTTTTATTGACTCTTTTTCATGTTATTATTTGTGTGCTAGAAGGATTATATTGTTTTCAATTCCATCGCATTAGAAATTATTTATAAATTACAAAAAGTCCAAATAAGACATAGTTATGTTAATGTATAAGGGAGTTAGTTAGATGCATTAGAGAGATAAATAGATAGAGAGAGAGTGGCTAGGGGCGAGCGAGCGATAAAATACTAACATATACGAGACAGACTTATGTTTCTCAAAGACAAAGGAGACATTTTTATTTACTCTCTTTTTCATTTTATTATTTGTGTGTTAGAAGGGTAATATTGTTTTCAATTCCATCGTATTAGAATTGATTCATAGATTAAAAAAAGACCAAATAAGACATAGTTATATATATATATATATATAAGGGAGATAGATGCATTAACTAGATATATATAAAACAAAAAAAAACAAAAAATCTCAATTTCTCTGGTGACACGGACTTTCTTCTTCTAATTCGGAATTTTCCCTCTCTTAAGTCGGACATAAGTCGGACTTCGGACATCTCGGATTTTCGGTCATCTCGGACTGGGTCTCCCCCCAATTAGTCCGAGATAGCGAGGGTTTACTGTACATACACATATCATCAATGGAGATGCTTTGCCTGATCAAACCCTCAAAGACTCTCTCACAGACCTTCATGATTTGGTCAAGCATTTTCAGGCCCTTATACAGTAATTACAGTAAAAGTCCGTTAATCCGACGACCGATGATTCGAATCTCCCAATAGTCCGAATTTTTCAATTTGAGGCCAAATCCGAATTCACCCGATGGTCCGAATTTCAAGAAGTCCCAAAGTCCCCTTTTTGAGGCATTAGGCCACTCAAATGACACATAATGGAGCACACACATATCATATGTTCATGAATTCACTTTAAAAGTTTACCATTGTCATTGTAGCCTATTATCTACTTCAAAACATTCAGATTAATGGTCAAAGGAAGCTACTGATATAATCGTAAACACCTTCGTCTTCTTCTTCTTCCACATTGTCTGCTAGAGAGTTTGTTTTGCTCTTGAACGCATCCTTGGGACGCTCCGATGCGCTACTGGCTTGCACCGCATTTTCTGCAAGCGCATTCAGTCTTGAGCTTGAAAACGCACCTTTCAAGAAGTCCCAAAGTCCCCTTTTTGAGGCATTAGGCCACTCAAATGACACATAATGGAGCACACACATATCATATGTTCATGAATTCACTTTAAAAGTTTACCATTGTCATTGTAGCCTATTATCTACTTCAAAACATTCAGATTAATGGTCAAAGGAAGCTACTGATATAATCGTAAACACCTTCGTCTTCTTCTTCTTCCACATCGTCTGCTAGAGAGTTTGTTTTGCTCTTGAACGCATCCTTGGGACGCTCCGATGCGCTACTGGCTTGCACCGCATTTTCTGCAAGCGCATTCAGTCTTGAGCTTGAAAACGCACCTTTGGACGTATTAGTCTTGAGCTTGAAAACGCACCTTTGGATGTTCCGATACGCTACTATTTATAGTTCAGTGATCGGAGCATCCCAAGGGTGCTTTCAAGACAACAAGACAAGGGTGCTTTCAATACAATATAATATAACAGAGCACGTCACAAAAGGAAAATCACAAAAGGAAAATTACAAGAACCTCTCAGGGAAGTGCCGTTGTTAAGGCATTACTTCCCGAACCACATCTGATCTTCAAGAGCAAGACAAACTCGCTAGTAGACGGAAGAAGAAGAAGACGTTTATATCAGCAGATTCCTTTGACCATTAATCTGAATGTTTTGAAGTAGATAATAGGCTACAATGACAATGGTAAACTTTTAAAGTGAATTCATGAACATATGATATGTGTGTGCTCCATTATGTGTCATTTGAGTGGCCTAATGCCTCAATGTTTTCGTCATACACAGGTTCATAGGGGTAAAGTCCGATAATCCGAAAAATCCACTAATCCGAACGAGAGCCGGTCCGCTGCCCTTCGGATTAACGGAAGTTTACTGTACCTCTATCTAGCGCATCCTGTTTTCCTTTGTATATATTTACTATTACACTTTTGTGCCAATCCTCGGGGATTTTCTCATCTTTTATAATGGTGTTTATTAACTCAGTGACTAAGCTGTCACCAGTCTCCCCTGAGGCTTTTATCATCTCAGCGACAATGTCAGAGCACCCTGGAGCTTTACCATCCTTCATTTTATTGACTGCGTCGCTCACTACAGCTGTTGCTATCAAAGGAGGGGGTCCAGATATTATTTTTTCGATACTAAGCTGTTCCTTATCCCATTCAAACTCTACATTTAGCAATCGTTCATAGTGTGCCTTCCATGCTTCTCTGATTTAATTTTCTGCATACACAATCTTCCCATTATTGTTTCTAACACACTGTTCACCTATAATATCCCTACTGTAATTTTTAACTCGCCTAGCTAGGTTGAAGATCCCATTGGGATTGTCAGTGTTACACACTTGTTCGAGGACCAGGTCCTTAATGCCTTTTTTAGCATTGTAAATAATTCTTTTGGCAGTTCGTTTAGCTGCCTGGTATTCCTCCTTGCTGCTTCCCTTCTTCCATGCTTTGAAGCATCTCCTTTTCTCTTTCACAGCATGTTCTACTTCATCGTTCCACCACCAGGAGGTCTTATTCCTGGGGTGACCCTTTGTTTTCCCACAGACTTTGTCAGTGGCAGCGAGAAGGCTATTCTTAAGGAAATTCCATTGACTATTTACATCGCTAGGCCTAGCTTCCTTATTTCTATTAATTTCCTCCATTTCACTATGAAACCTATCCCTAGCTTCCTTGTTCTTCAGCAGCCACACTCCTTTTTTTTTTTTTTTTTTTTTTTTTTTTTTTTCATTTGACAATGAACGGAGGAAGGAAAAACACAGATAAAACAAAAAGGTCCATGTGCCTAAAGGCATCCTCCATTCATAAAATGTTTGTAACAACTGGATTTAAATGTATTTGGGCATGTATACCTTCTTGCGCTTTGGATCTCTGTATAAGCTCATGTCACACACAAGTAGCTTATGCTGGGGGATACATTCTTCGCTCGGGATGACCTTTACATCCCGAACCAGTTTCCAGTCTTTCCTGTTAACCAAGAAGTAATCTATCGAGCTACTGGAGACCCCCGAGTTATATTTGATCAGATGGCTCTGTCTTTTCTTGAACTTCGTGTTACACACAACCATTTTGAGTGCAACGCAGGACTCCAGTATATATTCGCCTTCCAGATTCCTCCTTCTGTAACCATTTCCTCCATGTACTCCCTCGTATCCATCTGCAGATGCTCCCACGTGACCATTCAGGTCCTCTCCCAGGATTGTTATTTCATTCTCCGAGAGGCCTGAAATTACACTGACGGTGTCATTCCAGAAGTCCTCTTTTATCTCTTTCTGTAGGCCAGCCTGTGGGGCATATGCAGATATCACATTCAGAATTCTTTCACCAACTTTCAACTTCAAAACAATCAGCCTTTCACTAACTCTCGTAATTTGAAGCTCACTTTCCGCCCACTCTTCAGCCACCAGAACACCCACTCCTCCTTTCGCTTTTTCAGTCTCAGCCCCCTTCCAGTAGTTCCTATATACTGTATTTTCTTTCTTCCAACAATCCACTGTACCCCACACCCTTTCCAGAGTGTTTTCTGGGCACAGCAGACCTCCACTCGCCTCCTCTCACACATCTCAGCCACTTCATTTGCACGTAGATTCAAACTACAGTACCAACATTCACACTAGCAAGTCTGAGACTGTGGGGGGCATTCGGTTTTGGATCATCGGACTTGCGTTGTTTCTCTTTAGGTTTAGTCATATTTGGTTGATTAGGCTGGCAAATGGGCATCACCTCCCCACCTCTCTCTCCCCTCCCCCCCCCCCCCCCCTCCCCCCCGAACTCCGGCTCCAGTCTACCCCAGGGACTATTCCCAGCACCTTCCCCCAAGAGATTACAAGGGGGTAGGATCCAGTGGCCTCGATGCACCCCACCAGAACCAGCCGCAGGGACGCATCCCGTGCGCGTACACGGCACTACGACTGGTCTGGTATGTTTTGCCCAATAACAGGGCAGCCTCCTGGAGCGCTACCACCAGGTACAGGCCCCTATACACAACCCACAATGAGGGGCGACGCGCTCCTCGGTGCTGCTAGGAGAGTGGCGAACGCAACCTTAGGTGACCTTAGGTAGGTATACTATTGGGCGGAGAATGCCAGTCTGGAGAAACACTACGTACTGTACCCTCTGGATCCATTTCGTCCAGGTTGGGCCCAAGGCGCCAGGTCCGGGTCCAGAGGGACCGACGTCCACCGCCAATATGCCGCCATTAGGCAACTTGGACAAGAACAATGAAGCCCTGTCACAGCACTGTCATATGAGAACAATGCCAGTGCCAATAACAAGGCTTCATTGTATAGTAATAGCTGTGTGTCCGCAAGTCTAACGCCATCCCCCCTATTAGTTGCCTTGTACGACACCAGTAGGATGTTTGGGGCATAACAGTAATCACTCCCATATCCGACCTGTCATTATCCGAACCTCGCCAATAACCGAACAGGCCATGGGATATATATATATATATATATAAATAAATAAAGTAAAGTTGTTCATGACTTTCAAAAAAAAAAAAAAAAAAAGAAAAGTGACCGAAATCGCCGATATATAATAATTTACTTATCATTACTTACTATATCTTATAAACAATAGTAGGTAGCCAACTTACCATAATACCGATACACCAAACCGATACGCATGCGGTTTTGTTTATCACCTGTTTACTAAAGTGCCACCATTATCGATTTTCTTCGAGCCGACTCGAGCGGGAGGGTTACCAATTGAAGTTAAATCCGCTAGCATATATTGTTAGATGTAAGACATGATAAATACCACTAGAAATATGACTTGCAAAATTCATATAATATCACTTCGAAATTGTTCTGAAATTTCAAAACAAAAGTTTAAATACAAACTGCTAGTGTAAGTCATTGCTGCTAGATCGAAGTAAAGGTCTATATCTAGCGGAAGTCGCTATATGTATTGGCAGTACAGTTAGATGCAAGACATGATAAATACCACTAGAAATATGAATTGGCAAAATCCATATAATATCACTTCGAAATTGTTCTGAAATTTCAAAACAAAATTTTAAATACAAACCGCTAGTGTAAGTCATTCCTGCTAGATCAAAGTAAAGGTCTCTAGATCTAGCGGAAGTCGCTATACGTATTGGCAGTACTGCACACTGCCGACGGCGACACGTTGTTGACATTGTTATGGAAGACCATGACCGCCACCAGTACGCGCAACTTCTCTTGGCCAATCATGTTCCGCGTAATTCTGACGTCACGCACTGGCAACCAATCAGCAGCGCGTCAAGAACAGCCACCCAACCAGCATCGCGTAACTCTGTCGTCATCGATCATAGCCAATCCACAGGGCGTAACTCTGAAGACATTATACTCTAGAACAATCATTATTGTGTTTTTCTGAGGACATAAATAAGGCGGTAAAACAATACATTGTTGTTGCTTGTATGCTTGTGGGTGTGCTGTAAACAATCAGGTAATGTGTCTATGCCTATTTCAAATACTTTTATGTTATTGGCCTACACCATAAATCATCTATAAACCATTAACCTAACCAAACCTAACCTAGTACTACATGAATACTAGGTTAGATTAGGTTAGGTTAATGTTTTATAGATGATTGACGAGCTACTGATTGGCTGAGGGAGTTACGCGTAACTCCAGAAGTTGTGCGTAGCGGTGGCGGTAAGGGGCTTCCATACATTGTTGTTGATGTTCCAGTGGAGGGATGAACAAAATATTTTTCTTGTCCAATAATAGCTATTTCATAGTCCCACAGGACTTATTTTGATATATTTATAACCCCTGGTATGAAGGTATGTTGCCAATATAATAATAGAGACAAATAAATAGTTAACCCTTTGGTGCACCTATAGTTTCCAATCAAAGTTTTTCCCACTCCCTAAGTAGGGTAGAGATACCAAAGGAGACGAATTGTCCAGTAGAGACGTACTTCATGCAAAAAAACTGCCATGCATAAAACTAAAGTACCTGAAAAGAAAACAAATACATAAAAAAATACTTTATGCTATTAGTGATGTTCTCAAAGACTACCAGCCTAATAGGACACACATTTATCTTGAGAATAAATAAAAAAAAATAAAAATGAGATTTTTGGGGTATCTCTTAGCCCAAACCTAAGAAAGCAATTTTTTCACAGCTCATTTTTTTCCTACTTCTCTAACTCGGATCGTTTTTCTTTTGTTTCAAATGGAAAGAGCATGTCTTGAACTATACTCCTGCATGGTTTCATGACTCTTGCATGAACGAGTGCTCGTGAAAGTGGGTGCGTCCCCATTGGTTCATGATATGGTCCAAAACCAATGGAGACGCATTTTTTCAAACTGGGTTTAGAAGGGCATAAACCGCATGCATGGTAAACCCCAATCTCGCCCCACCTCCTGTATTCATGGTCGAGTTTCCTTTGATGGTGGTGGAGCTACCTTCATTTGACTTCGAGACCCAATGGAGACGCACACGTGCGGGCCATATAGAGACGCGTCTGGATGGGGTGGTGGTGTGCGTCTCCATTGGTTTAGTGTTATTTATCAAAGTTATCTGCCCTATTTATAATATTATATCTTATTTCAGTTGCAAGAATATTGAATTAATAGTGCATGAACTACAACTACAAACTAACAGAAATGGAAAATAGAAATAAATAGTGTATGAACTATCGAATAAAGACTAAATAATGACAGAAATAATCGTACAATTTGTTTTTGTCACGTAGGTCTAAGTGTGAGCTTTCAATACCCAGCTTCACAACACACACACACACACCCACACACTCACACACTCACACACTCACACACTCAGGGGTCTAAATGTGGCCAAATTGCACTTTTTCATTGACTGTGACTGAACATCAACGAGACATAGGCCTACTTGTTTGGACATCCCTCTGACTCCCTCACTGGAGTGACTCGTGCTGCCGTGCAGTGGGGCCAGTGGCACAACCCTTTAGTAGAGGGTTGTGCCAGTGGGGGGCGAAGGAGAGAGGGAAATCGACACTCCTTTATTTCTCTCTCCTCCCCCACTTCGCGAATCGGTAATTTGTGGGTTATTTCGCATATTTCTTTGTTACTATGCATCTTATATGCATTCATGTGCTTTGTGGTGATATAATATTGATATATATGAGAGATATAAGCGCTATTGCGTATTTTCCCCCTCCTTTCCTCCCCCCTCCCTCGCAAACTAGCTAGGCAGGGGAAGGGTGGTGGGGTTGCTTTTTACCAACAAATGTGCAATTCTCGACCATTGTAACTTCACTGCGGTGCGATATTTTAAAGAAAATATATAGAGTCGGATGTTGGTTGGTATTCACTACACGTTGATGTAGTTTTCGTAGCTATTTGGAAATGTTGCCAAAAATGGCTTAGGATTCGGGCAAAGTCTTTCACAATTTATTTTCTCTATAGATGTACAATGTAGGCCCACTATCAGCATGCAACTACTTTAGTTTAAGCTAGAAGTATAAGTGGTATAAATATTATCTACTAAATAATCAAATTACTCACATATTAATACAAAAAAACAGACGTTCGTCTGCACTGGACTGGGGTGCGTCTACTTAGGGTTTGGAGGTCATAAGGAGACGCACTTGATATTGGACCTCTTATCTCGGAAAATACTTGAAATATATCAAACATTGACACATCCATTAAAAGAATAACCATTGTACTTGCTCCAAGTTGCCTAATGGCGGCACACTGGCAGTGGGTGTCGCTCCCTCTGGACCCGGCCCTGGCGCCCTGGGCCCAACCTGGACGAAATGGATCCAGAGGGTACAGTACGTAGTGTTTCCCCGGACTGGCACTTTCCGCCCGATAGTATAGGGGCCCGAACCTGGAGGTAGCGCTCCAGGAGGCTGCCCTGTCATTTGGCGAAAAATATCAGGCCAGTTGTAGTGCCGTGTACGCGCACGGGGTGCGTCCCTGAGGCTGGTTCTGGTGGGGCGTACCGAGGCCACTGGATCCTACCCCCTTGTAATCACTTGGGGGATGGTGCTGGGAATGGTCCCGGGGTAGACTGGAGCCGGAGTTCTGGGGGGGGGGGGTGATGCCCATCTGCCAGCCAAACCTACCTAACTATGACTAAAATCAAAGAAAATAAACGTAAGTCCGATGAAACAAAACCGCACAGGACAATGACAAATGCCCCCCACAAACTCAGACTTGCTAGTGTGAATGTTGGTAGTTTGAATCTGCGTGCGAATGAAGTGGCTGAGATGTGTGAGAGGAGGCGAGTGGACGTCTGCTGTACCCAGGAAACACTCTGGAAGAGGCATGGGGTACAGTGGATTGTCGGAAGGAGGAAAGGATATAGGATATACTGGATGGGTGTGGAGACTGATAAAGCGAAAGGAGGAGTGGGTGTTCTGGTGGCTGAAGAGTGGGCGGAAAGTGTGCTTCAGATTACGAGAGTTAGGTGAAAGGCTGATTGTTTTGAAGTTGAAAGTTGGTGAAAGAATTCTGAATGTGATATCTGCATATGCCCCACAGGCTGGTTTACAGAAAGAGATAAAAGAGGACTTCTGGAATGACACCGTCAGTGTCATTTCAGGCCTCTCGGAGAATGAAATAACTATCGTGGGGGGGGACCTCAATGGTCATGTGGGAGCATCTGCAGATGGATACGAGGGGGTACATGGAGGAATTGGTTACGGAAGGAGAAATCTAGAAGGCGAATATATATTGGAGTCCTGCGTTGCACTCAACATGGTTGTGTGTAACACAAAGTTCAAGAAAAGACAGAGCCACCTGATCACATATAACTCTGGGGTCTCCAGTAGCCAGATAGATTACTTCTTGGTTAACAGGAAAGACTGGAAATTAGTTCGAGATGTAAAGGTCATCCCGAGCGAAGAATGTATCCCCCAGCATAAGCTACTTGTGTGTGACATGAGCTTATACAGAGATCCTAAGCGCAAGAAGGTTTACATACCCAAAAGGAAAGTGTGGCTGCTGAAGGACAAGGAAGTTAGGGATAGGTTTCATAATGAACTGGAGGAAATGAATAGAAATAAGGAAGCTAGGCCTAACGATGTAAATAGCCAATGGAACTTTCTTAAGCCTAGCCTTATCGCTGCCACTGACAAAGTCTGTGGGAAAACAAAGGGTCACCCCAGGAATAAGACCTCTTGGTGGTGGAACGATGAGGTAGAACATGCTGTGAAAGAGAAAAGGAGATGCTTCAAAGCATGGAAGAAAGGAGGCAGCAGGGAGGAATACCAGGCAGCTAAACAAACTGCCAAAAGAGTTATTTACAATGCTAAAAATCGCATTAAGGACCTGGTCCTCGAACAAGTGTGTAACACTGACAATCCCAATGGGATCTTCAACCTAGCTAAGCGAGTTAAAAATGACAGTAGGGATATTATAGGTGAACAGTGTGTTAGAGATGATAATGGGAAGATTGTGTATGCAGAAAATGAAATCAGAGAAGCATGGAAGGTACACTATGAACGATTGCTAAATGTAGAGTTTGAATGGGATAAGGAACAGCTTAGTATCGAAAAACCAATATCTGGGCCCCCTCCTTTGATAGCACCAGCTGTAGTGAGCGACGCAATCAATAAAATGAAAGACGGTAAAGCTCCAGGTTGCTCCGACATTGTCGCTGAGATGATAAAAGCCTCAGGGGAGATTGGTGTAAACTATAGGTTTGACTCCTGTAAGGAGATAAAGAAAACCTAATATTTAGTAGTGGCCCCGTAATCATTGACGAACATGCCTATTACATAAGGCATCCTCTTCAAACACTAATCCGCCGTAGTTTGAATCTACCGCGCAGAGCATTTAAAAACTGAGGAGCCTTCATCATGAGCGCACGCGACCTCACTCATGGCTTCAGTCATTATGAATTGGGTTCTCACTACGAAAAAACTTCGTAAAAAATAAAAACAAAAAGAAAATAAGAATAACTATCCAATAAGCTTTCCATCATATCGTGGATGTACTTGTGTGGATTTCTGACCAGACGCTGAATCAGGCGTCATTCCTCCTTCACTGACATATCAAGTAAACCAAAATCCTTAATACATCAACGAATGGGAAGGGGACGGTCGGGAGGGCCCCAGTCGTCAATGATTACGGGGCCACTACTAAATATTAGGTTTTCTTTATCTCCTTACAGGAGTCAAACCTATAATTTATTAGTGGCCCCTCCATCATTGACGAACATGCCTGATATCTAAGACTGGAGGGGGACATTCGTAATCATATCATAACTCTAGAAAAGCAGATAATAAAAACAACCACATAGTATTCTTACTTTTGAAAATGTATTTAATACGGCGTAGGCCGGAAATATACAAGAAAAAGGGGGTTCAGGCAGGTGCGTGCTTCAAAGAAGCCTGCCCGACAAAAATAGGTAACCCTGAAGATTCTGAACACAGATCTGTAGTTACAAAAGGCACCCCACTCAACGAGTGGTGACAAAAATAATAAGTTATAAGTTTATATGTGCACATCATAAACCCCAAAATACATGTGGAGATCAATTGCTAATGAACTCCATTGAACTAATGTTACATTGCTTTCGCAGCTAAAACTACTATAACAACACCGTTGTTTTGTACTAAACTTTGTACTAGCACAAATTCTCGCAGAGAAATTTTCATATCACATTTTAACCTTAAATTGTATCACAGCTCTCATACTCCGGCGGGGTCTAGGGTGTCCTATGTCAACTGACTGCACCCCCCCTTCCTTGAAAATAAACATAAGTGACTGCAGGGCCACCTAGACCCTCTGCCTTAAAGCTATACATGGTAAGGAAGGTTTGTCTAGAGCAACTGACAAGTATCTAGAGAGAAACGTATGATTAGACGCCCACAACTGTGTGGACGCAATATCTTCAACTGAAAAGTTTTTCAGGAAACGTAAAGAGGCCGCCCACTTGCGTAAATCGTGGGCCCTACCCACAACGCCGGGATTACTCTCTTTAATGACTTCTACCAGAAGAGAGGCTAATCGCCGTTTAAGTAAGCGTTTACCCGTACTCGCTACCCATAAAGCACCTTGGGGGTTATGAGGAGCTATTCTCAAATATTTGGTTAGAGCTTGCACTGGACATAAATTATGATGCACCTTTCCCCTTTTTAACGCCGGCACCGTGAATTCAGAAAACACGTGTGCACTATGCTCATTCTTGGCTACAAACGCCGGGGAGGGTGCAATGGAAATTGAATCATTAAGTCTACCAAACCTAAGACAATTAGGTGTGTTGCTCATCGCCGCCAGCTCAGACACTCTGTTTCCGGTGGCCAAAGCCAAAAGGAAAACTGCCTTCTTTAAGATTAAAGCAAAGTCTGCAGTATTTTGATACAGACGAGAATGAAGTAAAGACAAAGCTTTGTCCAGAGACCAAGTAGGCATGAGCTGACGGGGAGGTGGGCGGAGTTTAAAACACGCTCTCATAAATCCTGTTTCCTCCGCCACCGGTATGGATAGACCTGTAAGGTCGAAAAAGGGCACTCTAATCGCAGTTAAGTGATTCTTCAAAGTAACCACAGATAAACGTTTCTGCTCAAACAGATAGTTCAAGTAATTAAAAACCAATGCCACTGAGGGTACAGTTTGTTCCGTTCTAACAATCCAAGAAGTAAAAGCTTTCCAATGAGATTGATATTGTCGCTTAGTAGACTGAGTATATTGATTGAGCAATTTATTGGTCACATCCCTACCGTATGGTGCTAGCCACTTGGCCTCCTGAATGTCCATAATGCAAAAGTCAGCGAGGTCTCTAGGTTGCCAATCGTGTCTAAGTGGAAGTACCCGACCGGGAGCGATACCGGGTCCGGGCACCACATTATTAACTGCTGGCACCACACCTGCGCCGACCACAGGGGCGCGATTAGCGAGACTAAGCCTCGATAAACTCGTAGTTTGTTCACTACGTGGCACATTAGTGACGCATCTGGCGGCGGAAACAGATAGATGGAGCTCCATCTGTTCCAGTCTGTCACTAGGGCGTCTGGCCCCCCTGCCGGCGTTATCGCCCGGCGGGTGAGGTATAGAGGGAGCTTGTGAGTCTCCTCGGACGCAAAAAGATCCACTTGTGGATGGGAGAGCTCCGCAATCATTAGGTCGAAAATGGGTTGCTTGAGCTCCCATTCTACTGTCGTGCTCTGTCTCCGGGACAGAGCGTCTGCCCAGACGTTCGCTACGCCTGGGAGATAAGATGCGTGAAGATAAATATCTAGACTGGTGGCTAGAACAAAAATCTCTTCCGACACGAGTAGCAACTTCCTTGACCTCGTTGACCCTTGTTTCTGAATACAGTGAACTGCATTCAGATTGTCCATTCTGAAGGCCACTGACTTGCCCCGTAACGCCGGGCCGTGAGCCTGAAGGAAATACAAGGGGACTAGTAACTCTTTGACATTTATGTGAGAGATTTCTAAGTGGGACCAAAGTCCCTGACCCTGGTGCCCCTGATTTGACTGAAATCCCCACCCTATGGTGCCTGACGCATCCGTGTCTACCCATACCGTTGGAGGAGGAGAGGTCCATGACATGATTGAGTGCAATGTTTCCCTCTTCGCCCAGACCGCTAGTAAGGTGTGGATTAATTTTGGTATGGGCCATAATTTTCCCGCCGGTAAGAGTGGGAAATATTTGTTGCCTTCCAATATTAATCGTTTTACTTTCAACCGGCCCAACTTGACAGTTAGCTGAATCCAGTTGAGAGAGCCGACCAGAGACTCCCAGACTCTTCGTGTCGTAGTCAGACTGTGAAGAAACCTGAACAGTTTCCTGCGAAACCTGTTGCGATTGTCCACACTCTGACTCAGAGTGAGAGCGGCGGTGTCCCAGACCAGCCCTATCCACTGAATTACTCTTGAGGGAACAAGGTTTGACTTTACCAGATTTACCTTGAAGCCTAGAGTTTTGACATGATTTAAAATGATATTGACATGTTTTATGCATAATTGTTGTGTCTCTGCCACCACCAGCCAGTCGTCTAGATACCACAACACTCTGATTCCCTGTTTTAACAATGGCATCAGGGCTTGCCGGACTAGTTTCGTGAATAATCGAGGTGCTAGGTTCAAACCGAACGGCATCCTCTGAAAAACAAAATTTTGGTGCCTGATCCTCAAGGCCAGAAACCTTTGAAATCTTTTGTTGACCGACACGTGCCAATAGGCGTCTGTCAGGTCTAGGGAACACATCCAGCCACCCGGCGGAAGTGTTAGCCTGATTTGATGAACTGTTAACATTCTGAAAGACTCGTTGTAAATGTGAAGATTCAGATACGACAGGTCTACGACCGGCCTCATCTGAACACTGTCCCGTTTGGGAACCAAAAACAGTTTTGACGTGAATACAGGGTAATCTGGAGGTACCGGGATGATGACATTCTTGGCAATCATCTCCTGGACCAGCAACTCCACCTCTAATGAAACACAATTTGCCGTTGTCGGCTGACGTAAGCGAGGTCGCCGGAGCCACTGCCAAGTGATGCCTTTGCGTGCCACCATCCGTGCCCAGGTTTTTAACGGCCATGCTTGGTGACACGTTCGGAACGACCCAGTTAGCAGACAAGGGTTCGCCGGCTGTACTTCCCTCGGTTCCTCCGGCTCTAAGATAGGCACTGGGAGTGAGAAAGACTTTAGTTTTTTGATGGTGGGTTTGGTGGTGTTGGACGCTTCGCCGGCTGGCTGGTGTGGGCCGAAGACTGGCCCTGCCCCGGCTTATACTGGCCGCGTCCCCTCTGTCCTGAAAACCCTCTCTGTCTATGCCTGAACTGACCCAGGGGGATTGGGAGGACTTAGGCGGAAGAAACGGCTTAGAACCCCCTGGCTGAGCTTTAGTAGGAGGCTTAGGTTTGGGGAAGTTAAATGCGGGTTTCTTAGCCTGTGCGGGACTGTGCTTCACGGCCTGTGCCATGTTAAACACTGTTCGCCATACATCAGGGGACATTAAAGAAGGTGTAAGTACTGGGGACATTACCACCTGGTTAGCAATGCGATCAGGCAGCTTGCGAACTAATGACATCCTAAGATCCTGTCGTGCTCGCACCGCCTCAAGTAAGGCTGTGCGTATGTCACCTAAGGATTGAATTGACGACTGAAGAATCAGACGCCGGGATAATTCAACTGATCTTCGAGCATCCGCGTCTGCGATTGCCTGAGTAGACCTGAGTAAAGACTTAGCCACCTGTTGAGAAACTATGTACTGTGAAAACAGGCGGAAAGCTTTTCCCCTTAGCCTAAATTCTCTGTCTAGGTGAGAAGGGGTAGGGGTAATGAATGGTTCCTTTAGTTCACAAAGATTAATCTTAGGGGCAGCTAAAAAAGAAAATAAAGCTGACGGAACTCCGCCGGCAGAACCTACCGGCATTGAGAACCATGAATGTGTATCCTGAGGGATCTGGTGGGAAGATTTAGAAGTGAAAGTGGTTGCAAAGTTTTGAGCCTCTACCTCCCAATCCACCCAAGGTCCTGGTCCCAACTGTCCCACCTTCAACACTGGATTAGCTGTCTCGTCTGTGACGGTCTGTAAATCTAGTTCAGGAGTAATAGCCGACAGAGCCTTAATATCATTAAACCCATCCAGCTTAGACCAGTCTGAAAAAAGTTTTGAAGCTGAGGCAGGGGGTAAAGCAGGCTTAGATGCATAAACAAAATAATCCTGATGATAATAACTAGGTATAGCCTTGATATTTACGTCCAAAACATTACCCAAGGCATCCAATGCCCTTAATTTCTTAGACTTATTTCCCTGGATAAACCACTCACGTGGTACCGGGAGTTCCCCTGACAAGGTAGGCTGGGCAAGCTCTGGCTTAGAGGGGTTCAAAGGGACCCATGACTCGTCTGGCCCATAAAGCAGGGGCATAGCTACTTTTCTAAGAGGCGCTTTGTCTAGAGGGGGTGGATTAACATCCGTAATGACCCTGACATTTGACGTAGTGAATGCCGCCGTAGCTGGCTTAGAGCTCCCTGCCGGTGACAGAGTAGGAGGGTTAGGAATCTTAGATAAATCGATTGACGTTATCAGAGGCCGTACCGCAGAACCTGTCAAGGGAGCCCCCAAGTCCATTGTGGGGTTTTCTCGTTGTTGATTAAAGAATATTGATAGAGCATGAGTAAGTAACCCATCAATTTCTTGTGCTGTAACAAACTGGTTAGGTGCAGAACTTTCAGGTGAATTAGTATTATCATGGGCGGCGTCCAGGCCTGAGCCTGACCCTTGTCCCTCCCTATCTGAAATTAATGACACTTCATCTTGTTCCTCCCGATCCTCCTGAGAAGACCCCGCCGAGGCAGGGGCACCTTGTTTCCAAGATAAATCAGGGATAGAGGATGGGGTCGCCGCGTCCCTGTGGACATCGGCTACTGTGTGACTCGTATGAGTCGGACGTGGATGGTCAGACCCTGGCTGAGCAAACCGCCAAACACCGAGGCTCTGGCCTACGCTCTCTTGAGAGTCTGAAACATTCTCAATTATTGAATTTCCTGAACTTTCCATTTCTAGGGTTAAAATATCAATAGGTAAATCTTGTTTAGGGACAGGCGCTTCACTATACTCTGAGGCTGTAACAGAAACATTTTCAGGTGTAGAGGTACGATGAGATGCACTAGACTTAGTAGAATGTCGAGAGGACTTCTTATGGGAATCCTTTTTGGAGGATTTGTGGCTACGGTGTGACCGCGAACTAGACCTAGGTTTGGAAGAATCACCACCATGGCCACTGGGGGAAGCTTCAGTCTTACACTTCTTACTAGCCGGGGAAGAGGCCCGACTTGAAGACCGTTGTCTGAGGGGTGACCTTGACCTCGATCTCGCCTGCGACGAGGAGGTGGCTGCCGGGGGAGTAGGCTCTCTCGGGCGTTTAAACGTATCCACAGACGATACAGAACCCTGGCTAGTCTCTGTCGGCTTAAAACCCGTTACTCTAGAGGTACGTTTAGGGGGAGGGTGCTCTGACAGCAACTTATCCCAAAGTGGGACGTTGTCACATTGAAGTGACTTATGTGCGACAATGGTAGTATAGGCCGACATTTGTTGTCTGACCTCTCTCAACGCTACCGCCGCGGTCTTGTCATTGTCACACAGGACTTTATTGGCTAATTGGGAGCAAAATGAACAATTAAGTGTAACCCAGAGACCCCTTGAACGGTCTAGACATCTAACACACCTTATGCAAAGGGTATGCGCAAAAATTGGGATACCCGCGCAAGTAGGGGTAATGCACAGGGCAAAAACTTGGGCCACATTAGCCATGACAGAGACTGGTGTGAGGAACTACCGCCGGGTCTGTATTGGTCCGCCGGAGCTCAGCTCTGGAAAAATAAAGAAAAATTTCCAGGAATTAATGCTCATAAGGTTAACCCAAGTGTTCGCATACAAGTGTTAATAACCCGCCGGGTAACGGGATGCAAAGACACAGCTAACACATCTCGCTACGCGGCTGGGTGTAAAGAGGCTAAACAAATCTTCTTAGCTAAAGAACATGAAGAATACCCTCTGATATAATGGTCCAGTATGGCACTTATAGTCTGTAGGAGGTGGTGACTGTCTCAAGATTCAATTTTGTAACAAAGCCCCCCCTCATAAAGACGCCGGCCCTTGAAATATTTTAGTAGAATAGCCCAGGGCAGGAATATACGAGATCTGATTTTTTAACGAATTGTCCCAAACGATCGTCGTAAAAATAGAAGGCGGCGATACTGAAAGTATCACCCAATTAAGGTTAATCGAAATTGAATTTGTTTATAAATTCCTTAGTTTCCTTTACTTAGGGGCACCCGCCGGGTGTGGAAATCGATTTGGTTAAACCTCACTGATCCTTCAATTGCCGTAAGAGTAAAGGCAGCGATACACAGAGTATCACGCAAATGGATTGGTTAACTATAAGACCTAAGTCGTTTTATCCCACCCTGCTCAGGTGCACCCGCCGGGTGAGAAGTCTAAAAGTTAACCCCACAAGTTCCTGACCCCACTTCTTTGTAAAAGATCGCCGGGGAGGAACGCCTAAACAACAGCTAGGTTTTCCCTGTGGTTGTCGTAAACCAGGTAGAAAAACCTATAAAAAACGAGTGTTCTCAAGAACGTCGTTTCTTTATATATATCTAAATATATATGTAAGGATGGGTACAGCCATCCCGCCGGGAATTTTAAAGGAGGCCTGAAACCAGGCACCCACAGAGACGCAGTCCTGGAGAGCCACAGACACCTCCCCTCGCCGGGGAACCAGCCAGAGTTAAAAACCACGTGTGGCCCAACACTGCTCATCGGTCAGGATTTTTCATGGTGAAACCGAGAAAAACCCGCCGGAAGGCAAACCCCACCCTGAACAGACACCATCTGAACAATACGACACGAGGAGAGACACGCACGACTAACCAAGGTCACAACATAATCCGTGGAATTAGCCAATACACAACTAAACCAGGAAACAAATATAGTCCGAGGAATTAGCCAATACACAACTAAAACCCGGATACACATGACACAGTAGGGCATATTTAAAAATAAATAATAACACTAGACATGTGGCAAAGCTACGAGCGGCTGGCTAGGCCTAGGTAGACGGCATGAAAATAGTTGAAATATAAACACACACTGGAATATCACAACAGGAACCACCGCCAACACACCACCGAAGCGATAACTTCCCACCCCGGGAAGCCTGACACGGACCCAGAAAAAACTTCACTAAGTGAAGAAAAATACGCTGGGAACGTCAGCAAACACACAGCTTACCTCATCAGAAGGATAAAAGGCAGCAATAATTAACGCGTAATGAAAGCCGCCTGCATCACCAACTAACCCAACTGTGAAAAGTTCACGTGTCCACAACAGGACCACGAGGGTACATCCGAAATAGATGCCCCATACATACGACCCAAAATACACTGCACTGCGGGCAACCAGCCCAGGACACTCCTGCTACGCCTATCCTAACCTTACTCGATACATCCCAGAGTAAACAAATGAGAAAAAACTCACTAGGGACGCCACGAATGCGGAACCAGCGGAGCCTGAAAGGTACGTCCGGGCAGGCTGAGCGCAGAGCAAAGAAGGAGGAATGACGCCTGATTCAGCGTCTGGTCAGAAATCCACACAAGTACATCCACGATATGATGGAAAGCTTATTGGATAGTTATTCTTATTTTCTTTTTGTTTTTATTTTTTACGAAGTTTTTTCGTAGTGAGAACCCAATTCATAATGACTGAAGCCATGAGTGAGGTCGCGTGCGCTCATGATGAAGGCTCCTCAGTTTTTAAATGCTCTGCGCGGTAGATTCAAACTACGGCGGATTAGTGTTTGAAGAGGATGCCTTATGTAATAGGCATGTTCGTCAATGATGGAGGGGCCACTAATAAATTTAGTCACTGAGTTGATAAACACCATTATTAAAGATGAGAAAATCCCAGAGGATTGGCTCAAAAGTGTAATAGTATATATATACAAAGGAAAAGGGGATGCGCTAGATAGAGGAAATTATAGGGGCCTGAAAATGCTTGACCAAATCATGAAGGTCTGTGAGAGAGTCCTTGAGGGTTTGATCAGGCAAAGCATCTCTATTGATGATATGCAGTTTGGTTTTATGCCAGGACGTGGTACAACCGATGCTATCTTCATAGTCAGGCAGATACAGGAAAGATACTTACTAAAAGGCAGGGATCTTTACTTTGTGTTTGTGGACCTGGAGAAGGCCTTTGATAGGGTACCTAGAGATGTTGTACAGTGGGCTATGAGGAAACTTGGTGTGGAAGAGTGGCTGGTGCGTGTGATAATGAAGATGTATGAGGATTCGCGAAGTTCGGTGAGGGTGAAGGGTGTACTGAGTGATGAGTTCGCAGTCTGTGTTGGAGTCCATCAGGGTTCAGTGTTAAGCCCCCTCCTCTTTATTATGGTCTTGGAGGCGCTGTCTAGAATTTTTAGAGGCGGACTCCCGTTGGAACTGTTTTATGCAGACGATTTAGTCCTAATAGCTGACAGTATGCAGGATGCTGAGGCCAAATTCAGAGAGTGGAGAGAGGGCATGGCGAGCAAGGGTTTAAGAGTCAATATTAACAAAACCAAGGTTATGCATTGTAGTTTGAGACGAGGCAATGTGGAAAAGAGCGGTGCATACCCATGTGCAGTGTGTGGAAAGGGAGTGGGCGTTAACTCAATTCAATGTAGCATCTGTCGATGTTGGGTACACCATGGGAGTAAGCGCTGTAGTAGAATAAAGGGGCCCCTGCCGAAGGATTAGTCAGAAATAGAGAATTTGAGTGCGTAGTGTGCAAAGGCGAGCTTGTGTTAAGTGATGATCCTGTGGCTGTGAATTTTGGAAATGAGTCTTTGGAGCTGGTGAACAAGTTTTGTTACCTAGGAGATACCATCTCTGCCGGTGGTGGGGCTGAGGCTGCCACTGTTGCTAGAATTAGGTGTGGCTGGGGGAAGTTCAGAGAATTGATGCCAATCCTGACCATGAAAAGAATGCCTCTCCCCCTGAAGGGAAAGGTGTATGCCTCATGTGTTAGAAGTGCAATGACGTATGCCTCAGAAACATGGGCCGTTAAAGTAGAGGATGTCAACAGAATGGAGCGTAATGAGATGAGAATGGTGAGATGGATGTGTGGGGCCAGGCTACAGGATAGAATAACAAATGTTGAGCTGAGGAGACGTTTAGGTATAAAGAGGATTAGCGAGGTGATGCGTACAAGTAGACTGGGATGGTATGGACATGTGGAGAGAATGGATGAACAAAATTGGGTGAAAAAATGCAGGTCTGTGATTGTGGAGGGAGCTGCACCAAGGGGTGGACCGAGGAAGACCTGGGATCGGACTATACGCGCCGATCTCAAATCCAAGAACTTGACAAGTGAAGCAGCCCTTAACAGGGTTGCCTGGAATGCCGCCATTAGGACAAGAGACTGAAACTGCACTTATGTGTGGAACACTCAGTCTTAAAATTTTATGTATGTATGTATGTATTTGGTAATATATCAAGTGAGTTTCAAGTTAAAAGAATGAATGAGCTTGACACACTGATTTTTTTCTTGAAAACTTTCACACTTTTTGCATCTCCTTTGGTGCCTCTACCCTATATCTCAGCTCACTCAGAGCCAGTTTTGTGCCCGGCGATAATTTGTTTCTGTGACGTTTTTATCCACCAAAAAATCCTTGTATTTGGATTAATGAGGTACCATCGGCTTCGTTATTGATTGAACTTGAAGATAAGCGAATAAAAACATAGAATAAATACAAAACAACCACATTGGGGCACTCCGAAATAAGAATTGTAAAAACAAAATTAAATACCTATCTCCAACTCGCGCTAGCTCAAAATTTTGCCCGCAACATTTTTGATTTGCATACATAATGGAAGCGGAATTTAATGAGGATTCCACTGGTAACTTCAGAATTGCTATAAACCAAATACAGTCAGGACCCCCAATACACGATTCCACAATGCGCGAAAAGCCTAATACACGAGTTACCCCTCGAAAATAACATTAATTAATTAAACATTAATTACGCGAGGTGGTACCACAATACACGAATCGAGAGCTAAGAAGGGGCCAAATCCGCTATTCCCGCTTGATACGCGAGCACGTCTACGTTTCACGAGGCCCAGAAGTAGCTCCGAAAAAAGAAGACGGGCATACGCCTGCCTTCCCTCCCGCTTACCCTCCTCCCTCCCTCCCCTCCCACAGTCCCGCTCAAGCGCTCATAGCCGTGCGGAGTGACCAAACGTTTGTAGTGCCTGCCACTTTTTTCGCCATGCCACGCCAATATAAGAAGATAACACACAAAATGAAGGTGGAAGTGTTGGATCGCAAGAAAAAAGAAGAAGGAAACTGTGCAATAGGCTTGTCAGAGTAAACTGTTCGTACGATTTGGTCAGGGAGGGAGAAGTTGGAGAAAATCGTGAAGTCCTACGGTCCTAGTCCTAGCCTATCTACTACTAATTTTAAAGTAAGGTTTCATATTTGTATTCATTGTTCTTCTTATATATAAGATATAGACTGTACTGTAGAGCCAAAAATGTCGAAAATAGGGCCAAAAATTTCGAAAATAGGCCATAATTGAGAGATGTCACCCAATCTAATTATTCCCATTTAAAGTTAGTTCCACAATACACGAATTCACAATACGCGATGCCTCCTGTCACCACTATTCTCGCGAATTGGGGGTCCTGACTGTAGTTACTGAGATACACGAATAAACGTGAAAGTATCGAAAAACAGACTGAGCTGTACTCTGCTCCCTTCCCAGCCAGCCGTGAGTAAACCGTTAAACTGAGGGGGTTGCCAATTGTACCCATTGAACTAGACTTAATATCTATGCCAAATACAGTAGGGTCCCGCATAAAACGTGTTCGCATAAAACGAGTCTCGATTAAAACGACCGACCTAAAATATTAATATTTAATTTTCGATCAGAACGAATGTCGCTTTGTACGAAATATCGTTCGCTTTGTACGAAATATCGTCGCTTTGTACGAAATATAGTTCGCTTTGTATGAAATATCGTTCGCTTTGTATGAAATATCGTTCGCTTTGTACGAAAAATTTCGCTTACAGCGAACATTGACGATATTGCGCCACCAAAATGCTGTGTTCACATAAAACGAAATCGCATAAAACGCCCTCGTTTATCGACCATAAACTCGTTTTATGTGAGACCCTACTGTATGACGCGCGTCAGACGAAAACTTAATTTTTGGCGAATATTTTTAAGTTTAATGACTCTTAACGAGTCATCGTGCGCCTAGGAAAAAAATACCTAATGACTGAACGAGTCATCGTGCGCCAAAGGGTTAAAAGGACTAATAACCTAATAATAATGACAAATAAATAATTTACTCTGTGTATCCGAATACTCCCTGTGACCGAACTGGCCATGGCCCATATAGTTCGATTATGGGAGTGATCACTGTATTCTTTTTTTTCCTCCACCATAAGTAAAGGCCCCCTTACCCCCTGGGGATAATATATTGTTTAAGGTGAGGTGAGGGATATGTCTATGTTCTGCTGTCCAGTTTGTGAGGAAGGTCGCTTTAGATTTGGCTGGGGCCAGTTTGAGTCTGTTTGCGGTGAACCTGTCGTCTAAAGTGTAAATCTTGCAAATTGTTGTAACGGATGGTGAACTTGCGGTTGGTGTGCTTCCTTGAACGGCATTCCCTCTTCTGTCCATGTCAGTCTGGTTTTCGTCTTCTGCATTCTACTATTTATGCCCTAATTCGTCTTGAGGCTTCTGTGTGCGAAGCATTTGCCCGCCGACACCATCTTGTTTATGTTTACCTTGATCTTGAGAAAGCCTACGATACTGCATGGTGGTATGGTATTTTGTGCCAGTTGCATTCCTTTGGTCTGAGGGGTCATCTCCCTGTTTTTATTCAGGGTTTTTTATGGCATTGCACATTTTGGGTTCGGACGAGTTCTACCTTATCTGGCCTCTTCGTCCAGGAGCGTGGTGTCTCTCAGGGCAGTGTGTTAACCCCTTCTGTACCGGCGACGTCTATTTAATTTAATTTCAGCTACTTTTAGATGATTTAATGAGGCTTAGGAAGGATATGTGGCAGGTAAAAGGATTCATTGAGATAGTTTTGTAGCCTTTTACATACATGCATACATACATAAAATTTTAAGACTGAGTGCTCCACACATACGTGCAGTTTCAGTCTCTTGTCCCAATGGCAGCGTTCCAGGCAACCCTGTTAAGGGCTGCTTCACTTGTCAAGTTCTTGGATTTGAGATCGGCACGTATAGTCCGATCCCAGGTCTTCCTCGGTCCACCCCTTGGTGCAGCTCCCTCCACAATCACAGACCTGCATTTTTTCACCCAATTTTGTTCATCCATTCTCTCCACATGTACAGCACATACCATCTCAGTCTACTTGTACTTGGGCGGGTGCCCAACCCCGAAAGGGGTTGAAATAGGGGAGCTATCCCCCCGCCAAAGGCGGCTTTCTAGGGCCTTTCCTAGCTGATGCTGAGAGGATTGGGTTCTAGTCATGTGGTGATGGGCTGGTCTATCAGAGTGAGAACTGAGCGATCTCTGCCATACCCATAGCTTACTCCGACTGTTCCTTTTACTTATGTATTTCCTAGATCTCAAGTGACGGCGTCTTTTCCGTGGATTGACCTCCCAATCTACCAAGATTGGAAGCCAAAGCGTCACATTTTTCCTTTGCCCCTCAACTTTCTCTTCATAATTGCTGAGGGGCACAGGGCCCTGGGTGGGGCTTTGGTTTCCCGGGCGTTTCCGCACCCTCCTCAGCTCCCCGCCATGGAGTGGCTTCGGTCACCCAGGCTTTATTGTGGTAGGCAGGGAGGGTTCTGTGGGGGCGCTCAGTTATGGCCTTGGCCTTGCTTGGGGCCTTGGGGCTGTTCGGCCAGGCAGCTTGGGGAACAACAACAACAACAACAACTTGTACGCATCACCACGCTAATACTCTTTATACCTAAACGTCTCCTCAGCTCAACATTTGTTATTCTATCCTGTAGCCTGGCCCCACACATCCATCTCACCATTCTCATCTCATTACGTTCCATTCTGTTGACATTCTCTACTTTAACGGCCCATGTTTCTGAGGCATACGTCAGTGCACTTCTAACACATGAGGCATACGGGTAGATGAGACTCGTCAGCCTTGGTCGGCAACTCATCTAGGGGAGACAACCTTATACAAATCTGGGTGGATGGGACTCGTCAGCCTTGGTTTGCAACCTGTCTAGGGGAATAAACCTTATACAAATTACTGAAGGGCGACACGCTCATCGGTGCCACTTGCTTGTGGCGAACTCTACAATAGATACAATAGATAGATACACCTTTCCCTTCAGGGGGAGAGGCATTTTTTTCATGGTCAGGATTGGCAGCAGTTCTCTGAACTTCCCCCAGCCACATCTAATTCTAGCAACAGTGGCAGCCTCGGCCCCACCACCGGCAGAGATGGTATCTCCTAGGTAACAAAACTTGTTCACCAGCTCCAATGGCTCATTTCCATAATTCACAGCCACAGGATCATCACTTAACACAAGCTCGCCTTTGCACACTACGCACTCAAATTTCTCTATTTCTGACTTATTCTTCGGCAGGGGTCCCTTTATTCTACTACAGCGCTTATTCCCATGGTGCACCCAGCGTCGACAGATACTGCATTGAATCGCGTTAACGCCCGCACCCTTTCCACGCACTGCACATGGGTATGCACCGCTCTTTTCCACATTGCCTCGTCTCAATCTACAATGCATAACCTTGGTTTTGTTAATATCGACTCTTAAAGCCTTGCTCGCCATGCCCTCTCTCCATTCTCTGAATTTGGCCTCAGCATCTTGCATACTGTCAGCTATTAGGACTAAATTGTCTGCATAAAACAGTTCCAACGGGAGTCCGCCTCTAAAAACTCTAGACCAGGACCATAATAAAGAGGAGGGGGCTTAACACTGAACCCTGATGGATTCAAACACGGACTACGAACTCATCACTCAGTACACCCTTCAGCCTCACCGCACTTCGCGAATCCTCATGCATCTTCATTATCACACGCACCAGCTACTCTTCCACACCAAGTTTCCTTCCTAAGCTCAATGAAATTGTCTAATAGTTGCCAGAATATAATGAAAAGTACATCACCGGTACAGAAGGGCTTAAGTTGTTTGCGCTGCCTCCCAGAGGGTGTGTCGTCCTGTCTGTACCGTATGTCGACGATCTGTCTATTTGATTCTCTGCCTCCCATATGTCTACTGCTGAGAGATGACTTTAGTTTGTGCTAGACAGGGTTTCTACCTGGGCAGATGATCGTGGTTTCCACTTGACCCCTGGGAAAATGGTGACCATGCATTTCTGCAGGCTCAGGGGAGTTCATCCTGATCCTGACTTGTTGCTAGATGGTCGTCAGCTTCGCTGTGTAGGCGAGGTTAGATTCCTTGGTTTGACCTTTGATAGTCGTCTGACTGGGATTCCTCATTTGAAGGTCCTGAAATTGTCTTTGGTAAGGCTGTTTTAGCGGGCGTAACATCGCGTTGCTTTGTTTACATAAGTTACATATGGTATTTTATTCCTCCCCCTTTCCCAGCTTGTTGTTTGATGCAGGGGAACCTCCCCTGGATCTTCGTCGTCACCTCTTGACTGTTCGTTTGTATTATCTTCTTCAGCGAATTCCTGGGTCACTGTCATGGTTCACTGTCTCTTCCACAACATATGATAGCAATTATGCTCAATAGAGTACTCTAGCTTCCCATCCCCTTTTGGCTGTCAAGCCCGGGTTCTTGTTAGTGAGCACTCTTTGCCGCGGCTCCCTGTTGTTCCTTGTAAATTTCCTGCTATCACCCCTTGGGTCCTTCCGGTTGTTTGTTTTTGCCGCTATTTACCCTTGTTCACTACAGTCCCTGGTAAGAATATGCTAAAATATATAGGAATAATAAAAAATGAAGGATAGAAATGGTTTGAATCGGCCGCGCCCGCCAAACATTTATTTACCGCCCGCCAGCCAGTCTGTTCCCTCCCTTCCCCCTCTCTTTATTATGGTGCAGTAGACCAGAAAGTAGAGAAGAAGTTATCTATCTATCGCCTGCCGCCGTGATCCCCGAAGGGGTGGCCACAAACGAACCGACCCCATGCACCTCTGTCCCCAGTCAGTCGACGCCCCATCCTTCCAACCAGCACCGCCTTTATCCATATTATAGGTTTGATCCCCAAGGGGAAGAGAGAAAACCTAATATTTATGAGTGGCCCCGGAGTCATTGACGAACTGCCTTAACCCTTCCTACCCGGGCTACCTTAGGTAAGGACAGCTCTGCAGAAGGGCCGCTACCCAGCCGTCCTTACCTAAGAAGGCAGCTTAATAGCCTAATTAAGCTTGGTCTGAACGCCGTGCGTACGACGTATGTCAACAAATCCAAGCGTTGCGTCACCGCACCTCCGAAAACAAGAAGGAGAAGACTCTTCAATGTTATTGTTCTGACGTCAGACGAAATTAGTGTCTGAAAAGCCCCCATATTGGCAACATCTCTGCAATATTTGCTCCACTGAAATCGTCATCACAACTGAACCAGTTGACTTACAGAGCTCTACGCAATGCCAAAATACAGATTGAAAACCGCACTACGATTATAGATGAGTGGGAAAGTTCTAGCAGTGAAAATAAACATAAATACGGTAGCCTAGGCCTAGACGTTTTTCAGCCATTACGGGCGACCGTCCTTAGGTAAGACAGGCCGGGTAGGAAGGGTTAACCCTCCTGGCCCGGGCTGTAGCTCCAAAGGACAGGGTGGGCTACCCGGGCGATCTGGCCGAAAAACGTCTAGGCCTAGGCTACCGTATTTTTGGTAAACTTAACTGCTAGAAATTTCCCACGCATCTATAAATGTAGTGCGGTTTCCAATCTGTAGACTGGCGTTGAGTGGAGCTCTCTAAGTCAACTGGTTCAGTTGTGATGACGATTTCAGTGGAGAGCATTTGCAGGCGATGTTAGCAATACGACGATCTTTTCACTACTGAAACAACGACATACAGACATACAATAACAAACGAGTCTTCTCCTTCTTGTTTTCGGAGGTGCGGTGACGCAACGATCGGCTTTGTTTACATGCGTCGGACGCACGGCGTTCAGACCAAGCTGAATAGGCTTTCAAGCTTAAAAGTCCTGAAAGGACACCCGGGCACCTGCCCTTATTTCGTGGTGTCATTTTAAAATGACAACCGGGCAGGAAGGGTTAAAGGAAGGCACCCTTTCAAACTCCATGCGTTTCGCACATTTGAAATGCCCGCGCAGGTAGCTTGATGGGGTCCGCATCATAAGTGCACACTTAATCTCTTATGGAATCGCCATAATGATCGGGTACCACTAAAGAAAAAACTTTTAGAAAAATAAAAAATAATAATAATATACTAAAGTTGTCAAAAACAGCTTCCAACAATCGTGGATATTCTTGGTGTGCGCAGCCTGACGTCGGGACCCGCGCGTCATTTCGTCCTTCAATGATATATCAAGACTTCTCAAAATATCAACGAATGGGAAGGGGATGGTGGGAGGGCCGAACTCGTCAATGACTCCGGGGCCACTCATAAATATTTGGTTTTCTCTCTTCCCCTTGTGGATCAAACCTATAATTTAATAGTGGCCCCTTCGTCATTGACGAACTGCCAGAATTCTAAGACTGGAGGGGGACATTCGTACTGATGACCCTTAAAAACTCGCTCTCCGAAAGTATTCCCAACTCAAAATCCAAAGGTTTCACAGAAACACCAAGACAACTCAAATATTTATTGTATACTTACAATAACGTGTATTCTTCAATATGTAAATGCTTTTACAGATATAAAAATATGAAAGAGTAAGCAGATGTGTGCTTAAAGATACTGCTTATGCATAACCCACCTTGTTGGCGAATACCTGATTCTCAACATGACTTAGATTATAATATCACTAAGAGTGTGACGTTATTGACTCAGATTATAAGGCCCGCACAGGGTGACTGCTTAACCGAGTACACAAAATCACGACTAGCGTGAGTTACCAAACATATAATGTATGTCACTAGGCTTGTGACTCCGACTATGTACAAAATAAAGTATGTGACATTTGACACTTGTTCTTAATATTGCAACCATAACTTAGGTATGCTGTGAAAATTGCATAGGTAATAGTATTTTAGTATATATCACTCATATTACTCTTAAATAATATCAAAACATTAGCCTATGTTATCCCATCTTTCTTGACTAGAAAAATATATCTTTCTTAATTACTAGAGAAAAAGAAGATTTACAGTGTAAATAGAGATCATAACCTTTGGTCTTACATATTTGCATATATATCAGAAGTTTTCGGCGAAGGGGTGTTAGTGTCTTTGTAGTTTTTTTTTTTTTTTTTTTTTTAAGAGACAATGAACGGAGGAAGGAAAAACACAGATAAAACAAAAAGGTCCATGTGCCTAAAGGCATCCTCCATTCATAAAATGTTTGTAACAACTGGATTTAAACATTTGTAGATTGTAAGTTTGTGGAAAGCAATTCGAGGGAAGTGAATTCCAAAGAGTAGTAGCTCTGGGGATAAATGAATTCTGATAAGCAGAAGTTCTGCATTGTGGAGGAGAAAGTGTAAATTCATGGGCGCTCTCAGCTGCCCTAGTTCTACGGGGAAAGTTACACATCCCCCCCCCCCCCCCCCGGTTTTGAAAACAACAGCTTAAATCTACTAGCACAAAGATCTTACACCCGTTGCCGGAGGGCCACACAGGTGTGCTTTGGTCTTTCTAGGTGTACTGACAGATAGCGAGATAGAAAGCTATGATTGGAGGCCCATAAATTAGTTTCAGCAATATCATCTACCGAATAATTATGTAAAAAGCGTAGGGACACCGCCCATTTACGAATGTCATGGGCTCTTACCACTAAGCCGGGATTGCTTTCCCTGATAACTTCTACGAGGAGGGCCGCCAACCTTCGCTTTGTAACCCGTGTACCTTTCGCAGATACCCATAGAGCTCCCGGTTGCTTAGGCTGGGATGATCTGATTAACTTAATCAAGGCTTGTACTGGACAGAGAATGTGGTGAGTATCGCCGCGTTTAAGGACAGGTACAGTAAAGGAAGTAAAAACATGATCCTGATGTTCATTTTTGGCAACAAAAGAAGGAGACGGAGCAATCTGTACATCAGCATTGCGCCACCCAAATCTAAGGCAATTAGGTGTGTTACACATCGCCGCCAACTCAGATACCCGATTACCTGAGGCAAGAGCCATCAAAAACACGGCTTTCTTAAGAATTAATTCAAAAGGTGGGTTCTTGGTGTATTTGGGGGAATAAAGCAATGCTAAAGTCTTCTCGAGTGACCAGGTAGGTGTGAGCTGGCGGGGTGGTGGACGAAGCCTGAAACATGCTCTCATGAAACCCTTTTCCTCCGCCGGCGGTATAGATAAACCTGTTAGATCAAAAAGGGGGATCTTTATAGCTGACAAGTGGTTTTTTAAAGTGTTAACTGCTAGACGTTTATGTTCAAACAAATAATCCAGGTATTTGAAAACTAATGCAACCGAAGTGTCTGTCTGAGAGGTTTCTACAACCCAAGTAGTGAAAGCACGCCAATGAGAAGAGTATTGTCGCTGGGTAGACTCTGTATATTGACCTATCAATTTAGCAGTTACACTCTGGCCATATTTGGGCAGCCACTTGGCTCTCTGAATGTCCAAAAAGCAAAAGTCAGCGAGGTCTCTAGGTTTCCAATTGTGTCCAAGTGGAAATACGATATAGGGAGTGATGTCGGGGCCCCGCACCACTTCTTTAACTGGTGGTACCACACCTGAGCCGGCCATAGAGGCGCAATCATCGAGACTGCGCCCCGATAGCTCTGTAGCTTGTGAATTACCTGACACATGAGTGATGCGTCTGGAGGCGGAAACAGATATATGGAACTCCACTTGTTCCAGTCCACCATCAATGCGTCTGGTCCCCCCGCCAGGGTTGGTTCCTGGCGGGTCAGGTAAAGAGGGAGCTTGTGAGTCTCCCTGGACGTGAACAAATTCACTTGTGGATGGTACATTGGAGCAATCACCTGATTGAAGATGGTTTGCTTTATTGACCATTCGACCTTCGTACTTATTTGCCGGGATAGCGCGTCTGCCCAGACATTGGCTATGCCCGGGAGGTACGAAGCGTGTAAATAAATTTCTAAACTGTCTGCCAGTGTGAAAATCTCCTCTGATAGCGTGAGTAATGCCCGAGACCTCGTTGACCCTTGCTTCTGAATGCACGATACTGCGTTCAGATTGTCCATTCGGAAAGCGATGGACTTGCCCCACAACGCCGGGCCGTGTGCCTGGAGGAAAAACAATGGGACTAGTAATTCTTGGACATTGATGTGACAGTCTAGGGATTGGGACCAAAGACCTTGACCCTGATGGCCTAGGCTTGACTGATAACCCCAGCCTATTGTCCCTGATGCATCGGTATCTACCCACACCGTCGGTGGAGGAGAGGTCCATGTTGTTACTGAATAGAGTGTCTCGTGCTTCGCCCAGACCGCTAGTAAGTTGAGGATAAACTCTGGAATAGGCCATAACTCCCCCGCCGGCAAGAGCGGGAAATGTTTGTTGCCTTCCAGTATTAATCTCTTTACTCTCAACCGGCCCAACTTTATTTCCTGGAGAAGCGACTCTATTTCTAGAGATACATGAGTGGTTGCTCGTGGGAGGCGTAATTGAGGACGTCTGATCCACCTCCAGGTTATGCCCTTGCGGGCCACTGTCCGAGCCCAAGTCCGCCGCGGCCACGCTTTGTGACATACTCTGAAAGTCCCTGTGAGGGTAGACTTGTCCGGCATTACTGAGCTTTGACCTAACTTGTCCAAAGTGTGATTGGAGACTGGCAAAAGATTTAGTTTTTTGACTGGGTAGGTGTGGGGTTGGACGCCTGGCTAGCGGAGGCTGAACCTTGTGATTTAGAGGTAGAACCCTGACCTGATTTATATTTATGGTATGGCTTGGTCCACTTACCAGGTTTGGTACCACCTTTACTCTTAGAGGATTCAGTGCCTTTGGAGTGCTGTGGCTTAGGGGGAAAAAACTTATTACCTTGATGGGGAGTTTTAAATTGCTGCTTTGGTTTGGAGAAAAGCTTTGGAAACTTGAACTCTTTAGGTGCCGAACTTGCGGCGGTCCAAGACGTGGCTAGGTTGTAAACCGTACTCCAGATATCAGGGCAAAGCAATGAGGGTGTCAAAACCTCAGACATAAGAACTCGGCGGGCAATAGCTTCCGGTAATTTCTTAACAAAATGGACTCTTAGGTCCTGTCTAGCCCGAACCGCCTCAAACAAGGCGACTCTAATGTCTCCCAAAGATTGAACTGCATTCTGGAGCTTGATTCTACGTGATAGTTCCAGAGCCTTACACGCATTCTCGTCTCGGATCGCCGCAATGATTCTAAGCAGGGATTGGGAGAGCTGACGAGATAACAGTGCCTGCGACAATAGCCGTAACGCTTTCTGCCTCAAACGAAAGTCTTTTTCGAGCTGAGTTTGAGGAGGAGTACAAAAGGGATCTATGTCTCTAATCTGGAGACGTGGGGCAGAAATGAAAGTGAAGATAGGTTCTGGGACTCCGCCGGCTTTGACCACCGGAAGGGAGAACCAACCATGAGTTTCCTTGGGGATCTGATGTGAGGCTTTGTTAGTAATTGTCGAGGCATACTGTCTCAACTCTGACTGCCACTCCACCCAAGGCCCCAGCCCTGCCTGCCCTATGTGTAAGACCGGGTGACCAAAAGGATCAAGCTGCGGGGTTGTATCCAACTCCTGGGTTAATGAGGACAGCGCTTTGACGTCATTCATTCCATCAGTGCGTGACCAATCAGCATAGAGTTTAGCTGACGAGGCAGGTGGAAGGGCCGGGGCCGAGGAATAAATGAAGTAATCAGGGTTAACCCTTCCTCCCCGGGCTGTCTTACCCAATGACGGTCGCCCCTACCCGGGCGATATGGCTGAAAAACGTCTAGGCCTAGGCTACCGTATTTATGTTTATTTTCACTGCTAGAACTTTCCCACTCATCTATAATCGTAGTGCGGTTTTCAATCTGTATTTTGGCATTGAGAGCTCTGTAAGTCAACTGGTTCAGTTGTGATGACGATTTCAGTGGAGCCAATATTGCAGAGATGTTGCCAATATGGGGCTTTTTAGACACTAATTTCGTCATGACGTCAGAACAATAACATTGAGGAGTCTTCTCCTTCTTGTTTTCGGAGGTGCGGTGACGAACGCTTGGGTTTGTTGACATACGTCGTACGCACGGCGTTCGGACCAAGCTTAATTAGGCTATTAAGCTCATGCCTTAGATAAGGCATACCGGGTAGCGGCCCTTCTTTCGTGCTGTCCTTACCTAAGGCAGACCGGGTAGGAAGGGTTAAAGAGATTGGGTACTGCCTTAACTGTTATATCTAAGGTCCTACCAGACGAGTCCAGAGCTCGTAATTTCTTATGCTTATTAATTTGTATTTCCCACTCAGCAGGGACCGGTTGCTCTCCCGACAAAGTAGTTACTGCCAGCGCCGGAATGAGAGCACAAAATTTGGACCATGAGACATCCTGACCATACAAAAGGGGCATAGGTCCCGGATGGGTAGGGATTTTGTCTAAAGTGGGAGGAATGACATCAGATATCAGTTGTACATTAGTTGTGGTGATAGGTGATGACTGCGTAACAAAGGTACTAGCTGTTAACAGACTATGAGGTAGCGTTACGTTAACTTCTTGTTTCGCCGGCACAGGGGCTGGCTCAAGAGAACGAACTGGCTTTGGCGGGAGAGCATCTGGCACACCCGAACCGACAGACGTATGGGAAGTACTAGGAGCAGAATTACTAGCATCGTTATGAGCCATCAATTTAGCTAACATACCCTCAAAAGCTTGCTCTAGGTAAACTTTGGTAACAAAACGAGACTCGGAAGATATGGACCCCCTATCTGACCCGCTGTGTGTAATAGACATATTGAGGCGACGCTGAGGTCGGTTACTACGTGTAGTGTGTTCATTAGGTTGTGCGGATGGAATATATGTAACATCCGACTCACCTTCCGCTTCCACCTCGCTGGGGTGCACAGAGTCCAAAGCGTCCAGGTTCAAGTCCGGAGCTGCGGAAAAATCACATGGGGCCCCTAGTATCGTGGGGTGATTAGTGACATGGTTAAGCATATCTTGAGGATTAAGATCAAGCATCGGTATTTCCTGAGGAGTAGGTACATGTGTAGGTATTGGTGGAGGATTAACAATTGCTTGGGGGAACACTGACTGAGACAATACCCGTTGGTGCCCCACACAACCACTAGATAGGCGTTCACCTCTATTATCTAAAGAGACGGTAGTATCCGACTCGTCCACCACCCTATAACTCTGGTACTCGTCTGCTAACACTTTTGGTGGCAAACCGTGAACCTTGGCATGACTAGAAACCTGTGGGATTACAAAGTCCTGCTTGTTTAACTTAGAGGTAGTAAGCACATTGAGAACATCACTCCGAGTTGCTGCCTCATCCTCCGGTCCCACCACCGAGCTGCCGGATTGAATGTCAGGCTTAGCGGAGGTGGAAGCTGAGGAAGACTTACTATGCTCGATTCTACGCCGGGAACCAACATCAGCAGACCCCGAACGAGATTTCTTGCTATATCGTTCGGAGGACGACTTCCGAGAAGAGGATGTTGACTCTTCCACCTTTCTCTTCCGGCTAGAAGAGGATGTCTTGGTCCGGTGAGTCGGGGAGGACGTCTTGCTAGTCCCCGGCGACTTGGACTGTGGCTGGCGGCTGTGGCTGGGGGGTTCAGTCCCTTCACTGTCACTACTGTCACTTGAGCTAATATGTTCCTTTGACAGAAACTTAGGTTTAGTTTTACTATCTTTGGGAGATTTACTGGTGAAAGCCCTGCGAGATTTAGGCAAGAGAGGGCCAGGTTTTTTTTTGACAGTTAAGTATTCCCACAATTCTAGGTCATCACACATCAAAGACTTATGTGCGACCTCAGTACAGTAATTCTTAAAAGCAATTCTGATTGCATTCAGAGAAATTAAGCAAGATTTATCTTTGTCAACCAGTAAGCCATGCCGGAGCTCAGTGCAGGTCTTGCACTTCTTGGACCACCAGGTCCCACGAGAACGATCCAGGCATGGCACACACCGGATACAATGTGAGTGATTAAAAATTGGAAACTCATAACAAGATTTAGTAACACAAAGAGGTACAAAGGGCATGGTAGTGACAAACCCCCCAGCCAGATTGGTTGTCCCCTTGTCCATGCTCCTTGCCGGAAGTGGTGGTGATCTGGAAAATAATTTCCAGGAATCAATGCTCATAAGGATAAACAGAAACATTCACATATGTTATTTGATATCCCCGGCCCTGCCGAGAAAACAGAGCGTCCTAACAGGATCAGTCTATTTTCCCGACTGGGCCACACTCTTAACCCTTCCTCCCTGGGCTGTCTTACCCAATGACGGTCGCCCCTACCCGGGCGAAATGGCTGAAAAACGTCTAGGCCTAGGCTACCGTATTTATGTTTATTTTCACTGCTAGAACTTTCCCACTCATCTATAATCGTAGTGCGGTTTTCAATCTGTATTTTGGCATTGAGTAGAGCTCTGTAAGTCAACTGGTTCAGTTGTGATGACGATTTCAGTGGAGCCAATATTGCAGAGATGTTGCCAATATGGGGCTTTTCAGACACTAATTTCGTCATGACGTCAGAACAATAACATTGAGGAGTCTTCTCCTTCTTGTTTTCGGAGGTGCGGTGACGAACGCTTGGGTTTGTTGACATACGTCGTACGCACGGCGTTCAGACCAAGCTTAATTAGGCTATTAACCCTTCAACCCCGGGTGGTACACGTGTGTACCATTATGTTTTGACCCGAGGAACCCGGGTGGTACAACATTGTACCATTGCTTGCGTATGTGCTTTCGAATGGCGCGCGTAAACACTTCGTTCCGTGGTCGCTAGGCGACGCCACCAGACACCATGTACGCCACCAAAACAGTCTCTACCCTGCCGCCAACATGGATACTAGCCCAAAAAGTGATTCCCCTGTGTCCGATTCCATGCTCCCTTCGACGCCTGCCCATGTTCGTCGCGCCCTAACGCAAAGGCACGTACAAGATGCGTTGACTCCCGGAGGTATTGAAATAGCTTTGAGGAGATATGAACGTGGTGAAGGACAAAATAGTGTTGATGACTTGGGCAGTGATAGCTCCGAGTCTTATCAGTCTCACTATAGTGAAGATTTAGACGATCTAGACGAAATTCATCAAAGAGACGCGCAATTTGTTGGATTTGAGCATGACGATGAAAGTGATGATAGTACTGAACGTGATATAGTTGTGCAAGGTGATGAGAGTGTAGTGAGAGTGAGCGAATGGGACAGCACTAGGTCGACTGCCAAGTTTAGGTTGAGTGACACGACACCTAGCCCTTCGCCAGCTAAATCCCCATTCAAGATACGTTTTTATAAGAAGCAAGTTCTTGAAAAGGCGGCCGCGGCAGCCAGGAAAGAGGCCCTAAAACTTGGTGAGGGAGCAGTGCGTGAGGGTGCCAGTGAGGCTGAGCGTGAGGGTGAGGTTGACCCGCCATTGTCTTCCTTATCTACCCACGCCACCCAAGTTGCCCCAGGCGCCCGCCATTCTTCCCCACCACCACCAGCACTGCCTAGGGTTGAGGACCCCCCACTTTCGGCCTATTTACCCCCTATTTCCCCCGAGAGGAGACATACTACTACAGAAAAGGGAAAAGGGAGAAAATATGTGAAAAAAGGAGCTACAAGTAGGCGCTCTTTGTTCGAGGCTCCCGCGGCTTCCACCCCTGCCGGTCCCAGCCATACGCCCCTGCAACTTTCCCCAGGGTCCACCCCACCTCTCCAGCCTACAACAGAGGTTCCTGACGATGTATTTGACCTCGCATCCATACCTGCACCTACAGACACTGAACCAGTGCTGTCTACGACTCGTCGTAGGCCAAGGAGCCCCGAACCTCTGCATGAAGATTACAGAGCCTCACCTGCCACTCCTTCCCCACCTCGCCGACCTACACGCCGCCCACGCATCATTCGTTCCCCGCGAGATTATGAGGGGGGGTCTGAAGATGAAGGGCACCTCACAGATGACTCTGGCCATGATTACCTGGGTCCACCGTCAGGGCAAGATGACGGCTCTGACGACAACGACGATGACTTTATGGACATCGACGACCCTCAACCCAGACGCTTGGCCCAGGGCTGTCGTGCTCCTGGCCGCCCTGGCCGCCGGGCTGGGCCTGGGCGCCGTCGCGCTCCTGGCCGCCCTAGGGTGCGCGCCGCCAAAGTTCGTGGGCGTGCTGCCCCAGCTGCAGCTCCTCGTCAGCGTCGCCAGCAGGACCCATTTTATATTTTCAACTGGCAGGATGTGGCTGCTGATGAAGTGAATGACCCTGATGTAACCCCTTTTGATGAGGTACAGGAGGGTTCAGGAGTTACCCCAAGTTTTCCCGCAGGCCCCAATGCTCCACCACATGAGCTTTTTGAGGCATTTTTTGATAAGGAGGTTACTGAGTTTGTCATAGAAGAGACAAACAAGCACCACCAAATCCAGGTGAACTTTTTTGGCAAGGTGACCAAGGGCCACATGAAGCGGTGGACCCCAGTGACTCATCCCGAGTTCATGGTGTTCCTGGCAATCACCATGCTAATGCCTCATGTAAAGAAGCACAGGTTGGCTGACTATTGGATCACCAAAGATCTGATATCCACCCCTGCCTTCGGGAAATACATCTCTCGGGACCGGTACCTCGACATCCTCGGAGCGCTCCATCTTGTCACCAACACCGACATGCATCTCTCTGACAAGCTGTGGAAGATTAGGACGTTGTACGAGATGATGCGAGAACGTTTCACGTCATACTTCACGCCCTTCTGCAACGTCTGTATTGACGAGTCTCTTGTGCTGTTCCGGGGAAAGCTGAGCTTCAGGCAGTACATCCCCTCAAAGAGACATCGCTTTGGTATAAAGTTCTTTGTGCTGTGCGATTGCCAAACTGGCTATGTCCTGGACTTCCTGGTCTACAGCGGGAAGGAAGGGGACGTGGAAATAGACCCCCTCATTGGCTTTGGCGGAGCAGTGGTTCAAGCCATGATCAACCGGTACTTCGAGAAGAATCACGTCTTCTACACGGACAACTACTACACGTCCCCCACTCTCTCAAAGTACCCCATCAGCGCAAGACGGGGACTGTAGGCACAGTTAGAGCGAAAAGGAAGGGCATGCCAACTTTCCCTCCTAAAACCAAGAAAGGCGATGTCTTCAAGAAGAAGTCGGGACCCATTCTGGCTATCCACTGGCACGACCAGCGGAAGGTCAACCTCCTGAGCACCGTCCACAAGGGGGAAATGGTTGAGACTGGCAAGGTGGATCGCCGCACCCAAGTCAGGGTGACCAAGCCCGATGCTGTAATGGACTACAACATAAATATGAGGCTGGTGGACAAGTCCGACATGCAGATAGGCTTCATCGACTGTCTGCGTACCTCGTGCAGATGGTACAAAAAGTTCTTTCTGCACATGGTGGACATGTCAATGCTGAATGCCTACAATATCTACAGGCTTCGGAATCCGCGCACACCCAGGAAGTTCAGTAGCCTGCGGAGGTTCCAAAAACAGGTGTTGGTGGAGCTCCTGGACAGGTATGCTACGCCACAGAGGGCAGTGGCACAACCTGGGCGCCCCGTTCAGGACCGCATGCAGTGTGCACAGTATCTAAATGTGCACAAGCTCGGTTACCTGCCTCTGGAACGAGATGGAGTCACCATTAGCAGAAGGCGGTGCCATGTCTGCTGGAACAGCCAGGTGAGGCCGAGGAAGCAGAAAAAGACCACCATGCAGTGTGTGGAGTGCCAGGTGTCACTATGTGCTATACCGTGCTTTGCTGAGTACCACACCAAGCAGGAGTACTAACTAATAATCATAGTGAAAGTACCAAAGACTGACAATATGTATGTATATAGGCAACAAGTGGAAATAAAACAATGTATTATGATAAAAAAGTCATGTATTATGAAAACATATATAAATAAGTGAAAAAAGACAATAAATTGTATATAAAACGTTTACAAAGCATATAACTAAGTGAAAGTGACACATGACATAATATTAGATGGCCAAAGTATAATAAACACCTGTGATAACGAATAATCAGTGCCTAATATAACAATAACCTACCTCAATTACTAATAAAATGTACCGTATCAAGTGAAAATGAGCATTATCAGTGACAGTGACACTCTCTCAAGCATATTTACCAAAGTGAAAGTGACACACGAAGTAATATTAGATGGCCAAAGTATAATAAACACCTGTGATAACGAATAATCACTGCCTAATATAACAATAACCTACCTCAATTACTAATAAAATGTACCGTATCAAGTGAAAATGAGCATTATCAGTGACAGTGACACACTCTCAAGCATATTTACCAAAGTGAAAGTGACACACGAAGTAATATTAGATGGCCAAAGTATAATGAACACCTGTGATAACGAATAATCACGAATAATTGGCGATGGGCTGGTCTATCAGAGTGAGACCTGAGCGATCTCTGCCATACCCATAGCTTACTCTGACTGTTCCTTTTACTTATATATTTTCTAAATCTCAAGTGACGGCGTCTCTTCCGTGGATTGACCTCCCAATCTACCAAGATTGGAAGCTAAAGTGTCACATTATTCCTTTGCCCCTCAACTTTCTCTTCATAATTGCTGAGGGGCACAGGGCCCTGGGTGGGGCTTTGGTTTCCCGGGCGTTTACGCACCCTCTCAGCTCCCCGCCATGGAGTGGCTTCGGTCACCCAGGCTTTATTGTGGTCGGCAGGGAGGGTTCTGTGGGGGCGCTCGTTTATGGCCTTGGCCTTACTCGGGGCCTTGGGGCTGTTCGGCCAGGCAGCTTGGGGAACAACAACAACAACAACAACGAATAATCACTGCCTAATATAACAATAACCTACCTACCTCAATTACTGATAAAATGTACCGTATCAAGTGAAAATGAGCATTATCAGTGACAGTGACACTCTCTCAAGCATATTTACCAAAGTGAAAGTGACACACGAACTAATATTAGATGGCCAAAGTATAATAAACACCTGTGATAACGAATAATCAGTGCGTAATATAACAATAACCAGCCTCAATTACTCATAAAAACTACGGTATCGAGTGAAATGTGAAATATTAGTGACAATGATAGCCTAATACACATATTTTATATAATTGGACTCCAAATAACTATAATAACATCACTATCAATAAATAAAATCGCCTCCGGGAGGTAAAAACTCTGGCGCGACGAGTGGCTAAGTGCGCAGTAGGTTAGCCAAGCCGGGGCCTGGGCCAAGGCGACGCATCCGAACGCGGGAAGATTTTCCCGCATAAAAATCACTCCACTTCCCGCGCTCACCATTATGCAATCACTTGGGCTAGAGACCTCTACTCAACGGCATTCTACACATGAAGGTTTGTGCAAATTTGTTTTCTTTTTTTTTATAACTTTGTGTCATGTATTTCAGGAGTAACAGGTGAATCGACATGGACCAAAATTCCTCAAAACCCCCGGTCACAGAGTACAGTCACGATCTACCCTAGCCGGGGTTGGAGGGTTAAGCTCATGCCTTAGATAAGGCATACCGGGTAGCGGCCCTTCTTTCGTGCTGTCCTTACCTAAGGCAGACCGGGTAGGAAGGGTTAATCATGCCTGAAGTTGCACAAAAAGAGGGGTGAGGACTAAATGTAATATAATTGACACTGATATTTAGTAGTATCAATAAATCCATTGCCCATTGTTTTTTCGTCCTACCTACTCGCCGGGGCGAAGACTAGTAGTGATAAGGTCTGTATACTACCTAATCTTGATAGTAACCCAAAAGAAAAAACACAGCCGAGAAAACAGAGCGTCCTAACAGGATCAGTCTATTTTCCCGACTGGGCCACACTCTTAATCATGCCTGAAGTTGCACAAAAAGAGGGGTGAGGACTAAATGTAATATAATTGACACTGATATTTAGTAGTATCAATAAATCCATTGCCCATTGTTTTTTCGTCCTACCTACTCGCCGGGGCGTAGACTAGTAGTGATAAGGTCTGTATACTACCTAATCTTGATAGTAACCCAAAAGAAAAAACACACAGGGTTGCATATAATGACACTTATAATTTTTAGTAGTATCAATAAACCCATTGACTATTGTTTTTCCATCCTACCTACTCGCCGGGGCGAAGACACAGTAGTGAGAGGTCCGTATACTACCTAATCTTGATAGTAAACCAAAACAAAAAACAGTCACAACCTTGTGTGTCCCGCCGGGAACAAGTAACATTAGCGAGACAGGCTAGTCCTCCCGGCAACGCCGGAATATCCCCAGGAGGTTGACACCCCCCGCCGGGAAAAAAGTGGTATTAGACCACTATGGGAACTGGAACTTGTCCAATGTCCACCGAAGCAGACTCCTGGCGGTCACTAAGCAGTGAGAGCGCCGGGAAAGGACACCCAACCCGTTGTGTTAAGTACCCAGACCATTGGGCGACGAAAAACACAACCACAACAATAAACAGGGCGTCCCCTGTCATCCTCGTACTTGCCAAAACACAACAAGTACTGAGGAAGCAAGGCTATAATACACAATATATAATCCTCGTACTTGCCAAAACACAACAAGTACTGAGGAAGCAAGGCTATAATACACAATATATAATCATAAAGTAATAAACTTAGCCTAAACAAGCTAAACCCCTAACAGAGGCAGACCACGAGGCCTTGGGCAACCGCAGAGGGGCTCCCACGACGACGACGCCACCACACGTTGGCTCAGGGGCAGGGCAAGGCTCCACGAAGTCCCACAACTACGTGTGACAACTTTTAGAGCCTACAAACACCGCACAAAACGCACAGAACCTGGGAACATCTTCAGCAAGAAAAAACCCAGTAAAATAGCCTCCTAACTAGTTTAACCCCTACAACACGGAAGGGCTCTTGAACGCCCATAAAAAAGCATAAAACAGGTACCCGGAAGGGCTCTTAAACACCCAGTGGTTGAAAGCCTGTGAGCTTCGTCTGCGAGGCGTCAGTCCGACGCATGTAAACAACAGCCGGCTGGACCGACGCCCCGCATCTCCGGCCACAAGAAGGAGAGCGTCGCTTGTTCGTGTGTGCCTGTATGTTGTTGTTAAGTATCGAAAAGTAGTGTAAAGTGGCTGTTTTTGCCATAAAGTTATCTCCAATGAAATCATCATCACAACTCAACCAGTTGACTTAGAGAGCTCTACTTAACGCCATTCTACAGGTAAATAACACAGCTACGCTTGGGGATGCGCGGGAATGCGGGAAGCAGTCAGATTAACAAATATACGGTAGCCTAGCCTAGACGTTTTTCGGCCAAAACACCCGGGTTTCGGGGAATATATATATAATACATAGCCGGGGCTGGAGGGTTAAGTTAACACGGAAACTGAAAAAGAAAAGTTAGACATGCGAGGCGTCCACCCAATCGGGCTGCTTGGATGCTCAAAAAGTACCCTTATAATACACTCTCCCTGCGATAATACTGCTCGGTCTAGTAAGCTAGCTAATCTAAACCTGTCACAGAACGTCTCGGTTAATACAAATGAGTAAGGACTGACGAGAAGACGAAAGGGGACGACGAATACAGCAGCTCACTAAAACACGTCCGAGCGGTATTTTCGCAGGTAGAAGAAGGACGAAATGACGCGCGGGTCCCGACGTCAGGCTGCGCACACCAAGAATATCCACGATTGTTGGAAGCTGTTTTTGACAACTTTAGTGTATTATTATTATTTTTTATTTTTTCTAAAAGTTTTTTCTTTAGTGGTACCCGATCATTATGGCGATTCCATAAGAGATTAAGTGTGCACTTATGATGCGGGCCCCATCAAGCTACCTGCGCGGGCATTTCAAATGTGCGAAACGCATGGAGTTTGAAAGGGTGCCTTCCTTTAAGGCAGTTCGTCAATGACGAAGGGGCCAAGTGGCCCCTTCTATTAAATACTTCCTCACTCCATCCTTCCACCTCTCTTTCGGTTTACCTCTCCCTCTCTGTCCTTCCACCTCGCTCTCGTACACCTTCTTAGTCATTCTCTCGCTTTCCCATACGTTCCATATGGCCGAACCATCTCAAGGTGTTCCTCTTCACACTTTCCAGCACATCTACCTCCACACCACACCTCCTTACTTCCTCATTCGTCTGTCTATCCCTCAATGTAACTCCGCACGCACTTCTCAAGTAACTCATTTCCACCCCTCTCACTCTTGGTCTGAGTCTCTTCTCAAACGTCCATGCTTCGCTTCCGTAAGTCAGTGTCGGGATTACCACACTGTCATGCAAGGACTTCTTCACTTCCATACTGACCACCCTATTTCTTGTTACTGCTTTCAGCATTCCTACAGCCCTCTTCCCCTGTTATACCCTCTCCCGCACTTCTTCATCCATAGTCCCATCTTTACTCAACACACTGCTCAGATACTTAACCCGTACAGCCCCAGCGACACGTCTGACGCGTCGGCGATGTATGTAACGCACAGCCCCAGCGACGCGTCTGACGAGTCACCCTAATTGTTCCGACCGTAACCTCAGGTGTAGCCACTCGAGAGGGCTCAGATTTGTATGGGAACTGTGTACGTATCCCACGCAACCGTGCCGATGGTTAAAAACTCAAAGTCCACGTGCGTTCGCGTGAGCACGCAATAACCTAGTTTTTTTGGGGTAATTGCCTTCAATTTTTTACTCTTGTAAAATACGTTTTCGGGGGCTCTGTAGGACCATTCTTTAAGCTTTTTGAGCGGTTTTTCGTGGTTTTTCCTTCATTCCTAACCCATTCGCTATTGTTTCTGGAATAAAACAAATTTTTGAAAACCGGCCGGGTTCTGGTGAACAAACAATACAAAACTAGCCGGGGCTCCACGGGTTAAAAGAGCTGACGATCTCCATAGCCTGACCGTTCAACTTCACTTCACACTCTGTGACTTCACCCCTTTCGAAGACCATAACCTTGCTCTTCCCCGCATTTACCTTCAAATTGCATTTTTCGCACACTGTTCCAAACTCATTTACCAGACCCTGCAACTCCCATTCATTATCGCTCATCAGAACTGTATCATCCGCAAATAGCAGTATAGACTTATGCAAAACTATTGAACAAACTTGAAAGTATATATTATTTGGTCTCTATGTAATCTGTGAATCATTTCCGATATGATGGATTTATAGAAGAAAAAAAATCCCCCAACTCATAATCAGCAAAACTGACACAAATGTCAATTAAAAACCTTTTAAAATAATTAACCACTTGCGAGTTTCAGGCTATAAGGAAGTTGGAGCTGTAGACACCAATATTTTGCAGAATTACCACCTAAAATATGGTTGTACTGTAGTGCATTTTTAAATACCGGTACATGAAATCAAATTCAACATACTTTTTATCCATAAACCTACATTGTTATTGCATTCCTGTTTAATATCGTGTTTATGGTTCCAACTTCCTTATAGCCTGAAACTCACAAGTGATCAATTCCCCATTATTTTGTTTAGACACACTTTCAAGGCAAAAATATATACCATAACAAAATATCTATATAGCCCTATAGGTCGTAGTGACCATGCCTGTATAAGCTTTAGTTGTAACATTAAATCAGAGAGGGATAATAGAAGCAATAGAAAAATATACATGTATGATAGAGCAGATTATGAGCTGCTGAGACGGTGTTTGGACATTGACTGGGGGGAATACTTGAACAGTGAAGACGCTGAAGGAATGTGGAGGAAAATTAGAGTCAAACTGGAGAATGCTGTATCCAAAAGTGTACCAGTAAGGGAATATAAGGATAAAACAAAATTGAGGAAAAGAACTAACCCAGAATTGCCAATGAAAAGAAAGCTTTGGATATTGATTAGAAGAAAGAAACGATTGTGGGAAAGATTAAAATTGTTAAAAAAGAACAGGGGGTCTAGTATAGAGGCTAAGGAAGTGGATCTGGAACGCAGACAAATAAACAATAAAATAAGGTGGGAAACAAGGAGGGGGGTGAAGGAGAGGGAGAGAGAGATAGCTAGAAATGTGAAGGATAATCCAAAAATATTCTGGAAGTACATTCAGGAAAAGTTAACAAGAAGAGTAGGGATCCCAGAGCTGGTAGGGGGGTTGAATGATGGGAGTAGAGCGGAGACTGATAAGGAGAAAGCAGAGGTGCTGGGGAAATACTTTGGGGGGGTACTAACAGTGGAGTCGGAGGATGCAGTGCCTACTATTCCCATCAAACAGGCACCGGCACTAGAACTAATAGAGTTTTCCCATGCTAGAATAAGAAGGGCTATAGAAAAAATAAACAGAAGTAAGTCACCGGGACCGGATGGGATACACCCAAGAATCATAAAGGAAGGAGGGGAGATGTTAGTAGAGCCATTGAAAATGTTATTTGAGGTATCGTTTAATACAGGACAAATCCCGATGGACTGGAGAGAGGCGAACATAACAGCTATATTTAAGAAGGGAAAGAGAAATGACCCAGGGAATTATAGACCAGTCAGTTTGACAAGTGTTGTGTGTAAACTAATGGAAACGGTAATTAGAGAAGGAATAATGGATCATATGAAGTCAAACCAACTTTTCAGTGGGAGACAGTTCGGATTCTTGCCGGGGAGGTCGACGGTACTACAGCTAATTAACCCGTTGAGCCCCGGCTACTTATAATATTTTGTTCACCCCAGTCCCAAGCCATTTTCACTTATTTTTTTTGTTTGCTAAAATGGAAGACAAGGATGAGAAATGAAAAAAAAAAAAAAAAAAAATCACCTCTGACATTTTTTGTTTGGGGGGGGGGGCCGGTGGGGGGTTGGGGGGGGGGGGGCTTCAACAAAATGTGTTGAGCCAAAATGGAAGAGAATGGTGAGAAATGAACACACAAATAAAAAAAAACTCATTTCGGTCATTTGGGGGGCGGGGGGGGGGGGGGTTTCAATAGTTCGTCTCCCCCGCATGACCACCCGCCCGGGAGCACTAGGGTAAAAACTGAGTATGGCATTGTACGGCATACATCCTAAGGAGTATCTCACATAAATCTCAAGCCTCTAGCTCCCATACGACCGGAGTAATGAAGGTTCAAAGTGGCGGTAAACTAGGGGTGTAAACTATCCCCACTAAGCCCACCACCACCAGCCGCGCGGCTGTCTCGGCCCGCTCACACCTACTGGCCCGGCTCCCCCACACACTACGGTACCGCCCCCTCCTATTCTCCCGCCATTTCCTACCTTACGAGCCACGTAAGTGTTTTTTATATGTCGGACGCACGTGATGCGTCGCTGGGAGTTGGTGATCAAAGACTGCCGACGCAACACGTGCGACGCTGGGTCTCAACGGGTTAAGGTGGTAGATGATTGGATGCAAATTCTAGAAGATGGTGATGTAATAGACGTGGTATATTGCGATTTTATGAAGGCCTTCGATAAGGTCCCACATAAAAGGTTAATAGAGAAAGTTAGAAGCTATAATATAAGGGAGAAATGTGTGAAATGGATAGAAGCCTTCCTGAAAGATCGGAGACAGAGGGTACTGGTGAATGGAATAGGCTCGGGGTGGAGGGAAATTACAAGTGGGGTACCTCAGGGATCTGTGTTGGGACCACTGCTGTTCGTTATATTTATCAACGACTTGCCTGAAGTTATAACTAATGGAAGTGAGGTATACCTGTATGCGGATGACACTAAGATGTATAGAAGAGTGAGGAGTAAGGAAGATATGGGTTTGCTTCAAGGAGATGTGGAGGGCATGAAGGGATGGTCTGAGCATTGGTTAATGCCTTTTCATCCAAAAAAATGCAAGTACATGCGGATTGGGACCAGCAAGATAGACAAGGTAGGATACAGTATGTATGAAGCGATGGAGGAAGTGAATGCAGAAAAGGATTAAAGGATATAGGAGTAGTGATAGACAATAAGTTAAATTTCTCAGAACATTTAGCGGAAAAGATAAACAAAGCCAATAGAATTGTAGGGCTGATAAGGAGGACATTTGTGTCACTTGACGAAGAAATCTTCAGGAATCTCTATACAGCGCTGGTTAGGCCGCACCTGGAATATGCGAACCAGGTGTGGGCTCCATATATGGTAAAGGATATAGAAGCAGTGGAGAAAGTGCAGAGGAGAGCTAGCAAGCTGGTACCAACGTTGAAGAACGCGGGCTATGAGCAGAGGTTGAGGACACTGGGGCTTCCGACACTGGCATATAGGAGAAAGAGAGGGGATATGATAGAGACTTTTAAGATAGTGTCAGGAAAGTACGATGAGGATGTGTGTGAAGGTATCTTCTTGATGCGGGAGGGAACAAGAACGAGAGGACACTCTAAGAAAATTTACAAAGAAAGAAACAGGCTTGAGAAGGCAAAGAACTCATTTTGTGATAGAGTGGTAAATGAGTAGAACGCACTGCCCCAGTATGTAGTCGATTCCGAATCAATAAGGGAGTTTGAAAGTAATCTTGATAAAGCATGGGGAAGACAAGATTTGAAGTTTGATTATAAAACAAAAATACAGAATAGTAAAAATGTTGCGTCTGCTACCGCCGCCGCCAACACCGTGAACGACCGCAGCAGTGCAAGTACTGGTACTGAGCTGGATACACAGGCATAGTTTGCCTTTTTCCAGAGGATCTACTGTAAGAAACTGTAAGAAGGCAAATCCACGGTCGGCGGTCACACCAATTAGCTCAGCGGCTATCTGGAGAAGATGGGGGGGAATTCTTTTGTTGACTCTATATTGATATTTCTTTTTTATCTATGTGCTCGAAGGATATATTTTTCAATTCCTTCACATTAGAAGCTATTTATAGATTACAAAAAGACCAAATGACATAGTTATGTTAATGTATAAGGGAGATGGATAGATACATTAGATTGATAGAGAGTTAGAGAGTTGCTGGGTCCACGCGATCGATAAAAGATATACATGTACAGTACAGTACCTGTATTGTGAGACAGACTTATGTATCTGAAAAAACAAAGGAGGAATTTTTATTGACTCATTTGTGTGATTGGAGGATATTATTTTTTTGTAATTCCATCGCATTAGAAATTATATTTACCGGTAAACTAGACCAAATAGGATATAGCTATGTTAATGTATAAGGGAGATGGATAGATGCATTCAATAGATAGATAGAGAGTTGCTGGGTCCAAGCGATCGATAAAATGCGAAGATATGAGACAGACTTAAGTTTCTGAAAAGACAATGAAGGAATTTTTGTTGACTCTTTTTTTTATTTTATTATTTGTGTGCTGGATTTTTTTTTTTTTTTTTTTTTTTTTTTTTTTTTTTTTTTTTTTTTTTTTTCAAATTCCATTGCATTAGAAATGATTTATAGATTAAAAAAATACCAAATAAGAGATAGCTATGTTAATAGATAGATAGATAGACAAAATAGGTAGATGATAGGGAGAGAATTTGGGAACCCATAATGAGTATTCGCGGATTTCGAAATTTGAGGCATTTTCGGGAACGTAACCCCCGTGAATATTGAGAGATTCCTGTACTCCCAGAACCTCTATCTCTTTCCTGCCATCATTCACGCCTCTGCCATTCCAGGTTGCTAGCCCAAAACAGCCTTTGTCCGGTCGATGGTCGTCAACTGTTAGTCCGTCCGTGGCTAAGTTTTTCTTTCGTTCTTCGTTGCTGGATATTCTTCCCAGGTCGAGGGTCGCAAACCCAACCACCCAACCTCTTTAGTTGCCTTTTACAACATGCAGAAGGAATGTGAGGCATATTTTAACCCCTTACCCTCAGGGGGTAATGTTTAAATACCGATTATTATTGTGTTGTAGTAAGGTTATGTTGTGAGAGAGACTAATGATGAAATACTGTACAGATGAAAATGATATTTCTAATGGTGATGATAATTTTTTCAGAGGAGGGATGTACGTGGCCAGGGCGAGAAACACTGACGTATGACCTACATAATCCGGCCTATATAGACGTGGTGGAGGCTACTTACAACTTTGCCTCTAAAAGACTCCTTGAGCTGCTTATGAAGGAAAAGGATCTTATGGGACGACTCCGGTTTGTAGCATGAAATTTATGAATTTGAATACATAGTTTGCGCCACTCATTGAAACCACTTGTCAACAAAAATTTAAGTCTGATTTATTTGATTAATAGCTAGACATGGGTATGGTGACCATCCAAACTCATTTCCAGGGTCCCTCAATATTATTTATAATCCTTACTACAGTATTTTTACATTTTGATCTTGAATGGCCTCATTAACCCTCCAGCCCCGGCTATGTATTATATATATATTCCTCGAAACCCGGGTGTTTTGGCCGAAAAACGTCTAGGCTAGGCTACCGTATATTCGTTAATCAGACTGCTTTCCGCATTCCCGCGCATCCCCAAGCGTAGCTGTGTTATTTACCTGTAGAATGGCATTAAGTAGAGCTCTCTAAGTCAACTGGTTGAGCTGTGATGATGATTTCATTGGAGATAACTTTATGGCCAAAACAGCCACTTTACACCACTTTTCGATACTTAACAACAACATACAGGCACACACGAACAAGCGACGCTCTCCTTCTTGTGGCCGGAGATGCGGGGCGTCGGTCCAGCCGGCTGTTGTTTACATGCGTCGGACCGACGCCTCGCACACGAAGCTCACAGGCTTTCAACCACTGGGCGTTCAAGAGGCCTTCCGGGTACCTGTTATATGCTTTTTTATGGGCGTTCAAGAGCCCTTCCGTGGTGAGAGGGTTAAACAAATGCAAGCTTTTGAATGGGCTCAATAGGCACCTGTTACTCATGTTAAGCCATATATCACATGACTCAAGCACTATATCTGCATCTGTGAGCGTACCTATTGTTTTTGAAATAGATATACCCTGAGTACTAGCTTAAAACTGTATTAGATGTAATTGTTTGATAGGTTGGCTTATAATTGAATAATTTCCCGTAGGTCGGTAAAGCACTACTTCCTGCTGGACCAGGGAGACTTTGTGGTGCAGCTGATGGGTCTGTGTGAGGAGGAGCTGAGTAAGAATATTGATGATGTACTGCCCACCCGCCTTGAGTCACTGCTGGAGCTGGCTGTTAGGACCTCCGCCGCTAACTCTGACCTCTACAAGGACGATATAGAGTGTGACCTTGTGCCCATAACACTTGTTAACCAGATGCTTCGGATTCTCAGGTACAGCCATGATCATTAACCCTCCAGCCTCGGCTACGCATTCTATAATATATCCCCGAAACCCGGGGGATTTGGCCGAAAAAACATCTCGCCTAGGCTACCGTATCTTTGTTATTTTGACTGCTTCCAAATTCCCGCTCATCCCCAAGCGTAGATGTGTTTCGTACCTGTAGAATGGCAATGAGTAGAGATCTCTAAGTCAACTGGTTCAGTTGTGATGACGATTTCCGTGGAGAAAACTTTGTACTTTTCACTACTTTTCACTACTTAACAATAACACACAGCCACACACGAACAAGCGACGCCTCTCCTTCTTGTGGTCGGAGATGCGCGGCGTCGGTTCAACCGGCTGTTGTTTACATGCGTCGGACAGACGCCTTTCAAAACAAGCTTACAGGCTTTCAAGCTGCCGGTGCCTCAGAGCCCTACCGGGTTCCGCGGGGGGTGTTTGTTATGGGTGCCTCAGAGCCCAACCGGGTCTGAGGGGTTATTGCTGTCCCTACGTATTGAAATATCTCACTAAATCAAATCTCTTTATTCTTATCTGATATTTGAAATTTTGGAGGTTCGTTTAATCAGTTAGAGGGATTATAATGCATCAGGATTAGTAGCTGTTACTGTATCGGTAAAATGGGTTAACTTCGGACAAATATACACAGTATAGGATACAGTATGTATGAAGCGATGGAGGAAGTGAATGCAGAAAAGGATATAGGAGTAGTGATAGACAATAAGTTAAATTTCTCAGAACATTTAGCGGAAAAGATAAACAAAGCCAATAGAATTGTAGGGCTGATAAGGAGGTCATTTGTGTCACTTGACGAAGAAATCTTCAGGAATCTCTATACAGCGCTGGTTAGGCCGCACCTGGAATATGCGAACCAGGTGTGGGCTCCATATATGGTAAAGGATATAGAAGCAGTGGAGAAAGTGCAGAGGAGAGCTAGCAAGCTGGTACCAACGTTGAAGAACGCGGGCTATGAGCAGAGGTTGAGGACACTGGGGCTTCCGACACTGGCATATAGGAGAAAGAGGGGATATGATAGAGACTTTTAGATAGTGTCAGGAAAGTACGATGAGGATGTGTGTGAAGGTATCTTCTTGATGCGGGAGGGAACAAGAACGAGAGGACACTCTAAGAAAATTTACAAAGAAAGAAACAGGCTTGAGAAGGCAAAGAACTCATTTTGTGATAGAGTGGTAAATGAGTGGAACGCACTGCCCCAGTATGTAGTCGATTCCGAATCAATAAGGGAGTTTGAAAGTAATCTTGATAAATCATGGGGAAGACAAGATTTGAAGTTTGATTATAAAACAAAAATACAGAATAGTAAAAATGTTGCGTCTGCTACCGCCGCCGCAAACACCGTGAACGACCGCAGCAGTGCAAGTACTGGTACTGAGCTGGATACACAGGTATAGTTTGCCTTTTTCCAGAGGATCTACTGTAAGAAACTGTAAGAAACTGTAAGTGTACATACAGTACATACATGCAGTACAGTGGTTTAGCTTCCTTTTTCACTACATTGTAATGGCTCGGATGGAGTTGCCTTTTGAACTGTACTGTAGTATAAATTGTTGCCATTACATTACCCCACTATGTCAGGACTATGGTTAATACAGTACCGTACTGACATAATCCTAGCAATGATTAAAAAAGACTTGTAATCCTCCTGCGACACCTACTGTACAGTACCGGTACAGTATATGCACCACACGAGCCTCAACAGTGCTACAACATGACAGAGCTATAATAAGGCTTTAGGCTACTGTATACAACATGACAGAGCTATAATAAGTCTTTACTGTATACATGACAGAGCTATAATAAGGCTTTACTGTATAGGATGACTGTTGGTCTCAACTCATGCCATCCTCCCCACTTATTCAGCACATTCATATTTCTCCCCCCCCCCTCCCCATCAGGATAATATTAATGATCCAAAGTTTTTGGAAAATAACTCCATATTTTGGAGAAAATATATATGAATGCAGTGTTTTTACAAAATATCAAAACATTTTCCTTTAACTGTGGCTGCACCCTCCACAAACCAACACCACCCACTACACTACATGGAAGCACACCCACAAACACCAAGGAATATCAAAGCAACACCCAGCACATTGTACAACTATGTCAAGACTATAAGAGAGGAGAAAAAGAACTTTGAAAAAGATATAGTAAACAAATGTAATAAAGAACCCAAACTGTTCTATAGTTATATCAACGGTAAAACTAAAATAAAGGACAAAATAACAAAGCTTAGGGTAGAGGGTCAATTATATGAAGACACAGTGGGTATGTGTGAAATTATGAATGATACATTAACATCCGTGTTTGTGGAAGAGGATGACTATGTAGAACCTGTGGTGGAATTGAATGAGATACAGGGACTAGAGTCGATAGAAGTCAACAAGGATGAACTAAAATCATTGTTGGAAGAATTGGACGTGAGAAAATCTATGGGCCCAGATAACATTGCTGGATGGGTATTAAGAGAATGTTCTGAACAACTAGTGAGACCTATTTTTAATATTGTTCAATACTCATTAAACAAGGGGGAACTTCCCTTAGAATGGAAACAAGCAAATATAACTCCAATATATAAAAGTGGAAATAAAGAAGACCCGCTAAATTATCGACCGGTATCCTTAACGAGTGTTATATGCAAGCTTTGTGAAAAGATTATTAGAAAAAGATGGGTGGGTATGTTGGAGGAGAGGGAAATAATTTCAAGCAAGCAGTTCGGGTTCAGAAAAGGTCATTCGTGTACCACAAATTTGTTGAGTTACTATGATAGGGTAATTGACATTGTACAAGGGAGGGAGGGGTGGGTAGATTGTATCTACTTAGATTTCAAGAAGGCATTGATAAGGTGCCTCATAAGAGATTGTTGTGGAAGCTCAGGACTGTGGGGCGGGTTGAGGGAGTATTATTAAAGTGGATGGAAAACTATTTAATTGGGAGGGAAATGCGAACAGTAATAAAAGGAAAGTTCTCCTCGTGGAAAAGGGTAAAAAGCGGAGTGCCTCAAGGATTGGTGTTGGCCCCAATCATGTTTTTGGTTTTCATCAACGACCTTCAAATGGGAATAGGCTCATATATATCTATGTTTGCTGATGATGCAAAATTAATGAAGCATATTACAAGTAGGAGTAGTTGTGAAGAATTACAGAGAGATCTAGATAAGTTATATGAGTGGAGTCAAACTTGGAAAATGGAATTCAACACGAGTAAGTGTCAGGTTCTTGAGATGGGAAAAAGTAAATATAGACCTTCTTGGGGATATAAAATAGGAGATGAAATAATTAGTAAAGCTGTGAAAGCAAAAGACCTAGGGGTAGTTGTGGCAGACAGCTTGTCACCTGAACAGCATATAAATAAAATAACTGGTGAAACCTATGCAGTGTTGACTAACATGAGAATAGCTCTGAATTATTTAGATGAAGAGATGTTAGCAAAAATAATAGGGACAATAATACGACCAAGACTGGAGTATGCGCAGTGGTGTGGTCTCCACACCTTATAAAACATAATAAAAAACTGGAAAGAGTTCAGAGAGTTGCCACTAAGATGATAGCTAGCCTTAGAGACCTACCTTATGAGGAGAGATTGGAGAGGCTAAAGCTGCCAACGCTGAGGGAGAGGAGAGAGAGAGGTGACATGATCATGATGTTTAAGTGTGTGAAAGGTTTTGAGAAGATCGACAAGGGAGATTTTGTGGTGAGGGACGAGGGAAGAACCAGGGGTCATGATTGTAAGTTGAGGAAAGTTATATGTAAGTCTGATGTAAGAAAGTTCAGCTTCCCGTATAGAAGCATTGAGTGTTGGAATAAGTTGGATGGGGAGGTGGTGGGAGCAAGAAATATCCAAACTTTTAAAGCAAAATTGGATAAATGTAGAGAGAGAGACAGGACAACACGAGCTTAGGCTCAAATCCTGTATACTACAATTAGGTGAGTACAGTATCACACATAAATACTGTCATTTCTCTCTCCTTGCCCACCCCAAACCAGCTTCCAGAAGCACATCCATACTCATATCTTTCGCCGTTCCATCCAATCACTCGTAGACAACACGCAGCTTACGACCTCCCGAAATCCATCCTTCTAAATTTTTCCTTCCTCGCGAGGACAGAGTCCACCTGACTAGGCTGAGATGTGGGAACCATCCAGTTCTTCTGAGCTATCAGAAGAGACTGGATATCTCCGTCGTCGACACCTGCCCAGGATGTGATTAGTTTGCTTCGGAACCAGATTGACATGCTCATGTAGTGAAGTACAGTACACCCTATGTTTCTTACAGTTTCTTACAGTTTCTTACAGTTTCTTACAGTTTCTTACAGTAGATCCTCTGGAAAAAGGCAAACTAGGCCTGTGTATCCAGCTCAGTACCAGTACTTGCACTGCTGCGGTCGTTCACGGTGTTGGCGGCGGCGGTAGCAGACGCAACATTTTTACTATTCTGTATTTTTGTTTTATAATCAAACTTCAAATCTTGTCTTCCCCATGCTTTATCAAGATTACTTTCAAACTCCCTTATTGATTCGGAATCGACTACATACTGGGGCAGTGCGTTCCACTCATCTACCACTCTATCACAAAGTGAGTTCTTTGCCTTCTCAAGCCTATTTCTTTCTTTGTAAATTTTCTTAGAGTGTCCTCTCGTTCTTGTTCCCTCCCGCATCAAGAAGATACCTTCACACACATCCTCATCGTACTTTCCTGACACTATCTTAAAAGTCTCTATCATATCCCCTCTCTTTCTCCTATATGCCAGTGTCGGAAGCCCCAGTGTCCTCAACCTCTGCTCATAGCCCGCGTTCTTAAACGTTGGTACCAGCTTGCTAGCTCTCCTCTGCACTTTCTCCACTGCTTCTATATCCTTTACCATATATGGAGTCCACACCTGGTTCGCATATTCCAGGTGCGGCCTAACCAGCGCTGTATAGAGATTCCTGAAGATTTCTTCGTCAAGTGACACAAATGTCCTCCTTGTCAGCCCTACAATTCTATTGGCTTTGTTTATCTTTTCCGCTAAATGTTCTGAGAAATTTAACTTGTTGTCTATCACTACTCCTATATCCTTTTCTGCATTCACTTCCTCCATCGCTTCATACATACTGTATCCTACCTTGTCTATCTTGCTGGTCCCAATCCGCATGTACTGTACTTGCATTTTTTTGGATGAAAAGGCATTAACCAATGCTCAGACCATCCCTTCATGCCCTCCACATCTCCTTGAAGCAAACCCATATCTTCCTTACTCCTCACTCTTCTATACAGCTATGTGGTGGATTGTGTTCTTTTATTTCAAAATTATATTTTATTAAGTATTATTTCCACAGCGATTTTGATTAGTTATTTTGCGTTTATCTTGTGTCGTCCCAGTTTTGGTTTGTTTATTTTGCAAGTTTTACATTATAATAAAAATAAAATAAAAACATACGGTACCCCATTTGGGGGGGGGGGGGGACTCTTGACAAAGCCCGAACAAGAACAATCACAACACATCAGATAAACAAAACACAAAATCACACACATCTAGGTCGTCCAAGAGAAATACCCATATGGGGTCTCCAGCTAGATTCACAGGTCCCAGATCTCCCGAAGAGGATCCGATTTCCGCAGGCAGACATGCAGCGAAGCTGTACCACCACAAGCCCGCCCACCATGCATCCAGGTATACCCTTCATTACCACCGGCTCCCCGGGCCAAGCGCCTGACGGACTATTATCTAGTCCAACTGGCACACGACCCTCTCTTCCAAATTACCACGTTTACATTCATCTATTCACAATCATTCTCCATTCATTCCTATCTATTTCCACTTCTCTTGCCTGATCTATAGTCATTCCTCTATCTTCCAATGCTTGTCCTACACAGTTTTTCCATCTCAATGGAGGACTTCCTATCCCTCTAACTCACATACCGTAAAACCGGGCCGCATCGGAAATTTTTCGAGGTTTTTTAACAATTTCTCCTGACTGTATGAACACATTATAGAGATTTAACTAGGTCAAGTGATATGTGGTGATAGTGCGCCGTAATCCAGGAAGCCTCCTAAAATTATCCCCCATAATAAGAGAGCTATCCTTATCCTAAATGATGTCCGAAGTCATCTTGAAAAGTGGATAACTTCGGACATGTATGGATAACTTCGGACATACAGTGATTTCTTATTGAAAATGATTGCCAAGAAAGCTGGGATAACTTCGGACAAACGAAGGAGAACTTCGGACGTACGTTCGTGGCTTTATTTCATTCATTTTTCGGCTCCTACTATTTTATATCATCATCATCATCATCATCATCTCCGACGCCTTGTTTCCACCTGGAAAACCCCCACTAAAGGATGGCCATGACAGAAACGTCTCCAGGCTACTTTGTCAAGACATGCCTCCTTTGCCCGTGCCACAATGCCCCTTCCACTACGTGGAAGTTTTTCTTCAATACATTTTTCCACTTTCTTTTCCCATACCATAGGTGGTCTTCCACTACTAGCTGTTCCACTCACCTGACTCCCATATATCTTTCTTGGCATTCTGTCTTCATCTATTCTCTGAACATGACCATACCACCTCAAAGTACTTCTCTTTATCCACTCAACCACTCCACAATCAATGCCTAAAGCTTGCTCTTCCATTCCAAAGGACTCATACACTTCCCTATTACTTGGCCCATCTAGCCTATTCACACCAGCTGCCATTCTGAAAAAGCTCATCTCTACAGCTCTTAGTTTGGAGAGGTCCTCGTCACTTGCTGTCCATGTTTCACTTCCATACGAGAGTGTTGGGAGCAGCACACTGTTTCTCAGTGACTTTAACTTCCTGACTAACCATTCTTCCTTTGAGAATACTATCAAGTTCTCCAATCACCTTTCTCTCTTGCATTTTTCTCTCTTTTATCTCACTCTCCATTTTACCATATTTGCATAGTACAGCTCCCAAATACTTGAAGCTTTGAACTTCTTCCAGTACTTCATTTTTCATTTTTATTTTGCAACTTTTCTCATGTTCCTTCTTAATTCTATATTTTGCCTTAAAATCTATGGTTTCATGCATTCTTCTCTCAAACACCACTACCTTACATTTCGCTACATTGACCTTTAACTTTCTCTTTTCGCATACCCTGTCAAAGTCTGTGACCACTTTCTGAAGTCTTCTACATTTTCCGCCAACAGGACTGCATCATCCGCATATAGGCATGTAAAATCTTCCATGCTCTTCCCTTTGATTCCAGTCTAGCTCCAACTCCCATTGATCCCGCCCTAAATTCTCTAATCACTCCATCCATGTATATATTGAACAACCAAGCTGACATGACACATCCCTGTCTTACTCCTACATTGACCTCAAAACTTTCACTTAACTTATCCCCTACCTTCACATTTGCCGTTGCATTCCTATACTGTAAACAGATTTTACTGCCATTAGCAACTTTTCTCCCACACCATATACTGTTAACACATCCCACAGACCTTCCCAGTCTACTTTGTCATAGGCTTTTTCTAAATCCATGAAAGCTGCATAGAGTTTTCTATTCTTGGCCAGATACTTCTCTACTAACAAACGCATCGAGGCTATCTGGTCAACCTGCCCTGCCCTTTCTGAAACCTCCCTGTTCCTCGCCTATTTTGTCATCCGTTATCTTCTGCAGTCTCTCTGTTACTACTCTTGTGTATACCTTTCCAGGTATGCTAAGCAAGCTAATTCCCCTATAACTCTTACACTCCTCTTTACTACGCTTCCCTTTGTACAAGGGTACTATCACTGCTTTCCTCCAGTCCTCTGGTACACTTTCCTTTTCCCATGCTAATTTACATAACCTATGCATTATGTCAACAGCTTCTTCTCCTCCATATCTCAGCATCTCACCTGGGATGTTATCTACTCCAGCAGCTTTGCCCATTTTAAGTCTATTGATTGCTTCTTTTACTTCTTCTCTGCCTATCTGGCTTTCAACTACCCTGTTTGTTCTACCTCTCTCCATTCCCAAGGATGAGATTTTTGCCTTCCCCTACTCTTTACAGCTAAGCTACTAAAATGATCTTTCCATACTTTTACCACACCATCACCCTCCACTACCTTCCCATTCATGTCCCTCATTCTACCACCTGAGACACTCTCAGCCTTCTTCCCTCTGGCTTCTTTAACAGTTTTGTAGTATGCTTTCTTGTCATTCAGAAACTGTTCACTAATCTTTTTCCCATATTCCTCATCTGCCTTCCTTTTAGCGTCTTGTATCGTCCTCTTCATTCTGTTTTAAATATTTATATTCTTCTTTCCTCGCATTTCTAGTTTCTCTAGGTATATTCTTTTGCAGCATACTCTTTCTCAACTCTTTCTTCTTTTTCACTATTTCTTCTATCTCTTTACTAAACCATGCGTTACCTTTCTTCTTCCACATTTTAAATGTTTTCTTCCCACATACTTTCTCAGCTGCTTTAGTCATGGAGTCTCTTGTACCTTTCCATACTTCGTCTACAGTATTTCCCAGATCTATCATCACATCCATGTCCTTTATGGTCTCTTTCAGGATATCCTTGTATTTTGTTGCATTACATTCTTCATTTAATTTTCTCACATTTATTCTTTCTACTGTCAGTTTTCTCTCTTTCCTCTCATATTTCCACTCCTTCCTTATCCTCACTTTTGTCAGCACTGTACTGTATAGTGGTCTGATTCCGTCAGCATACCTCATACAGCTTTTGTTTTGTATGAATATTTTATTATTACTGCTTATTCCTGTCCGATGTTTTAGTGGAAAATGCAGTGTCAATACTTTTAGGCCTGTATAATCAGTACCGTAAAGTGGGGTAACTTCGGACTTGGGTCATAACTTCGGACATCGGCGATAATAAGTAATTAGCCATTGTCATTATATAATGGAAACGCTTTTTATTGTTTTTTTTTGTGGGTTCCGTTTAGAGAAATGGCAAAGGAAGAGCATGTAAAAGTCCTAGGGAACTGACATGAGTATATGTACACTAAAAAAATATTATATATATGACGAAAATATGTAAATTTTTCGCTACCCTGCCAAACTTCTATCACCCTGAAGAAATTTGTTTGTATGAATGATGTTGTGACTGATATAATTCTGTAGTAACATTACCAGAGACAACATCCACCAAAGGAAATTTGTTACACTTGTATAACACTCTAGCTAGAACACCATCATTTAACCGATTGTGTTTAAAAAAAAAACATGCTAACTTCGGACATGGAACAAAACAATCGTTTGTTATTATTTGCCCTATGAAAATCATTCATAATACTTGTCCATCATTAACATGGTGGTAAAAGATCAAATAATCGTTCTCTGAGTCCAAAAACCCATAAAAATATGATAATATGCTAACCAATTTATGTACAGTATTTCGGATAATTCTGGATATATAATATATATAAATTAGGAGAGTGTGAGAAATAAATTGACTACACCGGTATCTGGGGAATGTTGGCAACAACCTTCCGATATGGTAACTTCACTAGAGTGAACAATTTCCTACCAGAACCTGGTGATTGTATATATTGTAGAGATTAATTAATATTAAGTAATTTAGTACTGTATAAGATTACCTTGATCAAGTTAATTTAGTTATAAAACCTTGTAGAAATAAGTTTAGAAGAACTGTAAAGAGGATCAGTTTAAATATTCCCGCGACTGCATACGCAATCCACCGTTTGCTTTAGGGTCGTTAATATCTTGATATGTTCACTAAATCGTTGTGAAACGATGTTTACCTTTATAATTATATAATTTAAATGCTGATTATTATTTATATGATTTCGTAAAGAGGGAATGAACCCTCGGTAACAAATTTGTATATAGTTAACTTAAGGGTCGGAATTGAAATTCCGATCAGATCTCTTTAAAACCTTGAACTGCAAACAAGGGTCTCGTGACCTCTCACTTCGCTCCCCGTGTCCGGCCCGGAGTTTGGGAACATTTTACTCCCTGCCTACCTACCTACCATAGTCGGGATCCTCAGAACAACCCCAGGACCCCAGTGATGGCTAAGTTGATTGATATACATGGCCATTTATACAATATCTAGCTAGGGGTCTCTGAGAGATAGACATTACCATTTTTATAACATCCAGGTAACCTATCTATTTATTTAAGTTTATTCCTTCATTTTCTTTATTATTTATTTAGTGTGGTAAGGGATAGAATTGGCCAGAGATATTCCCCACATTTTGGTGCCCCGCGTGAGGATCCCGCTTGACTGTATGCTAGGCTAGGTTAGGGTTAAGTTAGGATTTATTAATACAGCGGGGATGTACAAGGTAGCTTTCGTGGGACATAGTCTGATCCCACGACATTTCGAGGTCCCAAGTTGTGAGGTGAGGTGCTATCGGGCTTCAGGAGGTAGGGCCCGTGATTTCCTCACCGATAGACGGCTGAATCGCGTGCTGGACTGGCCTCACCAATTAACAATTTTGTATTTGGGAGGCAACGATGTGCACGAGGCAGTACGGGTGACGGAAATCACGGACAACATCGCAGCCATCGTCCGCTTCATAGAGCAGCGCTGTGGCTCGAAAGTGGCTGTTGTGCTCCTGGATCCACGAGAGCTACCTCCCATCCCTGAGGGCGAGCCCGGAGTCATCCGCGGTCATTACCGAACTATCTATCAGGCCGTGAATCGGCGACTACAAAGGCTCCTGCGCAGCTACAAGACCTTCCAGAGCCGGACCCTATCGCCAAAACCTTTGACGGGACGGTATCCACTGGAATCGTCGGGCTCAAGCCGTGCAGGTAGCTCGATATCATGAATATATCACCGATTCGCGGCTCGACTGGGTAGTTTACCAGACAATGGCCTTGGGTCATTGGCAATATCACTCCTAAGCCCAAGGGGATGGTGGTTCAATCCTGTGGTAGAGGACTATTAGGAGGTTCTGCAACGTTGCATCCTCTGGCGTTTGTGAAACTAGGAGCTTGAGCAGCGTTGCAGTCCCTAAATTTCCCCATTTCTTTTTCAATTTAGATCATTTTATGTTTCCGTCCTTAATGTCACCCGCGTCTGGCAGACTAGGTCGACCAGCTATATGCTCGGGACGGAACATATACAAAATATAATAAACAACAAATATGATCCCTCCCTTTTAGAAAATGCTACTACCACAGGTTCCAACTCACAGCTAAATTTATAAATTACTAAATTGATTAATAACTAAAATAATTCGGGTCTATACATTTCCCAATTTTTTTATATTTTTGACCATTTTTATGTTTACGTCCTTAACCCATCAGACCCGGAAGGGCTCTGAGGCACCCATAAAAAACACCCCCCGCGCAACCCGGAGGGGTGCTGAGGCTCCGGCAGCTTGAAAGCCTGTAAGCTTGATGTGCGAGGCGTCCGTCCGATGCGTGTAAACAACAGCCGGCTGGACCGACGCCGCGCATCTCCGACCACAAGAAGGAGCGCGTCGCTTGTTCGTGTGTGCCTGTATGTTATTGTTAAGTATCGAAAAGTAGTGTAAAGTGGCTGTTTTTGCCATAAAGTTATCTCCAATGAAATCATCATCACAACTGAACCAGTTGACTTAGAGAGCTCTACTTAACGCCATTCTACAGGTACGAAACACATCTACGCTTGGGGATGCGCGGGAATGCGGAAGCAAGCAAAATAACAAAGATGCGGTAGCCTAGGCGTAGACGTTTTTCGGCCAAAATCCCCGGATTTCGGGGAATATATATGGAATACATAGCCGGGGCTGGAGGGTTAATGTCACCTGCGTCTGTAAGACTAGGTCGACCAGCTAGCTGCTCAGGACGGAGCATATCTTAACTTTAATAATTAATAATTTATTCCCTCCCCCTACTACCGAGAATTCCCACGTACAGTAAACCCTCGCTATCTCGGACTAATTGGGGGGAGACCCAGTCCGAGATGACCGAAAATCCGAGATGTCCGGGGTCCGGCTTGTGTTCGACCTAACAGAGGATAAAATCCGACCTAACCAATGTCCGTCCGAGACAACAATGAAATCGGAGACTACGGAAAAAATCCGACCTCAAGAGAGACGTCCGCGTCAACCTAGAAAACGAAGACAACCCTATTCGAACCCTATAATCTGTAATAGAAAACACAGTACATGTATTTTAGTTTTACAATATGTATTGTACAGTAGGCTATATTACACTTACCCCTTCATAGCTCTTGTCTGTAGTCTTGATGTCCTCCCTCCCCCCTCCCCCCTCCCCAACACTGCATTAATTACTGCAGCATCCCCTTTTCACCCCCCACCTCCATCTCACTGTCCTTCTCCACCTCACTGTCCTTCTCCACCCCACTGTCCTTCTCCACCTCACTGTCCTTCTCCACCTCACTGTCCTTCTCCACCCCACTGTCCTTCTCTACCTCACTGTCCTTCTCCACCTCACTGTCCTTCTCGACCTCACTGTCCTTCTCGACCTCACTGTCCTTCTCCACCCCACTGCCCTTCTCCACCTCACTGTCCTTCTCCACCCCACTGTCCTTCTCCACCTCACTGTCCTTCTCCACCTCACTGTCCTTCTCCACCCCACTGTCCTTCTCCACCTCACTGTCCTTCTCCATCTCACTGTTCTTCTCCACCTCACTGTCCTTGACCACCTCACTCCCCTTCTCACTGTCCTTCACCTCACTGTTCTTCTCCACCTCAATGTCCATCGCACTGTTCTTCTCCACCTCACTGTTCTTCACACCCCCACTCTTAGGACCATATCCCTTGCCTGTCATGGAACCCTTACCTTTACCCTTACCCACACTGTCCTTCTCCACCTCACAAACAATGTCAGGTTCAGGTATATCCATGGGCACAGGCGTGCTACTCATTAATTCATCCAAATCCATGTCTAAGTCTGAGAGTGGCACAGTGTCTACAGTGCTCCACGAGGTGCTAGCAACTGAGGAAACACTTGGGAGGGAGGTGGTGCTAGCAAGCGACACCCCACTGGTAGCAGACGAAGTACGAGCTCTGGGAGGAGCAGAGGGTACAAAAAAGGATCTGATTTTCTGTTGTTTTTTCCGATCAAGGTGTGCCCTCTGAATATGGAATCGACCATTACGCAGTGGTTCATATAGGGACTGCAACTTTGGGTCATCTACTTGAGTCAGATACTGAAGAATGGTGTCAAAGGAGTCTAGGGCATGCGAGACTGATATCTTGGGCCCCCCCTCTGTCTCTTCGTCCGACTCATCCTGGGTCTCTTCCTGGGCTACCCCCAACACCTCGGCTGCAATTTGTTCGTCAGTCTTATGCTCGTGTCCAGGTAGGTCTCTGTCCTCTTGCAGCCAGTCGTCAACTTCTTCTTCGGGGAGGTCACCCTGGTTACCTTGGTTCAAGAGGTTCCTGAAGTCAGCTGCCCCAAACCCTTCAAAACCCGGATCTTGCACCTTCGGGATAATTAAGACCTTGGTCCAACCATTCCTCAGTGTGTTGAAAGAAACTTCTCGCCATGCCTCTGCCCAATTGTAGATGCAGTCTTTCAGGGTATACGGCTTCAGTTTTTGTAGAGATTTCTTCCCGCGTGTATCCACATAACCTTCGTCCATCCCATCTTCTATGATGACAAGGCATTGCTCCAGGAACTTCCTCTTGTAACGCCTTTTGCAAGCTTCAATTATTCCTTGGTCCATAGGCTGAATAACACTTGTGGTATTAGGAGGCAGGAACATGGTCTTAATTTTGCCGTTTGCACTCTCCAGTTTCGTGGTACAAGGGTGGGCAGGTGCGTTGTCGAGCAACAAGATGGCAACCGCTTCGTCATAGGGTACACCATACACTCGATTCTGGAACGAGCGAACGTCGGGTACAAATCTCTTGTGAAAGAAATCCTCGGTGATTACCTGGTTAAACCAAGCTTTCTTTGATCCATAATAGTCGACTGGGAGTTGCTTGGTAATGATGAGGTCCTTAATTACTCTAGGCTTCTGAGATTCGCCGACGATTGTAGGGGTCACATGGTGGCTTGCGTCGGCATTAGCGCAACAAAGCACTGAAATGCGCTCCTTCACAGTTTTGTGGCCAGGTGTGGACGTGATTTCTCGGTGGGCCTGTGTGTTGGAAGGTAGAGAACGCCAATATAAGCCAGTCTCGTCACCGTTATAGAGTTGCCAATGTTGAAGGTGTTCCTCGGTTATAAGGGCGTGGAAGCGATCAGTGAAGGGTTCTATGGCCGAAGTATCGGCGCTTAAAATTTCACCACAAATACTCCTGTTTGTGAGGCCATGGCGGTTTCGGAACCTCCACAACCACCCCTCGCTAGCCTTGAAGTCTGGGTGATGAAGATGCTGTCCGAAGCGTTCTGCTGCATGCTGGATCTCGATGCCTCTCACTGGCACGCCCTCAGCACGAAGTTGTTGGTACCACTTCAGCACTGCGTCGTCGATGTCTTGATAGGCTAGCTTGGCCTTGCGAAAGATCTTGGCGGTAGATGGACCATGAAGCACAGCTGCGCCATGATGCCGGACTTTTTCCTTGTCTCGGATGAAGTCGTAGATTGTCGATCTGCCTAAGCTATACTTCTCCTGAAGCTGCTTGGCTTTCATCCCACTGTCCAGATCCTTTAACATCTGTAGCTTTGTTTCTAGTGATACAGAAGTCACCTTACGCTTAGGCTTATCCTTGGGAGGCATGGTGAACAAAATAATGGTACGCGTCGATGTGTAACACAATAGAGCTTGGTGCGGACTGAAGCTCCCAGCCTCCCACGCTCGGACCTCGGTCCCCGGATGTAGGATGGCGTCGGACCTCCCTTCTGTTTCTCGGATATTCACCCTTATTGTCCCGTGACTTGAGGTGGCCTCCGACACATCATCCTTTGTCGGACACCGTTACGACACATTTCGGAAATATTCGAGATATCAGAGGACGGTTATGACGGACATTTTCCGAATACTTATATAAAGTCCGACAACGTCAGAGACGGTCGGAACGATGCCGGAAATGTCCGAAATACGGAAGTGAATGTCCGAGAGGCCGAAGCCAGTCCGAGTAGTGCGGGTTTCCGACTTCTAGAGGTCCGAGATAGCGAGGGTTTACTGTATTAGGGCAGTAATACTGAAAACTTTAATAATTTCCAACTAGCCTAATTTGTCATTTAAGTTTGTAACAAGTATTGGTAGGTCTACGTGTATAATGCTAAAAATTAACAACTAACTTAAGTATGCGTAATTAGGCTATATGTAATTTTGATAGTTGAAAATTAGTCTTCAGTATATACATTAATAATAGTCCAGAAAATAATTACCCATTTTCCAAAATGACTGATACACTCTTGAGAAAATCTATGGTGGGGAAATTAGGCTGGGTAACTAGAGCATTAAATAATTGCCAGGAGGTAAAAAGACGTGACCCCTGTCCAAGAGAGCTGTTAAAGTCTCAAATCCAAGATCTTAAAACCCGGTGGGCTAATTATGAAGAGTCTTTCAATAAATTGGAGGACTTTTGCATCAAACAAGAACAATCTGAAAGGTTTGAGGAATTACAGCAAGCCTATGCAGATGCCTGTGAACATTATTTGGATCAACTAGCTGGGTTCGAATCCTTGGACAGAGACAGTTACCGAGACAGGGAGTAATGGTACCAGTAATGGTACTGCGGCTCCGGGACAACAAGCTTTAAGTTGCCACTTATAACCTTACCTGAATTTGATGAGCAATCTGATTGGAATACCTTTTGGGACAAATTTAAGGGTTTAGTTCATGACAGGTTAGATATTTCTGCAGCAAATAAATTTTCATACTTATTGGGTCAACTTAAGGGTTTTGCATTGGATCTTATCAAGGAACTTCCCATAACAGATGCCAATTATACAGCAGCTCTAGAAGTACTCAAGGAGAATTTTGAAGATACGGAGTTGACTCTACAGCGCCTAGTTTACAAATTGCTGGATTTATCAGGACCAAAGCATACGTACCAGGATCTTCAATCGTTCCGGATCAGCTTGAATTGTGTTTTGAAATCACTTAGTACCCAGAAAGATCTTGACTCAGCTTCTTGGCTCTTGAACCATATTGTACAACAAAAGCTCTCTCAGAAAACCTGTGATGAATTGTACCACAGGTATAAGAAGAACTACTTCACGTATCAAGAGATAGAAGAGGGTTTAAGAGAGCTGTGCAAACACATGCAGGTTTCCAAGAAGGATACCGGTATCAAGGAAGGAGACAACAAGGTTAAAGACACAAAAGTGTCTACAACAGGGACTAAGGAAAAAGCAAAACCGTTCAAGAAGGAAGAGGTTGGTACCTATGTGACATCTGTCCAGCAGAATAATCAAACTAATACAGTATCTAAAACAAAAGGTGTTTGGGAGAGAAAAAATTCCCGTCTCAATTCTCCAGTGACCCAAGAAGTAACCAGAGATATTAACCCCACACCAGTGGTAAACCAAGAAAACCGGAAGGTGTGTATGTTATGTTCAGAACAACATTCCACAGTGTATTGTAGGACTTACCCAGATCTTAAGGCTAGACTTCCACGACTCATCGAACTAGGTAAGTGTCTTGTTTGCCTTAGCACAAGGCATTCTACTGAGGAATGTGCTACTAAATTAAATGTATGTTTTCGGTGCAAGACTGGTGTACATCATACCGCATTGTGTCCCAAGATCAGTTAAGTACAACCCAAAACGACAAGTGTAAATATGACCCTGACCACGGGAAACCCAATGCATACGCAGGCAGCTACTCCTACAGCCGAGGTTCAACTGATCAGAGGAAAAGAGGTTATGCCAGTCAAAGCACTCTTTGATACTGGAGCGCAAAAGACCTTCATTGCCGGAAATGTTGTCAGAGCCATGCATTTGCCAACAGTGGGAAGAGTGAACATGGCAATAACTGGATTTTTGTCAAATAAGGAAACACAAACATTTGACGTGGTTAAACCCCTGATTAGATTGGGCAAATATAAATGTAAGGTGACTGCGGTGGTTAAGGAAGGCATGAACACTTCTGTGGTAAATAAGGGTTTAAAGGAAGCATCTGATTTCTTAACAAAGAGTGGTGTCCAACTAGCAGACCGAACTATAGAGTCTGACGTAGTAGGTCCAATTCAACTGATCATCGGCTCCGACTATTGTGGTCGCTTCTTGCGAAAAATGACTCGGAAACACGGTATCCAGTTAATTTCTTCATCAGGTGGATATATAATCATGGGATCTCTACCCACATGTGGTCCAAGTGAATCTGACAACCGGATGGATCCAGTCTTTGTGACTCCTGCACAATCTCTGGTGGTGGCTAGAATTGGTGCAGAATTAATACCATCACAACTAGGAGAAATTCTGGAAGAGCAACAAGAACCTGTTCACAAACTTTGGGAACTGGACACTGTGGGTATAGAAGCAGATCTTCCCACCCCTGAAGACATCTTAACATATAACCACTACCTAGATACAGTTGAGTATAAGGATGGCCAGTACTGGGTAGGACTTCCATGGAAGATAAATGCCCCTGAATTACCAACTAACTACCAGAGTTCAAGATGTCAATTAAATAAAATGGTGGAGAGATTGCGTCAACATCCTGAACGACTGGAAATTTATCATAAAATAATTCAAGAGCAGTTGGAAAATGACTTTATTGAGGAGGTCCCAGGTGAAATGAACCATAAAGAGGGTCATTACCTTCCTCATCATGCTGTAAGTAAGGACTCCAGTACTACCCCCATCAGAGTGGTATTTAACTGCAGTTCTCGAGCAACGAAGAATGAAGCAAGTCTAAACGATTGTCTTTATGTAGGACCAAATCTGACTGAAATACTGGGTGATGTAGTATTAAAATTCAGGACGAAGAGATTTGGGTTTGTGGCAGATATCTCCAAAGCCTTTTTGAGAATAGGGTTAAATGAGCAGGACCGCAAATTCACAAAGTTCCTTTGGCCTGAAGATCCTTTTCAGCCTGGTGGGCGGATAAAAGAATACCGCTTTCGGTCAGTGTTGTTTGGTTCCTGCTCTAGTCCTTTCTTGTTGTGCAGCACTTGAGATATCATTTCCAGAAGACAGAGAAACCGGAAATGGGTCAACTGTTTTACATGGATAATCTTCAGGTCGTTGCCGACAGTGAAGAGGTGATTGAAATCTACAATTTGGCAAGGCAAGAATGTAATAAAGCCAATATGCCACTACAAAGTTGGAATTCAAACTCTCATATTCTTTTGGACCAGATAAGAAGAGACTATCAAATACCAGAATATCAACCAGTACTAGGATTGCTGTGGAAAACAACTACTGATGAGATGTCTCTAAAGCCCCTCAAGTTTCCCGATGTAAAACTCACAAAACGTAGACTCTTAAGTCAGGTCTCTATGATGTTCGACCCATTGGGCATATTTAGTCCCATATCAATTAAAGGGAAGATTTTAGTTCAGGAGGCCTGGAGAGAAGCACTGAGTTGGGATACTCCATTACCTGAAAAGTATACAGAAGAGTGGAATATGAGAAGGTATCCTCAGTCAAGTTTCCTAGAAGATGTGATCCTACCTCTGATAATGAGTGTGCTCAATTGCACGTCTTTTGTGATGCCTCATCTAAGGCGTATGGTGCAGTAGCTTATTGTGTCACTGAAGTCCGATCTACTATGATTATGTCCAAATCCCGAGTAGCGCCATTAAAACAACGTACCCTTCCACAGTTGGAGCTGACCGCTGTTGAATTGGGAACTAGGTTAGCTACTTATTTGAATGGTATGTTTCCCTTTTTAGGTGAGACATATATATGGACAGATAGTGAGATATGTTTGCACTGGATAGCTAAGGATGATAGTCACATAGTTTATGTGCGTAACAGAGTACACAAAATAAAGGAACTGCAAATGAACTATACATTCATGCATGTTAAGTCCAAGGATAATCCGGCTGACTTGGTGAGCCGAGGTGTTAGTGTCAAGAAACTGATTAACGGAACTCTGTGGTTTCAGGGTCCGGTTTGGCTACGTCAGGGTGATTGGCCAGAACAAAAATCATACCAGAAGGTTAATGATGATCAAGTTCATATGGACCCAATAATTATCCCAGAGCCATCAGTGATTGACATCACCAAGTTCTCCAATTTGGACAAACTATTAACTGTAACTAAATTTGTGTTTAAGTTCCTGAGCAAGAAGGTAAAGATGGATGAATTAGACACACTTACCTACTGGATCAAAAGGATACAAGCTGAAAAGTATGAGGAGGAATTAACACAGCTACGTAAACCCAATCCCAAGCCAACCAAAAGAATAAAGGACCTTGGGCTGTACCTAGACAATCAAGAATTAATATGTTGTCGAGGTCGTATTGCTAAAGCTGATCTACCCCTCAAAACTCGGCATCCGATCCTATTGCCCAAGGATTGCGACCTCACCAAATTGATGGTTTTAAAAGCGCATGAAACCACTAAACACGGTGGGATAGCAGACACTCTAGCCTATATGCGACAAACATATTGGATACCCCAGGGACGACAAGCTGTTAAACGCTGTATCAAGAATTGCATTATTTGCAAGAGGTATACAGCTATAGCTATTCCTTACCCTGGACCACCAGCTCTTCCGCCAAACCGCATTCACCAAAGGACACCGTTTGAGGTAACAGGTATAGATTATACTGGTGCCATCACTCTCACAGGAGATGATGGTCCACCCAAGAAGGTTTACATATGTCTATTCACCTGTACCAGCACTCGGGCTATCCATTTGGAAATAGCGGAAATGAGCTCGGAAACCTTTATAAATTTATTTAGAAGATTTGCCGCTCGGCGAAGTTGTCCCAGATGTTTGATTAGTGACAATGGGACAAATTTTGTGGGTGCATCACCGTTGGTTTCTGAACTATTAAAGAGCAATGCAGTACAGCAAATGTTGGATTCTAGAAATTGTTATTGGTCATTCACAACTCCCAGAGCCCCTTGGCAAAATGGATTTACAGAGAGAATGATAGGTATCGTGAAATCATGCCTGAAAAGGGTTCTTCACAAGTCCAAGGTCACCTTGGATGAGTTAAGAACTGTTGTCACCGAGATAGAAACCAGAGTAAATAATCAAAATGACTCCAATCTGGAAATTGAGGCCTTAACACCGGCTCATTTATTATATGGTAGACGATTGGACCCAGTCCCCCGTTTGGACGTGACTGAGGAATTAGTGGATACCTCCATTAATGAAGCAGATGCACACTTGCGATGAAGCTACCATAAACTCTGCAAAATACTGGACGCCTGGAACAAACATTGGGCATCTGAGTATATCTTGAGCCTACGGGAGAGGTATTATGGTGCGAATTCTGCTAGTAACCGTCGCAAACCGGAAGTGGGAGACATAGTCTTGTTGAAAATGGACCAACCTCACTCTAAATGGCCCTTAGCAAGGATCCAAGAAGTCTATCCTGATTCCGAAGGAGTTATCAGAACCGTTAAGGTTGTATCTCGAGGACAAACCACTCTCCGAACTGTAGATCGGCTCATACCTATGGAACTCGCCATCCCACCGGAGGAAGAACAGAAACCCATAGTAATAGGGAGCCCAAGACCACAACGAGCAGCTGCTGCGGGGTCTAGAAGAAATTGGCGTGATTTGTTAGCCGCAGGTGATATAACATGATGCAACACATCATACTGTACTTCGCCGGGCCCCAATCTGTGAGAAATAAATTGACTGCACCGGTATCTGGGGAATGTTGGCAACAACCTTCCGATAGGGTAACCTCACTAGAGTGAACAATTTCCTACCAGAACCTGGTGATTGTATATATTGTAGAGATTAATTAATATTAAGTAATTTAGTACTGTATAAGATTACCTTGATCAAGTTAATTTAGTTATAAAACCTTGTAGAAATAAGTTTAGAAGAACTGTAAAGAGGATCAGTTTAAATATTCCCGCGACTGCATACGCGATCTACCGTTTGCTTTAGGGTCGTTAATATCTTGATATTATGTTCACTAAATCGTTGTGAAACGATGTTTACCTTTATAATTATATAATTTAAATGCTGATTATTATTTATGTGATTTCGTAAAGAGGGAATGAACCCTCGGTAACAAATTTGTATATAGTTAACTTAAGGGTCGGAATTGAAATTCCGATCAGATCTCTTTAAAACCTTGAACTGCAAACAAGGGTCTCGTGACCTCTCACTTCGCTCCCCGTGTCCGGCCCGGAGTTTGGGAACTTTTTACTCCCTGCCTACCTACCAACCATAGTCGGGATCCTCAGCACAACCCCAGGACCCCAGTGATAGCTAAGTTGATTGATATACATGGCCATTTATACAATATCTAGCTAGGGGTTTCTGAGAGATAGACAATACCATTTTTATAACATCCAGGTAACCTATCTATTTATTAGTGGCCCCTCCATCATTGACGAACATGCCTATTACATAAGGCATCCTCTTCAAACACTAATCCGCCGTAGTTTGAATCTACCGCGCAGAGCATTTAAAAACTGAGGAGCCTTCATCATGAGCGCACGCGACCTCACTCATGGCTTCAGTCATTATGAATTGGGTTCTCACTACGAAAAAACTTCGTAAAAAATAAAAACAAAAAGAAAATAAGAATAACTATCCAATAAGCTTTCCATCATATCGTGGATGTACTTGTGTGGATTTCTGACCAGACGCTGATTCAGGCGTCATTCCTCCTTCTCTGCTCTGCGCTCAGCCTGCCCGGACGTACCTTCCACGCTCCGCTGGTTCCGCATTCGTTGCGTCCCTAGTGAGTTTTTTCTCATTTGTTTACTCTAGGATGTATCGAGTAAGGTTAGGATAGGCGTAGCAGGAGTGTCCTGGGCTGGTTGCCCGCAGTGCAGTGTATTTTGGGTCGTGTGTATGGGGCATCTATTTCGGATGTACCCTCGTGGTCCTGTTGTGGACACGTGAACTTTTCACAGTTGTGTTAGTTTGTGATGCAGGCGGCTTTCATTACGCGTTAATTATTGCTGCCTTTTATCCTTCTGATGAGGTAAGCTGTGTTTTTCTGACGTTCCCAGCGTATTTTTCTTCACTTAGTGAAGTTTTTTCTGGGTCCTTGTCAGGCTTCCCGGGGTGGGAAGTTGTCGCTACGGTGGTGTGTTGGCGGTGGTTCCTGTTGTGATATTCCAGTGTGTGTTTATATTTCAACTATTTTCATGCCGTCTACCTAGGCCTAGCCAGCCGCTCGTAGCTTTGCCACATGTCTAGTGTTATTATTTATTATTATAAATATGCCCTACTGTGTCATGTGTATCCGGGTTTTAGTTGTGTATTGGCTAATTCCTCGGACTATAATTGTTTCCTGGTTTAGTTGTGTATTGGCTAATTCCACGGATTATGTTGTGACCTTGGTTAGTCGTGCGTGACTCTCCTCGTGTCGTATTGTTCAGATGGTGTCTGTTCAGGGTGGGGCTTGCCTTCCGGCGGGTTTTTTCTCGGTTTCACCATGAAATCCTGACCGATGAGCCGTGTTGGGCCACACGTGGTTTTTAACTCTGGCTGGTTCCCCGGCGTGGGGAGGTGTCTGTGGCTCTCCAGGACTGCGTCTCTGTGGGTGCCTGGTTTCAGGCCTCCTTTAATTCCCGGCGGGATGGCTGTACCCATCCTTATATATATATATATATAAAAAACGACGTTCTTGCGAACATTCGTTTTTATAGGTTTTTTCTACCTGGTTTACGACAACCACATGGAAAACCTAGCTGTTGTTTAGGCGTTCCTCCCCGGCGATCTTTTACAAAGAAGTGGGGTCAGGAACTTGTGGGGTTAACTTTTAGACTTCTCACCCGGCGGGTGCACCTGAGCAGGGTGGGATAAACGACTTAGGTCTCATATAGTTAACCAATCCATTTTAGTGATACTCTGTGTATCGCTGCCTTTACTCTTACGGCAATTGAAGGTTCAATGAGGTTTAACCAAATCGATTCCCACACCCGGCGGGTGCTCCTAAGTGGAGGAACTAAGGAATTTATAACAAATTCAATTTCGATTAACCTTAATTTGGTGATACATTCAGTATCGCCGCCTTCTATTTTTACGACGATCTTTTGGGACAATTCGTTAAAAAATCAGATCTCGTATATTCCTGCCCTGGGCTATTCTACTAAAATATTTCAAGGGCCGGCGTCTTTATGAGGGGGGCTTTGTTACAAAATTGAATCTTGAGACAGTCACCACCTCCTACAGACTATAAGTGCCATGCTGGACCATTATATCAGAGGGTATTCTTCATGTTCTTTAGCTAAAAAGATTTGTTTAGCCTCTTTACACCCCGCCGCGTAGCGAGATGTGTTAGCTGTGTCTTTGCATCCCGTTACCCGGCGGGTTATTAACACTTGTATGCGAACACTTGGGTTAACCTTATGAGCATTAATTCCTGGAAATTTTTCTTTATTTTTCCAGAGCTGAGCTCCGGCGGACCAATACAGACCCGGCGGTAGTTTCCTCACACCAGTCTCTGTCATGGCTACTGTGGCCCCAGTTTTTGCCCTGTGCATTACCCCTACTTGCGCGGGTATCCCGATTTTTGCGCATACCCTTTGCATAAGGTGTGTTAAATGTCTAGACCGTTCAAGGGGTCTCTGGGTTACACTTAATTGTTCCTTTTGCTCCCAATTAGCCAATAAAGTCCTGTGTGACAATGACAAGACCGCGGCGGTAGCGTTGAGAGAGGTCAGACAACAGATGTCGGCCTACACTACCATTGTCGCACATAAGTCACTTCAATGTGACAACGTCCCACTTTGGGATAAGTTGCTGTCAGAGCACCCTCCCCCTAAACGTACCTCTAGAGTAACGGGTTTTAAGCCGACAGAGACTAGCCAGGGTTCTGTATCGTCTGTGGATACGTCTAAACGCCCGAGAGAGCCTACTCCCCCGGCAGCCACCTCCTCGTCGCGGGCGAGATCGAGGTCAAGGTCACCTCTCAGACAGCAGTCTTCAAGTCGTGCCTCTTCCCCGGCGAGTAAGAAGAGTAAGACGGAAGCTTCCACCAGTGGTCATGGTGGTGATTCTTCCAAATCTAAGTCTAGTTCGCGGTCACACCGTAGCCACAAATCCTCCAAAAAGGATTCCCATAGGAAGTCCTCTCGACATTCTCCTAAGTCTAGTGCATCTCGTCGTACCTCTACACCTGAAAATGTTTCTGTTACAGCCTCAGAGTATAGTGAAGCGCCTGTCCCTAAACAAGATTTACCTATTGATATTTTAACCCTAGAAATGGAAAGTTCAGGAAATTCAATAATTGAGAATGTTTCAGACTCTCAAGAGAGCGTAGGCCAGAGCCTCGGTGTTTGGCGGTTTGCTCAACCAGGGTCTGACCATCCACGTCCGACTCATACGAGTCACACAGTAGCCGATGTCCACAGGGACGCGGCGACCCCATCCTCTATCCCTGACTTATCTTGGAAACAAGGTACCCCTGCCTCGGCGGGGTCTTCTCAGGAGGATCGGGAGGAACAAGATGAAGTGTCAATAATTTCAGATAGGGAAGGACAAGGGTCAGGCTCAGGCCTGGACGCCGCCCATGATAATACTGATTCACCTGTAAGTTCTGCATCTAACCAGTTTGTTACAGCACAAGAAATTGATGGGTTACTTACTCATGCTCTATCTAAATTCTTTAGTCAACAACGAGAAAACCCCACAATGGACTTGGGGGCTCCCTTGACAAGTTCTGCGGTACGGCCTCTGATAACGTCAATCGATTTATCTAAGATTCCTAACCCTCCTACTCTGTCACCGGCAGGGAGCTCTAAGCCAGCTACGGCGGCATTCACTACGTCAAATGTCAGGGTCATCACGGATGTTAATCCACCCCCTCTAGACAAAGCGCCTCTTAGAAAGGTAGCTATGCCCCTGCTTTATGGGCCAGACGAGTCATGGGTTCTTTTGAACCCCTCTAAGCCAGAGCTTGCCCAGCCTACCTTGTCAGGGGAACTCCCGGTACCACGTGAGTGGTTTATCCAGGGAAATAAGTCAAAGAAATTAAGGGCATTGGATGCCTTGGGTAATGTTTTGGACGTAAATATCAAGGCTATACCTAGTTATTATCATCAGGATTATTTTGTTTATGCATCTAAACCTGCTTTACCCCCTGCCTCAGCTTCAAAACTTTTTTCAGACTGGTCTAAGCTGGATGGGTTTAATGATATTAAGGCTCTGTCGGCTCTTACTCCTGAACTAGATTTACAGACCGTCACAGACGAGACAGCTAATCCAGTTTTGAAGGTGGGACAGTTGGGACCAGGACCTTGGGTGGATTGGGAGGTAGAGGCTCAAAACTTTGCAACCACTTTCACTTCTAAATCTTCCCACCAGATCCCTCAGGATACACATTCATGGTTCTCCATGCCGGTGGGTTCTGCCGGCGGAGTTCCGTCAGCTTTATTTTCTTTTCTAGCTGCCCCTAAGATTAATCTTTGTGAACTAAAGGACCCATTCACTACCCCTACCCCTACTCACCTAGACAGAGAATTTAGGCTAAGGGGAAAAGCTTTCCGCCTGTTTTCACAGTACATAGTTTCTCAGCAGGTGGCTAAGTCTTTACTCTCCGGTCTACTCAGGCAATCGCAGACGCGGATGCTCGAAGATCAGTTGAGTTATCCCGGCGTCTGATTCTTCAGTCGTCGATTCAATCCTTAGGTGACATACGCACAGCCTTACTTGAGGCGGTGCGAGCACGAAAGGATCTTAGGATGTCATTAGTTCGCAAGCTGCCTGATCGCATTGCTAACCAGGTGGTAATGTCCCCAGTACTTACTCCTTCTTTAATATCCCCTGATGTATGGCGAACAGTGTTTAACATGGCACAGGCCGTGAAGCACAGTCCCGCACAGGCTAAGAAACCTGCATTTAACTTCCCCAAACCTAGGCCTCCTACTAAAGCTCAGCCAGGGGGTTCTAAGCCTTTTCTTCCGCCTAAGTCCTCCCAATCCCCCCTGGGTCAGTACAGGCATAGACAGAGAGGGTTTTCAGGACAGAGAGGACGCGGCCAGTATAAGCCGGGGCAGGGCCAGTCTTCGGCCCACACCAGCCAGCCGGCGAAGCGTCCAACACCACCAACCCCACCATCAAAAAACTAAAGTCTCTCTCACTCCCAGTGTCTATCTTAAGGCCGGAGGAACCGAGGGAAGTACAGCCGGCGAACCCTTGTCTGCTAACTGGGTCGTTCCGAACGTGTCACCAAGCATGGCCGTTAAAAACCTGGGCACGGATGGTGGCACGCAAAGGCATCACTTGGCAGTGGCTCCGGCGACCTCGCTTACGTCAGCCGACAACGGCAAATTGTGTTTCATTAGAGGTGGAGTCGCTGGTCCAGGAGATGATTGCCAAGAATGTCATCATCCCGGTCCCTCCAGATTACCCTGTATTCACGTCAAAACTGTTTTTGGTTCCCAAACGGGACAGTGTTCAGATGAGGCCGGTCGTAGACCTGTCTTATCTGAATCTTCACATTTACAACGAGTCTTTCAGAATGTTAACAGTTCATCAAATCAGGCTAACACTTCCGCCGGGAGGCTGGATGTGTTCCCTAGACCTGACAGACGCCTATTGGCACGTGTCGGTCAACAAAAGATTTCAAAGGTTTCTGGCCTTGAGGATCAGGCACCAAAATTTTGTTTTTCAGAAGATGCCGTTCGGTTTGAACCTAGCACCTCGAGTATTCACGAAACTAGTCCGGCAAGCCCTGATGCCGTTGTTAAAACAGGGAATCAGAGTGTTGTGGTATCTAGACGACTGGCTGGTGGTGGCAGAGACACAACAATTATGCATAAAACATGTCAATATCATTTTAAATCATGTCAAAACTCTAGGCTTCAAGGTAAATCTGGTAAAGTCAAACCTTGTTCCCTCAAGAGTAATTCAGTGGATAGGGCTGGTCTGGGACACCGCCGCTCTCACTCTGAGTCAGAGTGTGGACAAGCGCAACAGGTTTCGCAGGAAACTGTTCAGGTTTCTTCACAGTCTGACTACGACACGAAGAGTCTGGGAGTCTCTGGTCGGCTCTCTCAACTGGATTCAGCTAACTGTCAAGTTGGGCCGGTTGAAAGTAAAACGATTAATATTGGAAGGCAACAAATATTTCCCACTCTTACCGGCGGGAAAATTATGGCCCATACCAAAATTAATCCACACCTTACTAGCGGTCTGGGCGAAGAGGGAAACATTGCACTCAATCATGTCATGGACCTCTCCTCCTCCAACGGTATGGGTAGACACGGATGCGTCGGGCACCATAGGGTGGGGATTTCAGTCAAATCAGGGGCACCAGGGTCAGGGGCTTTGGTCCCACTTAGAAATCTCTCACATAAATGTCAAAGAGTTACTAGTCCCCTTGTATTTCCTTCAGGCTCACGGCCCGGCGTTACGGGGCAAGTCGGTGGCCTTCAGAATGGACAATCTGAATGCAGTTCACTGTATTCAGAAACAAGGGTCAACGAGGTCAAGGAAGTTGCTACTCGTGTCGGAAGAGATTTTTGTTCTAGCCAGCAGTCTAGATATTTATCTTCACGCATCTTATCTCCCAGGCGTAGCGAACGTCTGGGCAGACGCTCTGTCCCGGAGACAGAGCACGACAGTAGAATGGGAGCTCAAGCAACCCATTTTCGACCTAATGATTGCGGAGCTCTCCCATCCACAAGTGGATCTTTTTGCGTCCGACGAGACTCACAAGCTCCCTCTATACCTCACCCGCCGGGCGATAACGCCGGCAGGGGGGCCAGACGCCCTAGTGACAGACTGGAACAGATGGAGCTCCATCTATCTGTTTCCGCCGCCAGATGCGTCACTAATGTGCCACGTAGTGAACAAACTACGAGTTTATCGAGGCTTAGTCTCGCTAATCGCGCCCCTGTGGCCGGCGCAGGTGTGGTACCAGCAATTAATAATGTGGTGCCCGGACCCGGTATCGCTCCCGGTCGGGTACTTCCACTTAGACACGATTGGCAACCTAGCGACCTCGCTGACTTTTGCATTATGGACATTCAGGAGGCCAAGTGGCTAGCACCATACGGTAGGGATGTGACCAATAAATTGCTCAATCAATATACTCAGTCTACTAAGCGACAATATCAATCACATTGGAAAGCTTTTACTTCTTGGATTGTTAGAACGGAACAAACTGTACCCTCAGTGGCATTGGTTTTTAATTACTTGAACTATCTGTTTGAGCAGAAACGTTTATCTGTGGTAACTTTGAAGAATCACTTAACTGCGATTAGAGTGCCCTTTTTCGACCTTACAGGTCTATCCATACCGGTGGCGGAGGAAACAGGATTTATGAGAGCGTGTTTTAAACTCCGCCCACCTCCCCGTCAGCTCATGCCTACTTGGTCTCTGGACAAAGCTTTGTCTTTACTTCATTCTCGTCTGTATCAAAATACTGCAGACTTTGCTTTAATCTTAAAGAAGGCAGTTTTCCTTTTGGCTTTGGCCACCGGAAACAGAGTGTCTGAGCTGGCGGCGATGAGCAACACACCTAATTGTCTTAGGTTTGGTAGACTTAATGATTCAATTTCCATTGCACCCTCCCCGGCGTTTGTAGCCAAGAATGAGCATAGTGCACACGTGTTTTCTGAGTTCACGGTGCCGGCGTTAAAAAGGGGAAAGGTGCATCATAATTTATGTCCAGTGCAAGCTCTAACCAAATATTTGAGAATAGCTCCTCAAAACCCCCAAGGTGCTTTATGGGTAGCGAGTACGGGTAAACGCTTACTTAAACGGCGATTAGCCTCTCTTCTGGTAGAAGTCATTAAAGAGAGTAATCCCGGCGTTGTGGGTAGGGCCCACGATTTACGCAAGTGGGCGGCCTCTTTACGTTTCCTGAAAAACTTTTCAGTTGAAGATATTGCGTCCACACAGTTGTGGGCGTCTAATCATACGTTTCTCTCTAGATACTTGTCAGTTGCTCTAGACAAACCTTCCTTACCATGTATAGCTTTAAGGCAGAGGGTCTAGGTGGCCCTGCAGTCACTTATGTTTACTTTCACGGAAGGGGGGGGGGGGGGGTGCAGTCAGTTGACATAGGACACCCTAGACCCCGCCGGAGTATGAGAGCTGTGATACAATTTAAGGTTAAAATGTGATATGAAAATTTCTCTGCGAGAAATTGTGCTAGTACAAGGTTTAGTACAAAACAACGGTGTTGTTATAGTAGTTTTAGCTGCGAAAGCAATGTAATATTAGTTCAATGGAGTTCATTTGCAATTGATCTCCACATGTATTTTGGGGTTTATGATGTGCACATATAAACTTATAACTTATTATTTTTGTCACCACTCGTTGAGTGGGGTGCCTTTTGTAACTACAGATCTGTGTTCAGAATCTTCAGGGTTACCCATTTTTGTCGGGCAGGCTTCTTTGAAGCACGCACCTGCCTGAACCCCTTTTTCTTGTATATTTCCGGCCTACGCCGTATTAAATACATTTTTCAAAAGTAAGAATACTATGTGGTTGTTTTTATTATCTGCTTTTCTAGAGTTATGATATGATTACGAATGTCCCCCTCCAGTCTTAGATATCAGGCATGTTCGTCAATGATGGAGGGGCCACTAATAAATTATAGGTTTGACTCCTGTAAGGAGATAAAGAAAACCTAATATTTAGTAGTGGCCCCGTAATCATTGACGACTGGGGCCCTCCCGACCGTCCCCTTCCCATTCGTTGATGTATTAAGGATTTTGGTTTACTTGATATGTCAGTGAAGGAGGAATGACGCCTGAATCAGCGTCTGGTCAGAAATCCACACAAGTACATCCACGATATGATGGAAAGCTTATTGGATAGTTATTCTTATTTTCTTTTTGTTTTTATTTTTTACGAAGTTTTTTCGTAGTGAGAACCCAATTCATAATGACTGAAGCCATGAGTGAGGTCGCGTGCGCTCATGATGAAGGCTCCTCAGTTTTTAAATGCTCTGCGCGGTAGATTCAAACTACGGCGGATTAGTGTTTGAAGAGGATGCCTTATGTAATAGGCATGTTCGTCAATGATTACGGGGCCACTACTAAATATTAGGTTTTCTTTATCTCCTTACAGGAGTCAAACCTATAATTTATTTAAGTTTATTCCTTCATTTTATTTATTATTTATTTAGTGTGGTAAGGGATAGAATTGGCCAGAGATATTCCCCACAGAGAGGCATATATCTTGTCCAAAAAATAATTTATCTGCCGAAAGAAACTCCAACAAATATGTTACACTGTACCTATAAAAATGCTCAAATTCATAAAAGTGTATATGCAGTGATATAGATAGATAGACCTATATATTTTCACTAGGCCTAGTTAATTTTCGAGTTATTGATTTGACAGCATTGGTTATTTTTCCTGCTCAATATTTTCTAAGAGTGAGCTCAATGCCTAACGAGAACAGATCCAAACAGAATATATGTTAAACATTGTATGTAACCCCCTCCTATACTGATTATGCAGGCCTAAAAGTATTGACTGTGCATTTTCCACTTATATATCGGGCAGGAATAAGCAGCAATAATAAAATATTCATATAAAATAGTAGGAGCTGAAAAATGAATGAAATAAGGCCACGAACGTACGTCCGAAGTTCTCCTCCGTTTGTCCGGAGTTATCCCAGCTTTCTTGGCAATCATTTTCCATAAGAAATCACTGTATGTCCGAAGTTATCCATACATGTCCGAAGTTTTCCACTTTTCAGGGAAACTTCGGACATCATTTAAGATAAGGATACCTCTCTTATTATGGGGGATAATTTTAGGAGGCTTCCTGGAATATGGCGCACTATCACCATACATCACTTGACCTAGTTAAATCTCTATAATGTGTTTACACTCAGGAGAAATTGTTAAAAAACCTCAAAAAATGTCCGAAGTTACCCCACTTTACGGTATAGGAGGGGGTTATATACGATGTTTAACAGATATTCCTTTTGGATCTGTTCTCGTTAGGCATTGAACTCACCCTTAGAAAATATTGAGCAGGAAAAATAACCAATGCTGTCAAATCAATAACTCAAAAATTAACTAGGCCTAGTGAAAATATATAGGTATGTATACTCTATCACTGCATATAAATTGTTATGATTTTGAGCATTTTTATAGGTACAGTAAACCCCCGCTAACTCGGACTCTTTTTAGTCGGAAACCCGCACTTCTCGGAATGGCATCGGCCTCTCGGAAATGTCACTGTATATCTCGGAAATTTCCGAGTTGGACGGGATTTGTGTCCGGTTTACAATGTTCTCTCACTCGGTTTTAAGTGATTTTAGGATGAATTGAAGCCTGTGCCTTTTAATTATTGTGTTAATATTAACCCTTCCAGCCCGGGTGTCCTTTTATAAGGACACCGCGGCAGATGGGCCGGTACCCGGGCGTCCTTATAAAAGACAGTAAGCTTGAAAGGCTATTCAGCTTGGTCTGAACGCCGAGCGTCCGACGCATGTAAACAAAGCCGGTCATTGCGTCACCGCACCTCCGAAAACAAGAAGGAGACGTCGGATCAATGTTGTTGTTGTATGGTATGACGAAATTAGTGTCTGAAAAGCTCCGATATTGTCAACATCGCGGAAAAATTCGCTCCACGGAAATCGTCATCACAACTGAACCAGTTGACTTAGAGAGCTCTACTCAACGTCAGTCTACAGATTGGAAACCGCACTACGTTTAGTGATGTGTGGAAAATTTCTAGCAGTTAAAAGAACAAAGATACGGTAGCCTAGGCCTAGACGTTTTTCGGCCAGATCGCCCAGATACGACCTCCGTCCTTTTGTAAGGTAGCCTGGGTAGGAAGGGTTAATTACTATGTACTGTACTGTCCCTGAAAACATAATAAGGTTCGTATTTGTCATTAATATGATGAATTTCACATGTAAAAACAAAAAAAGTAATCTCAATTTTCTCTGACGCAGACTTTCCTCTTCTCATTCGGAATTTTCCCTCTCTTAAGTCGGACATAAGTCGGACTTCGGACATCTCGGAAAATCGGGCTTCTCGGAAATGGTCTCCCCCCAATTAGTGCGAGTTAGCGAGGGTTTACTGTATAATGTATGTGTTGGTGTTTCTTTCGGCAGATAGAACAAAATTTGGACAAGATATATGCCTCTCCTAATTTATATATATTAAATATATCTAGAATTATCGTAAATAGGTTAGCATATTATCATATTTTTATGGGTTTTTTGGACTCAGAGAATGATTATTTGATCTTTAACCACCATATTAATGATGGACAAGTATTATGAATTATTTTCATAGAGCAAATAATAACAAACGATTGATTTGTTCCATGTCCGAAGTTAACATTTTTTTTTTGGAAAACACAATAGGTTAAATGATAAGTGTTCTAGCTAGAGTGTTATACAAGTGTAACAAATTTCCTTTGGTGGATGTTGTCTCTGGTAATTTTACTACAAAATTATATCAGTCACATCATTCATACAAACAAATTTCTTCAGGGTGATAGAAGTTTGGCGGGGTAGCGAAAAATGTAAACATTTTCGTCATATATAATTATACAGTCAACCCTCGAATGTGCGGACTAATAGGGCGGGACACTTGTCCGCACATTGAAAAAGTCCGGACATTGGAAATAGATTTGTGTCCGATTTACAATGTTCTCTCACTCGGTTTTAAGTGATTTTAGGATGAATTGAAGCCTGTGCCTTTTAATTATTGTGTTAATATTACTGTAATTACTATGTGCTGTACTGTCCCTGAAAACATAATAAGGGTCGTATTTGTCATTAACCCGGCAACGGCGAGAAAGCTCATAAGAAGTTTTACTGGGCGAGGGCGGCAAAGCCCTTAACCCGTAAACGGCTGCAAAGCTCTTAACCCGTCCAGCCCCGGCTAGTTTTGTAATGTTTGTTCACCAGAACCCGGCCGGTTTTCAAAAAATGGTTTTATTCCAGAAACAATAGCGAATGGGTTAGGAATGAAGGAAAAACCACGAAAAACCGCTCAAAAAGCTTAAAGAATGGTCCTACAGAGCCCCCGAAAACGTATTTTACAAGAGTAAAAAATTGAAGGCAATTACCCCCAAAAAACAGGTTATTGCGCGCTCACGCGCACGCACGTGGACTTTGAGAGTTTTCAACCATCGGCACGGTTGCGTGGGATACGTACACAGTTCCCATACAAATCTGAGCCCTCTTGAGTGGCTACACCTGAGGTTACGGTCGGCGCAATTAGGGTGACGCGCCAGGTGCGTCTCTGGGGCTGTGCGTTTAATACATCGCCGACGCGCCAGGCGCGTCGCTGGGGCTGTACGGGTTAAGAGGGGGGCCTACAACAAACATTTAAACAGCCCCAGTAGCACTAAACAATTGTTTTTTTGTTTTTTTTTCCCCTATACCTCATTATAGGTTTGACTCCTGCAAGGATATAAAGAAAACCTAATATTTAGTAGTGGCCCCGTAATCATTGACGATTATGCCTATTACATAAGGCACCCTCTTCAAACACTCGTCCGCCGTAGTTTTGAATCTACCGCGCAGAGCATAAAAACTTTTGAGGAGCCTTCATCATGAGCGCACGCAACCTCACTCATGGTTCAGTCATTATGAAATTGGGTTCTCACTACGAAAAAACTTTGTAAAAAATAAAAAAGAAAAAGAAAATAAGAATAACTATTCATAAGCTTTCCATATACTCGTGGATGTACTTGTGTGGATCTTTGACCAGACGCTGACTCAGGCGTCATTCTTCCTTCACTGACATATCAAGTATACCAAAATCCTTAATACATCAACGAATGGGAAGGGGATGGTCGGGAGGGCCCCAGTCGTCAATGATTATGGGGCCACTACTAAATATTAGGTTTTCTTTATCTCCTTGCAGGAGTCAAACCTATAATTTAATATTGGCCCCTCCATCATTGACGATTATGCCTGATATCTAAGACTGGAGGGGGACATTCGTAATCATAAAATAACTCTAGCAAAGGCAGATAATCAAACAACCACATAGTATTCTTACTTTGTAAAAGATATATATTTGGTGCATAAACTTTATACAGCACAACTTATACAAAAAGGGGTACAAGCAGGAGCGTGCTTCAAAGAAGCCTGCTTGATAAAAAAGGGTGTTATAACTCTGAGATTCTGAGAACAGATCCGCCAGTTAACGAGGCACCCCACTTAAAATAAGTGGTGAAAAATAAAACTTATATGTTTACATGTGCACATATAAACCCCATAAAATTAGTGGATATACTTTGCAAAATATAACCACTGCTTAAATTAGATTGCTTCTCAACCCAAAAACTACTTACAACTACACTGTTGTTTGTACTAAAATTGTACTAGCACAATTTCCTGTAATGAATAGTACAGAGAAATTTAAATATCACAATACCCATCAACAGTATCACAGCTCTCATATTCTGGCGAGGTCTAGGGTGTCCTATGTTACACTGACTGCCCCCCCCCCCCCCCCCCCCCCCCCCCCTTTTCTTGAAATTAAACAAAAGTTACTTAGGGGCCCACCTAGACCCTTTGCCTTAAAGCTATACGTGGCAAGGAAGGTTTGTCTAGAGCTACTGAGAGGTAACGAGTCAAAAACGTATGATTAGAGGCCCACAACTGTGTGGACGTAATATCTTCAACAGAAAAATTCTTAAGGAAACGTAACGAAGCCGCCCACTTGCGTAAATCGTGGGCCCTACCCACAACGCCGGGATTACTCTCTTTAATGACCAAGAGAGAAGCCAGTCTACGTTTCATCAAGCATTTACCCGTACTTGCTACCCATAAAGCACCGTGGTGATTTAGAGGTGCCACTCTCAAATATTTGGTTAGAGCTTGCACTGGACATAAATTATGGTGCACCTTTCCCCTTTTCAACGCCGGCACCGTGAATTCTGAAAACACGTGTTCACTGTGCTCATTCTTGGCTATGAACCCTGGGGAAGGTGCAATGTGAATACACTCATTAAGCCTACCAAAGCTGAGGCAATTAGGTGTGTTGCTCATCGCTGCCAGCTCAGATACTCTGTTCCCGGTAGCCAAGGCCATAAGGAATACTGCCCTTTTTAAAAGTAATATAAAATCTGCAGTATTTTGGTACAGACGGGAATGAAGTAAAGACAATGCCTTGTCCAGAGACCAGGTAGGCATTAGCTGACGGGGAGGTGGGCGGAGTTTAAAACATGCCCTCATAAAACCTTTTTCCTCCGCAACTGGTATGGAGAGACCGGTAAGGTCCAAAAACGGTATCTTAATCGCCGTTAAGTGATTTTTTAACGTCGCTACAGACAAACGTTTCTGCTCAAACAGATAATTTAAATAATTAAAAACCAGAGCCACCGAGGGCACAGTTTGTTCTGTTGTAATAATCCAAGAAGTAAAGGCCTGCCAATGCGATTGATACTGTCGCTTAGTAGACTGGGTATATTGATTCATGAATTTATTGGTCACGTCTCTACCATATGGTGTTAGCCATTTGGCCTCCTGAATGTCCATAATGCAAAAGTCAGCGAGGTCTTTAGGTTGCCAATTGTGTCTTAAGTGGAAAAACCCTACTGGGAGTGATACCGGGTCCGGGCACCACGTCTTCAATTGCTGGTACCACAACTGTGCCGGCCACAGGGGCGCGATTAGCGAGACCATGCCTCGATAATCCTGTAGTTTGTTTACTACGTGGCACATTAGAGATGCATCTGGCGGCGGAAACAGATAAATGGAACTCCACCTGTTCCAGTCTGTCACCAGTGCATCTGGCCCGCCCGCCGGCGTTATCGTCCGGCGGGTGAGGTACAGTGGGAGTTTGTGAGTCTCCTCTGACGCAAACAAATCCACTTGTGGATGGTAAGGCTTCGCAACCATTTGGTCGAAAATGGTTTGCTTGAGCGCCCATTCTACTGTTGTGCTCTGTCTCCGAGACAGAGCGTCTGCCCAGACGTTTGCTACACCTGGGAGGTAAGATGCGTGAAGCTGAATGTCCAGCCTGTTGGCTAGAATAAAAATATCTTCTGACACGTTTAGCAACCCCCGAGATCTCGTCGACCCTTGTTTCTGAATACAGTGAACTGCATTCAGATTGTCCATTCTGAAGGCCACCGCCTTGCCCCGTAAAGTAGAGCCGTGAGCCTGAAGAAAATATAAGGGGACTAGTAATTCTTTGACATTGATGTGGGAGATTTCTAAATGGGACCAAAGCCCTTGACCCTGGTGCCCTTGGTTTGATTGAAAGCCCCAACCTATCGTTCCTGACGCATCCGTGTCTACCCATACCGTCGGCGGAGGAGAGGTCCATGACATGACTGAGTGCAATGTTTCCCTCTTTGCCCAGACCGCTAGTAAGTTGTGGATTAATTTTGGTATGGGCCATTATTTTTTCGCCGGCAATAGCGGAAAATATTTGTTGCCCTCCAATATTAAACGTTTGACTCTTAACCGGCCCAACCGTACCGTTAGTTGAATCCAGTTGAGAGAGCCAACCAGAGACTCCCAGATTCTCCGTGTCGTAGTCATACTGTGAAGGAACATAAACAGTTTCCTGCGAAATCTGTTGCGATTGTCCACACTCTGACTCAGAGTGAGAGTCCCAGACCAGCCCTATCCACTGAACTACTCTTGAGGGAACAAGGTTTGACTTTACCAGGTTGACCTTGAACCCTAGAGTTTTGACATGTTTTAATGTTATGTTGACATGATTTATGCATACTTGTTCCGTCTCTGCCACCACTAGCCAGTCGTCTAGATACCATAAAATCCTGATCCCTTGCCTTAACAAGGGCATCAGGGCTTGCCGGACTAATTTCGTGAATAAGCGAGGTGCTAGGTTCAATCCAAACGGCATCCTCTGAAAGACATAAGTCTGATGCTGTATTCTTAAGGCCAGAAACCTTTGAAATCTTTTGTTGACCGAGACGTGCCAATACGCGTCCGTCAGGTCTAAAGAACACATCCATTCTCCCGGCGGAAGTGTTAGCCTGATCTGGTTTACTGTAAGCATCCTGAATGACATGTTGTGTATATGGAGGTTCAGATAAGACAGGTCTACGACTGGTCTCATCTGAACACTGTCCCTATTGGGCACTAGAAATAGTTTGGATGTGAAAACTGGGTAATTTTGAGGAACCGGGATGATGACATTCTTGGCGATCATTTCCTGGACTAGTGACTCCACCTCTAAAGAAACTAAAGTTGCCTTTGTCGGCTGACGTAAACGAGGTCGTCGGAGCCACTGCCAGGTGATGCCCTTGCGTGCCACCATCCTTGCCCAAGTATTTACTGGCCATGCGTGGTGACACGTCCGGAACGACCCAGTTAGCAGACAAGGGTTCGCCGGCTGTACTACCCTCTGATCCACCCGCCGTGAGATCGGCCCTGGGAGTGAGAGAGACTTTAGTTTTTTGGTGGTGGCGGTGGTGGTGGTGGTGGGTGCTTAGCCGACTGGCCGGCGTTGGCAGAAGACGAACCCTGGCCTGGTCTGCTATAGCTGCGGCCCTTATGACCTGCAAACTTACCTTGTTTGTACCTGTACTGACCTTGGGGGGAGGCGGACTTAGGTATCTGAAAGGGCTTTGACCCACCCGGTTGAGCTTTTGCGACTGGCTTGGGTTTGGGAAAGTTAAAAGCAGGTTTCTTAGAAGGGGTGGGACTGTGCTTAAAGGCCTGAGCCATATTGAAAACAGTTCTCCACACATCAGGGGACATTAACGAGGGAGTTAGCACCGGCGACATGACCACCTGGTTCGCAATTCTATCAGGGAGTTTCCTCACTAGGGACATCCTGAGATCCTGTCTCGCCCGCACCGCCTCGAGCAAGGCCGTGCGTATATCACCCAACGACTGAATCGACGTCTGAACGAGTAATCGCCGAGATAGTTCAACCGATCGTCTGGCTTCCGCGTCCGCGATTGCCTGAGTGGATCGTAACGTAGATTTCGCCACCTGGTGCGTAACAATGTACTGGGAAAAAAGTCTATACGCCTTCCCCCGTAGCCTAAACTCCCGGTCTAGGTGAGCTGGTGAAGGCGTAGTGAAAGGATCTTTAAGTTCACAGAGATTGATTTTGGGGGCAGCTAAAAAAGCAAACAAAGCAGATGGGACTCCGCCGGCTGAAAAGACTGGCATAGAGAACCAAGAATGGCTGTCCTGAGGAGTCTGGTGGGAGGATTTTGAGGTGAAGGTGGTCGCAAAGTTCTGAGCCTCTACTTCCCATTCCACCCAAGGTCCTGGACCCAACTGCCCCACCTTCAACACTGGGTTAGCGGCTGTGTCTGTGACCGTTTGTAAATCTAATTCTGGAGTGAGAGCTGACAGTGCTTTTATGTCATTAAAACCGTCATGCTTGGTCCAGTCAGAAAACAGCTTTGAAGCTGAGGCAGGGGGCAGTGCAGGCGTAGCTGTATACACAAAAAAGTCATGGTGATAATGGTTCGGAATGGCCTTAATATTAACATCAAGTACATTACCCGCAATATCCAAGGCTCGTAACTTTCTAGATTTATTTCCTTGGATTACCCACTCTCGTGGCACTGGAAGTTCCCCTGACAAAGTGGGCTGTGCTGTCTCTGGCTTAGTTGGGATCATTTGAACCCATGAGTCATCTGGACCGTATAAGAGGGGCATAGCTACCTTTCTTAACGGTGCTTTATCCAACGGGGGCGGATTCACATCCGTAACCACCCTTACATTAGAAGTAGTCAGTGCCGCCGAAGCAGGCCTAGCGACTATATTAGGTGACATAGGGGGAGGGTGCGGAATCTTGGTCAAAGCAATAGAAGCGATCAGAGGCCGAACACTTGAACTTGTCATGGGAGCTCCCAGGTCCATTGTAGGAGTCTCCGGCTGTTGGCCAAATTTTTTTGTGAGAGCAGTTACTAACAACCCATCTATTTCCTCCGCCGTGACAAATTTAGTGGATGAAGAACTCAAAGGTGAATCATTCCTATCTTGCGAGTCGTCTAGAACTGAACCCGACTCTTGCACTTCCATGTCAGAGATTATAGACACCTCATCCTTGTCATCCGGCCCATCATGAGAGGGTTCCGCCAAAGCCGGAGCCTCGTCTTGGTGCCAAATTAAATCAGGAATGGATGATGGGATTACAGCGTCCCGGTGGACGTCCGTCCGTACCTGTGGCTCTTGAACCAAACGTGGGCCTTCATACCCTGGTTGGGAATACCGCCATACACCCAGGCCTTGGCCCGAACTCCCTTGGGAGTCAGAAACACCATCCACCACTGAGCCCCCACTAGATTCTTCTAAAGGGCGATCACTGCCTACAGAACTCTCCAAGTCTATGTGTGTAATCTCCATTGGTAACCTATCCTCCGGCAACACCCCCACCACAGTCTCTGACTCCACTCCCGCCCCATCAGATTGGACATTAGATGAGTCGAGAGTAGAGGCAAAAAGTGAGGCACGAGGCTCCAGCGAATGCCGGGAGGCCTTTCGCTCCTTAGAATATTTCCTGGAAGATTTGTGGCTGCGGTGTGACTTAGATTTCTCACTGCTCTTAGACTTTTCTGATCTCTCACTAGAGCTGTCCTTGGACTTTTCCTCCTTGCTCCTCTTTCTTGCTGGTGAAGAGGAGTGACTAGGCGGCTGTTGTCTGAGGGGCGACCTGGACCTGGACCGCGCCCGTGACGTGGAGGCTGTCACCGGGGGCGTGGGTTCACGAGGTCTCTTAGAAGTTGTAGGGACCAGAGAAAGTGCTGTACCCTGCCCAGTCTCTGCCGACTTTCGTACAGTTACTCTAGAGGCACGTTTAATAGGGGGGTGCTCAATCAATAATTTATCCCAAAGAATTACATTATCACATTGCAGCACTTTATGAGCCACTGTGGTAGCATAAGTTGACAATTGCTGCCTGACCTCCCTCAAAGCCACTGCCGCGGATCCACTATTGTCCCGCAACACTTTGGCACTCAATTGAGTACAGAAGGTACAGTTTCCTGTTACCCACAAACCCCTTGAGTGGTCTAGACATTTAACACATCTAATGCAATGAGTGTGTGCAAATATAGGGATACCTGAACAGGAGGGAGCAATACACAAGGCAAAAACAGGGTCTATGGTAGCCATGACAGAGACTGGTGGAAAACACGAACCCACCCCCGATTTACTCCAGGTTCTCGAAAGTTCCGCCGGAACTCAGCCCTGGAAAAAAAGAAAATTTCCAGGAATTAATGCTCATAAGGCTACACCAACATGTTCGAACACAAGTGTTTAGACAACCCGCCGGATAACGAGACGTAATACACAACTATCACGGCTCGCTACGCGGCAGGTTCGTAATTAAAGATTACAGAATATCTTAACTTGTCCAAAAGATTTATGAATATCCTCTGACATAATACAAAGACCATCATGGCTTTTTTATACATGACGTAGTCTTCCCAGTGGTGTTTTTAAGTTCTTACTGGAAACAAAAAACTCAAAGACGCCGGCCCCCGTATTATCTCGCAGATCAAAAACTGGGAAGCCTGTCTTAATGCTAGATCTGGCTTCTCCCGAAGCGTTCTAGATCGCCGTATGTTGAATGGCGGCGATACGTATCGTACCCCCGAATGTCTGGTTAACTTCACTGAATTAAACAAATCCGTTAATCCTACCCTCCCAAGGTGCAACCGCCGGGTGTGAATTTTAACGTTAACCCCAAAATTCCTATCCCCACTTCTTTGCAAAAGATCGCCGGGGAGGCAAGATCAACAAACAGCCTAGTTTAACTGGCTTTGACTGGTGATGGGCTGGTCTATCAGAGTGAGAACTGAGCGATCTCTGCCATACCCATAGCTTACTCTGACTGTTCCTTTTACTTATATATTTTCTAGATCTCGAGTGACGGCGTCTCTTCCGTGGATTGACCTCCCAATCTACCAAGATTGGAAGCCAAAGCGTCACATTTTTCCCTTGCCCCTCAACTTTCTCTTCATAATTGCTGAGGGGCACAGGGCCCTGGGTGGTTGGTTTCCCGGGCGTTTCCGCACCCTCCTTGGCTCCCCGCCTTGGAGTGGCTTCGGTCACCCAGGCTTTGTTGTGGTCGGCAGGGAGGGTTCTGTGGGGCCGCTCGGTTATGGCCTTGGCCGTGCTCGGAGCCTTGGGGCTGTTCGGCCAGGCACCTTGGGGAACAACAACAACAACAACTGGCTTTGCAAAAACCGGGAAAAACTCAACTCAACAAGTGTCCGTATGAACACTTAGTTAAATGGGTAAAGCCATCCCGCCGGGAAACACAGTACGCCTGAACCCAGGCCCCACCACAGAGACGCAGTCCTGGAGAGCCTCAGGCCACTAATCGCCGGGGAAAACAAGCCGTTTTTAATCACGCGTGATTAAAACTTGGCAACCAGCCGGGTTTTCATGGTGTAACCGAGTAAACCCGCCGGGAAAGGCAACCCACCCTGTACAGATTCAATCTGAACGCACCAAATAGACCGTGGAATTAGCCAAAGCACAACTAACCCAGGTCACATCAATAGTCCGAGGAATTAGCCAATACACAACTAAACCAGGACACATATATAGTCTGTGGAATTAGCCAATACACAACTAAACCAGGACACACATGACACAGTAGTACATATTTATAACATAAATCAATAACACTTGTGCATGTGGCAAAGCTACGAGAGGCTGGCTAGGCCTAAGCAGACGGAAAAACACAGTAAACATGTCGTAATATAAACAAAAAGCACTGAATTATATCACAACAGGAACCACCGTCAACACACCACTGTAGCAAATACTTCCCGGTAAAGGGAAGAACTGACTCGGGACCCAGAAAAAACTTCACTAAGTGAAGAAAAATACGCTGGGAACGTCAGAGAATAAAAAGCTACCTCATCAGAAAGATAAAAGGCAGCAATAATAACGCGTAATGAAAGCCGCCTGCATCACAAAGCTAGCTAACCGTGAAAAAGTTCACATGTCCACAACAGGACCACGAGGGTACACCCGAAATAGATGCCCCAAACACACGACCCAAAATACACTGCACTGCGGGCAACCCGCCCAGGACCCTCCTGCTACGCATATCCTAACCTTACTCGATTCATCCCGGAGTAAACAAATGAGAAAAAACTCACTAGGGATGCAACAAATGCAGAACGAGCGGAGCGTGGGGAGGCACGTCCGGGTTGGTTGAGCGCAGAGCAGAGAAGGAAGAATGACGCCTGAGTCAGCGTCTGGTCAAAGATCCACACAAGTACATCCATGAGTATATGGAAAGCTTATGAATAGTTATTCTTATTTTCTTTTTCTTTTTTATTTGTTACAAAAAAAATTTGTAGTGAGAACCCAATTTCATAATGACTGAATCATGAGTGAGGTTGCGTGCGCTCATGATGAAGGCTCCTCAAATTTGTTATGCTCTGCGCGGTAGATTCAAAACTACGGCGGACGAGTGTTTGAAGAGGGTGCCTTATGTAATAGTCAATGATGGAGGGGCCACTATTAAATATCACTCCTCCACATCCCCTCCTTCATCCCTTTCCCCTCCCCCTTCAATTATCACCTATTTTCCCTGTTATTTCCTAATTCGTTGGTATATTTTTGTGCTAACATTAGCAAACTGTGTGGAGGATGTGCTTACGTGCCTAGTGGGTGTGTTACATGACCGAGTGTGTGTATGAGTAGGCTCAGTGTGGCTTGAGGCCTCGTGGAGGGAGGGGTTGCCTCAATTTTCTCCATAATTCATGAATGGGCTTGTCCATCTATATTCGCGATTTTTCACTTGTTTTATTGTTGTTACAGGTTACTATCTTCATAGTGAAGGGAAAATAGGCTCATATGAATAAGTAATAACGATATTTATCGTAAAATGACGATTATAGGCCTGAATGGAGCCAATATGCTCGCCCATGGGGAGCTAGTTCAATACCCCCCCCTCGCCGTTTTCGGGTTAAGAGGGAGGCCTAAAAAAAAAATTTAAACGGCCCCAGTAGCACTAAACATTTTTTATTTGTTTTCCTATACCTCATATCACTCCTCCACATCCCCTCCTTCCTCCCTATCCCCTCCCCCTTCAATTATCACCTATTTTCCCTGTTATTCCCAAATTTGTTGGTATATTTTTGTGCTAACATTAGCAAACTGTGTGGAGGATGTGCTTACGTGCCTAGCGGGTGTGTTACATAACCGAGAGTGTGTATGAGTAGGCTCAGTGTGGCTTGAGGCCTCGTGGAGGGAGGGGTTGCCTCAATTTGCTCCATAATTCATGAATGGGCTGGTCCATGTATATTCGCGATTTTGACCAGAAAAATTATATTTTCACTTGTTTTATTTTTGTTACAGGTTACTATCTTCAAAGTGAAGGTAAAATAGGCTTATATGAATAAGTAATAACGATATTTATCGTAAAATGACGATTATAGGCCTGAATGGAGCCTATATGCTCTCCCATGGGCATCGAGTTCAATACCCCCTGCTCGCCGTTTATAGGTTAATATGATAAATTTCACATGGGAAAAAAAAAAAAAAAAAAATCTCCCCGCCGCTGTAGGCCTACTCCCTCCCCTCCCCGTCCCGGCCTAAACCCCGACCCCGTTACTGTGATGATGTTGATAAGCCTTGTGCTACACCCTATTGATAATGCAAAACTATTGAACACACTTAAAAGTGTATGTTATTTGGTCTCTATATAATCTGTGAATCATTTCCAATATGATGGAATTAAAAAAAAAAAAAATCCACCAACTCATAATCAGCAAAAATGACACAAATGTCAATTAAAAACATGTTACAATATTTCCCCATCATTTTGTGTATACCGTAGGGGGGGAGGGGGGGGGAAATCTATCAAACGTAAATCTTCGGTCCCTGAAGCTCGGCGCCTCGCACAGCAAGAGGGGTTGAAATATTTTTACTATCTTATGTATTGTTTATCTATGTGCTGGAAGGATATTATATTTTTCAATTCCATTGCATTAGAAATGATTCAAAGATTACAAAAAGTCCAAATAAGACAGTTATGTTAATGTATAAGGGAGTTACGTAGATGCATTAGAGATAGATAGATAGAAAGAGAGAGTTGCAGAGGGGGAGTGAGCGATAAACACGATAAACGATAAACACGAACTATTATGAGACAGACTTAATTGGTTTTGAAAAGACCAAGGAGACTTTTTTTTTTTTTTTATTGACTCTTTTTCATGTTATTATTTGTGTGCTAGAAGGATAATATTGTTTTCAATTCCATCGCATTAGAAATGATTTATAGATTACAAAAAGTCCAAATAAGACATAGTTATGTTAATGTATAAGGGAGTTAGGTAGATGCATTAGAGAGATAAATAGATAGAGAGAGAGTGGCTATGGGCGAGCGAACGATAAAATACTAACATATATGAGACGGACTTATGTGTTATGCCCTGTTTTTCTACAGGTTTAACTTGGGTAATGTGAGTTCTAAATGACTGGGTATATAAGGCTGCATGCACAATACAAGATATGAGGAATAGAGAACACAAAGAAACACATGGTAGCAAGTTACATGATCACGTTTATTTATATACCACTGCAGAATACTCGTGCAAGACAATATAATAGAATCGAACAACACTAGCATAAGTGGATCTGGATGGAGCCTAGTCTCCCACTTCCAACGTTCAGGTATTAATCTTCTGATCACTGGCTTAATTAGCAAGTTTTATTTTCTGGAAGACCTCAATATATTCATGTAATTCAATTTCACTGATTTGATCTCTTACTGGCTGGTCACGTGCCCAAGTAGCAGCTCACAGTTAGGATTAGACACGCGTATATTGTAGAACACGGAAATCTCTAGTAACCTCATGGGGGTACTGATCTAAGTTTTATATTCTTATGGCAGAAATACGTAGAACACAAATCAGTGGGCGAACGTTAGATATCACTAGAATTTTAATATCTGAATAAGATAATTACGAGAGTCAATGTCGCCTGTTAATTAATGAGCACTGATTGCTTAGTACGTCCCAAATGGAATGGTTAAATATGAGTTACACTGGGCAAGGTTTTAGCTACTTTATAAAAAGTTAATAAGTGAGTGTCAAACTAGTACTATAACACTTAGTACTAGCAACATGAATCTTGAATAGTATTTGTAGATCTGGTCCTAGTTATCTTGCTTCCGGTGATGTTGGGGGCTAACGACTGGTTCCGCGGCCGTCCAGGGGGTCCATATGTGTGAAGTTCTCAAATACGTGGGCAGGTCCTTCTATCCAAATCTGCCACGGAGTCTGCCGGCTCTGGAATCTTTCAACTCCGGAACAACACAAGGGCAGAGCTAGAAGTTAACTGCAGGGTAGTGACCACTGGTTGGTGTCTAGCTTTCAACTGATTTGACTGGGGGCGGGAGCTAGATTTATAGGCTCGGTTCTGGACCCTGTAGACAGTAGGGATCTCGAGTCTTATGGACTTATTTGAGCTCTCAATAGATATGGGGACTAGGTAAGATGGTATTTACTGTTGTGGCACATGGCTATAGGAAGCCTTTATATTTTCATATAACTGAGCCTTAGTAAGAGGTACTATTTTGGCTATACTGGAAGTATTTAGGGGAGAGAGACTGGATCTACTTTGCGAGGAGGATGGGGACAGCTGTGATAGGAGCGTCTCTCTTAGATTGTTCAATCTTCATTCTATGGTATAGCTGAGGTGCTAATTTAGTGATCAGAGTATGCAAGAAAGGTAAAGGTTTATTGTGAGTTAATAGAGGTTAGTAAAGGTGTTAGTCATGCATGGTTAGTTCATTGATAGGAAGAATTCCTGTGCTACCTGGCAATGACTCAGAAGTCAAAACAGGGGCCAGGTATACCTCCGCGGGGGTGGGGGTCTCCCTCCTCGGGTGGGCAAAAAGGGGGAGCTGGGCGCCCTCTCTCTGTGATAGTCGTCCGGCGGCTGTGGCTAGGGGCTTGCCATATCACCAGTGTGTGTAATAACCCTCTGTGTATGAGACAGATGTGGGTGTCCTTAATACCAAAACCGAAGGTGCCTTGGCTAGCTGGTTTTACTCGGCTGGTTGTTAATTGTAGGGTTTGCTGGATGTGGTGGAGACTGGGTGGCTAACTCTGCCACATTTATCTGGAAGTATGGCAATAGAAGTTAGTTACTGGCGAGGCGGCTAGCCTTGCACCGACGACCATTGGGTGCAGGGTTGTGAATGGGTTGTAAGAGAATATATGGCATGCAAGGGGCTAGTAAAGTTCTAATGTTGTTCTGGCCTACTAAGTGAAGGTAGGCTGGATAGGAGTATATATATAAAAGGTTGGAGAGCGTTAGCAACGGACAATTCAAGGATCTTCAAGAGGTATGAGAGAGAGGCTAGGTTGGACAAGAGTCGAGAAGCGTGGGTGTCTTAATGAGAGGGGGGGGGGGGAGTTCAGGGGCTACAGGGAAATTTGCCCCTAAGGTCCCTGGGCGTGGGGGTGGCATTAGGCTACAATTGATATTGGAGTTTGAAAAGACAGTGAAAGTACGTTAGTCAAATGCTACCGGGGGATGCAACTACGGGGTGGTATATGAGTCTGGAAAAGATAGAATTATGTAGTCAGTACGAGGGGTTATGGATACTATTAGTTGGCCCTGGGAACTGCGTTTTCTATGAAATATATATATACCAATAAAGCGGCAGTTCGTAGGGTTACTTAGTTATTGTTTCGAGGTACTGTACTTATGACAGATACTGGTAACAAGGTTATCTATACAATCTCTGGATGGGGTAAGAGGTGTATGACACAAAGCAAATTGGCGTAGTGTGGACTGGATACGAAGGAGGCAAGTGGAAGACGTATGACAATTGTGGAAAAGTAAATGGAAAAATGTGAACACAATGGCGGATAAAGATACTTAACCTAAGGATTGAATACATAGATTTATGGGGCGATGGGTCTTCAGAAAGCTTAGTCTGGCAAGACAAGATGTTAGGGAATGTTAATATTAATACTTAAACTAAGGATTGCATACATCGATGAACGACGACATTATAGTCGTCGTCCTAATAAGGTGATGAAACCTGGTTGATCTGTACTTGGCACAATACGACACAAGGACAGTGTCGCTATGTCGTATCAATACTGGTGGCAGTTAATATTATAGAGACACTTAGTTACTAGAGGAACATGCAAGGGGGCGACTGAGCACGGGTTACATATATCTATACTCGTCATGGGAAATGATATACAAGGTCTAGGGACAGGCGTGGGTGTTTTAACTTCTAAGATATATAACATCTACTTCTCGGATGTAAGAACATACATAGATATAATTATGGCTGTCTGATGTGTTGGCATTGGCTCAACGTCGGGACAGGGCATGGGTGTTTTTAATATGAATGTATATTCCTGTTCATCATCTTTGTAGTTAGGAGTGTAGGACACGAGGGGGTAGTGTACATGAGGTGTGGAAAAATGGTCAGTTTAGAAGGGGTATCTAGGTGCGGCCTGGAGCTGCTTAGCCCTGCGGGCTTGGGCCTGTCTGAATTGGCTGGCTCGGTCAGCTGGTCCTTTCGTTCTGTGGACCTAAATTCCCTTCAGAGGTTCGTACCCCGCGCCAGGTACCAGGAAAGGTTGATCCTAAAGGTAGCCTGGGGATATTTCCCTTTCTATTTAACCCTGGTAAAACCTAGCATTTCATTGGTGGCAGCTAAGGAACGTGACCAGGTAGCTACGTGGAGCACCCGTCACGCGAACCCTAAAAACCATATTGAGATAGCTAAGGCAAAAAGGCTACGATACCTTACGACCTTACGAGGCTAGGGACTAGCCTAACTAAAAAGGAATGTGGTGTAATGCCCTCGAAAATGTCCCGCACCCACAATAATACTAACCCGAGTTGACGTCAGGTATAGCGTAAAATAGTCGTAGATGGTAAGTCCAATAAACTCATCTCGAGAGACTATCACCGTGGTTCTTAACCCTTAAAAAGCGGCTCACCACATAAGTCGTGTTGAAAAAACTGGCAAAAAACGGGTGAAAAAAGGGTGGAAATCGAGTGAAAATGGGTGGGATAGTAATGATCCATACGTCCGACATCTGTGGCCTCCCGGCCCACACTAACTCCAGTTCCCCCACCGCGCGTGAGGATGACAGTGTAACCAATAGTTCGCTAAAAGTGAGCAAGGTAGCAAAATCAGCTAAACTTCCATCTTCGAGGTAACACTGTCAGTGCTCCACGAGTGCTACGTAGCTGTATGTGGCGTCATTGTGTAGCGATTTCCACCTAGTTTTCGGCGCAATACAGTTCCTTTCATACTGATGGTTGATATAGCAGTCAGAACGGCCCAGAAAGGCCCAAAACGGCCACAGAGCACCCGCTAGAGGAGGGTTAAAGATAGTCATAGATGGTAAGTCCAATAAACTCATCTCGAGAGACTATCATCTGGTTCTTAAAAATCGGACTAAGGTTGCTATACTTTTGTACGTCCGTGGTAGTACAGTGGGTTAGCGCGCGGGCCTGGTGGTGATGGTGGTGCGTCACTAACCAGGGTTCGAACCCCACCCAAGGCATCTCAAAACCTGTGGGTTTTTAGGGGGGTTAAATTCCCTTCAGAGGTTCGTACCCCGCGCCAGGTACCAGGAAAGGTTGATCCTAAAGGTAGCCTGGGGATATTTCCCTTCCTATTTAACCCTGGTAAAACCTAGCATTTCATTATGTTTCTGAAAGACAAAAGAGAAATTTTTATTTACTCTCGTTTTAATTTTATTATTTGTGTGTTAGAAGGGTAGTATTGTTTTCAATTCCATTGTATTAGAAATGATTCATAGATTAAAAAAAGACCAAATAAGACATAGTTATGTTAATGTATAAGGGAGTTAGGTAGATGCATTAGAGAGATAGATAGATAGAAAGAGAGTTGCAGAAGGGGAAGTGAGCGATAGACAAACACAACTATTAAAATACCGGACAACTTTTATATTAACGGTCTTTTGCCCGATTTGTCCGGACTTTTGGGGACTTGTCCGCATCGGCTGTTGGGTCCGCACAAACCGAAGTCCGGTCAACTGGGGTCCGCCCATGTGAGGATCGACTGTAGCCTACAGTAAACCCTCGCCATCTCGGACCTCTAGAGGTCGGAAACCCGTACATGTGTGAGGTAATGAATAACAAATTGGGGTCAGTTTTTACTAGAGAGGAAGGTTTTGACGAACCACAGGCGGGAGTACTGGAGAGTGGTCTTAGTAAGATTGAAATAACTAGAGATGAGCTGTTATCTGCGATGAGAGGACTTGAAGTAAGGAAAGCTATGGGACCGGATGAAGTGTCTGCCTGGGTTTTAAAGGAGTGTGCAGAGCAATTAGTGGAGCCAGTGAGGGACATAATTCAAGCTTCCTTAGATAAAGGACAGGTTCCTGTTGAATGGAAAAGAGCTAATATCATTCCGATATACAAGAATGGAAACCCTGAGGACCCTCTAAACTATAGACCAGTTTCACTTACTAGTATTGTATGCAAGATTTGTGAAAAGCTAATTAGGAAGAGATGGATGAAAATGTTGGAGAGAAAGAAAATAATAACCCCAAAGCAATTTGGATTCAGAGAAGGGACATCTTGTGTTACCAGTTTGCTATGTTATTACAGTAGGGTGATAGATGTACAGTAGGGTCTCACATAAAACGAGTTTATGGTCGATAAACGAGGGCGTTTTATGTGAATTCGTTTTATGTGAACACAGCATTTTGGTGGCGCAATATCGTCAATGTTCACTGTAAGCGAAAATTTTCGTACAAAGCGAACGATATTTCGTACGTTTTGTACGATATTTCGGCGTTTTATATGAAAGCGTACGATATTTTGTACGTTTTGTACGATATTTCGGCGCTCTATATGAAAACTCCTTGTATTTGCCCCACTTTGGCGGCGGACTCGTTTTATGTGATCACATTCGTTCTGATCGAAAATTAAATATTAATATTTTAGGTCGGTCGTTTTAATCGAGACTCGTTTTATGCGAACACGTTTTATGCGGGACCCTACTGTACTCCAAGAAAGAGGCGGATGGGTGGACTGCGTCTACTTAGACCTTTCCAAAGCATTCGATAAGGTACCACATAAGAGATTGTTATCTAAGCTTGAGACGCTAGGATGTGTCAGGGGGAGTTTGCTGAAATGGATGGAGAGCTATTTAACAGATAGGGAAATGAGGACCAACATTAGAGGAACTTACTCATCGTGGCGGAAAGTTGAGAGTGGTGTGCCGCAGGGATCTGTGTTGGCACCTCTCATGTTCCTTATGTACGTGAATGACCTGCCGATAGGCATAAACTCTTACATGTCAATGTTTGCAGATGACGTAAAAATTATGAGACAAATAACAAATAAAAGTAGTTGTGAGGAGCTGCAAGGGGATTTAGATAAAATATACGAATGGAGCACCAGGTGGAAAATGAAATTTAATATAAGTAAATGTCATGTGTTAAATATGGGAAGAAGTGTGAATAGACCAAATTGGGAGTACAGGATGGGAGATAATAAAATTAGCAAGGCCGAAAAAGAAAAAGATTTAGGGTTGATTATACAAGATAATTTGTCGCCAGAGAAACATATTAACAAGCTCTTTAGCGGAATGTATGCAATGGCCGGGAATATGAAAGTTGCTCTGAACTATTTGGATGAGACCATGGTAGCGAAAATTATGAAGAGTATGATTAGACCAAGATTGGAGTTGTTGTTGTTGTTGTTGTTCCCTAAGCTGCCTGGCCGAACAGCCCCGAGTCCCTGAGAAAGGCCATGGCCACGATCGGGCTTTCCCACAGAGCTCTCATTGAGTGTAGATTGTGTTGTTGGCGTAAGTGGTTGTGTGAAATGCAGTCTTCTATGATGTGTTTAATGGTATGGGGTGCTGTGTTACATCCCGGGCAGGCGTCGACAACGGAGTCATCCAGTCTCTTCTGATAGCTCAGGAGAGCTGGATGGTGTCCGCATCTCAGCCTGGCCAGGTGGACTCTGTCCTCGCGAGGAAGGGAGGATTCGGAAGGATGGATTTCGGGAGGTCGTGCATGCAGCTGTGTGTTGTCTGTGAGTGAGTGGATGGATCGGTGAGAGATATGAGTATGGATGTGCTTCTGGAAGTTGGTTCGGGGTGGGCAGGGAGGGAGAGAGGACAATAATTGTGTGTGATACCGTGTGCTGGGTGTTGTTTTGATATTTCTTGGTGTCTGTGGGTGTGTTGCCATGTAGTTTAGTGGGTGGTCTTGGTTCGTGGAGGCTGCTGCCAGGAATTGAGTGCCTCTCATGTCCAGATGGTCTTTGACTTTGAGGATTTTGGTTTCTTGATGTAGGTGATCTGTGGGTGCAGTAGCTGTGCAGCCTGTAATGATCTTCAGGGCTTTGTTTTGAATAGTCTGTAAGGTCTTATGATGTGTTTCAGCTAGGTTAGAAGCCCAGGCTGGGCTTGCGTATTCCATCACTGATCTTATGTATTGTTTATATACTGTGGTGGTAGTTTCTTTGTTGTGTCCAAATTTTGTGTGAGCAAGTGACCTGAGGGCGTTAAGTCTGGGTGTCAGTTTCTTTTTAATGTTTGTGGTGTGCTGTTTGAATGTCATATGAGTATCATATGTTACTCCTAGGATTTTGGGTGTGTGTGTATGTGTTAGGGGTGTGTTGTTTATGGTGAGTTGAGGGATGTATTCGTGTTCTCCTGTCCAACTTGTGAGCAGGGTTGCGGTGGATTTGGCTGGGGCTAGATTAAGTCTGTTTGTAGTGCACCAGCCATGTAGTGTGTTGAGATAGGGTTGAAGGAGATCTGTTGCTCTTTTTGGGTCATGGTGTGTGCATGTGAGTGTTATGTCATCTGCATAGGAGGCTAAGTTTATTTGGGGCGTATTGGGTGTAGTTATATCGTGCATGTACAGATTGAAGAGTGCGGGCGATAGGACGGATCCTTGTGGGACTCCGTTTGGAAAGTTTCTGATTTTAGATGACTGACCGGCAAAAGATACGTGTGCACATCTGCCTGCTAGGAAGTTGGCCAGCCACCGTTTTGTGTTGTTGTGCATGTTTGTGTTGTAGATTTTGTTTGTTAGGTTGTGGCGGGGGATGGCATCGAAGGCTTTACTAATGTCGAGTGTGGCTAATAGTGATCTGTGTGGTGGTCTAGCTGAATTGATGCCGTCGAAAGCTCTTTGTGTAAGGTCTGTGAGAAGAGTGTTTGTGGAGTGCAGTGGCCTAAAGCCATGTTGTGTTGGAGCTAGGGGTAGGTCAGGTGTAATTAGTTGTAATACTAGGCGTTCCATGACTGGAGGGGGAGCAAAGGAGTGTGATGGGGCGGTGCGAGGAGGGTAGCGTGGGGTCTTTGTTGGGTTTGGGGAAAGTGATGATGATACCATGCTTCCAAATGTCTGGTATTGTGTTGTGTGAATAGCTGTAGTTTGATATGTTAGTGAGTGCTTGTATGCCTTGTGGTCCCAGGTGTCTGAGGTGTATGTTGCTTATGTTGTCTAGGCCACAGGCGGGTGAGTGCTTGAGATTGTTGATGATATGCTTTGTCTGGTGATTGGTGAAGGGTGTATAGTCAGGGTCTGTGGGGAATTGTCTCTTACGTCGGATGACACGCCGGTCGTCTTTGTGAGGTTTTAGGTGGCTGACATGTGAAAAGTGATTGATGAGAGTGTTTGCTTGTTGTTTACATGAAGGAGTAGAGTCTGTTGTTGTGATTGCAGCATGTGATTGTGTTGTGTTGCTGTTGGAAAGTGTGATGCTGTTTGGATTGGAGTATGCAGCAGTGGTGTGGTCCCCGCATCTAAAGAAGCATATTCACAAGTTAGAAAGAATCCAGAGAGCAGTCACTAGATTGGTTCCAAGTCTCAGAGAACTGCCATATGAAGGGAGGCTAGACAAATTAAATCTACCGAGTCTAAAAGAGAGGAGAGAGAGGGGAGACATGATAAATGTACAAATGTACCCGGGGGCTGGAGAGGCTGGATAGGGAGGATATATTAATTATGGATACAGGAATAACTAGAGGCCACAGCTACAAAGTAAAAAGACCTACCTGCAAGAACGATATCAGGAAGTTTAGCTTCCCCTATAGATGTATTGACAAATGGAATGGGCTGGAGGAGGAGGTGGTAGGGGCAAGGAACATCCATATTTTCAAGAAAAAATTGGATAAAAAGTAGACTGAGAGACGGGACAACACGAGCTTAGCTCAACTCCTGTAAACTACAATTAGGTAAATACTAGCCGGACTGGCTACGGCCTCTCGGACATGTACTTCCGTATTTCGGACATTTCCGTCGTCGTTCCGACAGTGTCTGACGTTGTCGGATGACGCCCTCACGTCACCGGGCAATAAGGGTGAATATCCGACAAACAGAAGGGACGTCCGACGCCATCTACATCCGGGGCAAATTTTCGTTGCGTGAACTATTAGTTATATGAGATTAATTAGGTTAGGTCCGAACCATCAGGCATATACTGTACCCCTATAATGTTCGTAAACACCAAATAAAAGTCATAATAAATTGTTATAATTAATAAATGATATACAGTAAACCCCCGCTAACTATAAGGGTCGTATTTGTCATTAACCCTCCAGCCCCGGCTATGTATTCCATATGTATTCCCCGAAACCCGGTGGTTTTGGCCGAAAACGTCTACGCCTAGGCTACCGCATCTTTGTTATTTTGCTTGCTTCCGCATTCCCGCGCATCCCCAAGCGTAGATGTGTTTCGTACCTGTAGAATGGCGTTAAGTAGAGCTCTCTAAGTCGACTGGTTCAGTTGTGATGATGATTTCATTGGAGATAACTTTATGGCAAAAACAGACACTTTACACTACTTTTCGATACTTAACAACAACATACAGGCACACACAAACAAGCGACGTACTCCTTCTTGTGGTCGGAGATGCGGGGCGTCGGTCCAGCTGGCTGTTGTTTACATGCGTCGGACGTATGCCTCGCACACCAAGCTTACAGGCTTTCAGCTCATGAGTGCCTCAGAGCCCTTCCGGGTAGTTCGGGGTTGTTTTTTATGGGTGCCTAAGAGCTCTTCCGGGTGTGATGGGTTAATATGATAAATTTCACATGAAAAAAAAAAAAAAAAAAAAAAAATCCCCGCGCTGTAGGCCTAATCCCTCCCCTCCCTGTCCCAAGCCTCAACTCCGACCCCGTTACTGTGATGATGTTGGTAAGCCTATCTTATTTATTATTTATCTATGTGCTGGAAGGATATTATATTTTTCAATTCCATCACATTAGAAATGATTCAAAGATTACAAAAAGTCCAAATAAGACATAGTTATGTTAATGTATAAGGGAGTTAGGTAGATGAATTAGAGAGATAGATAGATGGAAAGAGAGTGTATATCGAGGGAACAAAAAAAAAAAAAAAATCTATCAAACTTAAATCTTCCGTCTGCTCGCATGGACTGCTTGCATGGAGGGGAGGGTTGAAATATTGTGTTGACTATCTTATTTATTATTTATGTATGTGCTGGAAGGATATTATATTTTTAAATTCCATCGCATTAGAAATTATTCAAAGATTACAAAAAGTCCAAATAAGACATAGTTATGTTAATGTATAAGGGAGTTAGGTTGATATGCATTAGAGAGATAGATAGATAGAAAGAGAGTTGCAGAGGGGGAGTGAGCGATTTTATGTGGAAAAAAGCTAAAAATACCCTGGCAAAAAACTTCCGAACCATCGGTAAATCTCGGTAAAAAAATTGTAAAGTCAAGCCAAAGTGTTTGTTGTGCGGGCAAGGGGTAGTACTATGCAACCTTCGTTAAAGTGAAAATTTGTTGCAAGAGTGTTCGTTATGCAGGGGTTTACTGTACTGTGTTTTGTATTACAGATTATAGGGTTCGAATAGGGTTGTCTTCGTTTTCTAGGTTGACGCGGACGTCTCTCTTGAGGTCGGATTTTTTCCGTAGTCTCCGATTTCATTGTTGTCTCGGACGGACATTGGTTAGGTCGGATTTTATCCTCTGTTAGGTCGGACACAAGCCGGACTCCGGACATCTCGGATTTTCGGTCATCTCGGACTGGGTCTCCCCCCAATTAGTCCGAGATAGCGAGGGTTTACTGTATAATGTTTTTTTCGTGTACATATACTCATGTCAGTTCCCTAGGGCTTTTACATGCTCTTCCTTTGCCATTTCCCTAAACGGACCCCACAAAAAAATCAATAAAAAGCGTTTCCATTATATAATGACAATGGCTATTTACTTCTTATCGCCGATGTCCGAAGTTATGACCACAATCCGATGCGACCCGGTTTTACGGTATTCTCTTTGTAAGCCTTTCATCTTCCATTCGCTCATTATGACCATTCCAGCTCGGCACCCTTCTTTCCACTCTGGCCGACAAATCTTGCTGCTGCCCCACTCTCCTACGTATCTTCATTCCTCACTCTGTCTCTATGAGTCACTCCACACATACTCCTCAATCAGCTCATCTCCATCGCATCCAGCTTTCTTCTCTCCTTTATCTTAAGAGCCCATGTCTGCCCCATACATCACTGTTGGTACAACAATCCCTTGATACATTGCACTTTTAACATTAATTCCAAGATTTCTCACCTTCCACATACTGTACTTCACATTGCTCCTAAAACTTTCCTTCCTTCACATACTCTGTTTTACCTACATTTCCATACCTCCAGTCCTGCTCATCGTTCCTCCTAGATATTTAAAACTCCACTTGTTCCAGTATTTCCCCATCCAGCCTCACATCTAGATTCACCATACGATCACCCTATTACACACCATAATAATATTAACAATAATAATAACACTAATAAGGCGTACGGTCCGGACGGTGTTCCTCCTGTTGTTCTCAAAAACTGTGCTTCCGTGCTGACTCCCTGCCTAGGCAAACTCTTTCGTCTCTGTCTATCCTCTAACATCTTCCCTTAATGCTGGAAGTTTGCTCACATTCAACCTGTCCCAAAGAAGGGTGACCGCTCTCAACCCTCCAACTATCGTCCAATTGCTCTCATCTCTTGTCTTTCTAAAGTTTTTGAAACTATTCTTGCTTCCAAATTTCTTAAGCATTTCTCTTCTCATAATCTGCTCTCAGATCACCAGTATGGCTTCCTTAAGGGTCGCTCTACTGGTGATCTTCTTTCATATCTTACTAACTCTTGGTCTTCCTCCTTTCGGGACTTCGGTGAGACTTTTTCTATTGCACTAGACATATCGAAAGCCTTCGATAGAGTCTGGCATAAATCTTTAATTTCTAAACTACCCTCCTTCGGTTTCTATCCCTCCATCTGTGCCTTTGTCTCTAATTTCCTTTCCGGCCGTTCCATAGCCGCGGTTGTGGACGGCCATTGTTCACTTCCTCACCCTATAAACTCCGGTGCTCCTCAGGGCTCTGTCCTATCTCCTATTCTCTTTCTAATTTTTATAAATGATCTCCTTAACTGTACCTTAATTCCCATCCATTCATACGCAGACGACTCAACCTTACACTACTCCATTAGTTTTTCAGAACGCCCCAGCCAGCAATTCCTCAACGACAAACGTAATGAAGCCATAGAACTCTTAAATTCTGATCTAAATACTATTTCCAATTGGGGCAGAGAAAACCTTGTTAACTTTAATGCTTCCAAAACCCAATTTCTCCATCTATCTACCCGTCAGGATCTCCCAGCGGACTATCCCTTATTCTTCAACAATACAAAAATCAACCCTTCATCTTCTCTCAATATTCTTGGTGTCTCTTTTTCTTCTGCTCTCATTTGGAAGGACCATATTACCAGTCTTGCTAAGGCAGCCTCCCAGAAGCTCGGTGTGCTCAACCGCCTTAGGGGGTTCTTTTCCCCTGCACAGCTTCTTGCTCTGTACAGGGGCATAGTGCGCCCTTGTATTGAGTATTGTTCACATGTGTGGGGAGTTTCCTCTCACACCGCTCTCCTAGACAAAGTTGAAAGGAAGGCCTTTCGTATCATTAACTCCCGTCCACTCACCAACTCTCTGCAGTCTCTCTCTCTCCGCCGCAATGTTGCATCTCTCTCGCTATTCTATCTCTACTAAAAAAAAAAAAAAAAATCTCAAAAACGCCGATTCGACGATTCTTCCCAAAGGGAATTCTCTGGCGCTCGAAAACGTTACAGTACAATATTACAATTTCAAAGGAAAAAAGATATACATAAATATGTGTGCAGCGCAGAGCTGCATAAGTAGCAGTGGCGGAAACTAAACTCTGTAATCTTCTGTCACGGCACATCTTGTAAGATCATAGCTTCTTGTGAAAAGTAAGGTCTTGAGTTGTTTCTTAACCCTTTATTAGCGGCTCACCACTTAAGTCGTATTTAATAAAGCTGGACTATGTGGCGGCGCTCGACATAACTCGAGTGGCAATTTCAGCACGTAATGTGGCTGAGAGAGAGAGACAAGTGGTGGCAGGAGACTAGCGAGCGTATGACTGCTCCAGACCACCGCGGCGAACCTACTGACACAAATCTCAGCTCCCTCCTCCCTCTCTCACTCGCTACATACTCAATTATGTACCGAAAGTACCGAATTACCTGCTTTTTGCACTCGCGTTGCACGGTTATTGCAAGAAAACTATCCATCATACAAGGATCGTTATGGTGTCATTCGAAAGCTCTGTTTATGCCCTTTCAGGGATAGATACTTGTTTTACGTTCTGGGTCTTATTTAGGCATGAAAATGATCACGTAAACAGCCCTATTTTGGCTAAAAACACCCCGCTGGGCGGTACACATAAATAAACCGCATAGGCCGCTCGTAAGGTGTTAAAGTCTTAAAGGATTCAACAGAAGTCATCTGGTTCATGGATAAGGGCAATCTATTGTATAGCCTTGGAACGACAAAGGAAAATTACCTATCAGAGAAAGGTGATTGCTGCAGCTCACTGAGACGCAACAAATCATCACATCGCAGAATCACTCCAGGACACACCAGTGGACATTTCAATAATTCAGCAAGATACTTTGGTTCGCCAAACTTGAGGACCTTTAAAGTCATAAGACAGCTTAAGTTCTATTCTAGCTTTAACCGTCAGCCAGTGCAACTCAATGTGGTAAGAGGTCGTGGGGATTTTTGGTCGAAGGCCAAAAATGAGCCTTGCAGTCCTGTTTAACCCATCAGACCCGGAAGCATTCTGAGGCACCCATAAAAAAAAACCCGAGCTACCCGGAATGGCTCTGAGGCACTCATGAGCTTAAAGCCTGTAAGCTTGGTGTGCGAGGCGTCCGTCCGACGCACGTAAACAACAGCCGGCTGGATCGACGCCGCGCATCTCCGACCACAAGAAGGAGTGCGTCGCTTGTTCGTGTGTGCCTGTATGTTATTGTTAAGTATCGAAAAGTAGTGTAAAGTGGCTGTTTTTGCCATAAAGTTATCTCCAATGAAATCATCATCACAACTGAACCAGTTGACTTAGAGAGCTCTACTTAACGCCATTCTACAGGTACGAAACACATCTACGCTTGGGGATGCGCGGGAATGCGGAAGCAAGCAAAATAACAAAGATGCGGTAGCCTAGGCGTAGACGTTTTTCGGCCAAAACCCTCGGATTTCGGGGAATATATATGGAATACATAGCCGGGGCTGGAGGATTAAAGCTGATTGAACAAAATTCAAGTGACAATTTGGGAGACCAGTTGGTAAGGCGATATAGCAATCAACACAAGACAGGAGAAATAATGGGAGTAGAGCTAAGTAATGCTTTATTAAAATATGAAAAAACAAAACATGAAATGATTAGCATTCTTATCAAATTTGTCGAAGTGCAAATCTATATTAAAGCAAAACTCTGAAAATACAAAATTTAAAGGCAAATTAGTATACAAAGTTGAAAAGTTGAAGCTATGTGCAGTTAGGCCTAAATACATGATTAGACTGATATCCAAAATTCTAAATTCTTAAACGGCGAGCATCCTCTATAGAGGTTTTGCTGGTGGACGGCGAGCGTCCTCTATAGAGCCAAGGCATAAAAAAAAAACTTTCAAAACACCCCACTGGCGCTCAAAACAAAGTAATATGTGATTAACCCGTACAGCCCCAGCGACGCGTCTGACGCGTCGGCGATGTATGTAACGCACAGCCCCAGAGACGCGTCTGACGCGTCACCCTAATTGCGCCGACCGTAACCTCAGGTGTAGCCACTCAAGAGGGCTCAGATTTGTATGGGAACTGTGTACGTATCCCACGCAACCGTGCCGATGGTTGAAAACTCTCAAAGTCCACGTGCGTGCGCGTGAGCGCGCAATAACCTGGTTTTTTGGGGTAATTGCCTTCAATTTTTTACTCTTGTAAAATACGTTTTCGGGGGCTCTGTAGGACCATTCTTTAAGCTTTTTGAGCGTTTTTTCGTGGTTTTTCCTTCATTCCTAACCCATTCGCTATTGTTTCTAGAATAAAACCATTTTTTGAAAACCGGCCGGGTTCTGGTGAACAAACATTACAAAACTAGCCGGGGCTCCACGGGTTAAGTGAGATAATTCTACTTCCTATCACTCCTCCACATGTGTTCTCCCCCTCCTTTCCCCCCTCCCCCCTTTCTCCCTTCCCCTTCTCCCTTCCCCCCCCTTTCCCCTTTTTCCCCTCTTACCCCCTCCTCAATTATTGGGTATTTTCAATATTTGTTGAGTATTTTCGCACGAGGACAGCTGGGAGAGATTGGGGGAGTCTTTCTCCAACCCTCTAGCTAGTCTTAGACATCCTCTATCTGTCTCAGTAGAATACGAGACAGGAGAAGGAGAGGATGTATGTCTCGCCGGTCCGGCTTAGCTTACCACCGCGGGGCTAAAATTATAGGTTTGACTCCTGTAAGGAGATAAAGAAAACCTAATATTTAGTAGTGGCCCCGTAATCATTGACGAACATGCCTATTACATAAGGCATCCTCTTCAAACACTAATCCGCCGTAGTTTGAATCTACCGCGCAGAGCATTTAAAAAACTGAGGAGCCTTCATCATGAGCGCACGCGACCTCACTCATGGCTTCAGTCATTATGAATTGGGTTCTCACTACGAAAAAACTTCGTAAAAAATAAAAAGAAAAAGAAAATAAGAATAACTATTCAATAAGCTTTCCATCATATCGTGGATGTACTTGTGTGGATCTTTGACCAGACGCTGATTCAGGCGTCATTCTTCCTTCACTGACATATCAAGTAAACCAAAATCCTTAATACATCAACGAATGGGAAGGGGATGGTCGGGAGGGCCCCAGTCGTCAATGATTACGGGGCCACTACTAAATATTAGGTTTTCTTTATCTCCTTACAGGAGTCAAACCTATAATTTATTAGTGGCCCCTCCATCATTGACGAACATGCCTGATATCTAAGACTGGAGGGGGACATTCGTAATCATATCATAACTCTAGAAAAGCAGATAATATAAACAACCACATAGTATTCTTACTTTGACAATATATTTAATAAGGCGTAGCCGTAATATACAAGAAAGGGGTTCAGGCAGGTGCGTGCTTCAAAGAAGCCTGCTTGACAAAAAAGGGTAAATCTGAAGATTCTGTGAACAGATCTGTAGTTACAAAGGCACCCCACTCAACGAGTGGTGACAAAAATAACAAGTTATCAGTTTACATGTGCACATAATAAACCCCAAAATAATCGTGGAGATAAATTGCAAAAGATCTTCACTGTTTTAATATTAAATTGCTTTCGCAGCTAAAACTACTATAACAACCCCGTTGTTTTGTACTAACATTGTACTAGCACAATTTCTCGCCGAGAAATTTTCATATCACATTAACCATAAATTGTATCACAGCTCTCACACTCCGGCGGGGTCTAGGGTGTCCTATGTCAACTGACTGCACCCCCCCCCCCCCCCCCCCTTCCGTGAAAGTAAACATAAGTGACTGCAGGGCCACCTAGACCCTCTGCCTTAAAGCTATACATGGTAAGGAAGGTTTATCTAGAGCAACTGACAAGTATCTAGTCAAAAACGTATGATTAGACGCCCACAACTGAGTGGACGCAATATCTTCTACTGAAAAATTCTTCAGGAAACGTAAAGAGGCTGCCCATTTGCGTAAATCGTGGGCCCGACCCACAACGCCGGGATTACTCTCTTTAATGACTTCGACCAGAAGAGAAGCTAATCGCCGTTTCAGTAAGCGTTTACCCGTACTCGCTACCCATAAAGCACCTTGGGGGTTTAGAGGAGCTACTCTCAAATATTTGGTTAGAGCTTGCACTGGACATAAATTATGATGCACCTTTCCCCTTTTTAACGCCGGCACCGTGAACTCAGAAAACACGTGTGCACTGTGCTCATTCTTGGCTACAAATCCCGGGGAAGGTGCAATGTAAATACATTCATTAAGTCTACCAAACCTAAGGCAATTAGGTGTGTTGCTCATCGCCGCCAGCTCAGACACTCTGTTCCCGGTGGCCAAAGACAAAAGGAATACAGCCTTTTTTAAAAGTAATGCAAAATCTGCAGTATTTTGGTACAGACGAGAGTGAAGTAAAGACAAAGCTTTGTCCAGAGACCAAGTAGGCATGAGCTGACGGGGAGGTGGGCGGAGTTTAAAACAAGCTCTCATAAAACCTGTTTCCTCCGCCACCGGTATGGAGAGACCTGTAAGGTCTAAAAAGGGCACTCTAATTGCAGTTAAGTGATTTTTTAACGTTACCACAGATAAATGTTTCTGCTCAAACAGATAATTTAAATAATTAAAAACTAAAGCTACTGATGGCACAGTCTGTTCTGTTCTAATGATCCAAGAAGTAAAGGCTTGCCAATGTGAGTGATACTGTCGTTTCGTAGACTGAGTATATTGATTTAATAATTTATTGGTCACATCTCTACCGTATGGTGCTAGCCACTTGGCCTCCTGAATGTCCATAATGCAAAAGTCAGCGAGGTCGCTAGGTTGCCAATCGTGTCTAAGTGGAAATACCCGACCGGGAGCGACACCGGGTGCGGGCACCACGTCTTCAATTGCTGGTACCACAACTGCGCTGGCCACAGGGGCGCGATTAGTGAGACTAAGCCTCGATAATCTCGTAGTTTGTTCACTACGTGGCACATTAGTGACGCATCTGGCGGCGGAAACAGATAGATGGAGCTCCATCTGTTCCAGTCTGTCACTAGCGCGTCTGGCCCCCCTGCCGGCGTTTTCGTCCGGCGGGTGAGGTATAGAGGGAGTTTGTGAGTCTCCTCGGACGCAAACAGATCCACTTGTGGATGGGCGAGCTCTGCAATCATTAGGTTGAAAATGGGTTGCTTGAGCTCCCATTCTACTGTCGTGCTCTGTCTCCGGGACAGAGCGTCTGCCCAGACGTTCGCTACGCCTGGGAGATAAGATGCGTGAAGATAAATGTCTAGTCTGTTGGCTAGAGTAAAAATCTCTTCCGACACGTTTAGCAACCTCCTTGACCTCGTTGACCCCTGTTTCTGAATACAGTGAACTGCGTTTAGATTGTCCATTCTGAAGGCCACCGACTTGCCCCGTAACGCAGGGCCGTGAGCCTGAAGGAAATACAAGGGGACTAGTAATTCTTTGACATTGATGTGAGAGATTTCTAAGTGGGACCAAAGCCCCTGACCCTGGTGCCCCTGATTTGACTGAAATCCCCACCCTATTGTGCCTGACGCATCCGTGTCTACCCATACCGTTGGTGGAGGAGAGGTCCATGACATTATTGAGTGCAACGTTTCCCTCTTCGCCCAGACCGCTAGTAAGGTGTGGATTAATTTCGGGATGGGCCATAATTTTCCCGCCGGTAAGAGTGGGAAATATTTGTTGCCTTCCAATATTAAACGTTTTACTTTCAACCGGCCCAACATAACAGTTAGTTGAATCCAGTTGAGAGAGCCGACCAGAGACTCCCAGACCCTCCACGTCGTAGTTAGACTGTGAAGAAACATGAACAGTTTCCTGCGAAACCTGTTGCGATTGTCCACACTCTGACTCAGAGTGAGAGCGGCCGTGTCCCAGACCAGCCCTATCCACTGAATTACTCGTGAGGGAACAAGGTTTGACTTTACCAGATTTACCTTGAACCCTAGAGTTTTGACATGATTTAAAATGATGTTGACATGTTTGATGCATAATTGTTGTGTCTCTGCCACCACCAGCCAGTCGTCTAGGTACCACAACACTCTGATTCCTTGTTTTAACAACGGCATCAGGGCTTGCCGGACTAATTTCGTGAATAATCGAGGTGCCAGGTTCAAACCGAATGGCATCCGTTGAAAAACAAAATTTTGGTGCCTGATCCGTAAGGCCAAAAACCTTTGAAATCTTTTGTTGACCGATACGTGCCAATAGGCGTCTGTCAGGTCTAGGGAACACATCCAACCTCCCGGCGGAAGTGTTAGCCTGATTTGGTGTACTGTTAACATTCGGAAAGACTCGTTGTGAATGTGAAGGTTCAGATAAGACAGGTCTACGACCGGTCTCATCTGAACACTGTCCCTTTTGGGAACCAAAAATAGCTTGGACGTGAATACAGGGTAATTTGGGGGGACCGGGATGATGACATTCTTGGCAATCATTTCCTGGACCAGTGACTCCACCTCTAAAGAAACAAAATTCGCCGTTGTCGGCTGACGTAAGTGAGGTCGCCGGAGCCACTGCCAAGTGATGCGTTTGCGTGCCACCATCCGTGCCCAAGTGTTTAACGGCCATGCTTGGTGACACGTTCGGAACGACCCAGTTAGCAGACAAGGGTTCGCCGGCTGTACTACCCTCGGGTCCGCCGGCCTTAAGGTTGGCACCGGGAGTGAGAGAGACTTTAGTTTTTTGATGGTGGGGTTGCTGGTGCTGGACGCTTCGCCGGCTGGCTGGTGTTGGCCGAAGACGGGCCCTGACCTGGCTTATTATGGCCGCGTCCTCTCTGACCTGAAAACCTACTCTGTCTATGCCTGTACTGACCTTGAGGGGAGGGGGAGGACTTAGGTGGAAGAAAGGGCTTAGATCCCCCCGGCTGAGCTTTAGCGGTTGGCCTGGGTTTGGGGAAGTTAAAGGCAGGTTTCTTAGAAGGGGTGGGACTGTGTTTAAAGGCCTGCGCCATATTAAACACCGTTCGCCACACTTCAGGGGACATTAAAGAGGGAGTAAGCACTGGTGACATGACCACCTGATTCGCAATGCGATCAGGCAGTTTGCGGACTAAAGACATTCTGAGGTCTTGTCTCGCTCGTACCGCCTCAAGCAAGGTGGTGCGGATGTCACCCAGAGATTGGATTGACGACTGAAGAAGCAGTCGCCGGGACAATTCAACCGATCGTCTGGCATCCGCGTCTGCGATTGCCTGAGTGGACCGAAGCAAAGACTTTGCTACCTGTTGAGACACTATGTATTGAGAGAACAGGCGAAAAGCTTTCCCCCTTAGCCTAAATTCTCGGTCTAGGTGAGTTGGGGTAGGGGTAGTGAAAGGGTCTTTTAGCTCAAAAAGATTAATTTTAGGGGCAGCTAAGAAAGAAAACAAAGCTGAAGGGACTCCGCCGGCAGAACACACTGGCATGGAGAACCACGAATGAGTATCTTGAGGGATCTGGTGGGAAGTTTTGGAAGTAAATGTGGTCGCAAAGTTTTGAGCCTCTGTCTCCCAATCCACCCAAGGTCCTGGACCCAACTGCCCCACCTTCAAGACTGGATTAGCTGCTTCGTCTGTGACGGTTTGTAAATCAAGTTCTGGAGTGAGAGCTGACAGAGTCTTAATGTCATTAAACCCATCCAGCTTAGACCAGTCTGAAAACAATTTTGAAGCTGAGGCAGGGGGTAAAGCTGGCTTAGTAGCATACACAAAATAGTCTTGGTGATAATAACTAGGTATAGCCTTTATATTAACGTCTAGTACATTTCCCAAAGTATCCAAGGCCCTTAATTTCTTTGATTTATTGCCCTGGATGACCCACTCACGCGGTACTGGGAGTTCCCCTGACAAGGTAGGTTGGGCGAGCTCTGGTTTAGTGGGGGTCAAAAGGACCCATGACTCGTCTGGTACGTAAAGCAAGGGCATAGCTACCTTTCTGAGAGGCGCCTTGTCTAGAGGGGGTGGATTGACATCCGTTGTAACCCTTACATTCGAAGTGGTCAATGCCGCCGTAGCAGGCCTAGTAACCACTGATGGTGACAGAGTGGGAGGGTGAGGGATCTTAGATAAAGCAATAGAAGTCATCAGAGGCCGTACCGTAGAACTTGTCGTGGGAGCCCCCAAGTCCACTGTGGGAGTTTCCTGTTGTTGGCCAAAAAATTTAGATAAAGCATGACTAAGTAGCCCATCAATTTCCTGCGCAGTGACAAATTGACTTGATGATGTACTTACTGGTGAATCATTAATATCCTGCGCGGCGTCTAAGCCTGAACCTGACTCTTGCCCTTCCATATCCAAAATTATTGAAACCTCGTCTTTCTCCTCCTGTTCCTCCTGAGAAGATCCCGCCGAAGCTGGGGTACCTTGCTGCCAAGATAAGTCAGGAATAGAGGATGGGATCGCCGCGTCCCTGTGGACGTCAGCTACTGTGTGACTAGTTTGAGTCGGAAGTGGGTGGTCAGACCCCGGCCGAGAAAATCGCCAAACACTGAGGCCCTGGCCTACACTCTCTTGGGAGTCTGAAACACTCAATCACTGATCCCCCTGAACTCTCCAATTCCAGGGTTAAAATGTTAATGGGTAAATCCTCTTTAGGTACAGGCACCGTACTGGACCCTTGAGACCTAACACAAACTCTGTCTGGGGTAGAGGTACGATGAGAAGCACTAGAAGCTGGCGAATGTAGGGAGGTCTTTCTTTTATGGGAATCCTTTTTGGAAGATTTATGGCTACGATGTGACCGTGAACTACTCTTTGATTTGGAGGATTCATCGCCGTGACCACTGGTGGAACTTTCCGTCCTACTCTTCTTACTCGATGGTGAAGAGGCAAGACTAGATGGCTGGTGTCTGAGAGGTGACCTAGACCGAGATCTCTCCCGAGACGAGGAGGCGGTCGCCGGGGGTGTAGGCTCTCTTGGACGTTTCGGAGTAGCAGCAGAAGACACAGAACCCTGACCAGTCTCCGCCGGCTTATGACTAGTTACTCGAGAGGAACGTTTAGGGGGACGGTGTTCGAAAAGCAGTCTATCCCAAAGAGGGACGTTGTCACATTGAAGTGACTTATGAGCTACAATCGTAGTATATGCTGACATCTGTTGCCTAACCTCTCTTAATGCGACCGCTGCGGTCTTATCATTGTCGCGGAGGACCTTGACACTTAATTGGGAGCAAAAGGAACAGTTGCGCATCACCCACAGACCCCTTGAACGGTCTAGACAGTTAACACACTTGATGCAAAGAGTGTGCGCAAAAATAGGGATACCGGCACAGGTAGGGGTAGTGCATAAAGCAAAGACTGGGGCCAAGGTAGCCATGACAGAGACTGGTGGGAAAAACTACTGCCGGGTCTGTATTGGTCCGCCGGAGCCCAGCTCTGGAAAAAAAGAAAATTTCCAGGAATTAATGCTCATAAGGTTAACCCAACATGTTCGCACACAAGTGTTAATAACCCACCGGGTAACGAGATGTAATGTCACAACGATCACAGCTCGCTACGCGGCGGGGTTCAGAATATCTAAACATATCTTTTTAAGAAAGTGAAGAATACCCTCTGACATAATATAACGGACCAGCATGGCGTTTATAGTCTTTCTGGTGGTGACTGTTTCAAGATTCAATTTTGGAAAAAAACAACCCCCCACAAAGACGCCGGCCCTTGAATTATTTTAGTAAAATAACACAGGGCAGGCTGATACGAGATCTGATTTCTAACGAATTGTCACAAAAAGATCGCCGTAAGTTTGAAGGCGGCGATACATAAACGTATCACTAAATTAAGTGGTCAATCGAAATTGAATTGTAAATTCCTTATTTCCTCCACCCAGGAGCACCCGCCGGGTGTAAAAAACGATGTTAACCCTAATTGAACCTTCAATCGCCGTAAGTGTAAAGGCGGCGATACATATAGTATCACTAAAATGGATCGGTTAACTAACTGAATGACTTAGTTGTTCATCCCACCCTACCAAGGTACACCCGCCGGGTGAGATGTCAAAACGTTAACCCCATAAGTTCCTGTCCCCACTTCTTTGTAAAAGATCGCCGGGGAGGAAAGCCCTTAACAACAGCTAGGTTTTTTCTGTGGTTTGTAAAACCGAGTAGAAAAACTTCATAACATATGTTCGCATGAACAATGTTAGATGGGTACAGCCACTCCGCCGGGAATCAAAGGGAGCCTGAAAACAGGGACCAACACAGAGACGCAGTCCTGGAGAGCCACAGACACCTCATCGCCGGGGACACAAGCCTGTGTTGAAACCATGTGTGGCCCAACACGGCTCTCGGCCGTTTTTTTTTCATGGTGAAACCGAGAAAAAACCCGCCGGAAGGTAACCCACCCCGTTCAGAAACCATCTGAACGTACAACGGACTCGAAGGAAAGCCAAGCACGACTAGCCTAAGTCCACACAATAATCCGTGGAATTAGCCAATACACAACTAAACCAGGAAACAAACATAGTCCGTGGAATTAGCCAATACACAACTAAACCCGGATACACATGACACAGTAGGGCATATTTATAAAATAAACAATAACACTTGTACATGTGGCAAAGCTACGAGCGGCTGGCTAGGCCTAAGTAGACGGCATAAGAAATGTTGAAATATAAACAAAAACACTGGAAATATAACAACAGGAACCACCGCCAACACACCACTGTAGCAAATACTTCCGGCAAAGGGAAGACTGACTCGGGACCCAGAAAAAACTTCACTAAGTGAAGAAAAATACGCTGGGAACGTCAGTAAGCAACGCTTACCTCATCAGAAAGATAAAAGGCAGCATAATTAACGCGTAATGAAAGCCGCCTGCAACACAAGCTAACTCAACTGTGAAAAGATCACAAGTCCACAACAGGACCACGAGGGTACATCCGAAATAGATGCCCCAAACACACGACCCAAAATACACTGCACTGCGGGCAACCAGCCCAGGACACTCCTGCTACGCATATCCTAACCTTACTCGATACATCCCGGAGTAAACCAATGAGAAAAAACTCACTAGGGACGCAACAAATGCGGAACCAGCGGAGCGTGGGGAGACACGTCCGGGCAGGCTGAGTGCAGAGCAGAGAAGGAAGAATGACGCCTGAATCAGCGTCTGGTCAAAGATCCACACAAGTACATCCATGATATGATGGAAAGCTTATTGAATAGTTATTCTTATTTTCTTTTTGTTTTTATTTTTTACGAAGTTTTTTCGTAGTGAGAACCCAATTCATAATGACTGAAGCCATGAGTGAGGTCGCGTGCGCTCATGATGAAGGCTCCTCATTTTTTTAAATGCTCTGCGCGGTAGATTCAAACTACGGCGGATTAGTGTTTGAAGAGGATGCCTTATGTAATAGGCATGTTCGTCAATGATGGAGGGGCCACTAATAAATATAAGTTTTTCACCAGCCAATTGCTGTTAACACTTGTTTTATTGCTCTTCAATGTTCATATGTTCATATTAAAAGTAAAATAGGTCCATATAAAGAATTAATAATGTTATATATGGTAAATATGACGATTTTCGTCAGACTTGAAGCAAATACCTTCGCACGGTAGGCACTTTGAACTACCATAGCTTCGTCATTTAAAGGTTAATCGTGATTGTGTATATAGCCTTTAACTGTGTTGGTGGTGTAATAATTTAGATACTGTACTTATGTTCTGGGTGTGGTGTCCCGAGTTCGAATCCCGGGAGGACCATATGCTTTCATTAATATATTCAAATGCATTGGGGTTTGTAATGGAGGATTAATGTTAAGAACGGGGTGTTCCTTAACCCTTGTCTAGCGGGGTGTTTTGGGCTCATTTGGGCATATTCAGGCCCTCCTGCATGATAAATCAAGCATCTGCATGACAAAAAAATTATTTAGCAAAAAACTAGGCACTAAAAGCTTCAAAATGAGACCAGAACGAGCTACGTAGGACTCGTGGTTCTCTTGCAGTGGTGCCACGAACATGGAAGTTTAGCATATATCGGTATATTTTTCCCAGCTATGCTCACTACTGGCTACACTGCCGGCCTCTCGAGAACACAGGGAACATGAGTTAATGGGCGGCGGTAAGCCCTGGGAGTCGGCTGTCTGGTCCGCTGCTCTCCCGGCCATTTGCACTCTATTTTAACCCTTTAAAAGCCTTAATAGTGCTCCTAACTTGCTGCAAATTGGTGCACGACTTAAGTCGAGCGCCGCTCTTTAACCCTCCAGCCCCGGCTATGTATTATATATATATTCCTCAAAACCCGGGTGTTTTGGCCGAAAAACGTCTAGGCTAGGCTACCGTATATTTGTTAATCAGACTGCTTCCCGCATTCCCGCGCATCCCCAAGCGTAGCTGTGTTATTTACCTGTAGAATGGCATTAAGTAGAGCTCTCTAAGTCAACTGGTTGAGCTGTGATGATGATTTCATTGGAGATAACTTTATGGCCAAAACAGCCACTTTACACTACTATTCGATACTTAACAACAACATACAGGCACACACGAACAAGCGACGCTCTCCTTCTTGTGGCCGGAGATGCGGGGCGTCGGTCCAGCCGGCTGTTATTTACATGCGTCGGACCGACGCCTCGCACACGAAGCTCACAGGCTTTCAACCACTGGGCGTTCAAGAGGCCTTCCGGGTACCTGTTATATGCTTTTTTATGGGCGTTCAAGAGCCCTTCCGTGGTGAGAGGGTTAAGGATTATTTTCTATAGGTTCAGGAGCTAATGTCAAGCGAGGCCGGTCCTAGTGATCTTAGCCCCATTCATTGCTCTTTCCTCTCACTAAAACATTAGGCTGTCCATAGTGCAGTTGGGTCTAAGTACAGTAAACCCTCGCCATCTCGGACCTCTAGAAGTCGGAAACCCGTACTAGTCGGACTGGCTACGGCCTCTCGGACATGCACTTCCGTATTTCGGACATTTCCGTCATCGTTCCGACAGTCTCTGACGTTGTCGGACTTTATATAAGTATTCGGAAAATGTCCGATATTATAATTTTCAATTCCATCACATTAGAAATGATTCAAAGATTACAAAAAGTCCAAATAAGACATGGTTATGTTAATGTATAAGGGAGTTAGGTGGATGAATTAGAGAGATAGATAGATAGAAAGAGAGTGTATATCGAGGGAAAAAAAAAAAAAATCTATCAAACGTAAATCTTCCGTCTCTACTCGCACGGAGGGGAGAGTTGATATATTGTGTTGACTATCTTATTTATTATTTATCTATGTGCTGGAAGGATATTATATTTTTCAATTCCATTGCATTAGAAATGATTCAAAGATTACAAAAAGTCCAAATAAGACATAGTTATGTTAATGTATAAGGGAGTTACGTAGATGCATTAGAGATAGATAGATAGAAAGAGAGAGTTGCAGAGGGGGAGTGAGCGATAAACACAAACTACAGTATTATGAGACAGACTTAATTGGTTCTGAAAAGACAAAGGAGACTTTTATATTGACTCTTTTTCATGTTATTATTTGTGTGCTAGAAGGATAATATTGTTTTCAATTCCATTGCATTATAAATTATTTATAGATTACAAAAAGTCCAAATAAGACATAGTTATGTTAATGTATAAGGGAGTTAGTTAGATGCATTAGAGAGATAAATAGATAGAGAGAGAGTGGCTAGGGGTGAGCGAGCGATAAAATACTAACATATACGAGACGGACTTATGTTTCTGAAAGACAAAGGAGACATTTTTATTTACTCTCGTTTTCATTTTATTATTTGTGTGTTAGAAGGGTAATATTGTTTTCAATTCCATCGTATTAGAATATATTCATAGATTAAAAAAAGACCAAATAAGACATAGTTATATATATGTATAAGGGAGATAGATACATTAAATAGAAAGAAAAACAAATCTCAATTTCTCTGGTGATGCGGACTTTCCTCTTCTAATTCGGAATTTTCCCTCTCTTAAGTCGGACATAAGTCGGACTTCGGACATCTCAGAAAATCGGACATCTCGGAAGTGGTCTCCCCCCAATTAGTCCGAGATAGCGAGGGTTTACTGTACTTGATTAGATTGATATCCAAAATTCGAAAATAGATAATAATCATGATCGTGTAGTGTGTACATAACCTTTAACTGTGTTGGTAGTGTAATGGTTTAGATGCTTATGTTCTGGGTGTGGTGTCCCGAGTTTGAATCCCGGGAGGACCATATGCTTTTATTAATTTATTCAAGTGCATTGGGGCTGGTAATGGAGGATTAATGTTAAGAACGGGGTGTTCCTTAATTAATTATATGTCCAGATTTTGTCTATTTTTACAGTAACTTTATCTTGGTTTCATCACATTTGTCAATCAGATGTTCATAATAATGAGTTAAGTTTTATGTTTTGCCTTGGTGACTTGATTGTAACTCTCTTACACCGTCCTCTGCAACGTCTCTCTTAACCCGGGAACTGCGGGGAGACTCTTAAGAGTTCCCCCGGCGGACTGCGGGAAGACTCTTAAGAGTCAGAGAGAAAAAAAATCAACTTAAAACCGATTTTTTTTTTTTTTTTTTGGCCCCTGGGCCATGCAAAATCTCAGTCCTCTACCTCCCCTCCTTCCCCACTTTCCTCCCCTCCCTCAGTTATCACCTATTTTCCCTGTTATTCCCTTATTCTGAGGTATATTTTCGTGCTAACATTAGCGAGTTGCAAGCAGGGCGTTGTCATCACTGATAGAAAGCGAGTGCAAGAGAGAGAGAGAGAGTATCGATCGACTGTGTCTCAGTGGCCTTTGGGGAAATTGGCGGGAAAACAGGTTGCCTCACCCATACATTCTATAACTCGCGGCCTATATCTCCGATTTTGACCATCCAAACGCTGTTTTCACTCGTTTTATTGTTGTTTCAGGTTAATACCTTTATAATCAACCCATAATAGGCGCGTATGGATAAGTATTAATGCTATTTATGGCCAAATGAATATTTTAGTGATGGAAACACCTCAAATACGTCGGCACAGGGGGACGTTTCTAATTACCCCCATGCGCACTTCTTAGGTTAAGGGGAGATGGGCCGTTTTTCTGGTCCCCCTTCTTTCCCATGTTTAGTCCCATTAGCTTTCAGATTATAAGACCTTTGGCCCATTAGTTTGGCAATTTTAAGACCTTTCGACCTATTTCTTTGTCAATATTAAGACTTTATGTCATTTAGGTGTAAATTTTTTCCTGGCGAGCAATAGCGAGCCTGTAATTTAAGAGAAACCGGCTTCGGACGGGACATTTTTCTATCGAAAAATTTAAATATTTATCTTGAAGGAGGGTCTTGGGCGGGTGTTTTTTTAAGCTTGATGGAGGTCTAGGGAGGAAACAAATAAATTAATAAAAAGATACATAAATGATCAAATAAATCCGGTCATCTCCCCTTAACTCCACTAACCTTGAGATAACCTCCTGAGCACCTTGGCCCAGGTCTGTTGTGGTCTACTGACTGCCATCCTTCATATTAATTAAATTGTAAAACTTGCAAACTAAACAAACCAAAATTGGGACAAGGACAATATAAAGTCAAATTAAATTATCAAAATCGCTATGTGGAAACAACGCTTACTAAAATGAAAATTATTAAATAAAAGAACACAATCCACCACATAGGGTGTACATTACTACATGAGCAAGTTAATCTGTTTCCCAAGCAAACTAATCGCACATATAACAACGCACCATCGTCACGTTAAAGGAATTAGTCAAGTTTGGGAAGTCCGGGACATATATTTTGATAATATTGTAATGTTTACTGGTGTGTATACAGCATTGAGACAGATGAGGAGCATGAGAACTACCCGGGTGAGGAGCGACTACAGTTGACAGGTCTGGAAGGGTTCACGCTGGGCTACCGTGTTACCTGGCCCGTATCTCTGGTGCTGGACAAGGAAACCATCACCTGCTACCAGATGATCTTTAGGCACCTATTCTACTGTAAACATGTTGAGAAGTTACTCTGCAGGTAAGGAGAACTTTTGTTTGTAATAGGAACATAGCAGTATAGCTCCTTTTCAGAAGGAAGTTTAAAGTACCGGTACTGTATTCTTTGCCTCCCATTCCTTGATATTTATTTTAATTTATATAACTGCTCTGTCTTGCTGGTGGTTTGTCACGGGAAACCCACTATCCTGTACTGTATGCAGTTTCTAAGACTGTTACCTATTTTGGAAAAATTGGGAATGGGTAAAGAATAATATTAATGAATATGCAAGACATTATAATAAATTATTTATTTTATAAAAAAACAAATTCTATAGCCTACTAGACTATATCCTCATAAGGCTGGATGTTCACTCGGTCAAAGAAGTATCTGCACCCCTACGCTGATCATCTGGTGTGTACAGCTCGGTAGGATTGGCACATCTGCCTGCAACTATATCCATGTGTCGAGAGGATCGTGTTCTGACACATGAATATAGTTGCAGGCAGAGGTGCCAACCCTACCGAGCTGTACACACCAGATGATCAGCGTATGGGTGCAGATACTTCTTTGACCGAGTGTACAAGACTAATGATAATAGTAAAGAAAATAATAATAATACATACATACATACATACAGTATATACTGTAAATTTAGAGACCGAGTGCTCCACACAAAGTACGGTTCCGGTCTCATGTCCTAATGGCGGCGCTCCAGGCAGCCCTGTTCAGAGCTGCATCGCTTTTTAGTTTTTTTTATTCAAAATCAGACCGTAAGGTCTGATCCCATGTCTTTCTTGATCTACCCCTTGGTGCAGCTCCCTCCACCATCACAGAGTTCATCTTTTCACCTAACTTAGTTCATCCATCCTCTCCACATGTCCAAACCATCCAAACCTGCTAGTATGCATCTCCTCACTGATACTCTAGATACCTAACCTTCTCAACTCTTCACTAGATATCCTATGTTGCAGTTTGGCACCACATATCAATCTCACCATTCTCATCTTGTTGCATTCCATTCTGTTGATATCATCCGCTTTGACAGGCCACGTTTCTGAAGCATAATGTCATTACGCTTCCTTTCCTTTCAAGGGGAGAGGAAGTTTTCTCATGGTTAATAGTGGCAACAGTTCTCTAAACTTTCCCCTGCCACATCTTACTCTGGCAATATTGGCGGCCTCAGCCCCACCACCGGCAGTGATGGTATCTCCCAAGTAGCAAAACTTGTCCACCATCTCCAGTGCTTCATTGCCAAAGTTAACACTCTCGAACTAATCATTGAATACAAGCTCACCTTTGCATACTATGAATACAAATTTCTCCATTTTGGACTTCTTCCTTGGGAGAGGTCCTATTATTCTAGTGCAGCGCCCTCCATAACGCATGGTCCGTTGTCGTCGTATGGGGGCTTCCGAGCTGGCAGGTTGGTCGGCCAAGGTCATTTGACCGCTCCCCCTGTCACCTCCAACTAATTTTGCCGTGCACTTTTGTTTCTCTCCCTGTTTGCTTTTCGTTTTTCCCTTCTTCCTCTCTCTACCCCCTCTTTTGGGGGTACCGCGAATGACACTTGGTTCTTGGCCCGACTTGCTCTTTGGTTTAGTTAACAGGGTGATGTGGGACGGCAAGCCTCTTCACCCTTAAGAACTGGCATCCCTGACGTGTTCGAACGAGGGGATCCTTTTATGTCAAACCCGGACTCTTGTACTGCGTCTTAGTTCGACGGACCGACGGCCCTCAAGGTACATTGGGAAGGGTGTATACCTGATCGGATCCCTAGGGCGGTAGCCCTGACCTCTAATTGTGGCTCCCTGGTGGGTACGGGATTTGGATCAGATGAATTTACCTTCTTCGTCTTATGGATACTGACTCACCGGACAATGCGGATCCTGACCCCTGCGTGGCTTGGACAGTGTATCGGATCTTCCCCCTGCTTCGGACATTGCGTTAACGAACCCTGCTCTTCCCAAGACCAATCCAACTGACTCTCCTCTGGGCTTGGTGGCTGCCACTCCTGTGTCAGCCCTGGCTCCTCCGGCGACCTTGCTGGCCACGACCAATACCGCCCTGTCTGGTACTCCGGGTAAGCCTCCCTCGGACCCAGTCACGGTGCTCCCTGTCGCTACTACCTCAATTACGACGCTCCAACCGTTTCTGCCACAGTCTTCCTCCCGAACTCGCACCAGGCGGAAATTTCATGCTGCACCTGATGTGCTCGGTGCACTGTTTCAACCCCCACGATGGCCGAAGTACTTTAAGGTTGAAAACCGCCCACACGATGATATTGATCTTCAGGTCTACCTTTGGCAAGAAGTGGGTCCTGTTGATCTATTCCATCACTCGGAGACCTCTCGAATTGTTGAAGTTCATTCTGAGAAACAGTCGTCCACCATGATAACCCTCCTAGCACTCCCAGTGACTCTTTACTGGGTCACCCCGAAGTGTCGCTAAACCAATGTGTGGGGACGGTTGTTGTTCCCCATAGTGTCCTCATCAAGGAGGATGACTTCAGAGAAGCTGGCCCGCGTCTGTGTCTAGCATTGCAATTAGATCTCCCTGCAGTACGTAGAGTTGAAACCTACACGATATCCCCGAGGAGAGGCTCTGATCCCGATCGACCTCCTCTTCGCATTGCTAAGTTATACTTTGATAGCCATGAACTGCCTCACTCCATTAAATTGGGTGCCGAATCGCTGCGCGTGCGACCTTTTGTTCGTAGTCATCGCCAGTGCGTCAACTGTTGGAAATTCGGCCATCCTGTTAAATACTGTCGCTCTGTCGGACACTGTCTACGCTGTGGGGTAGAAACTGGGGATGGCGCTCACCCTTCCCCGTGCTCCGCTGATGACCCATCATGTACAAATTGTGGAGACCGACATGTTGCCTCGGATAAGTGTTGCTCTCATTATGTCTTCGCCAGAGAAGTGCTCCATCTGCAGGAGGCGAAGGGCATTCCTTTCAGAGTTGCTGCGCGACTAGTGCGTGAGTCTGGAACGACGCCTGAGCGGAGGTATGCTACTGTGTCCCGTCCTGCTTCATTGCCCTCCGACAACCGGGCACAGCTTCCCGGGTCCTCAACTTCGAATCCATCCTCACATGTTGGTCATTCCACCAGACCCTCCAACGCCACGCGACCTTCCCCCCGACCTCCAATCGCAACTCACAATGCGTTTGCGGCTCTAGGTGCGGAAGTCTCGACCACAGATCATCCCCATAGTGCTGCCCGTAGTGGGCCTCAGCCGTCGCCCACTCCGCATTCTAAGCGTGATCCTTCTTCCGCTCGGTCTACTGTCCAGTCTCAGCCTCCACGGCCTCAGCGCAAACCCCGCGCTGGGCTTATCACCCGACCTCGAGCTACATCACTGAAGGCCGTTTCCTCAATTCCCGCACCGAGGGCATCGTCCTCCCTTGTCAAGTCGACTACCCGTCAAACGAGAGCTGCCCCCTCAATCTCTGGTACCTCTCGTCTCTCCAGTACCCATAAAATTACGACTCCTTCTCAGAAGTGCACCACTCTGGGGAACCAGCGAAGCCAAGGTGCGCCTGCTGATCTTGAAATGCAGGTTGTGGCGTTTGACGGCTCCACGTCCCCTGTGCTGCCATGGTCTTTGCCTGACCATGCCGATACCTGTGGGTGTAATTCCTGCGGTAAACGTTTCTTTCATGAGCATCTCTCATCACCGTCTGGCACTAGGACTAAGGCCTTAAAGGTTTACCTCCTACGGATCGCCCCTCTTGATTCCCTACCCTCTTCGCATGACCCAGGTTGTCTGTGTGTTGACCACGTTCTTGGCTTGACCCTTTCACCGGCTGTGTTGATGGAGCGTTTCAGACACCATCACAACCTAGAAGACACGGATCTAGTTACCTACCGCTTATCCGATTCATGTGTCCAACTTCACGATGTGCCTTCCGGCCGTAAGAGAGCGCGCGATACTGCTACATCCCCCCCTCCCGCATCAACAGCATCTAAACTTGCTAAGTCGACTGGCCAATGTCATAACCTATCCCCTGTCAAACGAAACCCTTTCCCTACCGGCACAGGATCAGTTACCTACGGATCCTCACCCACCCACTGCGATACCTACAGACCTGCTAGAGCTACCGGACGTTGAGGATATCGTCCCCCCCCCTCCCAGCCTGCCTGCCTCGGGTTGAACAGGATGACGTCTCCTCTCACGGTGCGCTTTGTGGGTGCACGTCTTGTTTTATCCCTTACATCAAGGATTCGTTGACCTCGACGGAACATGATATTACTGCCAGAGTGCGTTCGTTTATCTCCGAACGGCGCGGTCCTCCATCACCTCTTTCCCAACACGACTCAAATTGCGTCTGCGTGGGGCACGTGCTGCATTTCCTCGAGATGCCCGATTTTATTATTACATTGAAAGATCAGCTTAACCCTCCAGCCCCGGGGGCTATAGCTTACGACTGTGCTCCGGTACCGGGTGTTTTGACGATCTTTGGCCTATGTTAACTACTCTGTAAGTCAATGAATATGTCATGTAATGTTGTGAATAAAAAAGAATAATGTTCCACAAACCTTCCTCTGTCGAATGGCGTTGAGTAGAGGTCTCTAGCCCCTCTGGTTGCATAATGGTGAGCGCGGGAAGACGAGTGCTTTTCGGCGGCAAATTCTTCCCGCGTTCGGACGCGTCGCCCAGGCCATGGCTACGACGCACCTAGCCGCTCGCCGCGCCAAAGTATTTATCTCCCTTAGACGATTTTAGTGTTTGATATTGAGAATGTGATGTTTATTTGATATTTTCTAGTTATTTTGAGGCCAATTATATAAAATATGTTTATTAGGGTATCACTGTCACTGATATTGCTAATTTTCACTCGATACCGTACATTTTATTAGTAATTGAGGTAGCTTATTGTTGTATTAGGCACTGATTATTCGTTATCACAGGTGTTTATTATACTTTGGCCATCAAATATTAGGTCTTGTGTCACTTTCACTTTGACAAATATGCTTTAGAGAGTGTCACTGTCACTGATAATGCTCATTTTCACTCGATACTGTACATTTTATTAGTAATTGAGGTAGGTTATTGTTGTATTAGGCACTGATTATTCGTTATCACAGGTGTTTATTATACTTTGGCCATCAAATATTAGGTCTTGTGTCACTTTCACTTTGACAAATATGCTTTAGAGAGTGTCACTGTCACTGATAATGCTCATTTTCACTCGATACCGTACATTTTATTAGTAATTGAGGTAGGTTATTGTTGTATTAGGCACTGATTATTCGTTATCACAGGTGTTTATTATACTTTGGCCATCAAATATTAGGTCTTGTGTCACTTTCACTTAGTTATATGATTTGTAAACGTTTTATATACAATTTATTGTGTCTTTTTTCACTGATTTATATATTTCTATAGGTTCTAATCATATGAATGTCACTTGGTATATACATATGTGTCACTTTCACATATTATTATGGTGTAATTGTATTTGTATCAATGTTCTCATAATACATGACTTTTGTATTACAATACATTGGTTTTCTTCCACTTTTTGCCTATATATAATTATAGTGTACATATTGTCATTTTATTTGGCAATTTCAGTATGATTATTAGAACTCCAGCTTGGAGTGGTAATCAAAGAAGCAATCTACAGCACAGAGTGCCACCTTGCGCTCCACACACTCCAGGGTTGACTTTTTACCTGACCTCGGCTTCACCCTGCTGTTGTAGCAGACATGGCACCGCTTCTGCTGTGTTTTTCTGGATTCATTCTGAGGCAGGGAACCAAGCCTGTGCCTAATCAAGTATTGAGCAGACTGCAAGCGGTCAATAACGGCGGGCCCAGGATGTGCCACTGCCCTCTGTGGCATAGCATACTTCTCCAGGAGCTCCGTCAACACCTGCTTTTGGAACCTCCGCAGGCTATTGAACTTCATGGGTGTGTTCACATTCCGAAGCTTGTATATGTTGTAGGCATTCAGAACTGACATGTCCACCATATGCAGAAAGAACTTTTTGTACCATCTGCACGAGGTACGCAGGCAGTCAATGAAGCCTATCTGCATGTCGGACTTGTCCACCAGCCTCATGTTGATGTTGTAGTCCAGGACAGCATCGGGCTTGGTCACCCTGGCCTGGGTGCGGCGATCCACCTTGCCAGTCTCCACCATTTCCCCCTTGTGGATGGTGGTCAGGAGGTTGACCTTCCGCTGGTCGTGCCAGTGGATAGCCAGAATGGGCCCCGACTTCTTCTTGAACACATCACCTTTTTTGGTCTTTGGAGGGAAAGGTGGCATGCCCTTCCTTTTCCCTCGTACTGTGCCTACAGTCCCCGTCTTGCGCTCATGCAGGTACTGTGAGAGAGTGGGGGACGTGTAATAATTGTCCGTGTAGAGGACGTGATTCTTATGAAAGTAGCGGTCCATCATGGCTTGCACCACTGCTCCGCCAAAGCCAATGAGGGGGTCCACAAGCAAGTCCCCTTCCTACCCGCTGTAGACCAGGAAGTCCAGGACATAGCCAGTTTGGCAGTCGCACAGCACAAAGAATTTTATGCCAAAGCGATGTCTTTTTGAGGGGATGTACTGCCGGAAGCTGAGTTTTCCCCGGAACAGCACAAGAGACTCGTCAATGACGACCTTGCGGAAGGGCTTGAAGTAGGAGGTGAAGCGTTCTCGCATCATCTCATACAACGTCCTAATCTTCCACAGCTTGTCTGGGAGGTGGACGTCAAGGTTGGTGACAAGATGGAGCGCTGCGAGGATATCAAGGTACCGGTCGCGAGACATATATTTCCCGAAGGCAGGGGTGGATATCAGATCATTGGTGATCCAATAGTCAGGCAACCTATGCTTCTTGACATGAGGCATTAGCATGGTGAGTGCCAGGAACACCATGAACTCTTTATGAGTCACTGGGGTCCACTGCCTCATGTGGCCCTTGGTCACCTTTCCCAAAAAGTGGACCTGGAATTGGTGCTGCTTATTTGTCTCTTTGACAACATAGCCTACCACCTCCTCATCAAAGAAGGCCTCAAACAGTTCGTGTGGTGGAGCATTGGGGCCTGCAGGAAAATTGGGGGTAACGCCTGAACCCTCCAGTACCTCATCAAAAGCTGGCACATCAGGGTTGTATGCATCCTCATCAACTACGTCTTGCCACTGAAAAACGTAGAATGGGTCTTGTCTACGCTGACGAGGAGCTCCAGCTGGTGGCCCAGCACGCCCACGGCCAACTCGGGAGGCGCGCGCCCTAGGGCGGCCAGGGCGGTGGGCAGCACGACGGGCAGCACGACGCCGGGCCAAGCGGATGGGTCGAGGGTCGTCGATGTCCATATAGTCATCGTCAGAGTGGTCATCTTGCCCTGACGGTGGACCTATGTAATCATGGCCAGAGTCTTCAGAGAGGTGCCCTTCATCATCAGTGGCCCCCACATAATCTGGCGGGGAACCAGTGATGCGTGGGCGGCGTGCGGGTGGGCGAGGTGGGGAAGGAGTGGCAGGTGAGGCTGTGTCCCCCCGAGGTCCCGGGCTCCTTGGCCTGCGACGAGTGACAGAAAGCAATGTTTCACTGTCACTAGGCCCAGGTATTGGTGATGCGAGCTCAAAGACTTCTTCAGGAAGACATGTTGAAGGCGGGAGAGGTGGGGAGGACCGTGGGGAAAGTTGCGGGGACGTATGGCTGGGGCCGGCCGGGGTGGACGCCGCGGGAGCCTCGAACAAAACTCTCTTACTTTTCTTAATTTTCTTGGTATATTTCCTACCTTTCCCCTTTTCGGCAGCAGTATGTCTCCTGTCGGGGGACCTAGGAGGCAAATAGGCCGAAAGTGTGGGGTCCTCAACCCTTGGCAATGGTGGGGGTGGTGGGGAAGAATGCGGGGCATCCGGGTCATCTTGGGTGGCGTGGGTGGATAAGGGAGACAATGGCGGACGAGAAGGGTCACCACGCTGACCCTCACTCACAGCCTCATCCTCACCAAGTAGTTTTGCTTGTTCCCTAGCTGCCGCGGCCGCCTTCTCAAGTATTTTCTGCTTATACAAATGTAGCTTGAAAGGCGATTTACCTGGGGAAGGGCTTGGCGTCGTGTCACTTAAGCGAAATTTGGTGAGTGACCTTGAACTCTCCCACTCGCTCACTCTCTCAAGTTCACTGTCTTTAGGTAAACCAGCTTCCTCAACAACTGGTACATCACCTTCATCACTCTCATCACTGTCATGTTCTCTCGCAAATCCCAGGAATTGCTCTTCTTTATCACTCTCATGGCCATAATCACTCGACTTATAATTACTGGAGTCGTCACTGACTTCATCATCAACATTATGCTTGGCATCAGCTCGCTCATAAAGTCTCAATGTCGTCTCAATACCTCCGGGAGATAACACATTTAGGCGATGGCGTCGGGGTAAGGCGCGACGAACAAGCAAGGGCGTCGTAGGAAGCACGGTATCGGACACAGCGGAATCACTATTTGGCGTACTGTCCATGATGGCGTCGGGGTAGATACTGTTGCTGTGGCGTAGTTTACGCCTGGTGGCGCCACCTACCGTCCCACGATACCGAAAATGTACGCGCGGCATTCGAAAGCACGCATGCAAGCAATGGGCGTTCAAGAGCCCTTCCGGGTTGCGCGGGCCGAGGTTGTTATGGGCGTTCAAGAGCCCATCCGGGTTGGAGGGGTTAAACAAATTGTTGCCACTTTACCAGACCCTCCCTCCTGGTGAACCTGGGTGTTCGCTCCCGGATCTCCAGGAGCAGGCGCTTCCCCAACAGACTACTTCTCACTCTTCTACCCTGACCCCTACCGCTCCAGCCCGCACTAGCCAATCTTCCGTTACACCTATTCATTACGCATAATATTATACAGTGGAACTTGAATGGATATAAGACACATTTGCACAATGGTGAGTTGCAGCGTTTGCTACGGCTGCACATGCCGGTGTGTATTTGCTTGCAGCACATAGGCCCATATGTCACTCCCCCTAAAGGATACCAACTTGCCTCTTGTTCCCCTTCCATTGAAGGACATTTGCGCACAGCTATCCTGGTCCGTAATGACCATGCATACTCGGTCTTCCATTTAGACCCAGCCCCTTTCCAATCAATTGCCATCTCTATCTCTACCCAACTTGCCACGTTTAACGATCTGCTCCTTATATAACCAACCATCCTGCCACTATTCCCCACATGACTTAACATCCCTCGTTCGTCAATTCACCCAACCATACCTCTTATTAGAGGACTTCAATACCCACTCCCCTTTATGGGGCGGACCCCGGTCTGATATTTTAGGTACCCACATTGAGAAGTTGATCTTAATGACTGAGCTATGCTGCCTCAACCAGATGGCCCATACTTACCGTTCCTCCACACATGACACTTACTCTGCTGTAGATTTGTCTCTGGCTAGCGATTCTGTGGCTTCCCATTTCGAATGGGCTGTCCTTAATGAACGTTTTTCCAGTGACCACTTCCCTGTTCTTCTCCAGCGCACAGCACAGACTCCCTCCATTCAACTACCGCAGTATAACATCTCCAAAGCCGACTGGGATGCCTTTTAGTCTTTGTCCAGCAGCATCGGTGACTTTCGTAGTGATGAGCCCCCAGACATGAACTTCACTTATTTCATGGATTTTCTCCACTCAGTGGCCTCCACATCCATCCCTAAAACGTCTTCTCGAACCCGGGTGTGTCAGGTTCCGTGGTGGTCACCTGCTTTGAGTGCCTTGGTTACCTTTAAACACCGCCTTGAAAGAACCCTCCATCAGCTTCGCGCACGCTTTGTGGAGACCCGATTGCTCATCCCGCATTCTGATAACCCGACACTGATTCCTACTCTCGTCCGTGACGCTCTGCACCTCTCGTCGTTGAAGTCTTTTCACAACAGAGTCTCTGCACTGACTAAGTGAGCGATCAGGCAGAGCAAACTGACCTCATGGAGAGCCTATATATCTAGCTTCACTCACCGCACTTCTACTACGCAAATATGGGAGAAATTCCGAAAAATAAACGGTCTGAATGCTCGCCCTTCATTGTCATCCCTAACAAGTGCTGTTATGGGGGAACCTATATTGGATCATTATGACATTGCCAATTGCCTTGCCTCCCATTTCGCTAAGGTTAGTTCCGATGAGTCCCTCACAGACGAGTTCCTTCGACACAAACGCAACGCCGAATCGCAGTCCCTTCTGTTTGATGGGGGTCGGGCCTTTACATACAATCAGCCTTTCACTATGTCTGAACTCTTGCACGCCTTACAATCATGTTCAGATACTACTCCTGGCCCCAATGGTATTCCGTATGCGCTTGTCAGACATCTCCATGAGGTTGCTCTACAATTTCTCCTCCATTGATACAATCAGTTTTGGAGTGTAAATTACGTCCCTCCGATTTGGCGCCACGCTTACACGGTGCCGGTCCCCAAACCTGGAAAGGACCCAACATCTCCTGTTAATTACAGACCCATTGTCCTCACGTCCTGCCTGTGCAAGTTAATGGAGAAAATTATAAATCCCAGATCAATGCACTATGCTGAAACGAATGGCCTTCTGTCACCATACCAAAATGGATCGCGTCCCGGTAGATCTCCTCTACATTCCCTGACCCATCTCGAACACTAGGTTCGGGCAGGTTTTGTAAACCGCCATCCTACTGTGGCCATATTTTTTGATATAGCGAAGGCATATGACATGACTTGGAGACACAGGATTCTCAAACTTTTGTATGACTCTGGCATGAGGGGACCTCTCCCATTGTTCTTACAAGCATTTTTGACGGATCGGACTTTCCAGGTCAAGACTGGGGGACAGCTGTCGTGCTGCATGCCACTTCAATCCGGAATACCCCAAGGCTGTGTTCTTAGTGGGACACTCTTTATCATTGCGAGTAATGAAATTTCTGATTGCCTTGCGGCGGGCGTATCTCATAGTCTTTTTGTTGACGACTTTGCCGTCTACTACACCTCCCCCACTTTACCGCACATATTACGTCGCCTTAACACCACTTTGGGTGCCATTCACAAGTGGGCATCCAAGACGGGTTTCCAGCTCTCCTTAGAGAAGACCAAGGCCATGATATTTTGCCGTGACAAACGTCATTTGCGCGGCCATACCACCGATCTGAGAATGGGGGGTTTCCGCATCCCCTTTTACGACACTGTAAATTTTCTTGGTATGACCTTTGACACCCACCTCAATTGGATAGATCACATCAATGGAGTGAAAGCCCGCTGTCTCCAGCGCATGAACGTCGTTAAGGCTGTTGCTCGGGTCCATTGGGGGACAGATAGACCCACCTTACTTATGCTTTATAGGGCCATAGTCCTATCGGTACTGGACTATGGCTGTCCAATATATGGTAATGCTTCCCCCGCTATTTTGCAGCGGCTTAACTCTGTCCACAACTTAGGGATCCGATTGAGCTCTGGGGCTTTTCGATCTTCCCGGATTAGTAGTCTGCTGGCGGAAGCTGGTGAGCTTCCTCTCCATCATCATCGCATATTGGTTACGATGACCTCTGCCGTTCGCTTATCGGCGTCGCCACCTACTGATCGATGTTTCGCGGACGGCCCACTGGACAATATGTCACCATCATTTCCCCTTGTAGCCATGAACCTATTTTCCACTCGCAGCGTTCCATTCCCTCGGGCTTCTGTGCCTGAGTGCGCCGTGGTGCATTCGACGTCCCGCCTTTTGCTTTCACCTGACTTTGTCCGGCAAGTCCACTGACGCGTTTGTTTTGCGCACTCTGGCCCTGAACCACCTGCTCTGTCACCGTCCGGCTGTTTTAATTTATACCGATGGTTCCAAGGAAGATGGCTTAGTGGGTTGTGCAGCAGTGTCTGAATATGGATCACATCAGAGCACGCTCCATCCGTTTTCCTCTGTGTTCACCCCAGAATTATTAGCTATACAGGGTGCATTGGGCTTGATAGGTGATCTCCCGTGCAATGTTCCTCACATTGTCATATGCAGTGATTCCTTAAGTGCCTTGCAGGCACTACAATGCTATGCACCACATGACCCCCTTGTTAGGCACATTGCCAGCTTGCTTCATGTCCTGCTCCTGGGCCGTACCATCACGTTCTGCTGGGTCCCTGCCCACGTCGGTCTTAGTGGGAACGAAAGAGCGGATACTCTGGCCAAGAGAGCTAGGCGGGGCACTCCTAGTGTCTCTCTCATGCGCCTCCCTGACGTCTTTCCGGTACTTAAGTCTAAAGTCTGTGATAAGTGGTGTATGGAGTGGAGGAGTCTCCCTACCACTATACATCTCCGTTCTTTCAAAGACGACGTATTTCCCTGGACGTCTCCTCCCTCTTCTGCTCGTATTGACCAGGTTGTGCTTACCAGGCTTCGTCTTGGACATACTAGGCTAACACATGGTTACCTAATGTCTCTACCTAGATCTCCACCTCCCTATTGCCAGCAATGTCATACAGTTCTTACAATTCCCCATATATTGTGCGAATGCCTTAACTTTAGGTATGAACGTTTGCGTTATCTCCAGAACCGTTCCCTTCCCGAATTGCTTTGTGACTCCCCTACCTTTACTTTTGCACCGCTCCGTTCCTATCTTCAAGCCATACATGTATTCCATGACTTATAACTGACCTACCCGTGCATCTCCGCTTCCCATACTTGGTCTCCTAGCCTTATAAGTGGCCTCTGGCTCAGTAGGCTAGAATAAAATCTTTATCATCATCATCATCATCTAGTGCAGCGCTTCTTCCCGTGATATACCCAACAGCGACAGACGTTATACTGAATTGAGTTCGCGCCCACCCCTTTTCTGCATACTGTGCATGGATATACACCACTTTTTTCTACCTTTCCAAGCCCTAATCTACTTTGTGAAACCTTGTTTGTATTTATATTCATTCTTAATCTTTTATGTGCCATGCCCTCTCTTTATCTTCTGAACTTGGCCTCGGCATCCCACACACTATCTGCTAAAAGTACAGTACTAGGTCAACTACATATAGCAGTTCCCAGGGGAAGCCAACTCTAAAATATCCAGATAGTGCCTCCAGAACCATAACAAAGAGGAGGGGGCTTAACACAGAGCCCTGGTGGACTCCAACTCGCACTGCAAACTCTTCACTCAGTACATCTTTCACCCTCACTGCCGTTTGTGAGTCCTCGTACATCTTCATTATCACACTCGCTAACCACTCCTCTTCTCCAAATTTTCTGATAGCCCACTGCATAACATCTCTGGGCACCATATCAAAGGCCTTCTCCAGGTCTACAAACACAAGGTCGTGATCCTTATCTTTAAGTACAGGTTTCCCTCGATTTACGAATTGGGTTACGTTCCTGAAAACCCGATCTTGAATAGAAAAATTGTACTGTATAGCGAACCCTTAAATCAATGGGGTAAATGGGGATACGTTCTCGGACCAGCCAAAATCCGAACACAAACACCAAAAAACCTACAATAATATCATAAATCGGGGCATCGGATAGCGAGGGATACCTGTACATATGTTTCCTGCAGCTGCCTAACTTTGAAGATAGCATCGATTGTACCACGTCCTGGCATAAAACTGAACTACATATCATCGATAGAAATGCTTTCCCTGATCATACCTTCAAAGACTCGCACAGACCTTCATAACTTGATCAAGCATTTTCAGGCCCCTATAATTTCCTTCATCTAACGAATCACCCTTACCCTTATACAGTACAGTATATGGTTACTATTACGCGTTTATGCTATTTATCAAGGATTCTCTCCTCTCTAATGATGGAGTTTATTACCTCAGTGACCAGTTTCACTCATATGTCACCTGAGGCATTTATTATAGCAGCAACAATACCAGAGCACCCTGTAGCTTTTCCATCCTTCAATTTATTTATTGTGCTGATTACAACAGCTGGTGCTATCAACTGGAGGGGGGGGGGGGGGATGAAGTAAACGTATTGGCTTTTCGTTACTAAGCTGTTCTCTATTCCACTCAAACTCCACGTTCAGTAATCATTCGTAGTGTACCTTCCAAGCATCACTGATTTCTTTGTCAGTGCAAACAGTTGTCCCATTATAATTTCTGACACACTTCAATACAAGTTATTTCTATCTATCTATCTGTCTATTGCTAGACGCCATGGTCCCCGAAGGGGTGGCTACAAATGAATCGCCCCCATGCACCTCTGTCCCCAGTCAGTCGACGCCCGTCCTATCCAACACTGTTTATGCATATACTTCTTAACTCCATCCTTCCACCTCTCTCTCGGTCTACCTCTCCCTCTCATACACTTTCTTAGTCATTCTCTCGCTTCCCATATGATCCACATGGCTGAACAATCTCAAGGTGTTCATTTTCACACTTTCCAGCATGTCTACATCCACACCACACCGCTCGTACTTCCTCATTCGTCTATCTAACCTTCCATGTAATTATAATGTAAAACTTGCAAAATAAACAAACCAAAACTTGGACAAAGATAATATAAAGTCAAAAGAACTACCAGTACTCAAAATCACTACGTGGAAACAACGCTTTAGCAAAATAAAATTATGAAATAAAAAAACACAATCCACCCATAGGGTGTACATAACTACATGAACAAGTTAATCTGTTTCCCAAGCAAACTAATCGCACACATAGCAATGCACTATCGTCACCTTCAAAGAATTAGTCAATTTTGAAAGTCTGACGTTCTGGTAAATTTTACTAAATTCTGTATGAATAAAGCAACTACAATTAATATCAAAGTGTTATATTAAAATCAAATTTGCAATTTGACAAGATATTAACAATATATAAAAATAAATACAGCACTCACTAACGATAGTGCTATCGGGTAGGTACCTGTAAGCATAGCATGCCTCAAGTGACCCCTACCAATTACTACCCTACAAATAACCTACATTTATCGTACAAATAAACTAAGGAAATCGCAAAAGCAAGCAATTGATACTATCGACAATGAATAGATACAATATAATAAATAAAAATAAAAATAATAAAATAATTGCAAAATATGAAGGAGCAACAACAGATTTAAATAAAGAGTACTCTTTTAACAAGAACAATTAATTTTAAAAATCAATAATAACAATAGAAAAAGATAAACAATTAATACATACAGTACAGACAAAAAGTAAGCCGAGGTTATACAAGAAACTTCAAGTTAAAAATGCTTGATTAAAATTATTGATGTCAAATTTTAGAATACAGTCACAATAATTGACCTTAAAAAGATTAAATTTATGTAACAATTTACTTTCCTCAAAACCTCTGTCTACTGAGTCTGTATAGTAACCTAGCTCTATCCTAAAAGTCATCTACTTTAGTGCAAATTTTACAAAATCTTATCAGCTGGGAATAAAAACAATTATATGTTATATTATTATCGATATTACTACACTACAGTACTAGGGAAAGGAAAGTTTACTACGTTAAAATTAAAATCATCAACTTTGTGATATACTTTAAGTGTGCTATGTTCATTAACAATCTGTATATTTATGTCAAGAAAATGTTTAACCCTTTCGCTGCGGGTGACGTTCTGGAACGTCCTGGCAATTTACAGCAATTTCCAGGCTTTAAAAGCCTGTAAAAACCGTAGAAATCGAGTGTCAGTGGGCGGGAGCGTGAGGGGCCCACCTCCGACCCTCAGAGCAGGCAGAGGCTCACTGAGGTAGACTGTGTCTCGCGCGGGTCTCACTGCCTCTCACAACAGTGTTGCCTAGCGAGCGAGTGCTAATAAATAGCGGGTTTCCCGCATTTCTATGGCACCGCTGCGGGTGAACCAGACCACCTTCGCCTAGTTTTCGGCAGAATACAGTTCATTTAATGCAGATGCTTGATTTATCATTCAGGAGTGCCTGAATATGCCCTAAATAGCCCAAAACACCCCGCAGAGAAAGGGTTAACTTAATCATTTACGTTACCTTGTGTGAGGGGGATGGAATTTGGATAAATTAGTTTAGCCTACACTTCTCAAGTAACTCATTTCCACCCCTCTCACTCTTGGTTTGTGTCTCTAAACTTCTAAAGTCCATACTTCACTCCCGTACATAAATTTCTGGATTTTTATGTTCATTAATTAGGGAACAAAATTCACTTAAAGTTGTAATGCTTCATTATCAAATTGTAAATGAGACAGTAAACAGGGATACATCACAAGAAAAAATATTTGGAAAATGGCTTTATTTCAAATTGTTTTGATATTGATTTTCAGGAACATAACTTTGTCTTTTCAACTACCTTGGGCAATTAGCACTACTATATATTGGTGTTATCTTCCCAGAGTGTGGGTGAGCAACAAGGTGGCAAAGAGCTTTCCCCTGTCAGCCTCTCGCACCTACACAGCAGCCTTCGCACTTAGACAACGCATGCTCAACTTTATCCAGAACATTGAGTACTATATGATGTTCGAGGTCATTGAGCGCAACTGGCAGATATTCATCAATAAAATGCAAAAGGTATTGTGGAGTGTATTAAGAAGTGTGGAAATGTAATAATAGATTGGCTGGTGAGACTATTCAATGTGTGCTTTGTTGTGTCAATGTAATGTGCAGTTGTACAAGGGGAAGGGAGACCGGCAGGAGTGTTCAAGTTATAGAGGTATTAGTTTATTATCAGTTGTTGGAAAGCTGTATGGCAGGGTGTTGATAGAGAGGATAATGAAAGGTACAGAAGGTGCAATAGGAGAAGAGCAGTGCAGTTTTAGGAGGGGAAGAGGGTGTGTGGATCAGATTTTTGAAGTAAGACAGCTATGTGAGAAGTATTTAGAGAAGCATAAGGAGATATTTTGGGCTTTTATGGATTTGGAAAAAGCATATGATCGTGTGGATCGAGAAGCGATGTGGAAGGTGCTAAAGATTTATGAAATTGGTGGAAATTTGTTATAAACAGTCAAAAGTATTTATGAAGAGAGCAGAGCTTGTGTTAGAGTAGGAAATGAGTTAAGTGAATGGTTTGAGGTAAATATAGGTCTGCAACAGGGTTGTGTAATGTCACCATGGTTGTTTAACCCTAGTCTAGCGGGGGGGTCTGTGGCCGTTTTGGGCCTTTTCAGGCCATTCTGACTGCTATATCAACCATCAGCATGAAAGGAACTGTATTGTGCCGAAAACTAGGTGGAAATCGCTACACAATGACACCACATACAGCTACGTAGCACTCGTGGAGCACTGACAGTGTTACCTCAAAGATGGAAGTTTAGCAGATTTTGCTACATTGTTCACTTTTAGCGAACTATTGGTCACACTGTCATCCTCCCGTGCGGTGGGGGAACTGGAGTTAGTGTGGGCCGGGAGGCCACAGATGTCGGACGTATGGTTCATTACTGTTCCACCCATTTTCACTCGATTTTCACCCATTTTTCACCCGTTTTTTGCCAGTTTCTTTAACTCGACTTATGTTGGGCGCCGCTCTTTAAGGGTTAATGTATATATGGATGGTGTGGTAAGGGAGGTGAAAATGAGAACTATCGTTAGAAGATTGGGTTTAGTAGGAAAGATTGGTAGAGATTGGGAGTTGAAGCAGTTGCTGTTTGCTGATGACACAGCGTTGGTGGCAGATTCTGAGGAGAAACTGCAGCGAGTAGTCAGTTTGGTGTGGTTGGAGGAGGAAGCTGAGTGTGAACATCAATAAAAGTAAAGTAGTGGTGTGTAATAGAGGTGCTTGTAGGGTGAATCTAGATATGTGGCTGGATGGTGAAACACTGGAACAAGTAGAGTGTTTTAAATATCTAGGAGTGATAAGCAAGGACGCAGGTGTGGAATGGAAATAAAACAGAGAGTACCGATATGTGAATGAAGGAAAGATTTTGAAGCAATGGGCAGCATGTGCAAGGTGAGAAATCTCAGAATGAAAGCTAAAAATGCAATGTATCAAGGGATAGTTGTACCACCAGTGATGTATGGGACCGAGACATGGGTTCTGAAGGCACAATACATACATACATAAAATTTTAGGACTGAGTGCTCCACACATATGTGCAGTTTCCGTCTCTTGTCCTAATGGCGGCGTTCCAGGCAACCCTGTTAAGAGCTGCTTCACTTGTCAAGTTTTTGGATTTGAGATCGGCACATATAGTCCGATCCCAGGTCTTCCTCGGTCCACCCCTTGGTGCAGCTCCCTCCACAATCACAGACCTGCATCTTTTCACCCAATTTTGTTCATCAATTCTCTCCACATGTCCATACCATCCCAGTTTACTTGTACGCATCTCCTCACTAATACTCTTTATACCTAAACGTCTCCTCAGCTCATCATTTGTTATTCTATCCTGCAGCCTGGCCCCACACATCCATCTCACCATTCTCATCTCATTACGTTCCATTCTGTTGACATCCTCTACTTTAACGGCCCATGTTTCTGAGGCATACGTCATTGCACTTCTATCACATGAGGCATACACCTTTCCCTTCAGGGGGAGAGGCATTCTTTTCATGGTCAGAATTCTCCCTACCACAAATTCTTGGAGTTGCCGTGCCAGACACGTTGTTTTGTACAGTAAGCGACCTGGGCCCTTTAAATGGCGATATCCCGCAGTTCTTCACCCTCCCTCTCAATCAATCATTCTTATTTATAAGCTATATGTCGTACTTTCTATAGCTTACACATTACCCTCACAACTACCATACTATATAAGCACTTAGTGTAGCCATCTAGTATATATTAAACGCATGCAGAATCGTAAGAAATCGTGATAAACTTTGCATAGCCTAGGTGATGAGTATTGTTTATGTCGACAGACGTAGCTCTGGCGCTACTTCGGAAGCGTCCACCAGAGGCCTCCGGTGAATTCCTGGTAGGGAGAATTGGCAGCAGTTCTCTGAACTTCCCCCAGCCACATCTAATTCTATCGACAGTGGCAGCCTCGGCCCCACCACCGGCAGAGATGGTATCTCTTAGGTAACAAAACTTGTCCACCAGCTCCAATGACTCATTTCCAAAATTCACAACCACAGGATCATCATTTAACACCAGCTCACCTTTGCACACTACGCACTCAAATTTCTCGATTTCTGACTTATCCTTCGGCAGGGGTCCTTTTATTTTACTACAGTGCTTACTCCCATGGTGCACCCAACATCGACAGAAGCTACATCGAATCGAGTTAGCCCCCACACCCAGTGGCGGATTCAGCTCAGGCTTAGGGTGGGGTGGGGGGGGGGGGGGGCTGATATATATACATGAGGAGCGCCATAATTCACACAATATTCTTTATATGTATTGTATTTCAGATAAAATGTTTGAAAGGTGTTACGACCGGCACAACGAAATAAACAAGGGCACTTAATATTGGACTAGAAGATAGGCTATATCTGCAACAACGGTACGCTAATTCCAAACCCTCGAACTATTAAGCCAGTGAACAAAACACTTACACCCTCCAGAGTTAATCTACTGGATAACGGGGTATCAATTAACTGGGTTAAGTGTACTTCTACAAAGGCTTTCCGGTGACGGCAAAGCCTACTCACAACAGGAGTACTTACGTTAATAAAATGCTCTCAAGTAATAACAATGCTTAAATAAACTATGACAAGATGTTGTTGTTGTTGTTGTTCCCTAAGCTGCCTGGCCGAACAGCCCCGAGTCCCTGAGGAAGGCCATGGCCACGATCGGGCTTTCCCACAGAGCTCTCATTGAGTGTAGGTTGTGTTGTTGGCGTAAGTGGTTGTGTGAAATGCAGTCTTCTATGATGTGTTTAATGGTATGGGGTGCTGTGTTACATCCCGGGCAGGCGTCGACAACGGAGTCATCCAGTCTCTTCTGATAGCTCAGGAGAGCTGGATGGTGTCCGCATCTCAGCCTGGCCAGGTGGACTCTGTTCTTGCGAGGGAGGGTGGATTTGGAAGGATGGATTTCGGGAGGTCGTGCATGCAGCTGCGTGTTGTCTGTGAGTGAGTGGATGAATTGGCGAGAGATATGAGTATGGATGTGCTTCTGGAAGTTGGTTCGGGGTGGGCAGGGAGGGAGAGAGGACAATAATTGTGTGTGATACCGTGTGCTGGGTGTTGTTTTGATATTTCTTGGTGTCTGTGGGTGTGTTGCCATGTAGTTTAGTGGGTGGTCTTGGTTCGTGGAGGCTGCTGCCAGGAATTGAGTGCCTCTCATGTCCAGATGGTCTTTGACTTTGAGGATTTTTGTTTCTTGATGTAGATGATCTGTGGGTGTAGTAGCTGTGCAGCCTGTAATGATCTTCAGGGCTTTGTTTTGAATAGTCTGTAAGGTCTTATGATGTGTTTCAGCTAGGTTAGAAGCCCAGGCTGGGCTTGCGTATTCCATTACTGATCTTATGTATTGTTTATATACTGTGGTGGTAGTTTCTTTGTTGTGTCCAAATTTTGTGTGAGCAAGTGACCTGAGGGCATTAAGTCTGGGTGTCAGTTTCTTTTTAATGTTTGTGGTGTGCTGTTTGAATGTCATATGAGTATCATATGTTACTCCTAGAATTTTGGGTGTGTGTGTATGTGTTAGGGGTGTGTTGTTTATGGTGAGTTGAGGGATGTATTCGTGTTCACCTGTCCAGCTTGTGAGCAGGGTTGCGGTGGATTTGGCTGGGGCTAGATTAAGTCTGTTTGTAGTGCACCAGCCATGTAGTGTGTTGAGATAGGGTTGAAGGAGATCTGTTGCTCTTCTTGGGTCATGGTGTGTGCATGTGAGTGTTATGTCATCTGCATAGGAGGCTAAGTTTATTTGGGGAGTATTGGGTGTAGTTATATCGTGCATGTACAGATTGAAGAGTGCGGGCGATAGGACGGATCCTTGTGGGACCCCGTTTGGAAAGTTTCTGATTTTAGATGACTGACCGGCAAAAGATACGTGTGCACATCTGCCTGCTAGGAAGTTGGCCAGCCACCTTTTTGTGTTGTTGTGCATGTTTGTGTTGTAGATTTTGTTTGTTAGGTTGTGGCGTGGGATGGCATCGAAGGCTTTACTAATGTCGAGTGTGGCTAATAGTGATCTGTTTGGTGGTCTAGCTGAGTTGATGCCGTCAAAAGCTCTTTGTGTAAGGTCTGTGAGAAGAGTGTTTGTGGAGTGCAGTGGCCTAAAGCCATGTTGTGTTGGAGCTAGGGGTAGGTCGGGTGTAATTAGTTGTAATACTAGGCGTTCCATGACTTTGGAGGGGGAGCAAAGGAGTGTGATGGGGCGGTGCGAGGAGGGTAGCGTGGGGTCTTTGTTGGGTTTGGGGAATGTGATGATGATACCATGCTTCCAAATGTCTGGTATTGTGTTGTGTGAATAGCTGTAGTTTGATATGTTAGTGAGTGTTTATTTGTTAGTAGTCTTGGCAAATCCAACGTCAAGGCTATTAACCTAATTGCAATGACGACTTGTCTATTTTGACTGCTATGTCGTCATTCCAACCGCGGTTAAAAAGAAAACGTCTAGAGTCTACTCCTTATCTTGCTCTAGGAGACGTTGTACATTAACCAAAACTACCACCGAAGGTGAAAAAAGCATAGAAGAGAAGAAAAAGGGGTTTACCTTAGTTACCGCTTAAGGCCCATCCCGTGTTCCGTCATGTGCAGATCCCTGTCGAACGTGCGCATGAGCGACCCTCTCTTGTCATCATTTTTTCACGCGCTCCATTGAATGCAGTCGCTTTTGTTGTGCTCCTTTAATTCACCCTGTTTAGGTTCGTTTCGGCTTATCTGGCCTTCTTTTTTGTTAGACAGATGTTACGTGATCTAGGGCACACGTAAATGGGCTCCTCAGTGTGTTTAATGGAGACGCGTGTGGAAATAGCTACCGAAGGTACGGGGGCGCCTGGCGTTCCTCGTGTGTGTTTTTCATTCCTTTCTCTTTTCATATTCTTTTTTCCTGTTAGTCTGGGCATAGTTTAGCTTTTAGCTTATTTTAGCCTAGGTTGTTTCTCATTCAGGAATTGCTATGCCCCTATGAGTTTTCATATTTTCATAGCCTAGGTGTACAGTTGGTTCACAATCTGAGATTTCGTGGTGGCGGTGCTGTTTGTCGGGTTTGTGTCGGCCGCATTATTAGCGTTATTCCCGAGTCCCCCCTTTCGAGCCTTCACTGTGTCTCAAGGGCCTGGGCGCTTGGTGGTTCGTGATATCCAGGGGTACCCCACGGGGGCCCCTCCCTCACACCACAGGGTTTTTCGCCCCTGACACATTCTCTCCTCACGGCTAGGCCACCCTTTTTCTCGCCAGTTTCATTTACTGGTTTTTGTGTTCCCTTACTGTTTTCTCCTCCTTCCTTTCATACCCTTTTGCCCAATCCTGGGGTACCCTACGGGGGCCCCTGTTTGTGCCAAACCACCCTTCCTGCCACTTCTCCTCATGGGCTTTGCTCTATCTCTGTGGGTTGGGTGGTTCCTGGGGGATGTGCCTCCTCTCCCCTGGTGTGTCTTCCTTGCCTCTCCCTTGACCGGTTGAGTCAGGATATTATCAAGGAAGACACTGCTCAGCTTGATGGCCATCGTCGCTTGGAGTTCATAAGGAGATGACGCTTTTTTCTGGGCCTCTTTTGGTATTCCCTAGACGCTCCTCTCGCTTTTTCGGCGCCGGACCATCTCGGCCGGTCCCGCAAATTTGCGGGGGCTTGATTCGGTCCTCTGGGATATTTCGGCTCCCCGCAAATTTGCGGAGATCGTGGGGGGTCCCGCAAAATTGCGGGAGGGTGGTGTCGGTACGGTTATGCCTCCATTGGCCCGCAAATTTGCGGTAATAGTTGGCTTTCACTATTGACTTTGTTTATGTCATCTTGTTGCCTGATACTATATTGGTGTATGCACTTTACTGGTGTTATAGGCCCTGCATGTAAGATGTTGAGTGGTGGTTAACACTTTCTCCATCTTTGCAGGTTCTGCTAGTGCTCTTCCGCCTCGGCCGCCCTCCTCACCTACCTCTGTGCTCCCAGTTTAGGGTGAGTACGGATACCTGTTTGCATGTGTGTTCCTGTTTCCCCATGCTCCTTCCCTGGTTCTTCTTGGACATTCTCTCCACTTACTCCTTCGACGTGCTGATTATGGTGTGTGTTCTTCTAGTGCAGGTAGGCTGCCTTGCTTTCGCCTTGGTTGTCGCTCCCCGTGCTTGGAGAGGCACAAGTCCTGCTTGCGCCACTCGCTCTGTGTGTCCTCTACGGCCTACCTCCCTGCTCTGTGTGGCACGTGTCTGGCCCTGGTGGTTGTGCTGCTCCATGGCCCTGGTTCCTCGGCGGCGGCTGTGGCCTCTGCTTCCCTTCCGTCGGTGTGGACGATGGTCTCCCGCCACATTAGGACTGTGGGCCACCGTTCCCCGGCCTTTGTTGCCGACCGGATCCGCGTCTCCCTGACCCGACTGAAGGCCGTTCACCTGGCCCTCTCCCTGCTCGGGCCCTCTCCCCTGGGTCCCGCAGCCGGTCGTCCCATCGTCGGGGGGTTCCCCGGCTCCGTCCACGCTCTCGCTCGCCTCGTCATCCTCCTGATCGCCTTGACGACGCCCATCGCCCTCGTCATGGTTCTCGCCCTGAGGCCGGGGTTAGCGGCTCTGCCCCTGTGCGCCCTCCCCTGGCCTCTACGGATAGGGGCTCTACTCCCTTCCGCCCGCTTCCCCAGCCCAGACGACTTCCTCTTACGTTGTCCTCTCCGCGCGCGGTTGTTCATGCTGTAGCTGGCCCTCTGCTCCCTCCTCCTACACTGTCCAGGAGGGTCCGCCTGGATGTCGTTGCTTCTCCTACTTCACCTGCTTCAGTGCCTATTCTTCCTTCACGGTCTCGTCCCACGGTGGTGGTCCCTCCCTCCTCCGCCTCGGTGTCGGGCCGCCCTGTTATCTCAGCCCCGGGGATCCTTGCTCTGTTTCCCCCCGCGGCTCCTGGCCTCCTTTCACCCGGCCAGCCTTCCCACTCCCGTCGTCCTGCTCCTCCTCATTCTTCTCTTCCTGACCTTCACTTACCGTCTCGCCAGGGGGGTACCCCTCCTCTTGCCTCGGTGGGGTTTCGCGAGGTTTTGGGGTCCCCTTTCTCAGGAGCTGATGTGTCGCTGGAAGAGGGGAATGGTGCTGTTTCCCCCTCGGCCGTTCGTGATCGGGGACGAGTCCCTCAACGGCGACACAACCGTCGTCGCTCGCCTTCCTTGGGCCGCGACGCTGCTGGTTCGTGTCGTGGGTCTCGCTCCCGCTCACGCTCGCCCCTGCGGGCCGCCCAATCTGGGGGGGGGGGGTAGCCTCTCTCGGATCGATTGTCGGCTATGCAGGGCTGGGTTGTGTCACGCTTCGACGGGCGCTTGGAGTCGATGGAAGACTCCCTCTTCTCGCCCTTCTTGGCGGTGACTCATCCTCCGCGCCTCACCCTACCTACCCCTGCTACGGTCCCCCTCCCTTCTGCAGGCCTACGCTCTGGTCAGACTTCAGCCGCCCTGACATCCTTCCGGCTGTTCAGTCCCTGGCTGTGTTGACGGGTCTGTCCTCCTATGGGACAGGTTTGTGCGACGCCGGTACGCCTGGCTTAGCCATCATGCTCGGTCACCCTCTCCCATTGGAGGCCTGGTTTGCTGGGGCCTTCGACTTCACACACCGCTCCGTCGACGGCTCTCCTTCCGTCCCTCCCCCGGAGTCGTCCCTGATTTTGCCTCCTCTTGTGTCTGTCGGCGGGTTGGACGGCGCGTTCTGGTCCTGGATGAGCGCGCCCGTTCTTGAACTTTGTTCTATTGCTACCCCGTTCTTCTCTCCCCCGGATCAGCCCTCTGTCGCCAAGGTTTTTCCCTTGCGACAGAGGGTGACGGACTTATTGTCTTGTCTTTAGGTTCCCTCCAGACGTCTGTTCACCACCTGCGGTTTTTCGAGGCGTCTGCGCCAGGCGATCTTCGCGAGGGTTTGGACCGCGTTCAGCGGGTCCACCTTCGGCTCGCGGTGTCTTTGGTTCCCGAGCTGAAGGCGGTTTTGTGCGCGGCAACTCGGCACCGCACGACGGTACGGTCTTCGTTCTGCCGGCCGGCCCCCTTGGTTATTCGTCAGGGTTTGTTGTACTCTGCGCTATATACGTCGGGGTTTTTTACGCAGGATGCTTGGGAATGCTACGCTTCTCTGTCGGCGGCCCCTGCTTCCGCCACACGCCGCCGCGCTGTGTCGTTACGGACCCTGCTTCCGTCACGCACCGACGCGCTGTGCCGCGCGCGGGGTCTTCTCAGTCCCGTCCTTCTGCCGGTCCTCTTCGGGGTGCTGCCGCCTTGCACGGGCGCAGGACTGGGACGTTGCTGGACAGTGCATCGGTTCCGCCTCGCACTTCTGTTCTTGCCCCTTTCATCCCCTCTGTGTCGGGGCTGGCCGGCCTTCCACTTCCGGCCGCCCTTCGAAGGGGTCAGCCCCGCGCCGGCCTGGGGTTGGGGTGGCCCGCCCTTTTCGACGAGGTTGGGGGGGGCGGGGGTAGAGGAGGTCACCGTGGTGCTCATGCCCGCACGGCCCGTACCGGGGGTACCTCCACGTCAACACAATGTGTAGTTTTCTGGGTCGGCCTCCTGGTTCTCCTTCTCGCCTGGGCGTACCGGGTCGCTCCCCTCCTCTCGGGTGCTCCCTCGGGTTGTTTTCGCCCTTGCGCCCCTCGGTAGCCGCGAGGGACGTTGGGGGCGGCGGGTTGCGCGGAGGGGTCTCACCTGGAGGTGGACGTCCAGACCCCCACTCCGCTCTTGTCACCGACAACGGCCCATCTCTTCAGAGGTGGCCCACGTGTTCACTTCCATGCCCGAGCTGGGTAGCGTCGAGGGAGTTGACCGCCGGTCACCCGGTTTTCCTCTCCCGTGTCTTTCTGGTTCCGTCGCCGACCTGCGACGCGATGCGACCGGTGGTGGATCTGTCGGCCCTCAACGGGCACATCGTGCACACACGGTTTCGGATGCTGCCGGTACCCCTGGTACGCCTGGCCCTGTGCCCTCTGTCGTGGGTAGTGTCGCTGGCCCTCCAGGATGTGTCTTGGCTCGTTCCTCTCCATCCTCGCTTCCAGCGATTCTTGGCCGTTCGGCCTTCCGATCGTGTGTTCCTGTTCGACGGCCTTCCCTTCGGTCTCCACATCGCGCCGCAGATCTTCTCCGCACTGGTGGGGCAGGCTCTGGGTCCTCTCCTCAGGAGCGGGCTCCAGCTCCTGTTTTCCTTGGCCGTTTGGTTGGTAGTTTCCGACGCCCTAGGCCTGTGCATTGGCGACGCCCTCACAGTCGTTCGCAACATCGCACGGTTAGGGTTCCCCTTCGATGTTCCCAAGTCACGCTTGACCCCGTCGCGTGTCGTGCCATGGGTCGGTCTCGCATGGGTTTTGTCCGGCGCTACGGTGACCCGGGGTCTGCCGGCCGCGGTGCACCTTCGGTGGACGGTCCTCGCCGTGTTGCACTCGGTCTCCCTCCCGGGGTGGCTCTGGGACTCGTTCGTGGGTTCGCTGCATTGGGCCGCTCTGCCCCTTCCCTTAGGGAGCCTCTGGCTACGCCGCCTCCTCCTCATGGGCACCGCGGTGTTTCCGTTGCCCCTATGGATCGGCTCCTGCCACTCCCGCGTACCGTTCGCCGACGCTTCGGTCGCTGGGTTGCTCGGGGCTCGCTCTCTGCGGCTGTGCCCTGGACCGCCCCCCCCCGCCGACGGTGTGGGTAACAACAGATACGTCGAGCGAGGTTGGGTGAGGTTCCCAATCGAACCTGGGACGTCCGCTTCCCGGCAGATGGGTGGGTCTCCCTCCTCTTACCCGTCTATGCCCTCGGATTGTTGGTTCCTTTGTTCTTCCTGCGGGACCACGCGCTGGCCCTTCGGGGTAAGTCGGTGGCCTTCGGGTTGGACACTCAGACAAGCTGTCCCCTGTTTCCTTATGCGGGGGTCCTCCAGGTCGTTGACTCTATTGGGGGTCTCGGTGGAGTTGTTCTTCCTCGCGGACCGACACCCCTTCTCCTTGCATGCCTCCTCCCTGCCCGGGCCTGCCACCCTTTGGGCGGCCGCCCTGTCGAGAGGGCAGGGCGTTCTTGTAGAATGGGCGTTGAAACGGACTGTGTTCGCCGACCTCGCGGCTTCCTGAGGTGTTCCGGAGGTCGCCTTGTTCGCATCGGGGGTGCCGCGCCAGTTGCCTCTGGACCTCTCCCTCCGGCCTCGCGCTCCGGGGGGGGTCCGGACGCTTTCATGGTCGCCTGGTACAGGTGGCGGTCGATATCCATCTTTCCGCCACCAGACGCGCTGTTGATGTGCCCAGTCCTCGCGAAGCTGCGGCTGTACCACGGCTGCGTCTGGCTCCTCGCGCCTCTGTGGCCGGCACGGACTTGGTCCGCCCGGTTGCCGCGGTGGTGCCCGAGTCCGGTCCCTCTACCTGTCTCCGGCTTCCACTTGGGCTAGGTTGGGGTCCTGCGGACCTCTTTGGCCTTCGCATCGTGCTTGTTCATGAGGCACGGTCGCTCCCGGTCCCCGGCCGGGCCCTGACTGACTTCCTGCAGCGTTCCTGGCCGTCTTCTCCTTGGGGGACTTACGGGTCCCGCTGGAGGTCTTTTACTAGGTGGCTACAGGCCACTCGCCTGCCAGTTGACTCTCCTTCCCTCGTCCTACGCTCCTTGTTTCACCTCTTCCGTACACGTCGCTTTCCGGTCGACGCTATACGTACCCACTTGTCTGCCGTCCGGGGGGTTCTTTGGGTCCGTCGCTAGGCTGGTCGTTCCGCCACAGGTGCTGGATTCCTTCCTGACGGCTGCCTTCCGGGATCGACCGCCTCCGCGCCAGGTCCCTCCGCTGTGGGATCTGGAGCGGGCTCTGGACCTTCTGGCTTCCCCCACGTATACAAGGGCCGCTACGCCGGTTCCGTTGCTCGGGCGTCCACTCTTTCTTGTCGCTCTGGCCACTGGGGATCGGGTGTCTGCACTAGCGGCATTGTCACGGCCCCGGGACTGCGTGCGATTCTCCCAGTCCTTGCATGGCGTCTCGTTCGCCTCCTCCCCACCTTTTGTTACCACGCATGGGAGGGAGGCCCCCGTTTTCCGGCCTTCCGCCGTCCTGGCTTTACGGCGTGGGCATCCTCGCCATGTGTTGTGCCCGGTGTCAGCCTTGCACTCCTCTGTTGCGTCTGTGGCGCCGCCTTCGGGTACTGCTGTGTGGGTGTCTCCTCGGACAGGTGGGAGGCTCTAGCAGGTGCAGCTGGGCCGCCACGTTTGTCGGACCGTTCGTGCCCGTCACCCTGTTTGTAGGGGTTCTGCGCGCGATGTCAGATCCTTTGCTGCCTCCTTCCGGTTCCTGCCACGTCGATCCTTCCCTGCCTTCGCCTCAGCGGTTTTGTGGTCTTCTATCAATTCCTTCATCTCCTCCTACCTCTCCGTGTCCAGTGTTCGACCCCCTCGGCCGGTGATTGCTCTCGGGGGTCGTGTTTCCTGGTGCTCTGGCGAAGATCCCTGGTCTTCCCCCCTTGTCCCTCGTTCTTTTCCTTTGTTTTTTTGACAAAGGGGGGGGGGGGTGTATGGGTTTGCAACACTGGATTGCAAGTTTGGGATTATGTATTGTTCCAGTACATAAGTGTTTTTGCCACATTGAAAATTGTGTTTTGTTCTTGTGTTCAGTGTTTTTGTTGGTTTTTGAAGAAAAGGGATTTTGGGTACAGTACCTTTTTGGTTTCAGACAAGTCTATGTTTTTGCATTACTATGAATGACGGGCATGTGTTAAAACTGTTCTTTTTAGCTACTCCTCAGTTTTTCACTCTTTTATTAAACTCTCTTGTTTAAATTGTGTCTTTGTCATTCGTAATTTTGTTTTATGCATTGGTTTTTTTGGTAGGTTGGGCTTGGATGTCCTCCTCCTATTTGTTATGCAGCCTTGACGTTGGATTTGCCAAGACTACTAACAAATTGGGAGGTTTGACGTACCTCCCAACCTACCAAATAGGAAAACCTACTATTTGGTAGTAGTCTTGGAAAATCCAACGTACATAATACCCTCCCTCACGCCGGACCCCTGCCCATCCGCGTTCTTCTGCTGACGTGAGATGTGATGACAAGAGAGGGTCGCTCATGCGCACGTTCGACAGGGATCTGCACATGACGGAACACGGGATGGGCCTTAAGCGGTAACTAAGGTAAACCCCTTTTTCTTCTCTTCTATGCTTTTTTCACCTTCGGTGGTAGTTTTGGTTAATGTACAACGTCTCCTAGAGCAAGATAAGGAGTAGACTCTAGACGTTTTCTTTTTAACCGCGGTTGGAATGACGACATAGCAGTCAAAATAGACAAGTCGTCATTGCAATTAGGTTAATAGCCTTGACGTTGGATTTTCCAAGACTACTACCAAATAGTAGGTTTTCCTATTTGGTAGGTTGGGAGGTACGTCAAACCTCCCAGTATGCCTTGTGGTCCCAGGTGTCTGAGGTGTATGTTGCTTATGTTGTCTAGGCCACAGGCGGGTGAGTGCTTGAGATTGTTGATGATATGCTTTGTCTGGTGATTGGTGAAGGGTGTATAGTCAGGGTCTGTAGGGAATTGTCTCTTACGTCGGATGACACGTCGGTCGTCTTTGTGAGGTTTTAGGTGGCTGACATGTGAGAAGTGATTGATGAGAGTGTTTGCTTGTTTACATGAAGGAGTAGAGTCTGTTGTTGTGATTGCAGCATGTGATTGTGTTGTGTTGCTGTTGGAAAGTGTGATGCTGTTTAGTGTTTTGTAGAGTTTTTTGGGGTTTGTTTTGTGATCAAGTGTTTGTAGGAAGTTATTCCAATTTAGTTTTTGTTGTTCTTGTATTTTGTTGTTAGTTTGGGTGTTGAGTGCTTGAATTTGTTGTGTGATGTCTTGTGTGTGGGGTGCTGGGGAGTGTTTCAGTGTGTCGCGTTGTCTGATGAGGTTTTGAATTTCTGGTGTGAAGTTGGGGTTGTGTCTTTTTCTGTTACCTCTTGGAACGTGTTTCTTGTCAGCGTTTTGGATAGTTTTATTGAGTATGTGTACAGCATTGTTGATGTTAGTGATGGGTGTACTGTTTAGAGTTGTGAAGTGTTGTGATGTCTCATTTGTAAATGCTTCCCAGTTAGCTCTTTTATAATTGGTGTATGTGTGTTTGTGGCTAGCTGGGGTGAGTCTGGTTTTGGTGGTGATAATGATCGGGAGGTGGTCAGAGCCTAAGGTTCTGACCACCCTCCAGGATGTTGTGGGGGCGAGTTCTGGGGAGCAAAAGGTGATGTCTGGAGATGATGGGTTATAGAGGGCTTGGTGAGGAATATGGGTATGTTGATGGATGTCGTTAAGGATGATGAGGTTATCTGTTTGGTTTTGTAGTACCAGCCCTCTGTCTGTGTCGGGGTTGTCGACAAACCAGGCCGACGTCTTGGCGTTGACAAGATGTAATAAAGGATTATAGGCTTACGTTAACTTTAGTGTGAGTCTGAACTCGACACTAAACTCTTCAATGCTCTATGAAAACACTTGAAGTCTAGTCCTACAGCAAACAGATATGGAATCTTCTGAAAACGTCTGATGCTCTAAGATGCTCGTCGAATATAGAACAGAAATAATGCAGGGGCAGGACACCAAAGCGTGTATCTTAAATACACCAACAAGTAGGATACATATATATACAACAATGGAGTGCAACAACTCTGTGACAGCATTAATAACAGTAACTCAAAACAGTACTTCCTTAGCCAAAGTAACAGCCAAACTGGGTTGTGCACCATGCATCAACCTAGGCTAAAATAATACGTGAATAATTGCTAAAGTATACGCAGTTAAAGTTAATAAACACAATGCTGTCTTTCTTACTAATAAAGTCTAGCAGTGGCATAAACGGTACAGGGAGCCTAGGCAGAGCTCAAGCATGCTCGTAGTCTACTGTCTCCCCTGAACAGATTTCCCTTATCTTATGTTAAGTGACTAGGAGGCTCTCTTGGTAAGTCCAGATCTCAAGTATCTGGTCTTACCCTGGCGCTCCTCAAAGGTCAACAAAATGAGGTAGCAAGCATACAAGCAAGAGTAGGCAAAAGCCCTTCGCTTGTATACTGCTAAGCTCGCAAAGGAAAATATGCACAAGGGTTACAGGCTACCTAGCTCCGTCGAAGTCGTACAGGCTCTGACTTGCCATATACAGTACATAACTCAGACAACGACCAAAGATACCCTCCACTGTCTAGCATTAAATAGTAATAAAAAACAACCTAATAATAGTGGTGATGGGCTGGTCTATCAGAGTGAGAACTGAGCGATCTCTGCCATACCCATAGCTTACTCTGACTGTTCCTTTTACTTATATATTTTCTAGATCTCAAGTGACGGCGTCTCTTGCGTGGATTGACCTCCTAATCTACCAAGATTGGAAGCCAAAGCGTCACATCTTTCCTTTGCCCCTCAACTTTCTCTTCATAATTGCTGAGGGACACAGGGCCCTGGGTGGGGCTTTGGTTTCCCGGGCGTTTCCGCACCCTCCTCGCCTCCCCGCCATGGAGTGGCTTCGGTCACCCAGGCTTTATTGTGGTCGGCAGGGAGGGTTCTGTGGGGGTGCTCAGTAACAGCCTTGGCCTTGCTCGGGGCCTTGGGGCTGTTCGGCCAGGCAGCTTGGGGAAAAACAACAACAACAACAACCTAATAATTAGAAGCACCCAATAATGTGAATCCATGTGACTATGACTCTAATAATCCCTAAAGCTAGTGCAAAACATATATGTGAGAACTGGCGCTGGTAATACGACTGGCCGACTATGGAAGTCGTATGCTAGAACCAGAAGGGATGGATAATTGAATAAAGATAAGAAGTATTGGAAAGAAGGAGTTCAGAGAGAGGAACAGCAGTAAAGAGGGTTAGATTGGGGACAGAATGCGAGGGACGTCTAGGACCAAGCTCTGAGGAGAGAAGAGGGAAAGGAGCCCCCACCACCGAGCTAGGATAGCGGCCTCCAATCATAGGCCACTACGTCATGAAAAGCAGGCGTCATATGACACGCCAGGCCCGCCGTCCAATAGGGAGCGGGTGGCCCCACCCAAGCGAGGAATGCACACGTACATACACACACACACATACTACCACCTCGCTCTACCCTCTCTCTCTCCTTGCAACTATCACACTACATATCTTATAACTCTATCAATGATATAAAATACTTCCAAGTGTCACAGACAAGAATAAAGGCAAACACTGATCTGTCTGTGACAACATGAACACTAGAATTGCTGTAAGGTTTTCCGCAGCAGCAAAAGACACAATTAACAGTCCAGGTACTGAGTGAAATTACCTGCAGCGAAAGACACAACTAATTAGTTCAGGTACTAAGTGAAAATACCTGCAGCAAAAGACAAAATCTAATTGGTTCAAAGGCGGGTGCCCAACCCCGAAAGGGGTTGAAATAGGGGAGCTATCCCCTCGCCAAAGGCGGCTTTCTAGGGCCTTTCCTAGCTTATGCTGAGAGGATTGGGTTCTAGTCATGTGGTGATGGGCTGGTCTATCAGAGTGAGAACTGAGCGATCTCTGCCATACCCATAGCTTACTCTGACTGTTCCTTTTACTTATATATTCTCTAGATCTCAAGTGACGGCGCCTCTTCCGTGGATCTATCAAGATTGGAAGCGAAAGCGTCACATTTTTCCTTTGCCCCTCAACTTTCTCTTCATAATTGCTGAGGGGCACAGGGCCCTGGGTGGGGCTTTGGTTTCCCTGGCATTTCCGCACCCTCCTCAGCTCCCCGCCATGGAGTGGCTTCGGTCACCCAGGCTTTATTGTGGTAAGCAGGGAGGGTTCTGTGGGGCCGCTCGGTTGTGGCTTTGGCTTTGCTCTGGGCTTCGGGGCTGTTCGGCCAGGCAGCTTGGGGAACAACAACAACAACAACAACAACAACAACAACAACATGAACACTAAGAAAGAAAGAACATCGTTCTACGATTATTATAGCCCATTTCACTGCCCTGGCGAGCGCTAGCGAGTCACGAGTACATTCTGGCAAGCTGGCCAGCGTAACACCCCGCCCAAGATGTGGGACGTTTTAACCTCAGGTAAACGCCACATCTGACCAGACAGAATGCCCACCAACCCCGCATCACCCAGCTACTCCCCAAGTTGTGAAAAACAAGGCATAATCACAAACATAAAAAAAAATCATTATATAAAATAAAATCTACACAACACTTCCCCAAAATAATAGTATCACTTAACAATGTTACGCTCAACGAGCAAGCTTCAACAAGCCTAGCCTACTAAGAACAAAAAAACTCAGAATATCTTAGATTCTTGCTGTAACATACTGCACTTATATACTATCAAAAGAAAGAGTTTTTATGTGAGGTTTTTGTATTATTTTAATAGTGTTTTTGGCGGCTTTGCACTACAGGGGCAAGCCTAATTTTTCTCCACTCTCAAACCAACACTGACTGAACGGCGAGGGTGCTCCTTAAAACATACCCTCCCGTGACAAACAATCAGCCAGAACATTATCAGTGCCCTTAACATGCCACACATCCAACTTGTGTTCCGGCAGCAAAACAACACCTGACACTGATAAACTGCCCAGTCCATCACAAGACTGGCACTTCTCTTCGCTCTCTCCGGCAACGGGACCTGCCAATAACCTTTCACTATTTCCACCTTAGTGATAAACGAGGCAGCCCCGATGCGGTCTATGGGGTCGTCAACTCTGGATAAGGTATAGGCGTCTGTCAGGGATGATGCACCAACACTCTTGCAATCAACACAAACACGGATCTTGCCACTCAACTCAGGTTGCAAAGTCACTGGCAACGACCACTCACGATATCCCTTATCCCTCAGACCCTTTTCCAACATGTAGTCCAGCTCTGCTTTCACGACAGGCTGTCGAGCAGGATTTATACGGTAGGGAGCCAATTTGAGCCTTGCACTGTCTCCAGCCTCCATGTCGGGTGCCACCCAGTACATCAGGCCTGGAGAATCAACAAACATGCGGACGTACTGCCACAGCCTAGTAAACAACTTCTCTTGACACTTAGGAACAAGAGGTTGCAACTTATCTCGAAGAACAACATGCTTAGTACCCTCCCACAACCCAGCCGGGACCGCAGTTTCTAAACTATAGTCTCCCTCCTTCTCCACCTCTGTCCCTAAAACAGCCAGGTCATGAGAGGGACAATCTGTACCACCTGTGCAGTCACTCCCACAGTTCATAAGTGCTAATGCTTCCTCGCTGATACCGTACATGCGCACCCCCGCATTCCTTGCGACTACATCTGCCTGCGCAGCATCACCGCCTTCAGCGCCACGGCCAGATACAGTCGGTCTATGGTAGGGCTGTTGCATTTTACTAGGGCAGCATTGGGAGGCTATGCGACGGTCGGGCGTATCTACTCCATAGTTAACCTCACCAATCTGCTTAATGTCCTGATACTGACCACCACCCTTAGCAGCCATGGGTCGAACCTGACCTGACAACCATGCCAAAGCCTCGTCGCCCACCTTGAACAACTTAAACAACGAGGCCAACGGTTTACTCACACCCAAGTGACCTGCCAGCGGAACATCGTGCACCGCATGAGTTGTGAGGCCTGGGTGCTCAGCACAAACAGTGGGGTATGAACCGAGCAGGTGCTGGATCGCTGCACACTGTTGCTCAGGCAGGTGCTCAAGCGCTTCCACAGCCACCTGACTCGTGTTCCCCGCCCACTGATCCGCCGAGACATGACAATCCCAACTTTCCACCACCTGTGCCTCACTGCCCCCCTCTCCTTCTCCACCTTGGCCACTGCAGACCAACACAGGGCTCAGGTGGGCGCCTCACAAACTCCTTCAACAGGTTCACATGACATGCTTCCCCGTCCTCATCGAGTTCAATAGCCCCGTTCCCACAACTCTCAAGACTAGGATCTTCTAGTTGCACCTGGGAACTACTCTGTCGCGGAGTGCCATCACGCCCTACCATGTCACTAGGGGGGACAGGTTCTGGGGCCACTCCGGAGCTCAAAATTGGTGCAAGTACCCAGTCACCAAGGAGTGTCACTGGGTCCAAACTCTCAACCCGACCACCAGCCATGACTTTCTCCTTCCGACCCTTCCTCCGCTGGTCTGAAACCTGGATACTAGGCTGTGATACCTGAGCGGACTGAGATCTGGTGACAGCACACGCCATCTGCTGTGTCTGGCACCTCTCAAGCCCCTCTTGCCCCTCCCTACTCCTGTCGGCCGCCTTCTCGGCAACGACTAAGGGTGGAACCTCGGAAGTAGGCACCGCAAAGTCGTTACCGAGAAGGAGGTCGACCCCCTCCACTGGCAATTTTTCCATGATACCCACATCTAACTCCCGTGTCACACCGTCCACCTCAAGCTCCACTCTGACCAGCGGGTAAGACCGCATAGCATTGATGCCTTGAACCACCACAACCCGAGCCGCGTTAGTAGGCTTGCCAGTGAAGTTCTTAAGAAGTGTCTGGGAAGTGCCCGTATCACGCAGCAACTCAAGCCTATGCTCCACACCAGCCCACCTCACAGTGCCGTGCCCCCTATGACCGCAAAAAGCATCTCGGACGGGTGACGAGCCCTCCTGCTGCTTCTGCACCGACTGTGACTTCGCAACCTCATAAACATTTTACCCCGGGCAAACGCGGAAGACCTCAAAGACACACCGATGTTGCTCACTAGTGACACCACTGCTGTAGGCGGTGTGCTCGGACATGAGCGCGCAATATGCCCCTTCTCATGACACTTGAAACACTCCACTTCGCTCTTGGACTTCGTCTGAGGTGAGGAAGGGCCCTGGCCTTTCTTTAACGGGAAGGGTTTCGACTTGGGATGAAAATTGGCACCAGTACTCTTAAATGTGTAATTAGTTGTGTCCTTAATTCGGGGGGGTGGAGTGGTACGCCCCTGGTTACCTGCCTCAGCTCTCTGTGCAGACCCGCACCCACGAATCAATGACAACCTGAGGTCAGCCAGCTCAGCCGCCTCCTGCAGAGTTTTAGGTTGCTTTTCTTTTAGGTTAAGAGTCAAGTCACTGCCAGTACATTTGAAAAAAAATTCTAACAACACTAATTGCTTCACTGCATCAAAAGTAGTTGCCTTCTCCGACCTCAACCAATTCTCAAACGCATCTGACAGTTCTCTAGCGTGTTCCTAGAAAGTACTCTCCTTTCTCTTAGGAACAGCCCTAAACTTCAGCCAATAGGTCTCTGGCTGCAACTCATACGCCCTCAGGACAGCCTCTTTCAACACCTCATAATTCACACAGGAATCTAGGGGCAAAGCATCGTACGCCTTGAGTGCTTTCCCCGTCAATCGTGAAGAAACAAGGGCTGCCCACTTCTCCTCGGGCCATTGGTGCTCCCGGCACTTTTTCTCAAACCGGAGAAGGAATTCTGTAACTCCTAACTCATCAAACCCTGGAACCAACTTTAGTAGATGCGACAGGGACTGGTCATGGGGTCGACCCCCTGGACGAAACGGTTCCCCGTCACCTCTATACAGTGGGATCTCCAATCTCGATCATAATTGGTTCCCACAAATACCGATCGAGATTCGAAATATCGAGATGCGAAGTTAACTTCTTAGGGGAAAAATACAATCGGTTCCAGCCACTTGCCGACTAACCTACATCAAATCTGTCAATTTTCACATTTGCCCCCCACAATCACATGCAATATATATAATATGTTAAAATAGATAAAATGAATAATGAAAGAGTTTTATTTTTACCTTATATTTATTGATAAAGAGGTTTGTGTGGTTGATTGTTGGTTCCGAGGCGAACGCAGTTAGGTTACTGCATCTCCGCACCCGGCGCACAGTCACTGTCATCAATTCTTGCAATTGCTTCCCTCACCCTGTCACCACTAGTACCGGCACCGTCGACTGCTCTGTTGAATCCTTCAAATTGATCCTCTGGCAGTTCAGTGTCCAAGTCATCAAGGTCTACAGGTCCCTCTTCTTCGGTGATAGTTTCGATGACATTGGCGACTTGTTGCTTCATCTTGAAAAACTGTGTGATCGTGGACTGCTTTTGTTCATTCACCTTTGTGGTGTAGACCGTCATTAGTTGCTTGTTGAGCTCATCAAATGCCTCATTAATGATTGAAGAACTCTCCAGGTTACCCTCAACAATATCCTTGGCCTTCGTTATGAACCCAAGTGCCTCTGATAATTGCTGGACACTGAGGGAGCGAGGCTGTGGCTGGGTGGCTGGCATTTCTGGTTCGTCCTCCATCACGTCTTCTCTTATCAAATTTACCACTGCCTCACTTGCATCCACTTTTTCCCCCACCAACTCTTGCATCACATCAGCCTCTCTCACATCACGAAAGCCAGGTGCAGGGACAGTGTTAATTGAGGCAAGGGTGTCAGCCAGCAAGTCTGCCTGCCGTTGAATCTGTGCAGGATTTGGCGGGTTGGGTTGGTTGTCATTGGGTACCGGTACTAACAGATTTTTCCAGGCATGACTGATGGTTGCATCTGTTATTTTATTCCATGCTTTGACAATGAAATCCACTGCTTGGCGAATGTTGAACCTCTTCCAAAATGCCTTCACCGTGACAATTTCCACTGCTTCATTTTGGGTGTCGGCGGTGTCCTGGGTGTCGGCGGTGTCCTGGGTGTCGGCGGTGTCCTGGGTGGCAGAGGTGTCCTGGGTGGCAGCGGTGTCATGGGTAGGGGTCGTGGGAGATTCGCTTTCACTTTCACTGTCACTGGCAGCATTTTCAATCTCCATCAGCTCCTCATTAGTGTCGGTTTCATGCCGCATTTTGTCATGGAGGTACTTGTAGTAGAGTAGCTTGATGTTGGCAATTAGTTCTTGGTCCAGTGGCTGTAATTTGGAGGTGATGTTAGGTGGCAGAAATACGACCTGGACATGGGGGTTGTGGCCTACCAGGAATTTAGCATGGCCAGGTGCATTATCTAGGAATAAAATCACCTTGAAGTCCAGGTTAAGATCTGCACATTTCTTCTCAGTGTCAGGAACAAAACATTTGTCAAACCAATGGATAGAGAGTGCTGAGGTCATGTAGGCTGATTTTGTTGTCTCCCAATAAACATCTAATTTTGTCATGTCCATGTGTCTGTAGGGCCTAGGCTTCTTGTATTTGTGTATCACGAGAGGTTTCATTTTGTGGCTGCCTGATGCATTGCAGGTGAAGAGTAAGCTGAAGCGTTCTCTGGCCATTTTTACACCAGGTGCCTGCTTTTCCGCCTTGGAAATGAAGGTAGCTTTGGGAGAACGTTTCCAATAGATGCCTGTTTCGTCGCCGTTGTAAACTTGATGCAAGCTGTACCCTCCTTCTTCGATTATCTGCTTCGCTATTGCAGGATAATTAGCGGCAGCCTCATTGTCAGCAGAAGATAACTCTCCTTGATAGTGTGCATATTTAATACCACACCGCTTCTTGAATTTTTGCAGCCAGCCTACAGAGGCATTAAATGGAGGGGGTTTCTTTATTTTCTTTTTCTTGCAAAAAGACTCGTAGAAAATCCTAGCCTGTTCTCGTACCTGGGGTCCATTCACACTTGCATTTTCTCTTGATCTTCGCTGAACCCACTTATCTAGGTAGTATTCCATTTCAGCCACTATACGATTAGATTCATTGTAAATGGAGGTGATGTGGCGTTGGCCAAGTTCATTTCCTGCAAACAATTTCTTGGCCAGTGCCACAGACTTCTTTATTTCCGCCTGCTTTCCCCTCATAGTACAAAGGAGTACAAAGGAGTACAAAGGAAATCAAGCAACAACAGATCTAGTGACCCTTCTAGGTTGCTTGTCCTCCAAAACACTGAGGATCAAGTGTCCAAACAGTGGTTTAGAGTGGGTAAGGGAACATTGGAAAGGGAACTACTGCCCTGCCACTAACGTGGCAGGACTAGGAAGTTAGTAGGGGACATATGGGTTAGTAACTGAGGGGAGGATAAAGTTATTCATTTACAAACGCAGTCAGTCGCGGGTTTGATGCGAGATATTTGTCTAGGCGGAATTTAAATGAATCAACGGTGCTGCAGTCTATGACGTCTCGGGGAAGCCCATTCCACAACTTGACAACTCGATTGAAGAAGAAATTCTTAGATTCGTGCGAGTTAAAAGATTTACCAATAATTTGCAACCGTCCCGCGTGTAATTAGATTGGTCGATAGTGAAGTACTTACTACAGTTCATATTGTCGATGCCTTTGATGATTTTGAACACTTGAATTAAGTCGCCTCTTAATCTGCGCTGGGTTAAAGGAAATAGATTTAATTCTCTAAGACGCTCTTCGTATGGTTTGTTCTTTAGGCTAGGTATCATTTTGGTAACTCTACGTTGAACTCGTTCTAGTAGATATAGTACTCTGAGGTATACCAGTTAATCTTTGTATTTCACTCACTTTGTGGCCTTTTTCTAGAAGTTGCATCACTTTATCCTTGTCTTCTGTTGTGTATTTGTTAAGTTTTTTTCCTTTTCTATACTCTCGTTTTGCACTTTGCACTGTCTTTTTTTCTACAACTGGTTTAGGTACGCGATTCCCACCTTCCACTCCCTCTCCATTGTCCCTTTCGGTGGCCTTGCTAGCCATTATGAATGCGATAAAAAAAGGTCGAGGTAGACGACTTCACAATACAAGTTTTCAAGCGTATGGCGGACGTGTGACTGGTACACCAAGTGGCCGCTAGGTGTCAGGACGCTCGAAACAGTGGCGCATCGCCCAGCGCAACTGTTTTCGGTGGTATTCGGTGATCGAGATCGGCGTGTTATCATCGAGATTCGTGAAAAGTTGGATTTGGAATGTACCATCGAGATGCGAAATATCGAGATGAGATTGATCGAGATTGGCGATTCCACTGTACGAGTTTTCTCTAGGTCAACATTGGCACAATACTTTGCAGATTCATACTTGAGCTCAGCCTCTCGCTGCTTGAGCTCAGCCTCATACTTATACTTGAGCTCAGCCTCATGCTTTCGCTGCTCAAGTTTGGCGAGCTCGAGCTGAAACAACATCTCGGAAGACAAACCCTGAGGAGGGGGTGCTACTACCGGGCACCCACCAACCGCCAGCGGACATCGGCCTGCGGGAACGTACTCGGCTCCGGAACCCGAGGGGGCACCATGATAGGAGTTGAGTGGAATGGGGGCTGGGACGAAGGTGCCCCAGCTCCCGCTCCACCCGAAGCCCCATGCACCCCACCCAGCACACAGGTAACCAGCTGACTTCTTGACCAACCGCTATTGCAAGAAAACCCTAAGACCGTGGCTATACACTGCAGTCCGTACCGGTCCAGCCCCGACACCCGGTCCGCCGTCACAGGCTCCTCCAAAAACCTCCGAGCATCCTCCTCACCGTTCACCACCCGAACGCCGTCTAACAACTCCACCTTCTCCACCTCCTCGCCTGTCTCTCGCACTGTGCCCTCACTATGCTCAGACCCGTCCAGTGACATGATGGAGTCAACAACAAAAAATCCCAAGTCAAGACAAAAGTAGCCAAACTCTCGCGTAGCTTTATTCACAAAAAATATTCGAAGATGTTTTTGAGTTCAATACTAGGTCACCAATAAACTCCAACAAGTTCCATATATCCTCAAAACAATGTCCACTGCCAACACTGTGAGAAATAAATTCAACCCCAAATGGCAATAAGATTTCTCCAAAAAACCTGCAAAATTCAGTTCACTATATACTGGACTAAGGTCGCCATTTGTTACGACCGGCACAACGAAATAAACAAGGGCACTTAATATTGGACTAGAAGATAGGCTATATCTGCAACAACGGTACGCTAATTCCAAACCCTCGAACTATTAAGCCGGTGAACAAAACACTTACACCCTCCAGAGTTAATCTACTGGATAACGGGGTATCAATTAACTGGGTTAAGTGTACTTCTACAAAGGCTTTCCGGTGACGGCAAAGCCTACTCACAACAGGAGTACTTACGTTAATAAAATGCTCTCAAGTAATAACAATGCTTAAATAAACTATGACAAGATGTAATAAAGGATTATAGGCTTACGTTAACTTTAGTGTGAGTCTGAACTCAACACTAAACTCTTCAATGCTCTATGAAAACACTTGAAGTCTAGTCCTACAGCAAACAGATATGGAATCTTCTGAAAACGTCTGATGCTCTAAGATGCTCGTCGAATATAGAACAGAAATAATGCAGGGGCAGGACACCAAAGCATGTATCTTAAATACACCAACAAGTAGGATACATATATATACAACAAGGGAGTGCAACAACTCTGTGACAGCACTAATAACAGTAACTCAAAACAGTACTTCCTTAGCCAAAGTAACAGCCAAACTGGGTTGTGCACCATGCATCAACCTAGGCTAAAATAATACGTGAATAATTGCTAAAGCATACGCAGTTAAAGTTAATAAATACAATGCTGTCTTTCTTACTAATAAAGTCTAGCAGTGGCATAAACGGTACAGGGCTTACTCTGACTGTTCCTTTTACTTATATATTTTCTAGATCTCAGGTGACGGTGTCTCTTCCGTGGATTGACCTCCCAATCTCCCAACCTAGAGGTTGGCAGATTGGAAGCCAAAGCGTCACATTTTTCCTTTGACCCTCAACTTTCTCTTCATAATTGCTGAGGGGAACAGGGCCCTGGGTGGGGCTTTGGTTTCCCGGGCATTTCCGCGCCCTCCTTAGCTCCCTGCCATGGAGTGGCTTCGGTCACCCAGGCTTTGTTGTGGTAGGCAGGGAGGGATCTGTGGGGGCGCTCGGTTATGGCCTTGGCCTTGCTTGGGGCCTTGGGGCTGTTCGGCCAGGCAGCCTGGGGAACAGCAACAACAACAACAACGGTACAGGGAGCCTAGGCAGAGCTCAAGCATGCTCGTAGCCTACTGTCTCCCCTGAACAGATTTCCCTTATCTTACGTTAAGTGACTAGGAGGCTCTCTTGGTAAGTCCAGATCTCAAGTATCTGGTCTTACCCTGGCGCTCCTCAAAGGTCAACAAAATGAGGTAGCAAGCATACAAGCAAGAGTAGGCAAAAGCCCTTCGCTTGTATACTGCTAAGCTCGCAAAGGAAAATATGCACAAGGGTTACAGGCTACTTAGCTCCGTCGAAGTCGTACAGGCTCTGACTTGCCATATACATAACTCAGACAACGACCAAAGATACCCTCCACTGTCTAGCATTAAATAGTAATAAAGAACAACCCAATAATTAGAAGCACCCAATAATGCAAATCCATGTGACTATGACTCTAATAATCCCTAAAGCTAGTGCAAAACATATACAGTAAACTTCCGTTAATCCGAAGGGCAGCGGACCGGCTCTCGTTCGGATTAGTGGATTTTTCGGATTATCGGACTTTACCCCTATGAACCTGTGTATGACGAAAACATTGAGACATTAGGCCACCCAAATGACACAATGGTGCACACACACATATCATATGTTCATGAAATCACTTCAAAAGTTTACCATTGTCATTGTAGCCTATTAACTACTTCAAAACATTCAGATTAATGGTCAAAGGAATCTGCTGATATAAACGTCTTCTTCTTCTTCCGTCTACTAGCGAGTTTTTCTTGCTCTTGAAGATCAGATGTGGTTCGGGAAGTAATGCCTTAACAACGGCACTTCCCTGAGAGGTTCTTGTAATTTTCCTTTTGTGATTTTCCTTTTGTGACGTGCTCTGTTATATTATATTGTATTGAAAGCACCCTTGTATTGTTGTCTTGAAAGCACCCTTGGGATGCTCCGATCACTGAACTATAAATAGTAGCGTATCGGAACATCCAAAGGTGCGTTTTCAAGCTCAAGACTAATACGTCCAAAGGTGCGTTTTCAAGCTCAAGACTGAATGCGCTTGCAGAAAATGCGGTGCAAGCCAGTAGCGCATCGGAGCGTCCCAAGGATGCGTTCAAGAGCAAAACAAACTCTCTAGCAGACGATGTGGAAGAAGAAGAAGACGAAGGTGTTTACGATTATATCAGTAGCTTCCTTTGACCATTAATCTGAATGTTTTGAAGTAGATAATAGGCTACAATGACAATGGTAAACTTTTAAAGTGAATTCATGAACATATGATATGTGTGTGCTCCATTATGTGTCATTTGAGTGGCCTAATGCCTCAAAAAGGGGACTTTGGGACTTCTTGAAAGGTGCGTTTTCAAGCTCAAGACTGAATGCGCTTGCAGAAAATGCGGTGCAAGCCAGTAGCGCATCGGAGCGTCCCAAGGATGCGTTCAAGAGCAAAACAAACTCTCTAGCAGACGATGTGGAAGAAGAAGATGACGAAGGTGTTTACGATTATATCAGTAGCTTCCTTTGACCATTAATCTGAATGTTTTGAAGTAGATAATAGGCTACAATGACAATGGTAAACTTTTAAAGTGAATTCATGAACATATGATATGTGTGTGCTCCATTATGTGTCATTTGAGTGGCCTAATGCCTCAAAAAGGGGACTTTGGGACTTCTTGAAATTCGGACCATCGGGTGAATTCGGATTTGGCCTCAAATTGAAAAATTCGGACTATTGGGAGATTCGAATCATCGGTCGTCGGATTAACGGACTTTTACTGTATGTGAGAACTGGCGCTGGTAATACGACTGGCCGACTATGGAAGTCGTATGCTAGAACCAGAAGGGATGGATAATTGAATAAAGATAAGAAGTATTGGAAAGAAGGAGTTCAGAGAGAGGAACAGCAGTAAAGAGGGTTAGATTGGGGACAGAATGCGAGCGACGTCTAGGACCAAGCTCTGAGGAGAGAAGATGGAAAGGAGCCCCCACCACCGAGCTAGGATAGCGGCCTCCAATCACAGGCCACTACGTTATGAAAAGCAGGCGTCATATGACACGCCAGGCCCGCCGTCCAATAGGGAGCAGGTGGCCCCACCCAAGCGAGGAATGCACACGTACATACACACACACATACTACCACCTCGCTCTACCCTCTCTCTCTCCTTGCAACTATCACACTACATATCTTATAACTCTATCAATGATATAAAATACTTCCAAGTGTCACAGACAAGAATAAAGGCAAACACTGATCTGTCTGTGACAACATGAACACTAAGAAAGAAAGAACATCGTTCTACGATTATTATAGCCCATTTCACTGCCCTGGCGAGCGCTAGCGAGTCACGAGTACATTCTGGCAAGCTGGCCAGCGTAACAAAGGGCGCAATTTTGGTCACTAAGGGGGGGCGGCTCCCCCCCCCCCCCTGGATCCACCACTGCCCACACCCTTTCCACACACTGCACATGGGTGTGTACTAGAGATTGACCGAATATTCGCTTCCGCATTCGCATGTGCGAATATTCGCGATGTTTTTCAATATTCTCATTCTTATTCGCATCCACATTTCCATGCATAGCTGTCTGCGAATATGCAAGTATTTTCACGAAGCCAATGGAAAGTATACAAAAATATAAAATTTTAATGTTAACACAAACGAATAAATAAAAGTTTAGATGTGCGTTCGGGTTGCTAGAGTGGAATGAAGGAGGACTGAGCAGTGTTGCCACTTAACTGTATATAATAGTACCAGATCGAACCAGTGAAAAGTACCAAATTATTCAAAACTTACCAAATACAGTGAATAAATAACTTCCGTTATATTAAATCTCTAGATTTCAAAATGTTCAAGTGTTTTTCAGTTATACGGTCTCTCGAGTAATGTCACATTCCCTGCTTTGACCGTGTACTTTCATCACTACTGCCACTTTCTGAAGAGTTAACCTTCTCTCTATCACCCATTTTGTCTAGCCAAAGACTAATCCAACGTGCTGAAGAAGCCAGGAGCACGGTCACCGCAATGGAGTGTGAAAACTTAATGATGCAGTGAGTTAAGGATGATTAAGCGACAGTGTTGTAATTTATACTCCTGCTAAATTAATTTATTTGATCTCTCCAAACCCTTAACCCTCTCACCACGGAAGGGCTCTTGAACGCCCATAAAAAAGCATATAACAGGTACCCGGATGGTCTCTTGAACGCCCAGTGGTTGAAAGCCTGTGAGCTTCGTGTGCGAGGCGTCGGTCCGACGCATGTAAACAACAGCCGGCTGGACCGTCGCCCCGCATCTCCGGCCACAAGAAGGAGAGCGTCGCTTGTTCGTGTGTGCCTGTATGTTGTTGTTAAGTATCGAAAAGTGGTGTAAAGTGGCTGTTTTGGCCATAAAGTTATCTCCAATGAAATCATCATCACAGCTCAACCAGTTGACTTAGAGAGCTCTACTTAATGCCATTCTACAGGTAAATAACACAGCTACGCTTGGGGATGCGCGGGAATGCGGGAAGCAGTCTGATTAACGAATATACGGTAGCCTAGCCTAGACGTTTTTCGGCCAAAACACCCGGGTTTCGAGGAATATATATATAATACATAGCCGGGGCTGGAGGGTTAAACTGGGATATATTCCATATATCCCATTAGTTTGGATTTGAAAGCCCAACAGGCCAATTATTATTGTTCCCATTAGTTTGGATTTAAAAGCCCAACAGGGACAATCGTTATTGGATTTGAAAGCCCAACAGGGACAATTATTATTGACCTTTTATAATAAATTTAATATTTGTAAATGTAATTGGTGGTAGATACGAAATTTGGTTAATAGGCAAGACAACACATACAATAGCACTGGATATATCAAAGGTATTTGATAGAGTCTGGCATGAGCCTACCTGAGCCTACGTATTTACCTAATTACCTAATTGTAGTTTACAGGAGTTGAGCTAAGCTCGTGTTGTCCTGTCTCTCAGTCTACTTTTTATCCAATTTTTTCTTGAAAATATGGATGTTCCTTGCCCCTACCACCTCCTCCTCCAGCCCATTCCATTTGTCAATACATCTATAGGGGAAGCTAAACTTCCTGATATCGTTCTTGCAGGTAGGTCTTTTTACTTTGTAGCTGTGGCCTCTAGTTATTCCTGTATCCATAATTAATTAATATATCCTCCCTATCCAGCCTCTCCAGCCCCCGGGTACATTTGTACATCATTATCATGTCTCCCCTCTCTCTCCTCTCTTTTAGACTCGGTAGAGGCAACGTGAGTTGCAGTTGGGATGTGTGTACATGCTTAGATTGATATGCAGGATTCGAAGTTGCATAATAAATCGTAGGCAGTGTCCACCAACCTTTAACTGTCTTCGTGGTGCGATGCATAAGGTGTTGATTTTCGGTGTGAGCATCCTGGGTTCGAATCCACGGACTGCCACATGTGCTTGTAAATTTCATTAATCGATTTTAGGAGTATAGTTGGTTGTTGGAAGGAACATGATAATCAATCCTTATTGTCGAAGATGTCACACTACGGCCTTGCATCATTAGTTCCACTAATTTCTTCTTATCTTCATAACAGAAAAATATGTGTAATGGTAGATGGCCTTTATTCTCAATTTCACTCAATAAATGCTGGTGTTCCCCAGGGATCAGTTTTGGCCCCAACTCTGTTCCTCATTCATATCAATGATCTCATATCTACCACTCATAATCCAATACATTCCTACGCAGATGACTCAACACTCCACATTTACCAATTCTTTCACCCAACCCGATCTTATAAATTCAAAAATAAACACTGCAATTTCTCTGAACCAGGACCTTTCTAGAATTAATGAATGGGGACAAAAGAATCTAGTTTCCTATAATGCACAGAAAACCAAGTACATTCAATTTTCTAACCGACAGAATCTCACTGACTCCCATATATTTTTTAATGATGTAAATATTCCCACTTCCCCTAGTATTGACATTCTCGGTGTAATATTAACTACTAACTTGAGCTGGACACATTATGTTTAGAAGCATTGCTAAGAATGCCTCTAAAAAACTGGGACTACTGTACAGAGTTCGAGAATTCTTCACTGACGAGCAGTTGGCCGTAATATATAAAAGTCATGTGCGTTCTCAGATGGAATACTGTTCACCTCTGTGGAGTGGAAGTGGAGTGGTTGCATTGAGGCAGTTGGACAAAATTCAAAATAAAGCTATTAGATTAATCAATAACCCTGCAATCACACAGGACCTTCCTACATTATCCATACGAAGAAACGTTGCATCCCTTGCATTATTCTACAGATATTTTCACAGCAATTGTTCCGAGGAACTTGCTTCAATTGTGCCGCCTCTCCACATCTTTCCCGTAGAACTAGGGCAGCTGAGAGCGCCCATGAATTTACACTTTCTCCTCCACAATGCAGAACTTCTGCTTATCAAAATTCATTTATCCCTAGAACTACTACTCTTTGGAATTCACTTCCCTCGAGTTGCTTTCCACAAACTTACAATCTACAAAAGTTTAAATCCAGTTGTTACAAACATTTTATGAATGGAGGATGCCTTTAGGCACATGGACCTTTTTGTTTTATCTGTGTTTTTCCTTCCTCCGTTCATTGTCTCTTAAAAATCAAAAAAACAAAAAACAAAAAATGTAAAAAAATCTTCCGCTAGATTGCTGTTTAGATATGCTAGATTTAAAGGAAAAAATAGCATCACTGCCCGGTAAACGAATGTTTGCTGGATCTGGACAGTTGAACCATCACAATATTGCCATTTCAGACATATCCAATGTAATAGCATGTCAATAAAGAATATTCCATCATATTTCCTTACCGATTTCGTATTTAGTACCAGATATTGACTATTTCATTGAAATATTCACAATTCGCATTCGCGAATTTTACAACTAAAAATTTGCATTCGCATTCGCAAATATGGAAAATTTATATTCGTTCCATCTCTATTCTAGTATGCACCGCTCTTTTCCACATTGCCTCGTCTCAATCTACAATGCATAACCTTGGTTTTGTTAATATTGACTTAAACCCTTTCTCGCCATGCCCTCTCTCCATCTTCTGAATTTGGCCTCAGCATCTTGCACATTGTCAGCTATTAGGACTATATCGTCTGCATAAAACAGCTCCAACGGGAGTCCGGATCTAAAAACTCTAGACAGTGCCTCCAACACGGACTGTGAACTCCTTACTCATTATACCTTTCACCCTCACCGCAGTTCGTGAATCCTCATATATCTTCATTATCACACGCACCAGCCACGCTTCCACACCAAGTTTCCTCATAGCCCACTTCACATCTCTAGGCACCCTGTCAAGGCCTTTTCCAGGTCTACAAACACAAAGTAAAGATCCCTGCCTTTTAGTAAGTATCTTTCCTGTATCTGCCTGACTATGAAGATAGCATCGGTTGTACCACGTCCTGGCATAAAACCAAACGCATATCAATGGAGATGCTTTGCCTGATCAAACCCTCAAAGACTCTCTCACAGACCTTCATGATTTGGTCAAGCATTTCAGGCCCCTATAATTATCTCTATCTAGCGCATCCCCTTTTCCTTTGTATATTATTTACTATTACACTTTTGTGCCAATCCTCGGTGATTTTTTCATCTTTAATAATGGTGTTTATCAACTCAGTGAATAAGCTGACACCAGTCTCCCCTGAGGCTTTTATCATCTCAGCGACAATGTTAGAGCACCTTGGAGCTTTACCGTCCTTCATTTTATTGACTGCGTCGCTCACTACAGCTGGTGCTATCAAAGGAGGGGGTCCAGATATTGGTTCTTCGATACTAAGCTGTTCCTTATCCCATTCAAACTCTACATTTAGCAATAATTCATAGTGTGCCTTCCATGCTTCTCTGATTTAATTGTCTGCATACACAATCATCCCGTTATTGTTTCTAACACACTATTCACCTATAATATCCCTACTGTAATTTTTAACAAGCCTAGCTAGGTTGAAGATCCCATTGGGATTGTCAGTGTTACACACTTGTTCGAGGACCAGGTCCTTAATGCCTTTTTTAGTATTGTAAATAACTCTTTTGGCAGTTCGTTTAGCTGCCTGATATTCCTCCTTGCTGCCTCCCTTCTTCCATGCTTTGAAGCATCTCCTTTTCTCTTTCACAGTATGTTCTACCTCATCGTTCCACCACCAGGAGGTCTTATTCCCGGGGTGACCCTTTGTTTTCCCACAGACTTTGTCAGTGGCAGCGAGAAGGCTATGCTTAAGGAAATTCCATTGTAGTAGAATAAAGGGACCCCTGCCGAAGGATAAGTCAGAAATAGAGAAATTTGAGTGCGTAGTGTGCAAAGGCGAGCTTGTGTTAGGTGATGATCCTGTGGCTGTGAATTTTGGAAATGAGTCTTTGGAGCTGGTGAACAAGTTTTGTTACCTAGGAGATACCATCTCTGCCGGTGGTGGGGCCAAGGCTGCCACTGTTGCTAGAATTAGGTGTGGCTGGGGGAAGTTTAGAGAACTGATGCCAATCCTGACCATGAAAAGAATGCCTCTCCCCCTGAAGGGAAAGGTGTATGTCTCATGTGTTAGAAGTGCAATGACGTATGCCTCAGAAACATGGGCCGTTAAAGTAGAGGATGTCAACAGAATGGAGCTTAATGAGATGAGAATGGTGAGATGGATGTGTGGGGCCAGGCTACAGGATAGAATAACAAATGTTGAGCTGAGGAGACGTTTAGGTATAAAGAGTTTTAGCGAGGTGATGCGTACAAGTAGACTGGGATGGTATGGACATGTGGAGAGAATGGATGAACAAAATTGGGTGAAAAAATGCAGGTCTGTGCTTGTGGAGGGAGCTGCACCAAGGGGTGGACCGAGGAAGACCTGGGATCGGACTATACGTGCCGATTTCAAATCCAAGAACTTGACAAGTGAAGCAGCCCTTAACAGGGTTGCCTGGAACGCCGCCATTAGGACAAGAGACTGAAACTGCACGTATGTGTGGAACACTCGGTCTTAACATTTTACGTATGTATGTATGTATGACTATTTACATCGGTAGGCCTAGCTTCCTTATTTCTATTAATTTCTTCCAGTTCACTATGAAACCTATCCCTAACTTCCTTGTTCTTCAGCAGCCACACTCTCCTTTTGGGCATGTATACCTTCTTGCACAAAAGAGAAGAAAGCTCGGTGTGATGGAGATGAACTGCTTGAGGAGTACCGTCATCTGGGGTGATATCGGACAGGTGGATAACTGGACATTTTGGATAACATGTAAACAAAAATAGAATAGAAATGGGTTGTGAAAAACAAATGTGTAGTATTTAAGAGGAATGTTGTAACTAAATGTAGGATAAACTCATAATGTTTTTTTTATGTGGATGAGGAAGACAAAAGGCAAAACTGCGTGTGATGAGTGCCTCCCCCAAAGTTAAAAAAATGACAGGGCCAAAATCAAGGAACGTTCGAGCCAAAATGTCCGGACACACAGAGTTTGAAACAATTTAAGTAATAGGATGAGGGAAATATGGATTCAAGGAGAGAGTTCCAGAGCTCAGCTGTTGAATAGAAGAATGATTGGGAGTAACGTTTCACTTTTGAGTTGGAGAGTTGTACAGAGTAGGGGTGGGATTGTGTTGCAAGACGGGTACTATGTACCCTACGTAGAGGAGGTGGTATGCACTGAGAGTGTTCTGAAGAACACTGATTATTGTAGTAGCGATAGAATAGCGAGAGAGATGCAACATTTCGGCGAAAAGAGAGATTGCAGAGAGTCGGTGAGTAGATGGGAGTTAATGATACGAAAGGCTTTCCTTTCTACTTGATCTAGAAGTGTTGTGTGAGAGGATCCTCCCCACACATGTAAACAATACTCAATACAAGGACGCACTGTGCCCCTGTACAGAGCAAGAAGCTGAGCAGGGGTAAACCCATTTATGTAATGTGTGGGGAAAAATTAGTGAATATGAAACAAAGAAAACGCATTGTTTGTATGTGTGTCAAACTTCTACTGACCGTAACTAATGGGATGTTGTGAAGACAATTATTGACCTACACCAGAATGTTCTACAATTATCTGAGAGACCATACACATAATTACTTTTTCCCTAAAGTCCATAGTATACTGCTTATAGCCCTAACAAGATACTTTTCATGTTTCCCAGATTTAATGAGGTGACTTCGTACGTAATTTTGGGTGACATCGGACATTACTAAAAGTAAATGTACCGGTATGTATGTATGCATGTATATACTTGGCACATACCCCATAGCTGGGGGTGGCCGACTCGAAACAGAGACAGAACAGTAATAACATTTAAAGTTCCAGAGACAGAACAGAAATAACATTTAAAGTTCCAATTCATAAGGTTTGGGACCACTTTTGCGTTCCCTCGCCTCTTTCTCTGTCTCGTCTAGTAAGATTAAATTTACAAGGGGAGTAGGATTCCTAGCCTACCGTCCCCAGAAGGAAAAGTAGGACAATAAAAGAGACAGACAGAAAATAGTAAGTAAAAAGTAAATACAGTAGTACAAATAAATAGAAAAAATATATATAGAAAAGAAAAAGTGCTGAAAATGTCATATATTGTCGCACACATGGACTGAACGACCTCTTCCCCCATATCAATCTACTGTAGGCAATCTATCTCCTGTATCTATATTATCTCCCTTATTAATTAACATAATTATTTGTTGTTTCATGTCTTTTTAATAATTGATTAGTTTCTAATGCCATGGAATGGAAAAAATACTATCCTACCATTACATTAATAATTATTATGAAAAAACAGCAAATAAAAACATTTCCCCCTAACTTTTCTGTAAGGCTGAACGTATGATTTTGACACCTTATCTTTTCAGAGAGTATAGGCTTATTTCATAATTCGCATACTTAGGCTTATTTCATAATTCGCACACTTTTCGCTCACATGGACCTACTGACCTTTCGACCTATCTATCTCCTGTATCTAATTATCTCCCTTTTTAATTAACAGAATTATGTGTTGTTTGATGTCATTTTAATCATTCTTTAGTTTCTAATGCCGTGGAATTAAAAAAAAATATTGTCCTACCTATTGGCGGCTTTTGACACAGTGGATCATGAGTTGTTATTGAGTGATCTTTATGATTGTGGTGTGCGTGACTCCGCTCTCTTGCTTCTTGGGTCGTACTTGTCAGGTAGATCCCAGAGTGTGATGGTAAATCAAGTGGTCTCGGACTCGACACCCCTGCAGTATGGTGTTCCGCAGGGATCAGTTTTGGGTCCTATCCTATTTATAATTTATATTAGCAGTTTGTGTCTTCTGCTTCGTGCACATAATGTCACCTTTCACTTTTATGCAGATGACACCCAGATTTATGTGAGAATCACAAATATAGTTGATATACGGAGTAAGATGGAATTGTTGATGTCTGATATCAAGAAGTGGATGAGAGCGAGAAAACTTAAACTAAATGATGGTAAAACTGATATTCTCATCATCCGAGGAAATAGAAGAGCTGATGATATGGTAGGTGCCCTCTCCATCAATGTGGGTGGATCTCAGCTGCGACCGGCCAACTCTGTTCGAAATCTGGGTGTATATGTGAACTCCCGATTAGATTTCAAAGAGCATGTAAACCAGATAGTTAAAAGTTGTCACTTGCACATCAGAAATCTCTATTTGGTGAAGCCGTTTATAACCAGACGTTGCCTCCTGACGTTGGTTCACTCATTGGTCTTCTCTCGTGTTGATTATTGCAATGCCCTGTTGGTGGGTCTTCCAAATTATATTTTGAAGAAAGTTCAGTCTGTTCTTAACAGGGCCGCAAGACTAATTTTTGGTGTTCCACCTAGAACTCCTACTACATCTCTTCACATAGAACTGCACTGGCTGCCAGTAAGAGCAAGAATAGAATTTAAGTTGTGTTTGGTGACTTTTAAGGTTCTCAAATTTGGTGAGCCTAGGTACCTTGCGGAGCTGCTCAGGCGCCCACCGGCGCACCATGGTGTAGTTGTGCGTCATGACAATAACCCTTTTCGTCTTGATGAACCAAGGGCTTTCCAGCAGTCTTCTTTCTTTGAGAGGTCATTCTCCTACATGGCTCCGAGGTTGTATAACAGGTTGCCGCTGTCCATGAGACAACTGAGTTCTGTTGAATGCTTCAAGAGACAACTTAAGACTTTTCTCTTTGAGAGAAGCTATGATCTTGAGAGAGGTGTCATGACAGATGGCTATAGAGTTTAGGCTATTTTGCCACTGCTAGTGATTGTTAAATGTGTGTTGTATATGAGCCTTCTTTTGATGCATTGATTTTTGTTCTTTTTTCTTTCTCTTTTCGAGCGCTAGTGAATTCTTCGGAAAAATTGGCGCTTATGAGAAATAAGTAACATGCTTATTATTATTATTATTATTATTACCAATATATTAAAAACATTTATGACAAAAGACTATAAATAAATTCTCCCCCATATTCTCTTTAGACCGAGCGTAAGCTATTGGCAACTTATCGTTTCACAAAGTTAGGTCTCCGTTTCATAACAGGCCTATTTTCGCGGACGTTATCGATCTCTTTCACTTCTCAGTGAGCTAGGCTGAAATATTTAAAGATTGGGGAACAAAAGTTTTAAATTTTTTTAATTGACTTGTGTAATTTTGCTCATTATGTGTTAGTGGTATCATTATTTTATTTAGCCCATCAAATCAGAAATGATTCACAAATTCCATAGAGACCAAATACTGTAACAAATAGACGAGCTGATAAATAAGGGAGATAGCTAGTTACAGATCTATGGAAATGAATACAGTAGATAGAAATATAAGTAATAGAGAGAGAGAAAGCAGATGACAGGGAAAATTATACAGTAATACAAAATGTACACAAATAACACTAGCGGTCTCTGTTTTCTAAAGGGTTACCGAGGTTACGATGTTTTCGATGTTTTTGGTCTTTTCTAAAGGGTCTTTGCAATTTCGATGTTTTCATATGGTTAAATATGGTTTAATATTTTTTTAAGAAGTTGGGTCACAAGTGTGATATACGTTTACAGTACAGTATGTGTACAGTAAACCCTCGCTATCTCGGACTAATTGGGGGGAGACCACTTCCGAGATGTCCGATTTTCCGAGATGTCCGAAGTCCGACTTATGTCCGACTTAAGAGAGGGAAAATTCCGAATTAGAAGAGGAAAGTCCGCGTCACCAGAGAAATTGAGATTTTTTTTTTTTTTTTTTTTTTTTTAAATCTATCTATTTAATGCATCTATCTCCCTTATACATTATATATAACTATGTCTTATTTGGTCTTTTTTTAATCTATGAATCAATTCTAATACGATGGAATTGAAAACAATATTACCCTTCTAACACACAAATAATAGAATGAAAAAGAGAGTAAATAAAAATGTCTCCTTTGTCTTTCAGAAACATAAGTCCGTCTCGTATATGTTAGTATTTTATCGCTCGCTCGCCCCTAGCCACTCTCTCTCTATCTATTTATCTCTCTAATGCATCTAACTAACTCCCTTATACATTAACATAACTATGTCTTATTTGGACTTTTTGTAATCTATAAATAATTTCTAATGCGATGGAATTGAAAACAATATTATCCTTCTAGCACACAAATAATAACATGAAAAAGAGTCAATAAAAATGTCTCCTTTGTCTTTTCAGAACGTCTCATAATAGTTTGTGTTTATCGCTCACTTCCCCTTCTGCAACTCTCTATCTCTCTTGTCTTTTCAGAACCAATTAAGTCCGTCTCATAATAGTTTGTGTTTATCGCTCACTCCCCCTCTGTAACTCTCTCTTTCTATCTATCTATCTCTCTAATGCATCTATGTAACTCCCTTATACATTAACATAACTATGTCTTATTTGGACTTTTTGTAATCTTTGAATCATTTCTAATGCAATGGAATTGAAAACAATATTATCCTTCTAGCACACAAATAATAACATGGAAAAGAGTCAATATAAAAGTCTCCTTTGTCTTTTCAGAACCAATTTAGTCCGTCTCATAATAGTTCGTGTTTATCGCTCACTCCCCCTCTGTAACTCTCTTTCTATCTATCTATCTATCTATCTCTCTAATGCATCTACGTAACTCCCTTATACATTATCATAACTATGTCTTATTTGGACTTTTTGTAATCTTTGAATCATTTCTAATGCAATGGAATTGAAAAATATAATATCGGACATTTTCCGAATACTTATACTGTATAAAGTCCGACAACGTCAGAGACTGTCGGAACGATGACGGAAATGTCCGAAATACGGAAGTGCATGTCCGAGAGGCTGTAGCCAGTCCGACTAGTACGGGTTTCCGACTTCTAGAGGTCCGAGATGGCGAGGGTTTACTGTACAGTATTTGAATTAATGTTATTAATGTTTTTTGTGTTAGGAAAGTTCCTATTCATACTGTGTACCTGAATGTATTTGTGATAACAATATAATTGCTCTGTATTGAGAATACATAAAGATTTGTATACAAGGTGCTAAAAAGCATAGGAATATTCTTTATATGCTCCTCCAAGGGCTACAAATGATAGCTTGTTAAGTTTGAACATTTTTTTAAAACTCTGTCTGTTTCCGAAGCCACCTCTGTATTGTCCGTAGTTATCTCTAAATACACACACTCAGATTTAAAGGGGAAAAACATTACTGTCCGAAGTCACCTCAGATCGATGATGATTTCGGACACCATTATATATATTATATATACAGTACAGTATTTATTTTTCTTGTGAATTTTGAGCAGATCCTCTGCTAATACCTGTACTGTATACTGTATGATCCTCGTCTGATTAACCTTGGAGTTAATCTATTGCTTTAGAAGTTGACCATCCAAGGATTACATGTATGCCTGGGATTGTCAGAGTTGATGATTTATTTTAATAAGCAATACTGTATGTGTAAGTATGCATGTATTCCTATTTAATGTGGTGTTAACAATCCCTGCTCAACTCTCCCCTCCCCTACCCCCCAGGTAGAGAATGTGGATGAGGTGTTAGCTTTCCACAAGAACTTCCTTAGTGCGTGCATGAGTGACTGTATGCTGACCTCTCCGGAGCTCCTGCGCATGATCTCCAAGCTCACCTCCATCTGTGTCACCTTTGCTAACTTTATAGAGGTAAGTCCATTAGGGTTGTGGTGGTAGTGATTATAAAGGTGGTGAATAATATTTGCAGCCCTGGACTAATCCATGTTAGACACTTCTGACAAATGTGAATAATTTGAATGTGAGACTAAAGGGGGTATCACACAAGTGATTTTTCCCTGAATTTCATTGCAACACTGGTCTGGCAGCTTATTAGGTAAACTTTTAGAATACCGGTAATGATGTTACCTAATTAAATTTTTCAGTCTAATTTCCATTATTATCGCAAAAATTACTATAAATGTTACTGGAAAACTATTGACCAGGTAAAGTTGAGGATAAAAGCCACGGGCTGTGGCATGGTCGGTAACGCGTCTGACTGCTGACCGAAGGGTCTGAAGTTCAATCAATCAATCTCTGTGCAGTTGGTAGATGGCAAGAGTTTGGGCAGCTCGGTCTAGAGATTCATGGCGAATGCCCAGTAAAGTCCCTGTAACAAGGGCACACCCTAGCCCTGTCAAATTATGGTAGTGCACAGCGTTTTAAACTTCATCTCCAGTTCAGATTCTAGAAATAAACACAAAATATGTACAACTTTGCATCTGTCTGCAACTGTCAGATCTTGATAAGTAACATCATACTGTAATTCATATGCCATAAATACTTAAAGTATCTATGTTATTATTGAGTATACAGCAGTACAGTACCTTATGACTACATGATTATTCTAAAGATGGCGAAATTTTAAAGTTCAAAACATTTGATAAATTTGTTCATAATAGGTTGCTATAAGTCTCTCACCACTTGTAACTTTATGACTGCATTTGAGTGTCCAGGCCCAGAACAAAAGACAAGTGTTGATATACTGTATATGATAACAAGATGTGTGTGTGTGTGTGTATGTGTGTAGTGAGAGGGCAGGCAAGATATGGGAGGAGCTTACTCATCTACATGGTCTCATATTCAGGAAGTGTATAATTGTGAGACTTGTCTAACTTAGGAATGTTTGGGGCTGTATATAAAGAGGTTGCTATTACCGTACCTTTATCATCGTTACCATTTGTGGCATTTTCCTCATTCACTTGTTTGGGAGTTAGACCATACAAAGTAGAAGTTTTGCTGTCTCATGTAATGTCCCTATTGCTGTCAGTCGTTTAAATATTCACTTATTTCTCCATTAACATCAGCATTGTAAAAGGTATTTGATATCCTACTTATATTATCATCAGAGCCTGTGCCTTTTGCACCAAAATTTAGTTTAGTTGTTTGGGTCCAACAATGTGCTGTTGTTGTTGTTGTTGTTGTATGTTGACTTGTTTTGTCAACAAACTTTATTTATCTCTGTGAAGAACATCACATTGGTCGTCACCCTATAAACCCTACTACTGTACTTATGGAAAGTGTAGACTCCTTTCAAAAGTCAGGGAGTTAACCCTTAAATCCGGGATAATGCCATATGGCGACATTATAGGTTTGAGTACTGAGGGAAAGAATGAAAACCAAATATGTAGTATCGGCTGTGGAATCAATGATGTTTTGCCTATATTCATGTTTGGCACCATTGCTACCATAGCAAGTCCTTCATAGGGAACATCTCTCTGGTCCAGAATAGTTTACCAACTTCATATGCGACACCGTTTAAATACCTGAGGAATGTTATTTGAATCGGATACCGCTATAAAGAAATAAAAAAATAATAATTTAGTAGTAATCCCTACAACACGTGGTCATTTGGGGGAAGGGATCAGGCGCATGTTGGACTAGTTAATAGTCCATCAGGCGCCTGGCCCGGGGAGACGATTAATATGAAGGGTGCGCCTGGAAGTGTGGTGGGCGGGCTTGTGGCTTAGGCTCCGCTGCATTTCTGCCTGCCGAGATCGGAACCTCTCCGAGTGGTTGGGGGCTGGGGGAGTGCTGGAGGGACCTTGGTGACCCTGGTCTCTGGGTCTTCTCCTGGGTGACCTAGATGTGTGTGAATTTTTGTTTTGTCTGTGTGTTTGTTGTTTTATGTTATGTTTTGTGTTTTCCCTGTTTTTGCTCTTGTCTTGAGTCGGCCACCCCCCAAAAAAAAGAAAAAAAAAGAAAAGTGGGGATTGGGCCTGAGTAAATAGATAGATAGATAGATAGATAGATAGATAGATAGTCCCTACAAATCAACCGTCCAGCTATTACAAGTGAATGTCATCCGCTAGTACTGTATAGCGATGATGAATTATCGGTACCACTTGTGCGGTCACCAATATATCTAGAGAATGCACCTCAATCCTCTACTAGCTACGGCATGGTATGGATTCCCCGAGACCAATGATACAATCAGAAAAACAAAAACAAATTGTCAAGGGTAGAACAAGAAAAAAGGAAAATCAAGCCCAGCTTATCTAGGACCCTTTTAGTACCTGCAACCCTTGACCTACTTGCGTGCAACCCTTTAACCTCATCAGTATCCGCGCAACCTCTTTGATGTGCACAAGGCTGTTTTTGGTGCTCTATTCGCGGTGATTTCTACCCCTCTTGCTTCTTGTTTTGTGAGTTTATGGGCTATTTTATGCATCCTGAAGTTAATAGAGAGATGTTACGTGATGTAGGACACTGGAAATGGGCTTTAGCCATGTGCTAAAGGTTGCGTTGGGTGTTGTAGACCTTTGTTTTTGCTTGTTATTATTCAGAGGGATCGTCACCATTTGCAGGGGGTTTCTGACATCCCGTTTTCTTCCTAGCCTAACTTTTGGTTATTCATTTTGTAATTTTTAAAGTAAATTGGTTCATGGAAGTTGGCAGTGTTTTTAGCACAGTTTATTTAGGTGTTTTTATTCACTTGGGGCCGTGCACTGCCTTAGTTTTTTGCCTAATTATATTTTGCCACTTTGATGGATCACTTAGGTAAATTGAGTTAAACTTGAGTGATGCATATTGGTTACCTGAAGTTCCTAGAGTTGAGTTTGGGGTTGACACTGCCTTATATTCTCATACTCTGCATGTTTACATGTGTTGATACTCGGTGTCCTGCTTGATTGGGCGATCCTCAGTCATAGCATGCCGTTTTTTGGTTGGTAAACAGTGCTGCCGGAAGATGTGAGCCTCGCTCTTGCCTCGCCCGACTGGGCTGGATGCTGGGCTATGCCACCCGCGTCCGTGAGATAGCCATCACCTCGGCGCCGCTGTTAAGCGATTGTGCGCTTTTTAGCGTCGGACCGAAGGCACCCCCACTTTATTGAATCGTGAATTCTGCACAGGCATAGCCACAGGTATTTCGTGCTGAAGTAGGGTGTTGTGATTCCATTCTTAGTGTTATTTTGCATTGTGATAATTGTGTGTGCCATCGAGTTTTGCTTTCGCACTGCCGTTCATGACACTGGTTGTCATATGTTGGATGATCATACGATTCTCCGCTAGTGAGCGGCACAGATGGATGGCTCCTGGGGTTTTCTACTGTCTCTCTTTAGGTTATTGGCTTTTGCCTTTTGTATCTAGGGGGGCTGGTAAGCCTCGAGGTCCCTCCCCACCTGTCGTGTGCCCCCCGCGGCTCTGGGCAATATTCCTGGCCAGTGGGGGCTATATTTTGTTTCGCTATGGAGCGGGAGGTACGCTCGCTGTGAAGCGATATATGTACGCTCGCTATGTAGCAGTATGTAAGCTCGCTATGGAGCGGTGGTACGCTTCCTCCCTTACATAACGAACAAAATTGTGTACACCTGTGAGCTCTATTTTCTCTTAGCCTATTCCTGTGCTAAGTGTATTTCATCTCCCCCGCTCGTAGGCGATATTGCCCCTGTAATGTTGCTATTGCCTCCGCCCCAGGAGCACGACCTTTGGTTGTTGGGTTACCCTCCTTGAGTTACTATCCCTCCATCTGTGCCTATATCTCTAATTTCCTTTTTGGTCGTTCCATAGCTGCAGTTATGGACAGCCATCGCTCACTTCCTCAACCTATTAACTCCGGTGTTCCTCATGGTTCTGTCCCGTCTCCAGTTCTCTTTCTAATATTCATTAATGATCTTCTCAACTGTACCTCTAGTCTTATCCACTCATATGCTGATGACTCTACCTTACACTATTCAACTAGTTTTCCACAACTACCCAGCATGCAATCACTCCAAAATCCATGTGAGAAGGCCATAGCACGCCTATATTCTGATCTATCAACTATCTTCGATTGAGGCAGAGATAATCATGTTACTTTTAATGCTTCCAAAACCCAATTTTGTCTTCTACCCTTCACCATCTTCCACAAGACTTTCCCTCATTCTTTAATAATACACGAATCAATCCTTCATCTTCTTTCAGCATTTTTTATGTTTATTTTTCTCCTGACCTTTCTTGGAAAGATCATATTACCATCATCATCATCATCTCCGACGCCTTGTTTTCCCCTGGGAAACCCCCGCTAAAGGATGGCCATAACAGAAACGTCTCCAGGCTACTTTGTCAAGACATGCTTCCTTTGCCCGTGCCTCAATGCCCCTTCCACTACATGGAAGTTTTTCCTCAATGTATTTTTCCACTTTCTTTACCCATACCATAGGTGGTCTTCCACTACTAGCTGCTCCACTCACCTGACTCCCATATATCTTTCTTGGCATTCTGTATTCATCCATTCTCTGAACATGACCATACCACCTCAAAGTACTTCTCTTTATCCACTCAACCACTCCACATTCAATGCCCAAAACTTGCTCTTCCATTCCAAAGGACTCATACACTTCCCTATTACTTAGCCCATCTAGCCTATTCATGCCAGCTGCCATTCTGAAAAAGCTCTTCTCCACAGCTCTCAATTTGGAGAGGTCCTCGTCACTTGCTGTCCATGTCTCACTTCCATACGAGAGTGTAGAGAGCAGCACACTGTTTCTCAGTGACCCTTTCACTTCTTGACTAAACATTCTTCCTATCAGAATACTATCAAGTTCTCCAAGTACCTTTCTCCCTTGCATTTTTCTCTCTTTTATCTCATCTCCATTTTACCATATTTGCATAGTACAGCTCCCAAGTACTTGAAACTTTCAACCTCTTCCAGTACTTCATTTCTCATTATTATTTTACAACTTTTCTCATGTTCTTTCTTAATTCTATATTTTGCCTTAAAATCTATGGTTTCATGCATTCTTCTCTCAAACACCATTACCTTACATTTCCCTACATTGACCTTTAACTTTCTCTTTTCGCATACCCTGTCAAAGTCTGTGACCACTCTCTGAAGTTCTTCCACATTTTCCGCAACACGACTGCATCGTCTGCATATAGGCATGTTAAGATCTTCCACTCTCTTCTCTCTGATTCCAGCCTAGCTCCTATACCCATTGATCCCGCCCTACATTCTCTAATCACTCAATCCATGTATATATTGAACAACCAAGAAGACATAACACATCCCTGCCTTACTTCTACATTGACCTCAAAACTCTCACTTAACTTATCTCCTCCTTCACATTTGCCATTGCATTTCTATAGAAAGATTTTACTGCCATTAGCAACTTTCCCCCCACACCATATACTGTTAACACATCCCACAGACCCTCCCAATCTACTTGTCATAGGCTTTTTCCAGATCCATGAATGCTGCATAGAGTTTTCTACAGTATTCTTGGCTAAATACTTCTCTACCAACAAATACATTGAGGCTATCTGGTCAACGCAGCCCCTTCCCTTTCTAAAACCTCCCTGCTCCTCGCCTATTTTGTCATCTGTTATCTTCTGCAGTCTCTCTGTTACTACTCTTGCGTATAACTTTCCAGGTATGCTAAGCAAGCTAATTCCCCTATAACTCTTACACTCCTCTTTACTACCCTTCCCTTTGTACAAGGGTACTATCACTTCTTTCCTCCAGTCCTCTGGTACACTCATTTTCCCATGCTAATTTACATAACCAATGAATTATGTCTACAACTTCTTCTCCACCATATCTCAGGATTTCACCTGGGATGTTATCTACTCCAGCAGTTTTTCCCATTTTAAGTTTCCTGGTTGCTTCTTTTACTTTGTCTCTGTTTATCTGTCTTTCATCTACTCTGTTTATTCTACCTCTCTCCATTCCCATGGATGAGATCTTTGCCTTCCCCCTACTCTTTATAGCTAAACTACTAAAATTATCTTTCCACACCTCCACCACACCATCACCCTCCACCACCTCCCCATTCATGCCCCTCATCCTATGACCTGAGACACTCTCGGTCTTCTTCCCTCTAGCTTCTTTCACACCTCTATAGTATGCTTTCTTGTCACTCAGAAACTGTTCACTAATCTTCTTCCCATATTCCTCATCTGCCTTCCTTTTAGTGTCTTGTATCGTCCTGTTCACTCTTTGTTTCAAGTTCTTATATTCTTGTTTCCTCGCATTTCTATTTTCTCTAAGTACAGGTATATTCTTTTGCAGCATACTCTTTCGCAGCATACTCTTTCGCAGCATACTCTTTCGCAACTCTTTCTTCTTTTTCACTATTTCTTCTATCTCTTTGCTAAACCATGCATTACCTTTCATTTTCCACACTTTAAAACAATTCTGGCCACATACTTTTTCAGCTGCTTTAATCATCGAGTCTCTTGTACCTTTCCATACTTCATCTACAGTATTTCCTAGATCTATCATATCGTCCATGCCTTCTACAGTCTCTTTCAGCATGTCCCTGTATTTTGTTGCATTATATTCTTCAGTTAGTTTTCTCACATTTATTCTCTCTACTGTCAATTTTCTCTCTTTCCTCTCATATTTCCACTTCTTCCTTATCCTCACTTTTGTCAGCATTGTATAGTGATCTGATCCCGTCAGCATCCCTTGTACAGCTTTCGAGTCTAAAATTCTTCCTTTTACCATATATTACCACTCTTGCTAAAAACAGCTTCCCAGAAGTTAGGTGTGCTCAGCCATCTTCCATTGTTTTTTCACCCCCGCACAGCTTGCTCTGTATAGGGGCACAGTGCATCCATGTATCGAGTATTGTTCGTATGTGTGGCGAGGTTCCACCCATACCGCACTGCTCGAAAGGGTGCAGTCAAAAGCATTTTGCATCAACTCACTTCCTCTGATTAACTCCCTACATTCTCTATCTACACGCCGCAATGTTGCATCCCTCTCACTCTTCTACCGCTATTACAATAATCAGTGTTCTTCAGAGCTTTCTTGGTGTATACCTCCTCCCTTTTGAAGAGTGGGAAGCACCTGCCTTTCAACACACACCTACTCTGTCCAACTCTCTAACCCTTGAGTAAACCGATTTTGTCAGTCTTTCTTCTACTCGACAAGAAAGCTTTGGAACTCTCTCCCTCAATCTATCTTTCCTCATCCTATGACTATCTGCTTCAAACTCTGTGTGTCTAGACATTTTTACTCGAACGTACCTAGAATTTGGCTTTCTGTCACTCTTTCAACCTTGGAGGAGGCACTTGTTACAAGCAGCTTTGCCTTTTGTTTCCTTCACTCATAAAAAAATATATAATAATAAATAAAAAAGTAACAAAATAGGAATGGTATAATGGTATTTAACTACTGTACAGTATAAGGTCAAAGAAATGTTAGAAGAAATGATAGTGACTATGATAAGACCAAGACTGGAGTATGCAGCAGTAAAATGGTCACCACATTTGAAAATGCATATACAGTGGAGCCCCCATTTTCGCTACACCGGTCTTCGTTGATTCAATTCTCGCACCACACACCAAATATTCCCAATTTCAATTCTCGCGCCAAAAGACTCAATTCTCGCATCAAAATCCCAGCCGAAACCCGAAAAAATAGCAAAAATAACGAAAAACTCGACATAAAACTAGAAAACAAACAAAAACAATATTTTTTTTTAACATAACAAAAGAATCTGCCAGGCGCTTGCCGTTTAGAGACGAAATCCGAGTGAATCCGAGATCCGATCGTCAAATGCACAAGATGCCGCCATCTTTGTATGATGTCATCACTAAGCAGACGCTTGCAGTTTAGCTAGTATCTGTGTTGACAAAACAACCGTTTGAAAGCCTTTTTGTGCCTGAACCCCTTATCTCTCACGTTTATTATAACCTCTAGTACATCTAGTGATAGGGATGGTTGGCCTGGTGGTAGCAATGAAGAAATTTCATGCTCAAAACACAGAGCAAAGACCAGTCCATGTCGGACGAAAGCGATTGAAATGCCTAGGCTAGGCTAAATATGACAATGATTTATAATAAAATCTGTGTGGTAAGTAATCTTCTCATAATACGTATGTATACGTCTTTTCCTCATAATATGTATTTATTGGATGTATTTGGGGCAAAATGGGTACTTGAGGGGTGGCTGGACGAATTTAGAACCTAGGCCTAGGCTAGGCCTAAAAAAAATCGCATGATAGAAACAATGCCCCAATCTACAGTATTTACAGTATTTAGGACTGTCATTTAGCCATGTCTATATTATTATTTACAATGCATAAGATTTAGGCCTAGGCTACTTGATGTAGCCTAGACAAAAAACATGTTTTCATAGCCGAACACTGGGAAAAAGTGCGGTAATTGTTTAGATATTGGGCCTTTTTTTTCTAGTTATTAAAAACTTATTCTATGGTGTATTATATGATACAGTATAATGCATAAAATTTAATTTGTGTACAATAAAACATGTTTTCATAGGCAAAAAATAGAAATAGACGCAAATTTTGGCATGAGCACGGAACCGATTGAATTTTCCCCATAAGAACAGTGCCCCGATCTTGGCTGTTTCAATCCTAGCTCTATTTCTGCGGAACCGATTAGCAGCTAGGATGGGGGCTCCACTGTAGATAAGTTAGAAAATGTTCAAAGGTTAGCTACAAAGATGATCCCGATGTTGAAGGAGTTGACGCATGAAGAAAGACTGAGGGCATTACAGCTGACTAATTTGAAGGAAAGACTGGAATGAAGTGACTTAATAATGATGTACAAAGGAGTAAGAACTTTGCAATGAGTGGATAAGAAAAATATATTTGTGAGGGATGGCGGTAGGACAAGAGGGCTCCAGTTTAAACTGAAGAAGGGCAGATGTCGTAAGGACACAACAAAATTCAGCTTTCCGAATTGATTTATAAATATTTGGAACAATTTAGAAGGGTAGGTGGTGCGTGTGAAGAATTTAACATGTTCAAATCTTGATTGGATTAAAAGTAGATATGGAGATAGGACAACATAAGCTCTGCTGTGTCATTCCAAAAAATCTGGGAATTAAGAACATTACGATGCAACAAGTAAAAGTGGATAGATTGCTAATTGCACCGGAGACAGGACAATACGAGCGTTGCTCAATTCTTGTAAACTACAAAACTGTAGGTAAATCCATGCGCACTTACACTCGTGCTGCAACAAAAAGTTGCCATTACTTTCGCGTTCCTCACAAAGCAACCAGACTACCCACAAGGATGGAGTTTTCATCATTGCAAGTTGAATGAAGGTATATGATCATGATACTTGATTTGATATTGTATGTTTATTTTTTTGCAAAAATACAGCTGGTAGAAAGGCAAATTTACCCCAAACATGCCTGGATGGGGAAGCTGGCAGCATGATTTAGTTGCCTCGTGCCTTAGAGTTAATACAGAATGCGCTCACTTGCTACCAGTGGTGAAGTTACCAGGGGAAGATGTCAAGTTATATTGTAATTCCCTGCTTTTGGTAGTACAGTATTGCAAACTCAACCTCGGTAGCGTTTTTAGGGTGACGACCAATATGACTTTTTTCACAGAAAGCAAGAAAGATGGTTTGTTGAGAAAACAGTTTACCTACAACAATGACATCAACAGCACGTTGTTGAACCCAAACTCATCAGATGTAGTGTTACTATTTCCCCAGCACATGTATTGCTTTCAAATGTGTATAAGCCAACTAATTGAACTTATGGGGCACGTGATGAAACTAAGTGTTATAGTGTGTTTCATCTGCTTTGCATACAGCTTCAAAATAGTGTCCATAGCATATATTTCCCAATAATTTAATTTAATTTTAATTTTCCAGTGATTTTAGGGAAATTTTGGTACTAGGCATTAGAATACGATACTTAACCCTTTCAGGCTCCTTAGATGCCGCTTAGTATTAATATATATAATTATCCTATTCTCATAATTAGCTCTCTAAAAATTGAAAAACTAAAGTAAAGGTTTTTAAAGTCCCCTGATGGTCACAAAGGCTCTTAGGTATCCCAGGGAGACACAGGTGCATCTTTCCGTACGCGAAAGGGTTAATATATTGTAATTTACTTGTTAGCTTTATGTTATCTTGTTAATAAACTTTTCTCTTTGGAAAGTTGCTTGTTTGAGTAAAGAGCATAAAATCAAAATTGATAGAAAGAGGGTTTGACATTTCACTAGCATTGTTTAGGCTAAGGGTATATCTTGTGTATACCAGATGGCGATACAACCCTTTGTCTTTATTTCAATCCCTGGCTTACCCCCTCCTCTAATCTATTGTTATGCCTTCATACCCCTTCCTATTATTTATTATTTTTCTTTATGTAACGTTCTCTTGTATCCTCTTCTTTTGTGACCTGCTGTACTATATTTACATTCTATATCTCCTCACCTCATTTGTAACCAACTGTATTTTATATACATTATTTATTCTCTTCACCTTTGGACTGCTTTGCCTTTATCCCTTTCTAATGTGTCTTCTTTTGTTTCTAACTTCCCTTTGTGTCCTCTTATTTGATTTACATATTTTTTAATTCAAACAAATGACTGCCTTGCCCATATCTTGTTATTTTATTCTGTCTCAATTATCAATCCCTTGCCTGCCATCATTCTCTCCTCCTTTTCCTTTTTCCTCTCCCTTCCCTTTTCCCTCTCTCCCTTCCTTCTTTTCTCTCTCCCTTCTCTCCTTTTCTTTGTCTTCTCTCCCCCCTTCTTATATTCTCTTCCTTAAATTTCCCTCCTTTAATGTTCTCTCCCTCTTTCACCCTCCATGTCTATCCTCTCCACTCTCCTCTTTCATTCCGCTCTCCCTCTCCTTGTTTGTCATCTCTTTTATTTTGTTTTCCCTTTTCTTTTACTCTGCTCTCCATTTCCCTCCCTCCTGCCTCCCTTCCCCCTCCCTCTGTGCTCCCTCCCTGCCCTCCCCTCCCCCAGAGAATGCGCAAATACTACCTGGAAGCTGAGCTGTGGATGTCGGAGGAAGGGAGAGACTCGGTAGATGGGCAGGTATTGGTGCCGTTAATATCCCGCTGCTCTTAGTCCCCATGGCCCCCTTCTACCTTCTTTAACACCGAGTCACACCAACTCTCTCACGCTATTTTGTTTTTTGGCAATTATTGTCTGATAGCTTGTGAATTAATGTTTTAGAAGAATTGAACTAGCTAAAATACCTACGGTACAGTAAACTACTCTCTTTCAGCCTCTGATCTTCTAGAATCCCAAAGATTTTGGTTTAGGTATCGGGTCTGGGCTTCCTTCAATTATGTGAGGTAGATATTTGAACTAAATACCATGTGAATGACTTAGTGGAAGATAAATACAGGAAGGATCTTGACTTTTTTATTTCTCTAACTTTTCAGGCTGCACAGAACCCAACCTGAGAGTGGGTTCTGTGCAGCCTGGCTGGTGGCAACATTAGTAAGGTGCCTGACTAATGACAACTTGACAGAAGTGTTGTGGGTTTGAGTCTCTCTTAGGGAAGACGCCACAGATATGCAAGCCTACCCAGTTAGTGGCCAGGTCGACCACTGAATCCGGCAAACCTGCTTCTCCCATATAGCAGTTGTAAAAAAAAATAAAAAAAATACATCATTACATCTTGTTGGTTATACTGTTACATGATTGCATAATAAAGTTGCCAATAAAAAAAATTGTGATAAAGAGTTGGTGTAACTCGGCCCTTACTGTACTGTACTGTAGTGCCCTTCCCTGTGTGTGCCCAGTGTCTGTCTTAATTTGAATCTCTCACTTATATCTGATCCCATTCAGATTTTATATTATATACCTTGATCTTCGGTGCATTTTAGTTTTATTTATATTATCTTTTTTTGTTTTTAATATTATTTTTTAATAACAGTGTATGCAATTTAATCTTGTGTTCTGGAAAATTAGTTCTCTGGTTTATATTTTATCTGAATTGTTGTTTTAGTTACCTCTTCTTTTTTGTATGATAGTGTTTGAAGTATTCTTTGTTTTGTTATGTTTACTCCTGATGTGAGATGCATTATTATGTTGCAGTGTGTTTATTATAGTACAGTATATTGTTATACTACATCATATGTTTTGTAGCGGTGTGCTATAGTGCATTGAATGGCAGTTTGTTGTTTGAATACCTTAATATTGAATTAATTTAATACCATACAGCTATACATGTAACATCATCACATAGTTTAACAAAAGGAATGTAATGACAACTACAGTTGGAACTACTGTTTGACTAGGAAATTAAAGAAGCGAGTAATGAAGATTGCAGGGAAGACATATTGAATGGGAACATACTTATTGGTATAGTAAATGCTTAGCTAAGCGGTACCGGTACCACACTTGACTCGTATGTGAAAGGCCCTGGGTTCGATCCCTGGCAGGAGCGCCGTAGGTTTATTCAACTTGATTGACCTATGAACACAGCTTTCCATACCCCTTGCTGCACTGGTGAACATTAAAGTTGTGGTAGACCAGTGTCGTATTTACAGTACACTAGTATTATGCTAGCACCTGATAGCATGGCCACCCCTATGGGAGTTCTTTTGGGGAGCTCAGTGGTCTGGTTAAACTTTTGAAGAAAAAACCCTGATAGCACGATCGAGTGAAAAAAAAAAGTCTATATCACCAGATGCCTTAATCCCTAAGAGGTGATGGCCGGGAATGAATCACCTTCATATGCTTCCATATGCCGAGACAACTCATTAGATGATCTAGCTTGTTTTTGTTCATGGGGAGGGTTGCTTAAGCCCATTGGTGTGTATAATATATGGGGATGCATGTGGAATACAGTATTATTGTACTGATGGATTGGCTGTGGATGTGAATGTAATCTGTAACCAATGTAATCAGTTCGATCATGCTGATCAGGAGCTAGCATTATAGGTTTGACTCCTGTAAGGAGATAAAGAAAACCTAATATTTAGTAGTGGCCCTGTAATCATTGACGAACATGCCTATTACATAAGGCATCCTCTTCAAACACTAATCCGCCGTAGTTTGAATCTACCGCGCAGAGCATTTAAAATCTGGGGAGCCTTCATCATGAGCGCACGCGACCTCACTCATGGCTTCAGTCATTATGAATTGGGTTCTCACTATGAAAAAACTTCGTAAAAAATAAAAATAAAAAGAAAATAAGAATAACTATCCAATAAGCTTTCCATCATATCGTGGATGTACTTGTGTGGATCTTTGACCAGACGCTGATTCAGGCGTCATTCTTCCTTCACTGACATATCAAGTAAACCAAAATCCTTAATACATCAACGAATGGGAAGGGGAGGGCCCCAGTCGTCAATGATTACGGGGCCACTACTAAATATTAGGTTTTCTTTATCTCCTTACAGGAGTCAAACCTATAATTTATTAGTGGCCCCTCCATCATTGACGAACATGCCTGATTTCTAAGACTGGAGGGGGACATTCGTAATCATATCATAACTCTAGAAAAGCAGATAATCAAACAACCACATAGTATTCTTACTTTGAAAATATATTTAAATATGGCGCAGCCCATATCAATACAAAAACGGGGTTCAAGCAGGTGTGTGCTTCAAAGAAGCCTGCTTGATAAAAAAGGGTAACTCTGGAGATTCAGGGAACAGATCTGTAGTTACGAAGGCACCCCACTCAACGAGCGGTGACAAAAATAACAAGTTATAAGTTTACATGTGCACATAATAAACCCCATAATATTCGTGGAGATGTTTTGCAAACGATCTCCACTGTTTAAACTAAATTGCTTTCACAGCTAAAACTACTATAACAACACTGTTGTTTGTACTAACATTGTACTAGCACAATTTCTTGCCCTGAATAGAACAGAGAAATTTTCATATCACATTATCCATAATTTGTATCACAGCTCTTACATTCTGGCGGGGTCTAGGGTGTCCTATGTTACACTGACTGCACCCCCCCCCCCCCCTTTTCTCCTTGAAAGTAAACAAAAGTGACTGAAGGGCCACCTAGACCCTCTGCCTTAAAGCTATACATGGTAAGGAAGGTTTGTCTAGAGCAACTGACAAGTATCTAGTCAAAAACGTATGATTAGACGCCCACAACTGTGTGGACGAAATATCTTCTACTGAAAAGTTCTTCAAGAAACGTAAAGAGGCTGCCCATTTGCGTAAATCGTGGGCCCTACCCACAACGCCGGGATTACTCTCTTTAATGACTTCGACCAGAAGAGAAGCTAATCTCCGTTTCAGTAAGCGTTTGCCCGTACTCGCTACCCATAAAGCACCTTGGGGGTTTAGAGGAGCTACTCTCAAATATTTGGTTAGAGCTTGCACTGGACATAGATTATGGTGCACCTTTCCCCTTTTTAACGCCGGCACAGTGAACTCAGAAAACACGTGTGCACTGTGCTCATTCTTGGCTACAAATCCCGGGGAAGGTGCAATGTGAATACATTCATTAAGTCTACCAAACCTAAGGCAATTAGGTGTGTTGCTCATCGCCGCCAGCTCAGACACTCTGTTCCCGGTGGCCAAAGCCAAAAGGAATACAGCCTTTTTTAAGAGTACTGTAATGCAAAATCTGCAGTATTTTGGTACAGATGAGAGTGAAGTAAAGACAATGCCTTGTCCAGAGACCAAGTAGGCATGAGCTGACGGGGAGGTGGGCGGAGTTTAAAACATGCTCTCATAAAACCTGTTTCCTCCGCTACCGGTATGGAGAGACCTGTAAGGTCTAAAAAGGGCACTCTAATCGCAGTTAAGTGATTTTTTAACGTTACCACAGATAAACGTTTCTGCTCAAACAGATAATTCAAATAATTAAATACTAATGCCACTGAGGGCACAGTCTGTTCTGTTCTAATGATCCAAGAAGTAAAGGCTTGCCAATGTGATTGATACTGTCGTTTCGTAGACTGAGTATATTGATTGATTAATTTATTGGTCACATCTCTACCATATGGTGCTAGCCACTTGGCCTCCTGAATGTCCATAATGCAAAAGTCAGCGAGGTCGCTAGGTTGCCAATCGTGTCTAAGTGGAAATACTCGACCGGGAGCGACACCGGGTGCGAGCACCACGTCTTCAATTGCTGGTACCATAACTGCGCCGGCCACAGGGGCGCGATTAGCGAGACTAAGCCTCGATAATCCCGTAGTTTGTTCACTACGTGGCACATTAGTGACGCGTCTGGCGGCGGAAACAGATAGATGGAGCTCCATCTGTTCCAGTCTGTCACTAGGGCGTCTGGCCCACCTGCCGGCGTTTCCGTCCGGCGGGTGAGGTATAGAGGGAGTTTGTGAGTCCCGTCGGACGCAAACAGATCCACTTGTGGATGGTAGAGCCCTGCAATCATTAGGTTGAAAATGGGTTGCTTGAGCTCCCATTCTACTGTCGTGCTCTGTCTCCGGGACAGAGCGTCTGCCCAGACGTTTGCTACGCCTGGAAGTTAAGATGCGTGAAGATAAATGTCTAGCCTGTTGTCTAGAGTAAAAATCTCTTCCGACACGTTTAGCAACTTCCTTGATCTCGTTGACCCCTGTTTCTGAATACAGTGAACTGCATTCAGATTGTCCATTCTGAAGGCCACCGACTTGCCCTGTAAAGTAGAGCCGTGAGCCTGAAGGAAATACAAGGGGACTAGTAATTCTTTGACATTGATGTGGGAGATTTCTAAGTGGGACCAAAGCCCCTGACCCTGGTGCCCCTGGTTTGACTGAAATCCCCAACCTATCGTGCCTGACACATCCGTGTCTACCCATACCGTTGGCGGAGGAGAGGTCCATGACATTACTGAGTGCAGCGTTTCCCTCTTCGCCCAGACCGCTAGTAAGGTGTGGATTAATTTTGGGATGGGCCATAATTTTCCCGCCGGTAAGAGTGGGAAATATTTGTTGCCTTCCAATATTAACCGTTTTACTTTCAACCGGCCCAACATTACAGTTAGTTGAATCCAGTTGAGAGAGCCGACCAGAGACTCCCAGATCCTCCGTGTCGTAGTCAGACTGTGAAGAAACATGAACAGTTTCCTGCGAAACCTGTTGCGATTGTCCACACTCTGACTCAGAGTGAGAGCAGCTGTGTCCCAAACCAGCTCTATCCACTGAATTACTCGTGAGGGGACAAGGTTTGACTTTACCAGATTTACCTTGAACCCTAGAGTTTTGACATGATTTAAAATTATGTTGACATGTTTGATGCATAATTGCTCTGTCTCTGCCACCACCAGCCAGTCGTCTAGGTACCACAGAACTCTGATTCCTTGCTTTAACAACGGCATCAGGGCTTGCCGGACTAATTTCGTGAATAGTCAAGGTGCCAGGTTCAAACCGAATGGCATCCTCTGAAAAACAAAATTTTGGTGCCCGATCCGTAAGGCCAGAAACCTTTGAAATCTTTTGTTGACCGATACGTGCCAATAAGCGTCTGTCAGGTCTAGGGAACACATCTAACCTCCCGGCGGAAGTGTTAGCCTGATTTGGTGTACTGTTAACATTCGGAATGACTCGTGAATGTGAAGGTTCAGATAAGACAAGTCGACGACCGGTCTCATCTGAACACTGTCCCTTTTGGGAACCAAAAATAGCTTGGACGTGAATACAGGGTAATTTGGGGGGACCGGGATGATGACATTCTTGGCAATCATTTCCTGGACCAGTGACTCCACCTCTAAAGAAACAAAATTCGCCGTTGTCGGCTGACGTAAGCGAGGTCGCCGGAGCCACTGCCAAGTGATGCCCTTGCGTGCCACCATCCGTGCCCAAGTGTTTACCGGCCATGCTTTGTGACACGTTCGGAACGACCGAGTTAGCAGACAAGGGTTCGCCGGCTGTACTACCCTCGGATCCGCCGGCCTTAAGACTGGCACCGGGAGTGAGAGAGACCTTAGTTTTTTTATGGTGGTGGAGTTGGCGGTGGTGGACGCTTCGCCGGCTGGCTGGCGTTGGCAGAAGACGGGCCCTGACCTGGCTTATTATAGCCGCGTCCTCTCTGACCTGAAAACCTACCCTGTCTATGCCTGAACTGACCTTGAGTGGAGGAGGACTTAGGTGGAAGAAAGGGCTTAGATCCCCCCGGCTGAGCCTTAGCGACTGGCCAGGGTTTGGGGAAGTTAAAGGCAGGTTTCTTAGAAGGGGTGGGACTGTGTTTAACGGCCTGAGCCATATTAAAAACCGTTCGCCACACTTCAGGGGACATTAAAGAGGGAGTGAGCACTGGTGACATGACCACCTGATTCGCAATGCGATCAGGCAGTTTTCGGACTAAGGACATTCTGAGATCTTGTCTCGCTCGTACCGCCTCAAGCAAGGCAGTGCGTACGTCACCTAATGATTGGATTGACGACTGAAGAAGCAGTCGCCGGGACAATTCAACCGATCGTCTGGCATCCGCGTCTGCGATTCCCTGAGTGGACCGGAGCAAAGACTTTGCTACCTGTTGAGACACTATGTATTGAGAGAACAGGCGAAAAGCTTTCCCCCGTAGCCTAAATTCACGGTCTAGGTGAGTTGGGGTAGGGGTAGTGAAAGGGTCTTTTAGCTCACAAAGATTAATTTTAGGGGCAGCTAAGAAAGCAAACAAAGCTGAAGGGACTCCGCCGGCAGAACACACTGGCATGGAGAACCAAGAATGAGTATCTTGAGGGATCTGGTGGGAAGTTTTGGAAGTAAATGTGGTCGCAAAGTTTTGAGCCTCTGTCTCCCATTCCAACCAAGGTCCTGGACCCAACTGTCCCACCTTCAAGACTGGATTAGCTGCCGTGTCTGTGACGGTTTGCAAATCGAGTTCTGGAGTGAGAGCTGACAGTGTTTTAATGTCATTAAACCCATCATGCTTAGACCAGTCAGAAAACAATCTTGAAGCTGAGGCAGGGGGTAAAGCAGGCTTAGCAGTATAAACAAAATAGTCCTGGTGATAATAACTAGGTATAGCCTTGATGTTGACATCTAGCACATTCCCCAAAGTATCCAAGGCCCTTAATTTCTTAGATTTATTGCCCTGGATGACCCACTCACGCGGCACTGGGAGCTCCCCTGACAAGGTAGGTTGGGCGAGCTCTGGTTTAGTGGGGGTCAAAAGGACCCATGACTCATCTGGTCCGTAAAGCAAGGGCATAGCTACCTTTTTGAGAGGCGCTCTGTCTAGAGGGGGCGGATTGACATCCGTTATAACCCTTACATTCGAAGTGGTCAATGCCGCCGTAGCAGGCCTAGTAACCACCGATGGTGACATAGAGGGGGGGTGAGGGATCTGAGTCAAAGCAATAGAAGTCATCAGAGGCCGTACCGTAGAGCTTGTCGTGGGAGCTCCCAAATCCACTGTGGGAGTTTCCTGCTGTTGGCCAAAATTTTTAGATAAAGCATTAACAAGTAGCCCATCAATTTCCTGTGCAGTGACAAATTGATTTGATGATGTACTCACTGGTGAATCATTAAGATCTTGTGCGGCATCGAAGCCTGAACCTGACTCTTGCCCTTCCATATCCGATATAATCGAAACCTCGTCTTTGTCATCCTGTTCCTCCTGAGAAGATCCCGCCGAAGCTGGGGTACCATCTTGTTGCCAAGATAAGTTAGGAATAGAGGAAGGGATCGCCGCATCCCGGTGGACGTTAGCCACTGTATGAATAGTTTGAGCCGGAAGTGGGTGGTCAGGCCCCGGACGAGAATATCGCCAAACACCTAGGCCTTGGCCTATACTACCGTGGGAGTCTGAAACACTCTCAACCACTGAGCCCTCTGAACTCTCCAACTCCAGGGTTAAAATGTTAATGGGTAAATCATCTTTAGGTACAGGTACTACACTGGACCCTTGGGACCGAACACAAACTCTGTTTGGGGTAGACGTATGACGAGAAGCACTAGAAACTGGTGAGTGTCGGTAGGCCTTTCTATCATGGGAATCCTTTTTTGAAGATTTATGGCTGCGGTGTGACCGTGAACTACTCTTTGATTTGGAGGATTTATCGCCGTGACCACTGGTGGAACTTTCTGTCTTACTCGATGGTGAAGAGGCAAGACTGGGTGGCTGGTGTCTAAGGGGTGACCTAGACCTAGATCTTGCCCGAGACGAGGAGACCGCCGCCGGGGGTGTAGGCTCACGGTGACGTTTCGAAGTAGCAGGGGCAGGAGATGACACAGAACCCTGTCCAGTCTCCGCCGGCTTATGACTAGTTACTCGAGAGGAACGTTTATTAGGGGGAGGGTGCTCAAGAAGAAGCCTATCCCAAAGAGGGACGTTGTCACATTGAAGTGACTTATGAGCCACAACCGTAGTATACGCTGACATTTGTTGCCGAACTTCTCGTAAGGCGACCGCTGCGGTCTTATCATTATCTTGGAGGACTTTGACACTTAGTTGGGAGCAAAAGGAACAGTTGCGCATCACCCACAGACCTCTTGAACGGTCTAGACATTTAACACACCTGATACAAAGAGTGTGCGCAAAAAGAGGGACACCGGCACAGGTTGGATTAATGCATAAAGCAAAAACTGGGGCAAAGGTAGCCATGACAGAGACTGGTGGGAACTTACTGCAGGGTCTGTATTGGTCCGCCGGGGCCCAGCCCTGGAAAAAAGGAAAATTTCCAGGAATTAATGCTCATAAGGTTAACCCAAAATGATCGCATACAAGTGTTCATAACCCGCCGGATAACGAGACGTAATCTCAGAATGATTACAGCTCGTTACGCGGCGGGGTTCTATAAAGATATCCGAATATCTAGACATGTCTTAAGAAAGTTTAAGAATACCCTCTGACATAATATAAAAGACCAGTATGGCGTTTATAAAGTCTTTCTGGCGGTGACTGTTACAAGATTCAATTTTGAAAAACAACCCCCCACAAAGACGCCGGCCCCTGAAGTATCTAGCAGATTAACACAGGGCAGGCTGATACGAGACCTGACTTCTAATGAATTGTCACATAGATCGCCGTATGGTGAAGGCGGCGATACATAGCCGTATCTTCTCAATTAATTGGGTAACTAGCTTGAATTGTAAATTCCGTATTTCCCCCTCCCAGGAGCACCCGCCGGGTGTGGCCAACTTATGAAAAAATACGCTAACCCTAATTGAGCCTTCGATCGCCGTATGAGTGAGGGCGGCGATACATATAGTATCACTAAAATGGACCGGTTAACTAAACTGAATTACCAATTCGTTCATCCCACCTTACCAAGGTACACCCGCCGGGTGAGATCTGATGTCTTAAACGTTAACCCCATAAGTTCCTATCCCCACTTCTTTGTAAAAGATCGCCGGGGAGGAAAGCCCACAACAACAGCTAGGGTTTTTCCTTTGGTTTGTAAAACCGGGTAGAAAAACTACATAACATATGTCCGCATGAACAATGTTAGATGGGTACCGCCAATCCGCCGGGAATCATAGGGAGCCTGAAACAGGCACCAACACAGAGACGCAGTCCTGGAGAGCCACAGACACCAACTCGCCGGGGACACCAGCCTGTTTTGAAACCACGCGTGGCCAAACACGGCTCACGGCCGGAGTTTTCATGGTGAAACCGAGAAAACCCCGCCGGAAAGTAACCCACCCCGTACAGACACCATCTGAACGCACATAGAACCCGAGAGATAGCCAAAGCACGACTAACCTAGGGACCACAAATATAATCCGTGGAATTAGCCAATACACAACTAATCCAGGAAACAAACATAGTCCGTGGAATTAGCCAATACACAACTAAACCCGGATACACATGACACAGTTGTTGTTGTTGTTGTTGTTGTTGTTCCCCAAGCTGCCTGGCCGAACAGCCCCAAGGCCCCGAGCAAGGCCAAGGCCATAACCGAGTGCCCCCACAGAACCCTCCCCGCCGACCACAATAAAGGGGTGACCGAAGCCACTCCATGGCGGGGAGCTTGAGGAGGGTGCGGAAACGCCCGGGAAACCAAAGCCCCACCCAGGGCCCTGTGCCCCTCAGCAATTATGAAGAGAAAGTTGAGGGGCAAGGGAAAAATGTGACGCTTTGGCTTCCAATCTTGGTAGATTGGGAGGTCAATCCACGTTAGAGACGCCGTCACTTGAGATCTAGAAAATATATAAGTAAAAGGAACAGTCAGAGTAAGCTATGGGTATGGCAGAGATTGCTCAGTTCTCACTCTGATAGACCAGCCCATCACCACATGACACAGTAGGACATATTTATAAAATAAATCAATAACACTTGTACATGTGGCAAAGCTACGAGCGGCTGGCTAGGCCTAAGCAGACGGCACAAGAAATGTTGAAATATAAACAAAAAACACTGGAAATATAACAACAGGAACCACCGCCAACACACCACTGTAGCAAATACTTCCGACCAAGGGAAGACCGACTCGGGACCCAGAAAAAACTTCACTAAGTGAAGAAAAATACGCTGGGAACGTCAGCAAAGCAACGCTACCTCATCAGAAAGATAAAAGGCATCAGAAATAATCGCGTAATGAAAGCCGCCTGCATCACAAGCTAACTCAACTATGAAAAAATTCACCTGTCCACAACAGGACCACGAGGGTACATCCGAAATAGATGCCCCAAACACACGACCCAAAATACACTGCACTGCGGGCAACCAGCCCAGGACACTCCTGCTACGCATATCCTAACCTTACTCGATACATCCCGGAGGAAACAAATGAGAAAAAACTCACTAGGGACGCAGCAAATGCGGAACCAGCGGAGCGTGGAGAGACACGTCCGGGCCGGCTGATCGCAGAGCAGAGAAGGAAGAATGACGCCTGAATCAGCGTCTGGTCAAAGATCCACACAAGTACATCCACGATATGATGGAAAGCTTATTTGATAGTTATTCTTATTATCTTTTTGTTTTTATTTTTTACGAAGTTTTTTCGTAGTGAGAACCCAATTCATAATGACTGAAGCCATGAGTGAGGTCGCGTGCGCTCATGATGAAGGCTCCTCAGATTTTAAATGCTCTGCGCGGTAGATTCAAACTACGGCGGATTAGTGTTTGAAGAGGATCTATCTATCTATCTATTGCCTGACGCCGTGATCCCCGAAGGGGTGGCCACGAACGAACCGCCCCATGCACCTCTGTCCCCAGTCAGTCGACGCCCCTCCCCCCAACCAGCACCGCCTTCGTTCATGTACTTCCTCACTCCATCCTTCCACCTCATATTCGGTCTACCTCTCCCCCTCTGTCCCTCCACCTCGCTCTCGTACACCCTCTTAGTCATTCTCTCGCTTTCCATACGTTCCATATGGCCGAACCATCTCAAGTTGTTCCTTTTCACACTTTCCAGCACATCTACCTCCACACCACACCTCCTTCTTACTTCCTCATTAGTCTGTCTATCCCTCCATGTAACTCCGCACGCACTCCTTAAGTAATTCATTTCCACTGCTCTCACTCTTGGTCTGAGTCTCTCAACCAACGTCCATGCTTCGCTTCCGTAAGTCAGTGTCGGGATTACCACACTGTCATGCAAGGACTTCTTCACTTCCATACTGACCACCCTATTTCTTGTTACTGCTTTTAGCGTTCCTACAACCCTCTTCCCCTGTTGTACCCTCCCGCACCTCTTCATCCATAGTCCCATCTTTACTCAACACACTGCCCAGATACTTAAAGAGGATGCCTTATGTAATAGGCATGTTCGTCAATGATGGAGGGGCCACTAATAAATATACTTTTGTACATGCGACTCTGGTCTACCACATCTCTAATGTCTGCCAGAGCAAAAATACGGTTTGAGAGAATCTGACCAGCAGCATAGACCTGTAATTAGGAAAAGGTGGAAGAGATTCTATTGTAACACTACAGTACATAGTTGATAAAATACAATGAGAAACCAGAGGGACTTTACATACATAAATTTAAAGACCGAGTGCTCCACACGAAGTACAGTTTCGTTTTTTGTATTCAAGATCAGAACGCAATGTCTGATCACTCGTCTTTCTTGGTCTGCCCCTTGGTGCAGCTCCCCCTACTTGCACGGACTTGCATCTTTTCACCCAGCCTAGTTCATTCATCCTCTCCACATGTCCAAACCATCCAAGCCTACTAGTACGCATTTCATGATTCATCACTGATACTCTTGATACCTAACGGTTTCCTCAGTTCTTCACTGGATATCCTTTCTTGCAGTTTGGCCACACACACATCCATCTCACCATTTATATCTTGTTACATTCCATTTTGTTGATATCATCTGCTTTGACAGGCCAATGCATTCCTGTAGGAATGCATAATCAAGAGTAATTAATGCATGTTCTGAGACTGATAAGTCAGGTGCATCAACTAGCTCATTTGAAATGCAACTGCAGCTAACAGGAGTTAGAATCAGATCAAGAAGATATCCAGAGTTATGGGTTGGACAAGACACATGATTGACAAAATTATTTTGGTCATACAATTCCACGAATTTAGAAGAAAATGGTTTCTGCTGTGGGTTATTGATTCAGTAATTAAAATCACCACAAACAAGAAGTCCTGATTTAGGGGTAAATGTTTCAAGAAATAGATTGAATTCATCCATGAAGTCTGTCACTGCCCGGATGGCCTGGATGATAAATTGATGTAATTCTGAGTGTTTGCTGAATGAAATTAACCAATAATTTGAGGACTTCAAAAACGTGTGGATCGGGATCACCAATTATGTGAATGATGTTTGAAAGTGCTAATGACTAGATTGTTCCAACACCACAACCCGACGGTCAACAGCAGGCCTGGGAACACTAATTATGGTGTGTGTCTTACAATAAGCAATGAGAATAATGTTAATATCATATTTATCTAACTAGGTCTCTGTCAGGCACCGAATATTGAGTTAAAACTCTTCAATAATTTCATTGATATATTCCATCTTGTTGCGTGTGGAACGGATGTTTAGAAGGCCAACGGTTCTTTAAGGAAGGTTCTATCTTTTTTTTTTTTTGAGTTGGCAAAGTTAGTGCTCTCTATTATTATATCCATTCCACTGACCCAGCTTGTACTGAAGAGGCAGCACAGTTTACGCACTTTGGAGAGCTTTTGGTTAGTACTGTACAGTTTCTCAAAACATGGTTCCTAGCACAATAGGAACATTTAGGTTAATCGTCCTTCTTTGAGCAATTGCCACTCATGTGACCAAAACCCTGAAAACGGTAGCATTGTGTAACCCAGAATCTAATAATAATAATAATAATAAGCATGTTACTTATTTCTCATAAGCGCCAATTTTTCCGAAGAATTCACTAGCGCTCGAAAAGAGAAAGAAAAAAGAACAAAAATCAATGCATCAAAAGAAGGCTCATATACAACACACATTTAACAATCACTAGCAGTGGCAAAATAGCCTAAACTCTATAGCCATCTGTCATGACACCTCTCTCAAGATCATAGCTTCTCTCAAAGAGAAAAGTCTTAAGTTGTCTCTTGAAGCATTCAACAGAACTCAGTTGTCTCATGGACAGCGGCAACCTGTTATACAACCTCGGAGCCATGTAGGAGAATGACCTCTCAAAGAAAGAAGACTGCTGGAAAGCCCTTGGTTCATCAAGACGAAAAGGGTCATTGTCATGACGCACAACTACACCATGGTGTGCCGGTGGGCGCCTGAGCAGCTCCGCAAGGTACCTAGGCTCACCAAATTTGAGAACCTTAAAAGTCACCAAACACAACTTAAATTCTATTCTTGCTCTTACTGGCAGCCAGTGCAGTTCTATGTGAAGAGATGTAGTAGGAGTTCTAGGAGTTCATAGGCTCAGCACCTCATAAGTCGAACATATACATAGGAACGATTTAACTTACTGGAGACATCTTTACTACTGCAGTCTTAGCGTGCATACCTGATTTTGTCTGGGTGAAAAGCAAGTTGAAAACACAGCCACCGTCAACCCGAGACTTGATTTTTGCGTCCTTGTTCATAATACTCGGGATAATCCATCACAGACGAAGACATCCCAGCCAAAGTCATCTTTGGAAGCATCTTCATCGGTTCAGAGACAATGTAACTACTGTACTATCAGTACCAAATTGCGAATTCAATGCCTGACATGCCTTGCATTTTTCCGCCTCTGTTGGAAGCTTCATGACGAGAACACTTGATTCTTTTTCAATTCAATTTTCCATGGAGACAGAGACAAGAACATCCTCCATGTTGGTGGTTGTCAGACGTGAAGTCTCAGGTTGTGGCCCCAATTTAAGTTTCACAACCAAGATTTATTGATTCTGAACCATTTTTTCTTTCCTTTTGTGATGACCTCGACTGTCTTCTTTGGTAGATCATTCTTAGACTCTTGATGTGTCTCGGATTACTTCAGCAAATGTGGACTGAACCGGGGTGGTGTGAGCTCCTAAGAGCTTGGCTGTTGATACAGTCAAAAACCTTTGCCTTTGTCAATGAATCCCTGAGGTCCTCGAATTTAACAGCCTGGGATAGAGTATTCTCCGTGTTTTAGAGGCAGTTCTTATGGGTGTAATACCACCTCCGTTTCTCTTCATGTCTTTCTTTTATAGTAGCGGGGGTCCCACCTTTTACTTTGGCACACTCAATATGCTACCAATTTCCACAGTACCCACACTTTACAGTCATAGTCTTCTTAAGGTCCTTGCCACAAGTGGGGTAACCCATGTCCAAGTAGTTTGGTTAAAGAAAAAAATGGCTTAAAAAAAAACCTAGTGGCCAGCACAAGCATAGAAAAGTGCTTGTTATATATTAATTTTCTAAAAAGTTAATCTCTGTTAAAAAAAAAATGCAGGAAATACAAAATTAAAAAACATGAACACTACCTAGCATAGACCCCAGGTAGTTTCGCCCCCATCTGTATCACCCAAAGCAAAACTAAACATAGAAAAATAAATTAAATGAATGAGTGTCTGCGAAGTCCCCAATGGACAGGTGGGGTACGACTTGGATACCTCGTTAGAGGTAAGACAAAACCGAGTTGCAACAAGTGTGTGCTGGTTGAGCAGATGTTTATCGAAAACCTTTCACTTGTTTTGAGCTCTTAAACGCAGCAGCATATATGTCACTCAGAAAACTCCATTGGTTACAATACTGCCACTGCGCAAAGCGTACACCTTTCCCTTCAAGGGGAGAGGGAGTCCTCTCATAGTAAGTAATGGCAACAGTTCTCAGATTTCCCCAACCGCATCTAATTCTGGCAATAGTGACGGCTTCGGCCATACTACCGGCAGAGATGGTATCTCCCAAGTAACAAAACTTATCCAGTGCCTCATTACCAAAATTAACACCCTCGAGCTAGTCATTGAGCACAAGCTCACCTTTGCATACTCTGCATACAAAGTTCTCAACTTTGGACTTCTTCCTCAATAGAGGTCCCTTTATTCTAGTGTAGCGCCTCCTCCTGTGGTGTACCCAGCAGCTGCAGACGCTACACTGAATTGAGTTTGCGCGATCTCCTTTTCTGCCTACTGCGCATAGGTATACACCACTTTTTTATACCTTTCCATGCCCTAATCTACTGTGTAAAACCTTGGTTATATTTATAATGCCTCTTAATCCTTTACTTGCCAAGCCCTCTCTCCATCTTCTGAACGTGACCTTGGCATCCTGCACATATGAGGCCCACAAAGAAGTCACCTGTCTCTTTGTTCTTGTGCGTTCTACGGACCAATGGCTAAGACAACAAAACTTTCTTTAGTGCAGTTTTAAGTGGTTTTAAGCCATGTAATAATGCAATGGACCAATGGAGGCCACCTGTGTGTTTCCAAACAAACTCGATATGGACTTTAAGGAGGTCATCCGTGCGAGGAGGGTTAAGCTGTTTGATAGAATCTGACGGGTAAGGAATAGGGAGGATCTCACACCTAGTTATCACATTGTAGTGGGGTCACTACAGGTGTACACCCATGTACTCACCTAATTGTACTCACCTAATTGTAGTATACAGGATTTGAGCCTAAGCTCGTGTTGTCCTGTCTCTCTCTCTACATTTATCCAATTTTGCTTTAAAAGTTTGGATATTTCTTGCTCCCACCACCTCCCCATCCAACTTATTCCAACACTCAATGCTTCTATACGGGAAGTTGAACTTTCTTACATCAGACTTACATATAACTTTCCTCAACTTACAATCATGACCCCTGGTTCTTCCCTCGTCCCTCACCACAAAATCTCCCTTGTCGATCTTCTCAAAACCTTTCACACAATTAAACATCATGATCATGTCACCTCTCTCTCTCCTCTCCCTCAGCGTTGGCAGCTTTAGCCTCTCCAATCTCTCCTCATAAGGCAGGTCTCTAAGGCTAGCTATCATCTTAGTGGCAACTCTCTGAACTCTTTCCAGTTTTTTATTATGTTTTATAAGGTGTGGAGACCACACCACTGCTGCATACTCCAGTCTTGGTCGTATTATTGTCCCTATTATTTTTGCTAACATCTCTTCATCTAAATAATTCAGAGCTATTCTCATGTTAGTCAACACTGCATAGGTTTCACCAGTTATTTTATTTATATGCTGTTCAGGTGACAAGCTGTCTGCCACAACTACCCCTAGGTCTTTTGCTTTCACAGCTTTACTAATTATTTCATCTCCTATTTTATATCCCCAAGAAGGTCTATATTTACTTTTTCCCATCTCAAGAACCTGACACTTACTCGTGTTGAATTCCATTTTCCAAGTTTGACTCCACTCATATAACTTATCTAGGTCTCTCTGTAATTCTTCACAACTACTCCTACTTGTAATATGCTTCATTAATTTTGCATCATCAGCAAACATAGATATATATGAGCCTATTCCCATTTGAAGGTCGTTGATGAAAACCAAAAACATGATTGGGGCCAACACCGATCCTTGAGGCACTCCGCTTTTTACCCTTTTCCACGAGGAGAACTTTCCTTTTATTACTGTTCGCATTTCCCTCCCAATTAAATAGTTTTCCATCCACTTTAATAATACTCCCTCAACCCGCCCCACAGTCCTGAGCTTCCACAACAATCTCTTATGAGGCACCTTATCAAATGCCTTCTTGAAATCTAAGTAAATACAATCTACCCACCCCTCCCTCCCTTGTACAATGTCAATTACCCTATCATAGTAACTCAACAAATTTGTGGTACACGAATGACCTTTTCTGAACCCGAACTGCTTGCTTGAAATTATTTCCCTCTCCTCCAACATACCCACCCATCTTTTTCTAATAATCTTTTCACAAAGCTTGCATATAACACTCGTTAAGGATACCGGTCGATAATTTAGCGGGTCTTCTTTATTTCCACTCTTATATATTGGAGTTATATTTGCTTGTTTCCATTCTAAGGGAAGTTCCCCCTTGTTTAATGAGTGTTGAACAATATTAAAAATAGGTCTCACTAGTTGTTCAGAACATTCTCTTAATACCCATCCAGCAATGTTATCTGGGCCCATAGATTTTCTCACGTCCAATTCTTCCAACAATGATTTTAGTTCATCCTTGTTGACTTCTATCGACTCTAGTCTCTGTATCTCGTTCAATTCCACCACAGGTTCTACATAGTCATCCTCCTCCACAAACACGGATGTTAATGTATCATTCATAATTTCACACATACCCACTGTGTCTTCATATAATTGACCCTCTACCCTAAGCTTTGTTATTTTGTCCTTTATTTTTGTTTTGCCGTTGATATAACTATAGAACAGTTTGGGTTCTTTATTACATTTGTTTACTATATCTTTTTCAAAGTTCTTTTTCTCCTCTCTTATAGTCTTGAAATAGTTGTTTCTAGCATTCTTATACTCATTCCATTTTTCCTCAGTGTGTCTCCTTCTCACTTTATTCCATGCAGAGTCGTTTTTGTTCTGGGCAATGTGACATCGCATGTTAAACCACTCTTTCTCCTTAGCCAGCTTTCTATCCTTAAATGTTGGTACATATTTATCTACCCCCTCCCTGTAAATGTCTAGTAACATGGTGTATTTTACCTGAATATTCTGTTCTTGCTCAATAAATGACCAATCTATATTTGCAAAGTATCCTCTTAATGATTCATAATCCGCCTTACTATAATTTAGTCTATATTCCCTATGTTCCTCCTCTCTGCCTTCCAGAAATTCCACTGTCATGTGAAGTACAGTACATGTATGTAGGAAATGGGTGGCCATAAACTTTATTCAAAATAGTATCTGTCGTTACTGGATACACCATGGGATGAAGTGATTTACTGTACAGTACTGTACTAGGATAAATGGACCTTTGCGAAGGAAGAAATTCAACATCGGGAAATTTGTACAGTACGTGCAGTATGCAAGGGGGAGCTTGTGCTGAATGACCTACCTAAAAGTGTCAACTTTGTACGTGAGCCGTAACAAGTGAACGAGTTTTGTTACTTACCCCTAATAAACGGGGCCGTTTGTAACATCAACTACCTGCCAAGCGAGCATATTTACCCTAAACGAGCTTTATTCCATGCGCTTTTTCATGCATTAAGAAGAACCAGAGCGTAATACAATCATGTATCCGTGAAAGGGCGATAATAGCGCTTTCCAATGACACCTGAATCATGCTTTTTCGACCACGAGTTATCCTGTAGCGATCGAGCAACCGGAGGTGAAAAACCCTAAAATAAGGTAATTTCCCCAGTTTTTTCCTGGTCTCGCGAGGCCAAGTGTGTGGAATGTTACAGTGGCGGTCTCAGTCGCGGCACTGTGGTCGTGCCGAACGGTCAGAGCCCGCCTATCATCCTCCCAACGCACATACTCTCTCTCAGAGCCCCTAATGTGCTCAGAATGCCGCCCGTCATATGACAGGTACTGCGGGATTGTCCATTTATCTCTCGCCCGTCATATGACGGGCACCGACAATTAGGTGTTAAGAGATACCATATCTGCCAATGTTGAGGTCGAAGCTGCCACTATAGCTAGAGTTAGATGTGGCTGAGGTAAGTTCAGATAACTTCTGCCAACTCTAGCTATGAGAAGACTTCCACTCCACTTAAAAGATAAAGGGTTGTGCTTCGTGTATTAGAAATGCAATGACCTATGCTTCAGAAATGTGGTCAGTTAAAATGGAAGATATCAACAGAATAGAATGCAACAAAATGAGAATGGTCAGATAGATCTGTGGGGCCAAACTGCAAGATAGGAGACTAAATGAAGGATTGAAGAGATGATTAGGTATCAAGAGTTTCAGCAAAGCTAAGCATACATGCAAGCTATGAAGGTTTGGGCATTTGGAGAAGATGGATGATCTATATATATTGGATGAAAAGATGCAAGTCTGTTAAGACGGAGAGAGTTGCACCGAGGGGTAGACCTTGAAAGACGTGGGATCAAGTCATACGATCTGATCTCAAATTTTAAAAACCTGACAAGTGGTGCAGCCCTGAACAGAGTTGCCTGGAATGCTGCCATTAGGACGGGAGACAGAAACCGCACCTCATATGAACCACTCTGTCTTTAAAATTGTAATATATGTTATTGATTCTGGCTATCACTGCTTGCCACAGTTTCACTTATTTTGCCTCTGATAATTACCTGATTATTGTAAGATTTTCTTCAACTCCCAAGTTCTGTACCAGCTAGACTAGATAACTCGTATTAAATTGTAAAACTTGCAAAATAAACAAACCAAAACTGGGACGACACAAGATAAATGCTAAAGAACTAATAAAAATGGCTATGTGGAAATAACGCTTAATCTATTTTTTATTCATTTCACCACAACACCAAACACCTCCAATGAAATTAATGAAAGCATATATATGATCCACCAGGATCATATTTAGAAATAAAAGAACACAATCCACCACATAGGGTGTACATCACTACATGAGCAAGTTAATCTGACTGAATTTAGCATTTTTATCCAAGAATCACAAGCCAGAATTGGTTGTTAGATAGTTATTAGATAGTAATAATAGTGCCAGAAAAGTGCTAATGTGGCGCTGCATTTACTGGGTAAGTGTGCGATTTGGATTGGAGTGCTGAGATTTAGTGGTATATATAATATATCCTGTTCTGTATTCCTTGCTAAACAATAGCCAATGTGTATATAATTTTGCAAAGAAACTTTATCACCATTGATGATTATTGTCTCGTATGATAATATTTTACGGTGAAGTCATTAGCTAGAGTACTATATAGAGTACTGTACTGTATTTCATTTAGAGCATATGGAATAGTTACAGTTGGTATACCAAAGAATAGAACATTTTAACCCTTGCAATAACATAGTGTATTCTTTCATTATTTCTTGCTAATACTGTACAGTACTAAGTGATTTTACACAGTTTAAGAAGAACCTCAGTCAATCAAAGTGGTAAAATTGATCACAATTATGTGTTTGACTTCTATAAATTCCTTCCAAACTTGATCATTTTATCAAATAATAACCCATAATAATAATTATGAATGCATCATGGTATACCGAAAGGGTTCATTGCATCAGTATTGTTTAGAGTGTGCTGATAGTCCAAACTTCTTAAGTGAAGATTTGTGTTTATTATTGCTAGAAAACATAGTTGGATGGGGTATGGGTGGGAGAAGAAGAGAAGTAGTGGAGGAGGAGGTGGGGGTCAGGAGGTCAGAAGTGTGTGAAGCCATGAAAAGAGTGAAGTTGGGGAAAGCACCAGGAATAGATGGAGTGTGTGGGGAAATGCTGAGGTATGGTGGTGAGATAGTGATTGAATGGGTATGGAAAATGTGCAAACTAGCATGGGAGAAGGGGAGTGCACCTGATGACTGGAAGACAGGCATAATAGTCCCCCTATACAAGGGCAAAGAGGAAAGAGGAGTGTGTGGTAACCACTGAGGAATATGTCTTCTAAGCGTAGTAGGGAAGGTGTACAGTAGGGTAGTGATTGAGAGAGTGAGAGCGAGAACGGAGAAATGGATAGGTGACAAGCAGGACGGGTTTAGGAAGGGAAGAAGATGTGTAGATCAGATTTTTACCCTGAAATGTGTTGTGGAGAAATATCTGGAGAAGTAACAAAAGCTGTATGTTGCCTTTATGGATTTGGAGAAGGCCTATGACAGAGTGGATAGAGAAGGTACAGTCTATCCTCCTATAACACAAATTCCTACAACGCGATCCTCCTTTAACACGAGGGGGGTCCTAATAAATAGTATATTTATTCAGTTAATTGTAGCCATGATATTGTAGATTCAAAAAAATTCTAACTAATTTATCTATTATATATTCATAAATTTGTATATATTCTAGGAACTAATATATTCTAGGTCTTTCCTAGGACCGATCGGTCACTTTTATTTACCACCGTATGTATACGCGATCGCATAGCACGAATTTCATGTAGTGCGAGGGTCGGATCGATCCATTTTTCTTCATTAGTTTTAAAGTAAGTTATGTTTTATTATATTTGTTAACGGTTTGATGATATCTGCTAGGTAATATAGGTGTTTGTTTAGCAAGAAATTCGGAAAAAAGGTGGCAAAATTGTGGGGCGCAGACCCATATAGAATTATCTCCAAATAAAAAGTGATATTCCTACAGCGCGAGGGCCTCTGCCGCCCATATAGTCGTGTTATAGGAGGATGGACTGTATGTGGAAAGTACTTAGAATATACAAGTTGCTGAAAGTAGTGAAGAGCATGTATGAGGATGCAAAGGCGGCAGTCTGTGTGGAGAATGAGAAGAGCGAGTTCTTTGATCTGAATGTTTGGTTGAAACAGGGGTGTGTGATGTCCCTGTGGTTGTTTAATATATATATGGATGGAGTCATGAAAGAAATATAAGGAAGAGCAGTGGATGTTGGTGTATCCCTGATAAGGGATGGAAGCGAGTGGAAGCTACCTGTATTGCTGTTTGCTGATGATGCAGTTCTGATAAGCGATAATGAATGGGAGTTGCAAGGTCTGGTAAATATGTTTGGAACAGTGTGCAAAAAACGGAATCTGAAGGTAAATGCGGGGAAGAGCAAGGTTATGGTCTACGAAAGGGGTGAAGCCACAAAGTGTGAGGTAAAGTTGAACGGTCAGGCTATGGATATTGTCAGATCATTTAAGTATTTGGGCAGTGTGCTGAGTAAAGATGGGAGTATGGATAAAGAAGTGCGGGAGAGGGTGCAACAGGGGAAGAGGGTTGTAGGAATGCTGAAAGCAGTAACAAGAAATAGGGTGGTCAGCATGGAAGTGAAGAAGTCCTTGCATGACAGTGTGGTAATCCCGACATTGACTTACGGAAGTGAAGCATGGACGTTGGTGGAGAGACTCGGACCAAGATGTGAGAGGGGTGGAAATGAGTTACTTGAGAAGTGCGTGCGGAGTTACATGGAATGATAGACAGACGAATGAGGAATTAAGGAGGAGGTGTGCTGTGGAGGTAGATGTGCTGGAAAGTGTGAAAAGGAACACCTTGAGATGGTTCGTCCATATGAAACGTATGGGAAGCGAGAGAATGACTAAAAGAGGGTGTACGAGAGCAAGGTGGAAGGACAGAAAGGGATTGGTAAACAGAGAGAGAGGTGGAAGGATGGAGTGAAGAAGTATATGAATGAAGGCGGTGCTGGTTGGGAGGAGGGGCGTCGAATGACTGGGGACAGAGGTGTATGGGGGCGTTTCGTTCGTGGCCACTCCTTCGGGGATCACGGCGTCAGGCGATAGATAGATAGATAGATTGCTAGAATTTGTTTTTGTATTTATGATGAGCGCATGACTGCTAAGGCATGTTAATTTTTTTCCTAAAAATACTTTTAGCAACTAATACATTATTTCTAGTTACATTATAAATTATATATACAGTTGGCCCTCAGGTAACACTGGTAATTTGTCCTGCCATGACACCGTGTTACGCAAAACCGTGTTACGTAAAGCATAGGTTATATAGGAATTAAGCCATTTCGTTCTAGCAACTTGCCCTAAGTCCCCTTTTTGAGCATTCCCCGCCCTAAAACCTACCACAAATCACTCAAATTACCGACCAAGCAATACTCTACCATACTTCACATGCCATATGATAGCAAAAGGGCAACAAAAAGGTAGGTAAGGGTGGTCTAGAGGGGTGGGCTGGCACATAAAATACACTTGGACCGCTCAGTTTTGTCCGCCTAAGCATGGGTGGGAAGGGAACAGTGGTGTTCCTCGAGCCAAGGCAAACCGTGTTAGAGCAAGGAAAATACCGTGTTACAGGTGACTCATCACATTTGAGGTACCCGTGTTAACCCTCTCACCACGGAAGGGCTCTTGAACGCCCATAAAAAAGCATATAACAGCTGCCCGGAAGGGCTCTTGAACGCCCAGTGGTTGAAAGCCTGTGAGCTTCGTGTGCGAGGCGTCGGTCCGACGCATGTAAACAACAGCCGGCTGGACCGACGCCCCGCATCTCCGGCCACAAGAAGGAGAGCGTCGCTTGTTCGTGTGTGCCTGTATGTTGTGAGTTATCTCCAATGAAATCATCATCACAGCTCAACCAGTTGACTTAGAGAGCTCTACTTAATGCCATTCTACAGGTAAATAACACAGCTACGCTTGGGGATGCGCGGGAATGCGGGAAGCAGTCAGATTAACACATAAACACATTGGTTGGCGGCACACCATGGCGGAAGGCGGACGCAAGTTTGAGGCTCCGGCATATGTTAAGGGAATGGTCAATTAATTCACGGATATCGAGTGCATACGGGGCTAACAAGAAGAGGAAGGATTTAGTGAAGTGTTTGGAGGATATGTTGGTGTGGTGGAGGGGTGATATATAGTGTAATAAGAGTGTGTAGTGATGGGACAGCGGTAGGGTTGTGAGTTGTTGAGTTTGTAAACAAACATGGCAGAGGGAATTTCGGGTATGACGGAGGCGGAAGGAAGGTTACAACGTTTTCGGGGATTTAAGAGCACAGATAAGAAGTTAGAAGAGGTTAGTATTGTTTTGAAGGATTTGGAAAAGTGGATGAGTGATACGGAGAAATGGAAGGGGGATATTGGTGAGAAAGTTAAGGCACTGTGTGTAATGTGTGGTGTGACAGGTGGGGAAGGGAATAGGCCTAGCGAAGGAAGTGAATGCAGGCCTATTTTGGCAGTTAATGAGAGCCTAGAGATGGTATTGAAAAGGGTAGATGAACTGGGAGCAGAGAATATGGCATTGAAGGAGCAGCTGAAGGAATACGAAGGACGTTTCACGGAAGTAAAGGAGTCAACTGCATGGACGGTGGTAGGTAAACAAAAAGTCAAGGATTTGGAGGATATTATGAAAGAGCAAAAGGAAGAAATGAATATGACCAAAAAAAGTTTTGAGAGTGCAGTTGTAGGGGTCATGAAGAACAAGGAGAGTGTCGTGAGGGAGGCCATGGACAGGGATAGGGGTGTAATCTTGTATGGAGATATAGAGACTCATATGAATGATAATGGAGTGAGAAAAGTGAGGGATATGGAGACAGTGAAGGAGGTCTTGAAAGGTGTGGATGAGGACGAATATGGATGGGAAGGGCAGGTGGAGGAGGTCAGTAGGATAGGTAGATATAAAAGGGGAGAGATGAGACCTATAAGGGTACAGTTTAAAACTAGGGTAGTGGCGGAGACTGTGACAAATTTTAGTTGGAGGCTAAATACAAATGATAAACTGAAACACATAAGACTAAAGAAGGATTTGAGTATAGAACAAAGGAAAAAAATTAAGGAATTACAAGAAAAGGCTGATGAAAATAATGGAAAGTTGGATGAGGAGGATAAGAGAAATTTTTACTGGAGAGTGAGGGACGGAAAAGTGAGGAAGTGGTTTATAAGAGTAGAAGGGAGGGGGAGATCAGGGAGGGGAGAGAATGTGATGAGAGTTGTGACGGAGGAGGAGAACGGGGTGGAGGTGTCACAGAGAGAGACAGGAGACAAAGAGGCAGACCCAGTAGTGCTAACAGGGGAGTAGGGTACGGACTGGAGGAGCGGGATGGTGTAATTGCTGAAGGAATGGTAGATGGATTAAGGAGTATGTTTAGTAATGTGGATGTGTTTACCCAGGACAAGAAAAGAGAACTGATATGTAGGTTGCAGGATGAAGAGGAAAAACCTGATGTCATAGCCCTACAGGAAGTAAGACCAAAAAATGTTAGAATTGAAAGGGAACTGGTGGAATATAGTTTGGAGGGTTTTGAGTTATATGAGAGAAATGCTATTAGAGCAGAGGTTGGAAGAGGACTGTTTATTTATGTAAGAAAAGAGCTCAAGGTTAATGAGGTGGATATGAGACAGCAGTATTGTGAGTATTTGTGTATTGAAGTAAAATGTGTAAGAGGATCAATTCTAATTGCCTCTATATATAGAAGCCCAAATAATAGCAGGGGAGAGGATGATAACCTACTGAAAGCAATGGAGGAGCTAGATAATAGAGAGAACAAATATAAAATTTTGATTGGAGATTTCAATTTGCCAAGGATCAACTGGGCAAATTGTACTACTCCAGCGGGACAGGGTAGCCTGGAAAATAAGTTTATAGAGAAAGTGAGAGATTGTTTTTTAACGCAACATATTGTAGAGATGACAAGATATAGAGATGGGACGCAGGGGAGTGTACTTGATTTGATTTTTAGCAATGAAGAGGATATAGTGGAACATGTTAATGTGGATAGCCCTATAGGTCGTAGTGACCATGCCTGTATAAGCTTTAGTTGTAACATTAAATCAGAGAGGGATAATAGAAGCAATATAAAAATATACATGTATGATAGAGCAGATTATGAGCTGCTGAGACGGTGTTTGGACATTGACTGGGGGGAATACTTGAACGGTGAAGACGCTGAAGGAATGTGGAGGAAAATTAGAGTCAAACTGGAGAATGCTGTATCCAAAAGTGTACCAGTAAGGGAATATAAGGATAAAACAAAATTGAGGAAAAGAACTAACCCAGAATTGTCAATGAAAAGAAAGCTTTGGATATTGATTAGAAGAAAGAAACGATTGTGGGAAAGATTAAAATTGTTAAAAAAGAACAGGGGGTCTAGTATAGAGGCTAAGGAAGTGGATCTGGAACGCAGACAAATAAACAATAAAATAAGGTGGGAAACAAGGAGGGGGGTGATGGAGAGGGAGAGAGAGATAGCTAGAAATGTGAAGGATAATCCAAAAATATTCTGGAAGTACATTCAGGAAAAGTTAACAAGAAGAGTAGGGATCCCAGAGCTGGTAGGGGGGTTGAATGATGGGAGTAGAGTGGAGACTGATAAGGAGAAAGCAGAGGTGCTGGGGAAATACTTTGGGGGGGTACTAACAGTGGAGTCGGAGGATGCAGTGCCTACTATTCCCATCAAACAGGCACCGGCACTAGAACTATTAGAGTTTTCCCATGCTAGAATAAGAAGGGCTATAGAAAAAATGAACAGAAGTAAGTCACCGGGACCGGATGGGATACACCCAAGAATCATAAAGGAAGGAGGGGAGATGTTAGTAGAGCCATTGAAAATGTTATTTGAGGTATCGTTTAATACAGGACAAATCCCGATGGACTGGAGAGGGGCGAACATAACAGCTATATTTAAGAAGGGAAAGAGAAATGACCCAGGGAATTATAGACCAGTCAGTTTGACAAGTGTTGTGTGTAAACTAATGGAAACGGTAATTAGAGAAGGAATAATGGATCATATGAAGTCAAACCAACTTTTCAGTGGGAGACAGTTCGGATTCTTGCCGGGGAGGTCGACGTTACTACAGCTAATTAAGGTGGTAGATGATTGGATGCAAATTCTAGAAGATGGTGATGTAATAGACGTGGTATATTGCGATTTTATGAAGGCCTTCGATAAGGTCCCACATAAAAGGTTAATAGAGAAAGTTAGAAGCTATAATATAGGGGAGAAATGTGTGAAATGGATAGAAGCCTTCCTGAAAGATCGGAGACAGAGGGTACTGGTGAATGGAATAGGCTCGGGGTGGAGGGAAATTACAAGTGGGGTACCTCAGGGATCTGTGTTGGGACCACTGCTGTTCGTTATATTTATCAACGACTTGCCTGAAGTTATAACTAATGGAAGTGGGGTATACCTGTATGCGGATGACACTAAGCTGTATAGAAGAGTGAGGAGTAAGGAAGATATGGGTTTGCTTCAAGGAGATGTGGAGGGCATGAAGGGATGGTCTGAGCATTGGTTAATGCCTTTTCATCCAAAAATATGCAAGTACATGCGGATTGGGACCAGCAAGATAGACAAGGTAGGATACAGTATGTATGAAGCGATGGAGGAAGTAAGTGCAGAAAAGGATATAGGAGTAGTGATAGACAATAAGTTAAATTTCTCAGAACATTTAGCGGAAAAGATAAACAAAGCCAATAGAATTGTAGGGCTGATAAGGAGGACATTTGTGTCACTTGACGAAGAAATCTTCAGGAATCTCTATACAGCGCTGGTTAGGCCGCACCTGGAATATGCGAACCAGGTGTGAGCTCCATATATGGTAAAGGATATAGAAGCAGTGGAGAAAGTGCAGAGGAGAGCTAGCAAGCTGGTACCAACGTTGAAGAACGCGGGCTATGAGCAGAGGTTGAGGACACTGGGGCTTCCGACACTGGTTATAACCAGAGAAAGAGAGGGGATATGATAGAGACTTTCAAGATAGTGTCAGGAAAGTACGATGAGGATGTGTGTGAAGGTATCTTCTTGATGCGGGAGGGAACAAGAACGAGAGGACACTCTAAGAAAATTTACAAAGAAAGAAATAGGCTTGAGAAGGCAAAGAACTCATTTTGTGATAGAGTGGTAAATGAGTGGAACGCACTGCCCCAGTATGTAGTCGATTCCGAATCAATAAGGGAGTTTGAAAGTAATCTTGATAAAGCATGGGGAAGACAAGATTTGAAGTTTGATTATAAAACAAAAATACAGAATAGTAAAAATGTTGCGTCTGCTACCGCCGCCGCCAACACCGTGAACGACCGCAGCAGTGCAAGTACTGGTACTGAGCTGGATACACAGGCATAGTTTGCCTTTTTCCAGAGGATCTACTGTAAGAAACTGTAAGAATATACGGTAGCCTAGCCTAGACGTTTTTCGGCCAAAACACCCGGGTTTTGAGGAATATATATATAATACATAGCCGGGGCTGGAGGGTTAAAGCAAAACCGCTTTGGGAAAAACCGTGTTACCCGAGGGTCCACTGTATATATATATATATATATAAATTATATGAAAAGTCTTGGGTAAGTTGGCTCTGCATAATTGTGAGAGCCACAATACCCTCTTCTGTGCTGTTAAATTTAGTGTTGCATTTCTTGGCAGATGATTATCTTGGGAATACTGTACAATGAATAGGCCAGGATTCGTATTTGACTTGTTTCCACACCCAGTGATACAACACAATTGTGACATCTTGTTATTGACTTGATAATTAATGTGAGGAGTAATAAAATATGACCCCTACATTGTAGGGAGGAGGTTTGTAGACACCACTCATTAATGGAAGTACTGTACAGTAAACCCTCGCTAACTCGGACTAATAGGGACTTCCGAGATGCCCGATATTCCGAGATGTCCGAGGTCTGACTTATGTCCGACTTAAGAGAGGGAAAATTCTGAATTATAAGAGGAAAGCCCGCATCCGAGAAAATTGAGATAAATTTTTTTTTTTTTTTTTTATGTGAAATTCATCATAATATGACAAATACAGTAGAACCTCGCTCTTTCGGACTTCAATCTTTCGGAATTCTCAGACGTTCGGACTAGCATTTCAATTCGGAGTCATGGTTCAGCCTTTCGGATTTGTCTGAAAGGCTGAGAAAATACCTCCATCCTTTTCGGACTACATTTAACTTATGCTTCAGTCTTTCGGATTTGTCTGAAAGGCTGAGAAAAATTAAATTGCATTCTGACCAAAGAGCCGAGTTTCGGACTTGTCTGGTTAGGTGAATGTGTATTCGGACTTATAAACTTCGGACTCATGCTTCAGCCTTTCGGATATGTCTGAAAGGCTGAGAAAAATTATTTCGCATTCGGACCGAAGAGCCGAGTTTCGGACTTATAAATTTCGGACATTATTTCAGCCTTTCGGATTTGTCTGAAAGGCTGAAGTGTGAATTCGGACTCGGCCCTTTCGCACTTTTGACACTTTCGGACAGGGCTCTTCCCCAATTAGTCCGAAAGAGCGAGGTTCTACTGTACGAACCTTATTATGTTTTCAGGGACAGTACAGTACATAGTAATTAATATTAACACTATAATTAAAAGGCACAGGCTTCAATTCATCCTAAAATCACTTAAAACCGAGTGAGAGAACATTGTAAACCGGACACAAATCCCGCCCAACTCGGAATTTTCCGAGATATACAGGGACATTTCCGATAGGCCTATGCCATTCCGAGAAGTGCGGGTTTCCGACTAAAACGAGTCCAAGTTAGCGAGGGTTTACTGTACTGTACTGTACTCCTTTGTGGAATACCGGTATAAGGATTGCTACACATCCTGTAGTAGTAGTAGTAGTCGTTCCCTAGGCTGCCTGGCCAAACAGCTCCGAGCACTTAAGGAAGGCCACGGCCAAGACCGGATTTTCTCACAAAGTTCTCAAGGAGTGTGTGTTATGCAGTCTTCCATAATGTGTTTAATAGTACTGTATGCAGTGTTTCACTACCTGGTCTCGTTTTTTTTTCTCAGTTACACAAAGAGCAATTCTAGCTTGATTTTATGATACACACACTCATGCTTTCTTACATAAAACCACAAACGCTACATACCCTACACTAACTTAACTCTTTTTCAATTTATTATTTTGGCATACGAATGCGGTGACCCCACTGCCCGTCACTTTGGTGGTGCAATCAGCTTCTGTAGCAGTGGACCACTCCTGTGCTCAGTATGCTTCTGACCAGGGCCCCCACAGGGGTAAAGAAAATAGTAAAACAGTGGCAGAACTGCCATTCGGGTGAGGGATTGCTCTGGGTCTGCTCCTTCAGTGCTAATGGTCTTAATCCACTTGGTGGAAATGGCTCTGGAGTGGAGCAGTGGGGGCATGTCTGGGAGCCTGGAGGCTGTTTCTGCCATAACCATCCCTTTTGGGGTGCTTCCTCTGGAAGCAAGGCATCAGATTGATAGAATAGACACCTGAAAGTTATTTTGAACGGAATAATGCTGCAACTCCTCAGGTCTCTCCCTATATTTACATCCAAGGGTCCTCAAAAACGGCTGCCACCCAACTTTCGAAATCATGTGTGATGTCATCCAAGAATGTTCTATACTAATATTAGTTAGTATAACCATGATATTTGGCTGTGAAATAAAGACAACAGATTCCATCTCTAGAAATAAGTTTTGTGAGAGCAGCAAATGAAATACAGTACACTGTAATTGCAATGATAAATTAAGTAATAGTTTTTGAACATTTGAGCCCTGATCACCCAGAGATAGCTGTGGATTGTGGGTAATCCCCAATTTGTACACAGTAGTTATGTGGTAATAATACCTGGCTTCAGCACCACATTACCACCTGCAGGGACCATAATTATGATTTCTGGACATTAGAGGTGTGGTAAACCAGTGTTGCATGTACACAAGTACTGTACAGTATATGCTAATGCCTGATCAGCATGGGTGAGCTGAATACACTGGTTACAAACTTCATTCACATCCATACTCATTCAAACAATACGATCGATAACATTCCACATGCATCTTTCATACTGTACTGTACAAAACAATGGGCTAGCAAGCCTCCACCGTAAATATAAACAAGCTAGAGAATTAAACAAATTGACTCAGAATGTGGAGACGATATATTCATGGACACCCCTCAGGGATCTAGGAATCTGTCAATACTGTAGATAGATATTTACAGAAGAGAGATGGAGATATATGCCCTTTTTTGGAGTAGAGTAACAAAGTAAATAGAGTAAAACTCCTGTAATTCGGCATCTGATAATACGGGAAATCCAATTACTGTATTTGGAATTAGCCAAGGAGAAGTGTTCAAATAAACTAAATATCTCTTATTTTTGCCTATAACCATGGTGTGTTTCTTGATATATGGCCTTAAATAATTTGTTCTAAGTATTTTCCTATACAGTATAACCTCGCACTTTCGGACTAATTGGGGGGAGAACCTGTCGAAAAGAGTGATTTTTCCAAAAGTCTGAAATTCCAGACTCAGACCTCAAATTTTCGGAAAAGTCTGAATATCTGACAAATATAGTCCGAACAAGATCTTACATTCGGATATTGTTACTCACACTTCCAGACATTTTTGAAAGTCTGAGTAATGTAGTCCAGACAAGATTCCATATTTCTGGACTATACTACTCAGACTTTCGGAAAAGTCTGAAAATCTAAGTTGTTGTTGTTGTTGTTGTTGTTGTTGTTGTTGCTGTTCCCCAGGATGTCTGGCCGAGCAGCCCCAAGGTCCGGAGCAAGGCCAAGGCCGAATGTGATCGTGTCTGGACTATATTTCTCAATTGAATTCAGACAAGATCTTACATCTGGACTACGTTACTCACACTTCCTGACGTTTCCGAAAGTCTGATAGGGGAAATTATAGGAGCCTGAAAATGCTTGACTAAGTCATGAATGTCTGTGAGAGAGTCTTTGAAGAAATGATCAGGGAAAGTATTTCTACCGATAATATGCCGTTTGGTTTTATGCCAGGTTATGGTACAATCGATGCCATCTTCATAGTCAGGCAGCTGCAGGAAAGATATTTACTTAAAGATAGGGATCTGTACCTAGTGTTAGTAGACCTGGAGAAGGCCTTTGATAGGGTGCCCAGAGATGTTATGCAGTGGGCTATGAGAAAACTTGGCTAGAGGAGTGGCTGGTGCGTATGATGATGATGATGTACAAGGACTCTCAAATGGCAGTGAGGGTGAAAGGTGTATCGAGTGAGGCATTTACAGGTAGTGTTGGAGTCCACCAGGGCTCTGTGTTAAACCCTCTCCTCTTTGTTATGGTTCTGGAGGCACTATCTGGACATTTCAGAATTGGGCTCCCCTGGGAACTTTTTTTGTTTTTTTTTTTTTTAAGAGACAATGAACGGAGGAAGGAAAAACACAGATAAAACAAAAAGGTCCATGTGCCTAAAGGCATCCTCCATTCATAAAATGTTTGTAACAACTGGATTTAAACATTTGTTGATTGTAAGTTTGTGGAAAGCAATTCGAGGGAAGTGAATTCCAAAGAGTAGTAGCTCTGGGGATAAATGAATTCTGATAAGCAGAAGTTCTGCATTGTGGAGGAGAAAGTGTAAATTCATAAACTGCTATAAGCAGATGACCTAGTACTTATTGCAGCCGAGGCCAGGTTCAGAAGATGGAGAGAGGACATGGGAAGTAAAGGATTAAGAGTTAATATACAGTATATAAAACCAAAGTTTTACACAGTAGATTAGGGCTTGGAAAGGTAGAAAAAAGTGGTGTATACCCATGCGCAGTATGCAAAAAAAGGAGTGGGCGCGAACTCAGTTCAGTGTAGTGTCTGCCGCTGCTGGGTACACCACGGGAAAAAGCGCTGCACTAGAATAAAGGGACCTCAACTGAGGAAGAAGTCCGAAATTGAGAAATTTGAATACATAGTATGCAAAGGTGAGCTTGTGTTCAATGACTGGCTCAAGAGTGTTAACTTTTGCAATTAGGCACTGGAGATGGTGGACAAGTTTTGCTTCTTGGTGGATACCATCTCTGCCTGTGGTGGGGCCGAGGCCGTTACTATCGCCAGAATTAGATGTGGCTAGGGAAAATTCAGAGAACTGTTGCCACTCTTTACCATGAGAAGACTCCCTCTCCCCATGAAGGGGAAGGTGTGTTAGAAGTGCAATGATATGATTCTGAAACGTGGCCTGTCAAATTGGATGATATCGACAGACTGGAATGCAACGAGATAAGAATGGTGAGATGGATGTGTGGGGCCAAACTGCAAGATAGGATATTTTGTGATGAGTCTATCAAGAATATCAGTGATGAGATGCATACAAGCAGGCTTGGATGGTTTGGACATGTGGAGAGGATGGATAAACTAAGTTTGGTGAAAAGATGGAAGTCTGTGAACATGGAGGGAGCTGTATCAAGGGTCGGTCTAAGAAAGACGTGTGATCAGACCTTGCGTTCTGATCTTGAATAAGTGACAAGTAAGGCAACTCTGAACCGGACTGCCTGGAGATCCGCCATTAGGACGTGAGACTGGAACCGCACTTTGTGTGGAGCACTCGGTCTTTAAATTTATATATGTACTGTATGTACAGTATGTATTTGAGTAGTATAGCCCGGACAAAATCCCACACTTCTGTACTATATTACTCAGACTTTCAAACAAATCTGGAAGTCTGAGTAATATAGTCCGGATGTGATCTTGTGCGAACTATATTTCTCAGATAAGTCCGAAAGTTTGAAGTTAGAATCCGAACTGAAATGCTAGTCCGGAAATCACAAGTTTCTGGATTGGCGAAGTTTTACTGTATTTTGATATTTATTTAAGCAATTTTGAAATACTTGGAAGTAAGCATTTATTATATGCCATCCAGTAGTCCGGTACATTTGATAATTCAGTATCAACTTGGGCTACTGCTTGCCAGAATGTAGGTCTTGTACTGTACCATAATTATGTTTTATCATGTTTCTGTTGTTGTGCAGGATTCTCCGGACCCGTCAGCCACGAGCCACGAGGTTAGCCAGAGCTTCGAGCAGACCATATCCAGGTTTGAGCTGCAGTTCTCCGGGATGATCTACACACTCATGGAGCAGATCTCTGAGAGGGGCCGCGACAAATACAATAATGCCTTGGTCAATGTCATATACAGGTACAGTTAACCCTCTCAGACTTGGAACCGCCATTAGCGTACAGGTGCTCATGAAGAGTGTCCCTAAATGCACGGATATGTGATGGGTGTATTGGATACTTTAGAAATCAATTGAATGAGCACTGAAAACTGGAATTGTGTATAAAATGGGCTAAGATAAGTTTTGGTAGTGGCACGCTGAATAAAACTATTAGCAACATTGCTCTCAGTCAACCTTCCTCCTTCCAATCAATCAATAGGGAGAGTGAGAATCTTCAGTCTTTCACCAGTAGGTAGATGGGAAGGTGCATTTGGCTGTCCCTTTAAGCACGTCAGATATTTAACCCGAACTACGGGTTAGTGTATCTAGAATAAGATACAGTAGAATATATTTTTTTTTTAATAATATAGTGTTAGCTAATATCAGTGTACCGTATAATTTGTTTGACTATATAGTCGACCCTCGATCATACGAAATACCTGTCCATGACTGCCAAAAGTCTGTTGATATACAGAAAAGTAATACAGTACTGTACTGTACTTAGGTGTACAGGGTGCTCAAAACATTAAATTGGTTAAAGTTAGTAGACATACACCATCCTTCCTCGCACCTCGGTTTGGGCTACCTCCAAAGGGTAGCCAAGTCACACCCCACCTGCCTGTGGTATCCTCGCAGACACCCAGTATTCATTTCTTTTTCCATACCTTAAATTTCTTCTTGGGTGACACAAACAGGGGGCGGTGCTACCTGGGTTTTACCCAGGTAGTTATTTTATTTTATCAGCTTTTTTAAATGATTGGTTTAATTTATTTTTAGCCAAGGGAGTTTGTTTGTTTTAAATTTAGATTAGTGCCTGGGCTTTTGCCCCAGGGAGTTCTTTTATATATATTTCTCTCTGTGCAGTGATGTAATTTCATCCAAAGCTGTGGCAATGGCTTGTAGGCCAAGTTGTGTTTGCGGAAGGGTGGTTGGCAAGGGCAAATCGCTGGGCTGCTATTCTTGTGGCCCTTTTTTCCACGTCAGCTGCATTGACGTGGATGACGAAGACCTCAGAGTCTTGTCCAAGAAAAAACCCGGCTTTAAATGGCGTTGCACTGTTTGTGATACCAGCCCCCTGGCTGCTAAGGATGCAACAATTAGTCAGCAGACCTTGGACGACCTGAAGGCTGCCTTAATTGGTGAAGTGTCTGGGAACCTTGCTGTGGTTGCCGACAACATTTCCAAAATAAACGACTGACTGAACATTCTTGAAAGGCCAGCTACTACTCCTGATATTCCTTCATTTGCTAACATTGTTAAGCAATCAGTTGCAGAAGCTACGAGGGAATTGACCAATAAATCAACAAAGAGGGTTGTCGAAGTCATGGACAATGGCAAACTGAAAAAAGTTCACAACCAACAGGTCCTGATAGTGAAGACAAAACCTGATGCTCAGCCTGGTACTGTCCCTCCTAATTCCGACCTTATTAACCCAGGAGCTGCGGAAAGACTCTTAAGAGTTTCCCCGGGCGACTGCGGGAAGACTCTTAAGATCCTGGGCCGGTATTTATAAAATAATTTAAACATTTCCCTAAAAGTAATTTTAACTAAAAGAAAATCCTTAAAAGTTATTCATAAAACATTTAAAAGCAGCTTTTGGTGGAAGCGTTAAGAAAGCTGCCACAACCGCTATTTCGCTAAATATAGCAAGATTACAATTGATGAATAACGTTTAATAGGTAAGTATAGGCTTCTAATATGCAAGATAACTCGCATAAGACAGGAATTGGATGATGCTTCTGTTGGTGAAGAACTTTCAGTTGTACTCCAACCCCGACACATTCCTAATAATGTCCTCTCATCCTTTCACTCAGTAGAGGTGGACATGATCTCGTCCTACATAAGAAACCTCAATGAAACATTTTGCCCGTTGGATCCCATAAATGTTTCCAAGCTACCAAGAGTCTATGATCACACAGTTGAGTTTATTTCCAAAATAATTAATAAATGCTTCTCTGAAGGTAGCTTCCCACATTCTGAAAAGCATGCACTACTCCGACCTACTCTAAAGAAACCTGGACTTGATGTTGAGAACATGTTGAACTATCGTCCTGTCTCCAACCTGTCCTTCATATCAAAGATATTAGAGCGTGCAATACTTGACCAATTACAACCACTACTTCAGCAGAATGAAACTATCCCAATTTTTCAGTCTGCTTACCGACAGCATCATTCAACTGAAACAGCATTGATTAGAGTACATAATGATCTAGTTGAGAACATTTGCAATGGTGTGGCCTCACTATTGGTCTTGCTTGATCTCTCTGCGGCTTTTGACACAGTGGATCATGAGTTGTTATTGAGTGATCTTTATGATTGTGGTGTGCGTGACTCCGCTCTCTTGCTTCTTGGGTCGTACTTGTCAGGTAGATCCCAGAGTGTGATGGTAAATCAAGTGGTCTCGGACTCGACACCCCTGCAGTATGGTGTTCCGCAGGGATCAGTTTTGGGTCCTATCCTATTTATAATTTATATTAGCAGTTTGTCTCTTCTGCTTCGTGCACATAATGTCACCTTTCACTTTTATGCAGATGACACCCAGATTTATGTGAGAATCACAAATATAGTTGATATACGGAGTAAGATGGAATTGTTGATGTCTGATATCAAGAAGTGGATGAGAGCGAGAAAACTTAAACTAAATGATGGTAAAACTGATATTCTCATCATCCGAGGAAATAGAAGAGCTGATGATATGGTGGGTGCCCTCTCCATCAATGTGGGTGGTCTCAGCTGCGACCGGCCAACTCTGTTCGAAATCTGGGTGTATATGTGAACTCCCGATTAGATTTCAAAGAGCATGTAAACCAGATAGTTAAAAGTTGTTACTTGCACATCAGAAATCTCTATTTGGTGAAGCCGTTTATAACCAGACGTTGCCTCCTGACGTTGGTTCACTCATTGGTCTTCTCTCGTGTTGATTATTGCAATGCCCTGTTGGTGGGTCTTCCAAATTATATTTTGAAGAAAGTTCAGTCTGTTCTTAACAGGGCCGCAAGACTAATTTTTGGTGTTCCACCTAGAACTCCTACTACATCTCTTCACATAGAACTGCACTGGCTGCCAGTAAGAGCAAGAATAGAATTTAAGTTGTGTTTGGTGACTTTTAAGGTTCTCAAATTTGGTGAGCCTGGGTACCTTGCGGAGCTGCTCAGGCGCCCACCGGCACACCATGGTGTAGTTGTGCGTCATGACAATGACCCTTTTCGTCTTGATGAACCAAGGGCTTTCCAGCAGTCTTCTTTCTTTGAGAGGTCATTCTCCTACATGGCTCCGAGGTTGTATAACAGGTTGCCGCTGTCCATGAGACAACTGAGTTCTGTTGAATGCTTCAAGAGACAACTTAAGACTTTTCTCTTTGAGAGAAGCTATGATCTTGAGAGAGGTGTCATGACAGATGGCTATAGAGTTTAGGCTATTTTGCCACTGCTAGTGATTGTTAAATGTGTGTTGTATATGAGCCTTCTTTTGATGCATTGATTTTTGTTCTTTTTTCTTTCTCTTTTCGAGCGCTAGTGAATTCTTCGGAAAAATTGGCGCTTATGAGAAATAAGTAACATGCTTATTATTATTATTATTATTATTATACTAATTACTATAAACCATTAGGGTAATTATGCAATATTTTGTTATTGTGAAATCTATTATATATTGCTAAATTGAAAGGGTAATATATTTACCATACCAAAACAATTGCATACTCCGGTGTGGCAGCATCTGAGATAGTTGCCAAATTCGCGAGTTTTCACAATTCGTAAAGTGGGGTAATTTCGGACATTTTTCGAGTTTGTTTTTTACAATTTCTCCTGACTGTAAACACATTGTAGAGATTTAACTAGGTCAAGTGATGTGTAGTGATAATGCGCCGTGCGCCGTAATCCAGGAAGCCTCCTAAAATTATCCCCCATAATATCCTTATCCTTATCCTAAATGATGTCCGAAGTATTCTTGAAGAGTGAAAAACTTCGGACTTGTATGGTAAAAGCGTTTCCATTATATAATGACAATGGCTAATTACTTATTATCGCCAAAGTCCGAAGTTATGACCGCATTCCGAAATCAGCCCAGTTTACGGTAATTTGCGAAAAAAATAGGGTGCAAATAGGCTACTTGTTCTCGGATGTTATGAAATAGGCCTATCTTGTGACAATCGAATATTATATCTTAGTCCTTCTACACTCCTTTAATTTGGTCTATTTGTTAGTGTTCTTCCAACAAGTACAGTATAGGCGTTTGTCAAAGAGGACGCTGGAACTGTCGAGGTTGTGGGCGGAGGAGGAGGATTTACCCATCTAAAAATAGAGAGACCGACCGCGGAAAAAAATGTAGTCGGACATAATTATACAGTATGAATCGAAATATTTAAAGTAGGTTGATATATATGGTGGTAGGTTACTTTCTAATATAGCTTATTCGTTGGAGAACACACAGTGGATCACCTTTGAGTAGTATGAAGTGCAGGGTGGTATATGGATAGAATCAAGAGTTACCTAACATACTGCATTTGATAATATAATTAACCTACAATCATGAGTTACTCATACAGTTACATTTTGACCGTTGCCAAATAATGTAGGGTAATAGGCCTACACACTTTCATCTCAGGGTTAGGAGCTTTGTTCCTCTAAGGTTCATTCGTGGTTTATATGGTATCTTTTGATTAACTCAGAGTCGCTATAGGCCTATTAATCCAATTAGTCTTTTTAACATGAAAATTCCTTGGCAGGGGGTGGCGCATTTGTTATTCAACCATCTTCATCGTCCTCTAAAAGTAACTTTTAAGCGCTAAAAGTCCCCAGGAGGGCTTTTAGTTTTCGCCGGGTTTAAAAGCTACTTTTAGCCGCTAAAAGTTTTTTTACCCAACTTTTATCTTTTAAAAGTGGCCGCCATCTTTAAAAGCTACTTTTAAGCCTAAAAGTGCTTTATAAATACTGCCCCTGGGCCTAAAAAAATCCATTTAAAACACCCCAAAAAAACGAATTTTTTTTGTTTTGCCCCTGGGCCATGCCAAATATCACTCCTCCACATCCCCTCCTTCAATTATCACCTATTTTCCCTGTTATTCCCTTATTCTGTGGTTATTTTCGTGCTAACATTAGCGAGTTGCTAGCAGGGCGTTGTCATCAGTGTTACCAAGTGTGGGAATTAGGGGAGAAGTCAGGAAGAGAATTGAGAGGTACCTCCAGTGTCTCTCAAAGCTTCGTGAGTGGAAGGTTGGCTCACACACACTCGCTTTCATTTCGCGATTTTGACCAGCCAAACACTGTTTCCACTTGTTTTATTGTTGTAACTGGTTAATATCTTCATATTAATGGTAAAATAGGCGCATATGAATAAGTATTAACGATATTTATGGTAAAATAACGATGTTAGTGATGGGAACAGCTCAAATACGTGCGCACAGGCGTGTGGTGTCTCATATCCCCCATGCGCAGCCGAGAGGTTAATGAAGCTCTTGCCTCCATACCAGTGGATAGCTGTGCCACTAGGGACTCTGGTACCCTAGTGGTAAAGCTCCCATCCGAGGAAGCAAAGGCTCAAGCAAGCAATGCGCTCAATTCCCGTCTTGGCACTGACAGTGACTATTGTGTCACAGAGCCTAAGAAAATGCTTCCTAAGATAACCTTGACTGGTATCCCTGTTCCGCTTGATGATGAGGACATTATCCCAAGCATTCTGAGTAAAAACCCCCAAATCAGATATCTGTCCGAGAAGAACCATACCCTTCAATTAATATTCACAAGGAACAAAGGAAGCAACAAGATAGCTGTATTAAAAATCTCCCCGGAGATACGTTCTGCCATTGTCCATGAACATAATTGTGTCTATGTTGTTGTTGTTGTTGTTCCCTAAGCTGCCTGGCCGAACAGCCCCGAGTCCTTAAGGAAGGCCATGGCCACGGTCGGGCTTTCCCACAGAGCTCTCAAAGAGTGTAAATTGTGTTGTTGGCGTAAGTGGTTGTGTGAAATGCAGTCTTCTATGATGTGTTTAATGGTATGGGGTGCTGTGTTACAACCCGGGCAGGTGTCGACGACGGAGTCATCCAGTCTCTTCTGATAGCTCAGAAGAGCTGGATGGTGTCCACATCTCAGCCTGGCCAGGTGGACTCTGTCCTCGCGAGGAAGGGAGGATTCAGAAGGATGGATTTCTGGAGGTCGTGCTTGCAGCTGCGTGTTGTCTATGAGTGAATGGAACGGCGAGTGATATGAGTATGGATGTGCTTCCGGAAGTTGGTTCGGGGTGGGCAGGGAGGGAGAGAAGACAGTATTTGTATGTGATAGCGTGTGCTGGGTGTTGTTTTGATATTTCTTGGTGTCTGTGGGTGTGTTGCCATGTAGTGTAGTGGGTGGTGTTGATTCGTGGAAGCTGATGCCAGGAATTGAGTGCCTCTCATGTCTAGATGATCTTTGACTTTGAGGACTTTGGTTTCTTGATGTAGGTGATCTCTGGGTGTAGTAGCTGTGCATCCTGTGATGATTTTTAGGGCTTTATTTTGAATAGTCTGTAAGGTCTTATGATGTGTTTCAGCTAGGTTAAAAGCCCAGGCCAGGCTTGCGTATTCCATAACTGATCTTATGTATTGTTTGTTGTTGTTGTTGTCGTTCCCCAAGCTGCCTGGCCGAACAGCCCTAAGGCCCCGAGCAAGGCCAAGGCCATAACAGAGTGCCCCCACAGAACCCTCCCTGCTGACCACAATAAAGCCTGGGTGACCGAAGCCACTCCATGATGGGGAGCTGAGGAGGGTGCGGAAACGCCCGGGAAACCAAAGCCCCACCCAGGGCCCTGTGCCCCTCAGCAATTATGAAGAGAAACTTGAGGGGCAAAGGAAAAATGTGACGCTTTGGCTTCCAATCTTGGTAGATTGGGAGGTCAATCCACGGAAGAGACGCCGTCACTTGAGATCTAGAAAATATATAAGTAAAAGGAACAGTCAGAGTAAGCTATGGGTATGGCAGAGATTGCTCAGGTCTCACTCTGATAGACCAGCCCATCACCAATATGTTGTATTTGTGGTCTGTAATCATTTGGTACTGTAGGGGATGTATTGTTTGTTGTTGTTGTTCCCTAAGCTGCCTGGCCGAACAGCCCCGAGTCCCTGAGAAAGGCCATGGCCACGATCGGGCTTTCCCACAGAGCTCTCATTGAGTGTAGATTGTGTTGTTGGCGTAAGTGGTTGTGTGAAATGCAGTCTTCTATGATGTGTTTAATGGTATGGGGTGCTGTGTTACATCCCGGGCAGGCGTCGACAACGGAGTCATCCAGTCTCTTCTGATAGCTCAGGAGAGCTGGATGGTGTCCGCATCTCAGCCTGGCCAGGTGGACTCTGTCCTCGCGAGGAAGGGAGGAATCGGAAGGATGGATTTCGGGAGGTCGTGCATGCAGGTGCGTGTTGTCTGTGAGTGAGTGGATGGATCGGTGAGAGATATGAGTATGGATGTGCTTCTGGAAGTTGGTTTGGGGTGGGCAGGGAGGGAGAGAGGACAATAATTGTGTGTGATACCGTGTGCTGGGTGTTGTTTTGATATTTCTTGGTGTCTGTGGGTGTGTTGCCATGTAGTTTAGTGGGTGGTCTTGGTTCGTGGAGGCTGCTGCCAGGAATTGAGTGCCTCTCATGTCCAGATGGTCTTTGACTTTGAGGATTTTGGTTTCTTGATGTAGGTGATCTGTGGGTGCAGTAGCTGTGCAGCCTGTAATGATCTTCAGGGCTTTGTTTTGAATAGTCTGTAAGGTCTTATGATGTGTTTCAGCTAGGTTAGAAGCCCAGGCTGGGCTTGCGTATTCCATCACTGATCTTATGTATTGTTTATATACTGTGGTGGTAGTTTCTTTGTTGTGTCCAAATTTTGTGTGAGCAAGTGACCTGAGGGCGTTAAGTCTGGGTGTCAGTTTCTTTTTAATGTTTGTGGTGTGCTGTTTGAATGTCATATGAGTATCATATGTTACTCCTAGGATTTTGGGTGTGTGTGTATGTGTTAGGGGTGTGTTGTTTATGGTGAGTTGAGGGATGTGTTCGTGTTCTCCTGTCCAACTTGTGAGCAGGGTTGCGGTGGATTTGGCTGGGGCTAGATTAAGTCTGTTTGTAGTGCACCAGCCATGTAGTGTGTTGAGATAGGGTTGAAGGAGATCTGTTGCTCTTTTTGGGTCATGGTGTGTGCATGTGAGTGTTATATCATCTGCATAGGAGGCTAAGTTTATTTGGGGCATATTGGGTGTAGTTATATCGTGCATGTACAGATTGAAGAGTGCGGGCGATAGGACGGATCCTTGTGGGACTCCGTTTGGAAAGTTTCTGATTTTAGATGACTGACCGGCAAAAGATGCGTGTGCACATCTGCCTGCTAGGAAGTTGGCCAGCCACCTTTTTGTGTTGTTGTGCATGTTTGTGTTGTAGATTTTGTTTGTTAGGTTGTGGCAGGGGATCATCGAAGGCTTTACTAATGTCGAGTGTGGCTAATAGTGATCTGTGTGGTGGTCTAGCTGAGTTGATGCCGTCGAAAGCTCTTTGTGTAAGGTCTGTGAGAAGAGTGTTTGTGGAGTGCAGTGGCCTAAAGCCATGTTGTGTTGGAGCTAGGGGTAGGTCAGGTGTAATTAGTTGTAATACTAGGTGTTCCATGACTTTGGAGGGGGAGCAAAGGAGTGTGATGGGGCGGTGCGAGGAGGGTAGCGTGGGGTCTTTGTTGGGTTTGGGGAATGTGATGATGATACCATGCTTCCAAATGTCTGGTATTGTGTTGTGTGAATAGCTGTAGTTTGATATGTTAGTGAGTGCTTGTATGCCTTGTGGTCCCAGGTGTCTGAGGTGTATGTTGCTTATGTTGTCTAGGCCACAGGCGGGTGAGTGCTTGAGATTGTTGATGATATGCTTTGTCTGGTGATTGGTGAAGGGTGTATAGTCAGGGTCTGTGGGGAATTGTCTCTTACGTCGGATGACACGTCGGTCGTCTTTGTGAGGTTTTAGGTGGCTGACATGTGAGAAGTGATTGATGAGAGTGTTTGCTTGTTGTTTACATGAAGGAGTAGAGTCTGTTGTTGTGATTGCAGCATGTGATTGTGTTGTGTTGCTGTTGGAAAGTGTGATGCTGTTTAGTGTTTTGTAGAGTTTTTGGGGTTTGTTTTGTGATCAAGTGTTTGTAGGAAGTTATTCCAATTTAGTTTTTGTTGTTCTTGTATTTTGTTGTTAGTTTGGGTGTTGAGTGCTTGAATTTGTTGTGTGATGTCTTGTGTGTGGGGTGCTGGGGAGTGTTTCAGTATGTCGCGTTGTCTGATGAGGTTTTGAATTTCTGGTGTGAAGTTGGGGTTGTGTCTTTTTCTGTTACCTCTTGGAATGTGTTTCTTGTCAGCGTTTTGGATAGTTTTATTGAGTATGTGTACAGCATTGTTGATGTTAGTGATGGGTGTACTGTTTAGAGTTGTGAAGTGTTGTTTTGTCTCATTTGTGAATGCTTCCCAGTTAGCTCTTTTATAATTGGTGTATGTGTGTTTGTGGCTAGCTGGGGTGAGTCTGGTTTTGGTGGTGATAATGATCGGGAGGTGGTCAGAGCCTAAAGTTCTGACCACCCTCCAGGATGTTGTGGGGGCGAGTTCTGGGGAGCAAAAGGTGATGTCTGGAGATGATGGGTTATAGAGGGCTTGGTGAGGAATATGGGTATGTTGATGGATGTCGTTAAGGATGATGAGGTTATCGGTTTGGTTTTGTAGTACCAGCCCTCTGTCTGTGTCGGGGTTGTCGACAAACCAGGCCGACGTCTTGGCGTTGAAGTCACCACCCAGGATGATGTGTGGGGTGTTTGCGATGTGTTGTAAGTGTGGCCTGTATTCATTTGGTACTGTAGGGGATGTTTGGGGAGGGATGTATGTGTTTATGATGGTTATGTTGGAGTTGTTGCCAGTGCGTATTTTAATTGACTGTATTTCTGTTGTGTTATCATTTGGGGGGAGGAGGGATTTGGTTTGTACACTGGTTACTATGTATGATATTTCTTTGTGTACCAGGGTGATGAGTCCACCGCCCCCGCCGACAGCCCGGTCTTGTCTGATGGTGGTGAAATTATGAAATGTGGGTGTTTTTTGTGTTGTGCGGAGTTTTGTTTCTTGTAAGATGGCAATGTGTATGTTGTGTTGTTTGATGAAGTGTGAGAGTTCATGTTTCTTTGTGATGATGCCATCTATGTTCAGTTGAAGAATGTTAATGTTATGTGCACAATGTATGTTGGGTGCTGCTGCACGAGGATGGGGTGAGGGAGGGGCTGGGGGTTGGGATGGGTGAGGTGGGGGTGGGGATTGGGGAGCAGGAGATGGGGGTTGGAATGGATTAGGATGGGGTGTGGTGTGTTGAGTTGAGGATGTGGATGGTATGGGAAGGTTAGGGAGGAGGGGTGGACAGGTTTTAGGGGGGGGGAGTGGATGATATGGGAAGGTTAGGTGGGTTGGGGAGGAGAGGTGGACGGGTTTTAGGTGAGGGATTTGACTGGGAGAGGGAGGGGCATGAGGAACAGGTCCAGGTGTTTGTGTAGTGTTTCTTGGAGGCAAGTGTTGTGCAGGTGAAGTGGGTCCAGTTCCCGCATGAATTGCAGAGAACTGAACCCTTAGTATGGCGACTCGAAGTGATGGGTTTTGAGCAAGTTGGACATATGTATGTGTACGTGGGTCCTGGGTTGCTCTCAATGTCTCTGGCTAGAAGAAGTCTTCGAGAAATGACAGCCGGAGAGTCATTTCTCGGTGTAGGAAAAACTGTGTGATGTGTGTGTGTGGTGTGAGAGGTGTGGAAATTCCCGGCGCGACCGAAGCCGCTCCAAGGACCCGTGCCCCCAGGAAGGGGGCAGGGGATGGTTGTGACGGTTTGGCTCCCGAAACTTCTCCCCGCGGCCGGCATCCGGTTTTCCTCCACTGGTCGTTGATTTTGTCTTCGGCCGTGGAGGGTCGGCAGCCTCGGGAGGTGGCCCCATGGCGTAGACGCCGCCACATCAGGACCAATGTATTGTTTGTAGACTGTGGTGGTGTTTTTTTTTGTTGTGTCCAAATTTCGTGTGGGCAAGTGATCTGAGGGCGTTAAGTTTGGGTGTCAGTTTCTTTTTCGTGTTTGTGGTGTGCTGTTTGAATGTCATTTGGGTGTTGTATGTTACTCCTAGGATTTTGGGTGTGTGTGTGTGTGTGTTAGGGGTGTGTTGTTTATGTTGAGTCCCGGGACGTAATTGTGCTCTCCTGTCCAGCTTGTGAGGAGGGTTTGCAGTGGATTTAGCTGGGGCTAAATTGAGTCTGTTTGTAGTGCACCATTCATGTAATGTGTCGAGATAGTCTTGAAGGAGTCTTGTTGCTGTGTCTGGGTTTTGGTGCGTGCATGTGAGTGTTATGTCGTCTGCGTAGGAGGCTATGGTTATTTGGGGTGAATTTGGTGAACATCATGCATGTACAGATTGAAGAGTGCGGGCGACAGGACGGATCCTTGCGGGACTCCGTTTGGGAAATTTCTAATGCTAGATGACTGACCGGCAAAAGATACGTGTGCACATCTGCCTGCTAAGAAGTTGGCCAGCCATCTTTTTGTGTTGTTGTAGATTTTGTTTGTTAGGTTGTGGCGGGGGATGGCATCGAAGGCTTTACTAATGTCGAGTGTGGCAAGTACTGATCTGTGTGGTGGTCTAGCTGAGCTGATGCCATCAAAAGCTCTTTGTGTAAGGTCTGTAAGAAGAGTGTTTGTGGAGTGCAATGGCCTGAAGCTGTGTTGTGTTGGAGAAAGGGGTAAGTCAGGTGTCATCAGTTGTTGTTGTTGTTGTTGTTCCCCAAGCTGCCTGGCCGAACAGCCCCAAGGCCCTGAGTAAGGCCAAGGCCATAAACGAGCGACCCCACAGAACCCTCCCTGCCGACCACAATAAAGCCTGGGTGACCGAAGCCACTCCATGGCGGGGGGCTGAGAGGATGCGTAAACGCCCGGGAAACCAAAGCCCCACCCAGGACCCTGTGCCCCTCAGCAATTATGAAGAGAAAGTTGAGGGGCAAAGGAATAATGTGACGCTTTAGCTTCCAATCTTGGTAGATTGGGAGGTCAATCCACGGAAGAGACGCCGTCACTCGAGATCTAGAAAATATATAAGTAAAAGGAACAGTCAGAGTAAGCTATGGGTATGGCAGAGATCGCTCAGGTCTCACTCTGATAGACCAGCCCATCACCAGAGGTGTCATCAGTTGTAGTACAAGGCGCTCTATGACTTTGGAGGGGGTGCAAAGGAGTGTGATAGGGCGGTGTGAGGAGGGTAGCGTGGGGTCTTTGTTAGGTTTGGGGAATGTGATGATGATACCATGCTTCCAGATGTCTGGTATTGTGTTGTGTGAGTAGCTGTAGTTTGATATGTTAGTGAGTGATTGTATGCCTTGTGGTCCCAGGTGTCTGAGGTGAATGTTGCTTATGTTGTCTAGGCCACAGGCGGGTGAGAGCTTGAGATTATTGATGATATGCTTTGTCTGGTTGTTGGTGAAGGGTGTATAGTCAGGGTCTGTGGGGAATTGTCTTTTTCGTCGGATGACACGTCGGTCGTCTTTGTGGGGTTTTAGGTGACTAACATGAGAGAAGTGATTGATGAGAGTGTTTGCTTGTTGTTTACGTGAAGGAGTAGAGTCTGTTGTTGTGATTGCAGCATGTGATTGTGTTGTGTTGCTATTGGAAAGTGTGATGCTGTTTAGTGTTTTGTAGAGTTTTTGGGGTTTGTTTTGTGATTGAGTGTTTGTAGGAAGTTATTCCAATTTAGTGTTTGTTGTTCTTGTATTTTGTTGTTAATCTGGATGTTGAGTGCTTGAATTTGTTGTTTGATGTCTTGTGTATGGGGTGCTGGGGAGTGTTTCAGTGTGTCGCGTTGTATGATGAGGTTTTGAATTTCTGGTGAGAAGTTGGGGTTGTGTTTTTTTATGTTACCTCTTGGAATGTGTTTCTTGTCGGCGTTTTGGATAGTTGTGTTGAATGTGTGTACAGCATTGTTGATGTTAGTGATGGGTGTAGTGTTTAAGGTTTCAAAGTGTTGTTCTGTCTCATTTGTGAAAGCTTCCCAGTTAGCTCTTTTATAGTTAGTGTAAGTATGTCTGTGGCTAGCTGGGGTGAGTCTTGTTTTGGTGGTGATAATGATCGGGAGGTGGTCTGAGCCTAAGGTTCTGACCACCCTCCAGGATGTTGTGGGGGCGAGTTCAGGGGAGCAAAAGGTGATATCAGGAGATGATGGGGTGTAGAGGGCTTGGTGGGGAGTATGGGTATGCTGATGAATGTTATTGAGGATATATAGGTTGTCTGTTTGGTGTTGTAGGACCAGCCCTCTATCTGTGTCGGGGTTGTCGACAAACCAGGCCGACGTCTTTGCATTGAAATCACCACCCAGGATTTGGGGTGTGGGGTGTTTGTGATGTGTTGTATTTGTGGTCTGTAATCATTTGGTACTGTAGGGGATGTTTGGGGAGGGATGTATGTGTTTATGATGGTAATGTTGGAGCTGTTGCCAGTGCGTATTTTAATTGATTGTATTTCTGTTGTGTTATCGTTTGGGGGGAGGAGGGATTTGATATGTGCACTGGTGTCTATATTACATGTTATATCTTTGTGTACCAGGGTGATAAGTCCACCGCCAATGCCGACGGCCCGGTCTTGTCGTATGGTGGTGAAATTGTGAAATGTAGGTGTTTTTTGTGTTGTACGGAGTTTTGTTTCTTGTAAGATGGCAATGTGTATGTTGTGTTGTTTGATGAAGTGTGTTAGTTCGTGTTTCTTTGTGTTGATGCCATCTATGTTTAGTTGAAGGATGTTAATGTTGTGTGTGCGGTGTATGTTGGGTGCTGCTGCACGAGGATGGGGTGGGGGTGGGGATTGGGGTGCAGGAGATGAGGGTAGGTATGTCGGGAATAGGGTAATGATCCCGACAGGTTTTGGTCCAATAGGACATTTTAATTTGGCGGTATCGTATCGCTTGTACGATTTCGGCTGGTTCTTTGTGTATTGTAGTTTATTCATAAGTTAGGTTAAATATTAACTGTAATGTATAAATATCTACATCAGCTCTAGATGTATTATGAAACCAAGTTATGGGTTATAATTATTATGAGCCGGCAGCCATATGTAATTTCGTGAAGCGATCGGACGCCGGCCCTTTAGTCTCTCAATCAACACCATACAGCCAACATCTCCCCCCCCCCGGCTCTGACTCAACCCACAGTTCACCATGTGCTACAACTACTAACAATAATAACAACAGTCCTACATCACCAGTCCTCTAAGCTAAGTTCATTGTATCGATATTGTATTATGTGAACATTCCTACATGTCATGCAATTGAATTAGCCGTGTGTGGGGGACTGGATTACACCCATCGACGACTATGTCGTTGGTAATTATATTATAACTATTTGTTGGGTTATTTCATGTACCAGTGATATACAGTTTAACCTCTTTATCTAAATTCCCGACAAATATTGGTCCTTCGTGCCCTAAAGCTTCCATACAGTAGTACCGTTTTGTTTGCTTCCTTGACGCTTGTGGGCTTACAAATGGCTGCCGCCTCGCGCGTTGTTAGGCCGACTGCCGTTCCCTAGTTTAGACCCAGCTTCTTCCCTCCTGTTTTTTAGCATTTAGACGCCGTCCCTATCTTTTTTGTGGCTAGTTTCCAGATTTTTTGGGCGTGTGTTCCTTGGCCTTTTTATGGTGGGTTAGCTGGGCTGGTGATTGGGGTAGGGGTAATTTCGTCGGGCACCATTTCGCGCTAGTAGGCAAAGCTAGGCTAGGCAGGCTAGGCATGCGGGTGTCTGTGGTAGCTGTTCATTTCGCTTTGGTGGTGTGCCTGTGGTGTTCGTTGTGTTTTATCATGTGACTCATTTCATTAAATTTTGCCGGTGGGGAGGGTTCTCATGTGACTCATTTAATTAAATTTTATAGCCTAGTTGCCTAATTACGGTCATGGGGTTCGGTCTCTGTTGATTCCTAAGCGATTGACAGCCAACAGACCTCATGATTGTGGGATGGGCAGCTGGGCTAGGCCTAATACCTAATACTAGCCTAGTCAGTTCTTTTCACTTACCCTTCTTTCTCTAGCCCTAGTTTGTTTCTGCTATTTGTCGATTTGCTCTATTAATTCATCCTACTGCAGCTAGTAGCCTAATGACCGTTTCCAAATTGGGAGTGGCAATGCTATTGCCACATTTTTTATTAATTTGTGTAACTAGTTTGCTTTATAGTTTAGAGAGTTAATAGCCTAGATTCAGATATAACTATGACAGATTTAAAGAAACTTAAGATTCTTAAGGGAGGGATGAAGGGAAGTTTAAATAGATGTTTAAGAGATCTTGATGAATTTTTATTAAGTGCCACGGCTGATCAAATAAAGGGTAAATTCGCTACTGTTACTAAATCGCTAGCTACTTATGATAGTTATGCTCAGCAGGTATATGGTTTATTGACAGTTACTGACGATGTGGAAGAAGAAATGTCGGCAGATCTTGAGTACTTTGAGGATGTTAATACAGCCTTAGCCAGACTATCTTCCACCCAAGAATCAACCTCTGTTAAGGATACCGGTACACCAAAGGCGACTGGTTTTAACCTGCCGAAGCTTACTTTGCCTACCTTTTCCGGGGATTCGGCTACCTGGACTGGATTTTGGGATATTTTTGAGTGTTCCGTCCATCATAATAAAACACTCACATCCATCCAAAGGTTCACATATCTCCGTGGTCAATTGAAAGGGGAGGCATTGAAGTTAGTCGATGGGTACAAGCTAGAAGCTACCAGCTACGAGTCTGCAGTGGAGTTGCTGAAGAGAACTTACGGGAGAGTGGAAGTCATCAAGACCGCGTTAATTACTAAGTTCTTCACGCTAGATCCTCCATCCTATGATGTGACGGCCCTAAAGGAGTACTATGCCTCCTTTGAGAGCCTCCTCCGATCTATGGAGACAATGGCCGTCACCAAGGAGGAGATATTTAGTGTGAATATCTTGAATAAAATACCCTCTCCCCTAAGGGAAATCTTAAGACGACAACTAAGCGACTCTCCACTAAACTTGGAAGCGTTGGTGCAGGTGTACCAGACTGAAGTCTTCAATATGGAGAGTACTGGACACTACCGACAAGTGGAGATGTCGCCATCTACTGCAGCTTTCCCGGTACAGACTTCTCCTAAACAGAAAAGGCCAATATCATTAGGTTGTAAGTTGTGCAGTGTCCACGGTCATCTGTGGTACCAGTGTCCTAAGTATCCTAAGGCTACACAGAAGATTGGTCAGGCTAAATCGCTTAAGTTATGTACCAGCTGTCTGGCAAGAGACCACTTCAACAGTAATTGCACCAATTCCTACATCAAACCTTGTAAGTATTGCAAGGGGAAACATTGGTTTTCCCTTTGCACCCAGTCTGATCGGCACGACGGCAAAGAAAAGGGGAGAACCCCCAAAGAGTCACATGAGAAAGGTAAGAGCGAGGGTGATAAAGTATCTGCCATGTCCATTGTTTCTCGAGAATGTCAATTGCTTCCTACTATGATGCTGCCAGTAGTGGGGAGTAATAATAATACTATAATGACGCGCACCTTACTTGACCAGTGCTCACAGAGGTCATTCGTTCTGCGGTCATCATTACCCCAGCTCAAGTGTACCAGCAAGGGTCAAGAGAACTTGCGTCTCCATGGTTTCACTGGTGAAATAGATTCCAGTGACTATGATATTGTGGAGATTTCATATGTTTATAGAAAAAAGGTATGTCCCATCAAGGCTGTTGTGGTCGACACACTACCCAGTTTCTATAAAGCATCAGAGATTCAACCACATTTGAAATATCTCAGAAGCAAGGGGTATAAACTGGCTGATGATCAACTCTCTGCTAACAATGGTATTATGCTACTGGTCGGAGCTGATTATTACTACGACCTGGTTCACCCTGGATATCGGCGGGTAGATAAGCTAATAATGCTCCCCACGATCCAAGGGTATGCCATTTCTGGATCCTATACCACTTCCTCTCAAGACACACAGGTGGAGGTGGTTACGGTCCTCAAGGTAGCAGTAAGCCCCATAGATAAATATATTCGGCCAAATGTGCCTGATAATACCTGTACTGATATAGATAAGCTATGGGACTTGGACAATATTGGAATTGACCCACATGAACTTGATCGTGAGTCCAAGCTAGCGTTAAGCTCGTATGAAGAGACTGTAACGTATGACTCTGGCAGAGGTCAGTATGTGGTAAGGCTCCCTTGGAATGATAACAAGAGTAAATTACCTACTAATTTCCATCTAGCACTTGGTAGGTTACGTGGCCTTCAGAAGCAGTTTGTCAAGGATCCAAGTTATTGCGAGACTTATGCGGCAGTTTTAGCTGAGCAGGTACAACGTGGATTTGTGGAGAGAGTAGATCTCAATGAGTATGGGGATAACATCCATTACCTTGCTCACCATGGGATTAAAAAGGACAGTTCCACCACTCCTGTTCGTATTGTGTATGACTGCTCTGCTAAATCCAGTGATCGCTCCTATAGCCTGAATGATTGTCTGTACACGGGTCCGTCCCTGGTCTCTGATCTAGCGCAAATTATGTTGCGCTTCAGATGTCATAAGTTTGCATGGGTCGCCGATATTGAGAAGGCCTTCCTGATGCTTCAACTCCATTGTGAAGACAGGGACTCGACAAGATTTTTATGGCCACAGGACCCATTGGATCTAGATTCAGAGTATCTGGTCTACAGGTTCAGAGTCGTCTTATTCGGGGCGACCTGTTCCCAGTTCCTTCTCAACGCTACTATCTTGCGTCATCTTGAGGAGGCTGGACTAGATCCTGACTTCAAGAATGAGATCAAGCAGGGGATCTATGTGGACAATCTTCAAGGCACCGGAGACAATGAAGATTTATTGCTCAAGAGATGCTGGGAGATCCGCGATATATTTGCCAAGGCTCATTTATACTTAAGAGAATGGGCCACTAATAGTGATCTTTTGAAAGGTCAATTTACTTCTGACGGTGTAGCTACTGAGGATAGTGAGGTGAAGTTTTTAGGTCACAAATGGGACACTACCACAGATTGTATATCCTTCTGTCACACCCCATGCGGCAGTGAGCTTATGACCAAGCGAAACTGCTTAAGCTTGTCAGCGAGGTTGTTTGATCCCCTAGGTTTTTTGCTGCCTGTAACAATCCGTGCTCGTATGTTTTTACAGCAACTGTGGCGGCTAAAACTAGATTGGGACACGCCCCTCCCGATTGAGTTACAAGATACTTGGCGGTTGATTCGGTCGGACCTTTCCACATGTTGCAAGGTCCAACTTCCTCGTCAGGTTATTAGTGGTCACCAGGTGGATCTACATGCCTTTTCTGATGCTAGTAATAGTGCGTACGGTGCTGCCATATACATATGCAATGGTAGTGAAGCGACACTGGCTATAGCGAAGGCCAAAGTAGCCCCTATAAAGAAGATTACAGTTCCTAAATTAGAACTTACTGCATTGCTTCTGTCTGCTCGTCTAATAAAGTTTACACTGGATGCTTATACAGACATACTACAGATTAATAACGTCTATGTCTGGAGCGACAGTCAAATAGCGCTTTCATGGATACACAGCCAGAAAGTGTTACCTGTTTATGTTTCTAATCGCACTGATGAGATACATAATTTAGTTCCTACAGCTAAATTATAGGTTTGACTCCTGTAAGGAGATAAAGAAAACCTAATATTTAGTAGTGGCCCCGTAATCATTGACGAACATGCCTATTACATAAGGCATCCTCTTCAAACACTAATCCGCCGTAGTTTGAATCTACCGCGCAGAGCATTTAAAATCTGAGGAGCCTTCATCATGAGCGCACGCGACCTCACTCATGGCTTCAGTCATTATGAATTGGGTTCTCACTACGAAAAAACTTCGTAAAAAATAAAAACAAAAAGAAAATAAGAATAACTATCCAATAAGCTTTCCATCATATCGTGGATGTACTTGTGTGGATCTTTGACCAGACGCTGATTCAGGCGTCATTCTTCCTTCACTCCCCCGCTCTGCCTGCTTCGTTGGTTTCACTTTTGAACACGTGCGGGGGCTGACGGAGGCGGCAGGAGGGGAGTGCATGCCCGCATGCCCACCCTTCCTGCCGCCCCCAACTAATTGTAGTGGGCCCTATCATTTCTCATCCTTTCTGTTTTCCGTTTTTCCCTTCTTCCCGCTGCCCCTCCTTTGGGAGCACCGTGACTGTCATGAGGTAAACGACCGTACTCACTCTTTGGTTTCGTTGGAGGGTGTTGTGGGTCGGCAATCCCTACACCCGTCGAACTGTGGTACCCGACGTGTTCGAGCGAGGGGAAACTTTTATGCCAAACCCTAACCCTTGTGCTGGGTCGGCGATCGACGGCCCTTAAGGTGCATTAGTCGGGGTGTATATCTGCAAGAATTCCTAGGGCGGTCGTCCCGTCCTCTAATTGTGGCTCCATGGTGGGTTTGGAATCTGACTCAGATGAATTTAGAAATATTCGTCCTATGGAATCTAAAATTGCCCCCTCTGACGCCGACCCCTGCGAGAAATTGGACTGCCTCAAGGACCCTTCCCCTGCTGCCAACAGTGCCGGAGTTCCCCACTCAGGCATGGCACCCACAGACCTTGGCAAACCTCCTAAGGATACTGTGACGAATTCTCCATCGTCGGGTAGTGAGATCCATCAGGTGATCTCCCCGGCATCAATTCCTATGCACAGTACTGCCTCTGTGATCAATAATAGTGATGACAACCCCACAGTCTCGACTTTAACTTCTAAATTACCAGATTATGATTCTAGCCTTAGCCTACCTCTTCATTCCGTTGACAACCTTACTGAAGAACCTCGCATGCCCTCAGCTGACACCCCTACGGATGCTTCTTGCATCCCTGACCCGTCTGTGACTCCATCTGTTACCATCTTCCCTCCGGATGCAGGATCTCCTACCTCACTTAAACCTGCTTCTGTACCTCCACGATCTCAACGGGCCGTTAATGCAGGTACAGGAAAAGACCATGCCGGTATTACCTCTGCCATTCACACGCTTCAACCGTTCGTACCTTCGCATAACCGACAAAGGCGTAAACGTAACACGTATACCCCTGCTTCGAAGGACACTTATAACGCTATGTTCAGTCCCCCTGATTGGTCACGGTTTTTCACGGTCTCTGGTGAACCTATGGATGATTTCAGTCTATACGATACTCTCGCACAAGATATTGGTGACTTCACCATGCATGCTGTTGGATCGGCCAAGCGCATGATTGAGGTGAAAACACAGGAGCAATCAGAAGCCTTACAAGCCTACCTCGACACCCCCAACGACAGATACACAGGTAAACCAGATGAATACCTGAATCAGTGTACTGGCACGGTTGTGCTCCCTTCCGACTTCGAATTTGCAGATCAGAGCTTTACAGACTCAACCAATCGTATCTTAAAATTATTGCAAAGAACTGACCCCACTGTTGTTAAAGTTGACACTTATACTGCTCCTCAGCGTGGAAATCGGCCCCACTACGCATTGTCAAAATCTATTTTAAGCGCCATGACCTCTCTATGCATTTCCGTCTTGCAGGTCGCCAACTGCAGGTACGAAGGTATGTTAACAAGCCGAGACAATGCACAAATTGCTGGAAGCTTGGGCATTCAACCCCACGGTGTCGGGCTCTCAATGCTCGTTGCTTAAATTGCGGCTCAGAACAACATGCTCTCAACAATTGTCAAGTCAGCGCGCCCCGTTGTGCAAATTGTGACGGGTCCCACAAAGCCAATGACAGAACATGCCCGCACTTTGCGTTTCATCGTGACGTACCGGTATTACATTTACAGGCCACAAAAGGACTCCCCTTCCGGTCTGCTGCAGCACAATTAAGGCAGGAAGGTAAATCTCCTCCATATCGACGGTTTGAATCAACTACACCCGCTGACTCCTCTGACCACCAGCGTCCAGAGCAGCCTCCGGCACCACCTATTAGCCCACAACATTACCCCACCAATGATACCTTCCGTTTAGTTCACCTTAACTCCCCGGACCTATCCACCTCTAACAGGTTCGAGGGATTTACTAACTTGACCGATGATACTGAGTTTTGGAACATGACTGCCGAAGAGAACCTCATGGAATGTAACACAGTACCAGATATAGAGACTTCTCCCCAATCTCGCTCCACCCAGTCGCAGCCTCGGAAAAAGCGTAAGGTTGCAAGTCCTATCCGGTCATTATCCCGGACCTCGAAACTCGGTTCCACCACACAGAAGTGGGTTATGCCTACCCACGATCCGGACTGTGGCTGCCATAACTGCGGCCGATTCTTTCTACTTCAGCACAAGACTTCTACCCGTACAGTACTCACCGAACATCTTCACAAATTTCTTTCCAAGCGAGCTCCAGCGGAAGATGCTCAAATTCACCCGACTCCTTGTTATTGTGTCACCCATATTTGTGAATCTGATCCTACGCCCAAGGACTTGATGCAGAGATTCCTGAAGGACAATTACCTGTTGGATTCTGACTTGACTAATATAGAGCTATCACAATCCCGATTTGATGTTCACCAACCTCCTGTCAATGTGCGTACCACCCTCACCACGCCTGATCCTCCCTGTAACCTTGAGCGACATGTTCCGTTAGCCGCTCCCCACTGCCCAGATCCCGATGCTCCCAAACCTAGAGACATTCCCCCACAACCTCCTGCTAACCCTACGACACCATCATCTGACAAACCTTCGATAAAGACTCATCATACCCCAAGCCCCTCACAATCTCCTGTATTGATATGTCACACCAATATCCCACCTGACAAATGTGGATGTCCAATTTGTTTCCGTAATTACATCACACCCCATATCTGTGCCACGGATCCCTGCCTCCTTGCTCGGACGCAGGAATTTGTCACCACACGTACACTTCCCCCTAACCCTGATGAAGATGTTACCTCCGCTTATCTATTTATGGACACTCTGCGCCAAAAACTCCTCCACTGCCCCACCCTTGTTCCTAAACTAGTCACACAATTCACAGCTATTTCTGAAAAATTTACAGACCTTACATCTACCCCTTCACCTTCATCCACACAACCCTCTCCACACTCACAACTTTTACCAGACTCTCTTCAAGAGACCTCTATTGTCGATGACTCTGACAATCCTATTCTTGATGGCATATAACATTTTGCAATGGAATATAAACGGATACCAAACTCGCCTCCGTATGGGAGAATTACAACGATTACTTAAATTATATTCACCATTATGCATTTGCCTCCAACATGTAGGCAATTTTGTTGTCCCCCCCAGGCATTATACTGTTGCTGCTAGCTCCCCTATAACCCCTTCACATCTCCGAACGGCCATCCTTGTGCACTATAAGTGCGTATTTGTTCCTGTCACCCTTGACCCCAACCCTTTTCAAACAACTGCCGTCTCCATTTCATTACCAAACCTTCCTTCCTTGACTGTTTGCTCCTCCTACAATCAACCCTCCTGTCATTACAATACTTCAGACCTTAATCAACTAGTACAACAACTGACCCCACCGTACCTTATTCTGGGCGACTTTAACGCACACTCTCCCCTTTGGGGCAACCCAAACACAGACATCCCAGGCGATAAAATTGAAAAATATCTCCTTCATTCTACTCTTTGTTGTCTCAACTTTGACACCCCCACCTACAGATCTGCTACCCACTGTACATTTTCCGCTGTTGATCTTTCCTTTGCCTCGGATGACGCAGCTCCCCTATTTGACTGGTCAGTTTTACAGGATCGCTTCTCCAGCGACCACTACCCTATACTCCTTAAGTATTTGTGCCCTGCATCCTCCCCTCAAATATCGAGTTATAATCTCTCTAAAGCCGATTGGACGTCTTATACGCACTCCTCTGCAGACGTTTCGGACTTCTCCCCTACCTCTTCCCCTGCCCACAATTTTGATTATTTTTCGTCCTTCCTGAACTCCATTGCACGCACTCATATCCCGCTTACCTCCTCGCTGACGCACCCTCGCCAGGTCCCTTGGTGGACGCCCACTCTAGCCCAAATGATAAAATTCAAGCATCGTGTGGAACGCCTTCTTAAGCGTCTGAGTGTTAGGCAGCGGCGTTTAAAGACTGTTTCCCCCCGGCTTTTTTCCACTAATCGTTACTTTGACCTTATAACCATCACTATTGAAAAAATTGCCCTTAAAACGTTCTATAACAAGATCTGTGCAGTTGTCAAACGCAGTATCCTTGACAACAAGATACTTTCATGGCGATCATATATCTCGTCCTTCAATTCCCGCACCCCTCTCTCTACTTTATGGAAAAAGTTTCGCAGTATCAACGGACACACTGTACGGCCTCCACTCTCTCCACTCAAAGACCCTGCCTCGGACTCGCTTACACATGACCCCCTTGACATCGCTGCCATACATGCCAAACATTTCTGTCACGTCAGCTCAGACCAGTCATTGCCTCGTCAATTTCTTCGTTATAAATGTATGGAGGAATCTCGCCCGCTATCTTTTCATAGCGGGAAAACACATGAATATAACACCCCTTTTTCAATTCCGGAATTGCGACACGCGCTCGACCTGTGTACAGACACTACTGGCCCGGATGGATTCTCGTACGCTCTCATCCGTCACCTCCATCCACGTGCGCTACAACATCTTTTACAACTGTACAATCAGTTTTGGATAAGTAACTACTTCTCACCGTCTTGGCGGCATGCTTACACTATACCCGTACCGAAGCCTGGAAAAGATCATAGTCTTCCCACAAATTACAGACCGATTGTGCTTACCTCATGCCTCTGCAAATTAATGGAAAAAATGATCAATCCTCGACTTTTACATTACGCTGAGTCACATGCCCTCCTATCCCCATATCAGCATGGTTCCCGCCTTGGCCGTTCTACACTGCACTCACTTATTCGCCTTGAAAACCAAATACGTGATGGGTTCTCCAAGAACCAACCCACAGTGGCAATATTTTTTGACATTGCTAAGGCTTATGACACAACATGGAGACACAGGATTTTAAAAAATTTACACGATTCTGGCATGCGGGGTCCTCTTCCCTGCTTTTTACAAAATTTTCTCTCTAACCGTACATTCCAGGTCAAAAATAATGGTCTCCTATCGGACATTATGTCACAAATTAATGGAATACCACAAGGATGTGCCCTTAGCAGCTTACTCTTTATTATGGCGATCAATAGTGTCATACGCAGCCTCCCACCTGAAATATCGTATAGCTTGTATGTGGACGACTTCGCAGTATATTATACTTCTCCCAGTCTGACTCACATACAACGGCGTCTCAACATTGCTCTAAAATCCATCCACTCTTGGGCATCCACTGCTGGTTTTCAATTTTCTGCTGAAAAGACTAACGCCGTTGTATTCTATAGAAATGTTCGACATTTACGTAACCAGTCCATTACTCTCACCATGGGACATTCTAATATTCAGATCCTTCCACATACCAGGTTCCTTGGTTTAATCTTTGATACTCACCTCAATTGGAAGAGTCACATTGCCTGCTTAAAGGCACGTTGCCTCCAGAGAATGAATGTTCTGAAAACAGTCGCACGAGTCCATTGGGGCGCAGATCGCGCTACGCTTTTACTGTTCTACAGAGCTACCATCCTCTCAGCCCTAAATTATGGTAGCCCTGTCTATGGCACGGCCTCTGCTTCCACATTAGGAACCCTCGACAGCGTACACCATTTGGGCATCCGCATTAGCTCGGGGGCATTCCGTTCCTCTCGTGTCTCCAATATCCTATGTGAGGCTGGGACCTTACCTCTAGCCTACCACCGTCGATTAGTCCTGATGCGTACGGCTGTTCGCCTCCGTCATGACCCAACTCTACTAGAACTATTCCATTCCACAGATAACTATCGTTCAACCATTCCAGTGCCATTCCCACTATTGTCTCGCCAATTGCTCTCCACTTACAGTATCACCGTTCCTCCCATAACTCCCCCTCCTAGTCACATCACTCCGTGGACCCTAAAACACCCTACAGTTTGCTTTCACTTAGCAGATCAACTTGATGCCCAAGCCCCATCTCAACGTCGACATCTCGCTTTACAACATCTTGATGATCACATCCCGGCTGTTTTCATTTACACCGATGGCTCAAAAACTGCGGATGCCGTGGGTTGCACTGCAGTCTCAGACCATGGCTTGTCTCAAAGTACCTTACACCATCACTCCACGGTTTTCACTGCTGAATTATGGGCTATTCAAGGTGCTTTAAGCACCATCTCTTCATTGTCGAGGAACTCTCCACGGGTCGTTATCTGTAGTGACTCAAAGAGTGCACTGCAAGCCTTATGTGTATTTGCCCCCAAGGACCCATTGGTCAAGACTATCATCCACACAATACACAAATTACAGTGCGCTAATCGTTCCATCACACTGTGCTGGATCCCCGCGCATGTAGGAATTCCCGGGAATGAGCGTGCAGACTTCCTCGCTAAGCAAGCGTGTCATGGTACACCCTCTACTACTTTGCTGCGTTCGGAGGATATGTTCCCTGTCCTCCGTCGCCATGTTTATGACGCTTGGCGAGTTGAGTGGAGAGCGCAACCATTAACTGGCCACCTTCGCTCCATTAAGGATGACATACACTTGTGGCCCTCTTCAATTAATGGTTCACGTGCAGACCAAACCCTATTAACTAGATTACGTTTAGGCCACACACGCGCCTCACACATGGTTACCTGATGTCCACCCCTCGTGGTCTACCACCTGAATGCCAACATTGCCATACATCATTGACTGTTTTTCACTTTCTTTGTATTTGTCCCGTCTATGCATCTGAAAGACGGAGATTCTTGCTGAACACCTCATTACATGGCATCCTCTCTGACTCAGACTCTTTCAATTTCACCCCTATTCGTCACTTCCTGAGAGCGATAAATTTATACAATGACATATAACTGCTGACATATACGTGACTTTAAACTCTGTACCACCTCCTCCACCACTAGCCTTGAGAGGGCCTAGGCCCAGTGGGCTAGTATAAAATAAAAGCATCATCAACAACAACTCTTCCTTCACTGACATATCAAGTAAACCAAAATCCTTAATACATCAACGAATGGGAAGGGGATGGTCGGGAGGGCCCCAGTCGTCAATGATTACGGGGCCACTACTAAATATTAGGTTTTCTTTATCTCCTTACAGGAGTCAAACCTATAATTTATTAGTGGCCCCTCCATCATTGACGAACATGCCTGATTTCTAAGACTGGAGGGGGACATTCGTAATCATATCATAACTCTAGAAAAGCAGATAATAAAACAACCACATAGTATTCTTACTTTGAAAATATATTTAAATACGGCGCAGCCCATATATATACAAGAAAGGGGTTCAGGCAGGTGCGTGCTTCAAAGAAGCCTGCTTGACAAAAAAGGGTAACTCTGAAGATTCTGTGAACAGATTTGTAGTTACAAAGGCACCCCACTCAACGAGTGGTGACAAAATAACAAGTTATAAGTTTACATGTGCACATAATAAACCCCAAAATAATTGTGGAGATAATTTGCAAAAGATCTCCACTGTTTAACATTAAATTGCTTTCACAGCTAAAACTACTATAACAACCCCGTTGTTTTGTACTAACATTGTACTAGCACAATTTCTCGCAGAGAAATGTTCATATCACATTAACCATAAATTGTATCACAGCTCTTACACTCCGGCGGGGTCTAGGGTGTCCTATGTTACACTGACTGCACCCCCCCCCCCCCCACCCCCCCACTTTTTCTTGAAAGTAAACAAAAGTGACTGAAGGGCCACCTATACCCTCTGCCTTAAAGCTATACATGGTAAGGAAGGTTTGTCTAGAGCAACTGGCAAGTATCTAGTCAAAAACGTATGATTAGACGCCCACAACTGTGTGAACGAAATATCTTCTACTGAAAAATTCTTCAGGAAACGTAAAGAGGCTGCCCATTTGCGTAAATCGTGGGCCCTACCCACAACGCCGGGATTACTCTCTTTAATGACTTCGACCAGAAGAGAAGCTAATCTCCGTTTCAGTAAGCATTTACCCGTACTCGCTACCCATAAAGCACCTTGGGGGTTTAGAGGAGCCACTCTCAAATATTTGGTTAGAGCTTGCACTGGACATAGATTATGATGCACCTTTCCCCTTTTTAACGCCGGCACCGTGAACTCAGAAAACACGTGTGCACTGTGCTCATTCTTGGCTACAAATCCCGGGGAAGGTGCAATGTGAATACATTCATTAAGTCTACCAAACCTAAGGCAATTAGGTGTGTTGCTCATCGCCGCCAGCTCAGACACTCTGTTCCCAGTGGCCAAAGCCAAAAGGAATACAGCCTTTTTTAAGAGTAATGCAAAATCTGCAGTATTTTGGTACAGACGAGAGTGAAGTAAAGACAATGCCTAGTCCAGAGACCAAGTAGGCATGAGCTGACGGGGAGGTCGGTGGAGTTTAAAACATGCCCTCATAAAACCTGTTTCCTCCGCCACCGGTATGGAGAGACCTGTAAGGTCTAAAAAGGGCACTCTAATTGCAGTTAAGTGATTTTTTAACGTTACCACAGATAAATGTTTCTGCTCAAACAGATAATTTAAATAATTAAAAACTAATGCTACTGAGGGCACAGTCTGTTCTGTTCTAGTGATCCAAGAAGTAAAGGCTTGCCAATGTGAGTGATACTGTCGTTTCGTAGACTGAGTATATTGATTTAATAATTTATTGGTCACATCTCTGCCGTATGGTGCTAGCCACTTGGCCTCCTGAATGTCCATAATGCAAAAGTCAGCGAGGTCGCTAGGTTGCCAATCGTGTCTAAGTGGAAATACCCGACCGGGAGCGACACCGGGTGCGGGCACCACGTCTTTAATTGCTGGTACCACAACTGCGCCGGCCACAGGGGCGCGACTAGCGAGACTAAGCCTCGATAATCTCGTAGTTTGTTCACTACGTGGCACATTAGTGACGCGTCTGGCGGCGGAAACAGATAGATGGAGCTCCATCTGTTCCAGTCTGTCAATAGGCGTCTGGCCCCCCTGCCGGCGTTTTCGTCCGGCGGGTGAGGTATAGAGGGAGTTTGTGAGTCTCCTCGGATGCAAACAGATCCACTTGTGGATGGGAGAGCTCTGCAATCATTTGGTTGAAAATGGGTTGCTTGAGCTCCCATTCTACTGTCGTGCTCTGTCTTCGGGACAGAGCGTCTGCCCAGACGTTTGCTACGCCTGGGAGATAAGATGCGTGAAGATAAATGTCTAGTCTGTTGGCTAGAGTAAAAATCTCTTCCGACACGGTTAGCAACTTCCTTGACCTCGTTGACCCCTGTTTCTGAATACAGTGAACTGCGTTCAGATTGTCCATTCTGAAGGCCACCGACTTGCCCCGTAAAGCAGGGCCGTTAGCCTGAAGGAAATACAAGGGGACTAGTAATTCTTTGACATTGATGTGGCAGATTTCTAAGTGGGGCCAAAGCCCCTGACCCTGGTGCCCCTGATTTGACTGAAATCCCCAACCTATTGTGCCTGACGCATCCGTGTCTACCCATACCGTTGGCGGAGGAGAGGTCCATGACATTATTGAGTGCAACGTTTCCCTCTTCGCCCAGACCGCTAGTAAGGTGTGGATTAATTTCGGGATGGGCCATAATTTTCCCGCCGGTAAGAGTGGGAAATATTTGTTGTCTTCCAATATTAAACGTTTTACTTTCAACCGGCCCAACATAACAGTTAGTTGAATCCAGTTGAGAGAGCCGACCAGAGACTCCCAGACCCTCCGCGTCGTAGTCAGACTGTGAAGAAACATGAACAGTTTCCTGCGAAACCTGTTGCGATTGTCCACACTCTGACTCAGAGTGAGAGCAGCCGTGTCCCAGACCAGCCCTATCCACTGAATTACTCGTGAGGGAACAAGGTTTGACTTTACCAGATTTACCTTGAACCCTAGAGTTTTGACATGATAAAATTATGTTGACATGTTTGATGCATAATTGTTCTGTCTCTGCCACCACCAGCCAGTCGTCTAGGTACCACAAAACTCTGATTCCTTGCTTTAACAACGGCATCAGGGCTTGCCGGACTAATTTCGTGAATAATCGAGGTGCCAGGTTCAAACCGAATGGCATCCGTTGAAAAACAAAATTTTGGTGCCTGATCCGTAAGGCCAGAAACCTTTGAAATCTTTTGTTGACCGATACGTGCCAATAGGCGTCTGTCAGGTCTAGGGAACACATCCAACCTCCCGGCGGAAGTGTTAGCCTGATTTGGTGTACTGTTAACATTCGGAATGACTCGTTGTGAATGTGAAGGTTCAGATAAGACAGGTCTACGACCGGTCTCATCTGAACACTGTCCCTTTTGGGAACCAAAAATAGCTTGGACGTGAATACAGGGTAATTTGGGGGGACCGGGATGATGACATTCTTGGCAATCATTTCCTGGACCAGTGACTCCACCTCTAAAGAAACAAAATTCGCCGTTGTCGGCTGACGTAAGCGAGGTCGCCGGAGCCACTGCCAAGTGATGCCTTTGCGTGCCACCATCCGTGCCCAAGTGTTTAACGGCCATGCTTGGTGACACGTTCGGAACGACCCAGTTAGCAGACAAGGGTTCGCCGGCTGTACTACCCTCGGATCCGCCGGCCTTAAGATTGGCACCGGGAGTGAGAGAGACTTTAGTTTTTTGATGGTGGTGGAGTTGGTGGTGGTGGACGCTTCGCAGGCTGGCTGGCGTTGGCCGAAGACGGGCCCTGACCTGGCTTATTATGGCCGCGTCCTCTCTGACCTGAAAACCTACTCTGTCTATGCCTGTACTGACCTTGAGGGGAGGGGGAGGACTTAGGTGGAAGAAAGGGCTTAGATCCCCCCGGCTGAGCCTTAGCGGCTGGCCTGGGTTTGGGGAAGTTAAAGGCAGGTTTCTTAGAAGGGGTGGGACTGTGTTTAAAGGCCTGCGCCATATTAAACACCGTTCGCCACACGTCAGGGGACATTAAAGAGGGAGTGAGCACTGGTGACATGACCACCTGATTCGCAATGCGATCAGGCAGTTTGCGGACTAAAGACATTCTGAGGTCTTGTCTCGCTCGTACCGCCTCAAGCAAGGCGGTGCGGATGTCACCCAGAGATTGGATTGACGACTGAAGAAGCAGTCGCCGGGACAATTCAACCGATCGTCTGGCATCCGCGTCTGCGATTGCCTGAGTGGACCGGAGCAAAGACTTTGCTACCTGTTGAGACACTATGTATTGAGAGAACAGGCGAAAAGCTTTCCCCCTTAGCCTAAATTCTCGGTCTAGGTGAGTTGGGGTAGGGGTAGTGAAAGGGTCTTTTAGCTCACAAAGATTAATTTTAGGGGCAGCTAAGAAAGCAAACAAAGCTGAAGGGACTCCGCCGGCAGAACACACTGGCATGGAGAACCAAGAATGAGTATCTTGAGGGATCTGGTGGGAAGTTTTGGAAGTAAATGTGGTCGCAAAGTTTTGAGCCTCTGTCTCCCATTCCACCCAAGGTCCTGGACCCAACTGCCCCACCTTCAAGACTGGATTAGCTGCTGCATCTGTGACGGTTTGCAAATCAAGTTCTGGAGTGAGAGCTGACAGAGTCTTAATGTCATTAAACCCATCCAGCTTAGACCAGTCTGAAAACAATTTTGAAGCTGAGGCAGGGGGTAAAGCCGGCTTAGTAGCATAAACAAAATAGTCCTGGTGATAATAACTAGGTATAGCCTTTATATTGACGTCTAGTACATTTCCCAAAGTATCCAAGGCCCTTAATTTCTTAGATTTATTGCCCTGGATGACTCACTCACGCGGTACTGGGAGTTCCCCTGACAAGGTAGGTTGGGCGAGCTCTGGTTTAGTGGGGGTCAAAAGGACCCATGACTCGTCTGGTCCGTAAAGCAAGGGCATAGCTACCTTTCTGAGAGGCGCCTTGTCTAGAGGGGGTGGATTGACATCCGTTATAACCCTTACATTCGAAGTGGTCAATGCCGCCGTAGCAGGCCTAGTAACCACTGATGGTGACAGAGTGGGAGGGTGAGGGATCTGAGTTAAAGCAATAGAAGTCATCAGAGGCCGTACCGTAGAACTTGTCATGGGAGCTCCCAAGTCCACTGTGGGAGTTTCCTGTTGTTGGCCAAAAAATTTAGATAAAGCATTACTAAGTAGCCCATCAATTTCCTGTGCAGTGACAAATTGACTTGATGATGTACTCACTGGTGAATCATTAATATCCTGCGCGGCGTCTAAGCCTGAACCTGACTCTTACCCTTCTATATCCGAAATCATTGAAACCTCGTCTTTATCATCCTGTTCCTCCTGAGAAGATCCCGCCGAAGCTGGGGTACCTTGTTGCCAAGATAAGTCAGGAATAGAGGATGGGATCGCCGCGTCCCGGTGGACGTCAGCCACTGTGTGAATAGTTTGAGCCGGAAGTGGGTGGTCAGACCCCGGCCGAGAAAATCGCCAAATACCGAGGCCTTGGCCTACACTCCCTTGGGAGTCTGAAACACTCTCAATCACTGATCCCCCTGAACTCTCCAATTCCAGGGTTAAAATGTTAATGGGTAAATCATCTTTAGGTACAGGCACTATACTGGACCCTTGAGACCGAACACAAACTCTGTCTGGGGTAGAGGTACGATGAGAAGCACTAGAAACTGGCGAATGTCGGGAGGCCTTTCTATCATGGGAATCCTTTTTTGAAGATTTATGGCTGCGGTGTGACCGTGAACTACTCTTCGATTTGGAGGATTTATCGCCGTGACCACTGGTGGAACTTTCCGTCTTACTCTTCTTACTCGATGGTGAAGAGGCAAGACTAGGTGGCTGGTGTCTGAGAGGTGACCTAGACCGAGATCTTTCCCGAGACGAGGAGGCTGCCGCCGGGGGTGTAGGCTCTCTTGGACGTTTCGTAGTAGCAGCAGAAGACACAGAACCCTGACCAGTCTCCGCCGGCTTACGACTAGTTACTCGAGAGGAACGTTTAGGGGGAGGGTGCTCGAAAAGAAGCCTATCCCAAAGAGGGACGTTGTCACATTGAAGTGACTTATGAGCCACAATCGTAGTATACGCTGACATCTGTTGCCTAACCTCTCATAAGGCGACCGCTGCGGTCTTATCATTGTCGCGGAGGACCTTGACACTTAATTGGGGGCAAAAGGAACAGTTGCGCATCACCCACAGACCCCTTGAACGGTCTAGACATTTAACACACTTGATGCAAAGAGTGTGCGCAAAAATAGGGATACCGGCACAGGTAGGGGTAATGCATAAAGCCAAAACTGGGGCCAAGGTAGCCATGACAGAGACTGGTGGGGAAAACTACTGCAGGGTCTGTATTGGTCCGCCGGAGCCCAGCTCTGGAAAAAAAAAAAATTTCCAGGAATTAATGCTCATAAGGTTAACCCAACATGTTCGCACACATGTGTTAATAACCCGCCGGGTAACGAGACGTAATGACACAACGATCACAGCTCGCTACGCGGCGGGGTTCTATAAAGATTTCAGAATATCTAAACATGTCTTTAAGAAAGTAAAGAATACCCTCTGACATAATATAAAGGACCAGAATGGCGTTTATAGTCTTTCCGGTGGTGACTGTTTCAAGATTCAATTTTGGAAAACAACCCCCCACAAAGACGCCGGCACCTGAATTATTTAGCAGAATAACACAGGGCAGGCTGATACGAGATCTGATTTCTAACGAATTGTCACAAAAGATCGCCGTAAGTTTGAAGGCGGCGATACATTAACGTATCTCTCAATTAACTGGTTAACGAAATTGAATTGTAAATTCCTTATTTCCTCCTCCCAGGAGCACCCGCCGGGTGTGAAAAAAGATGTTAACCCTAATTGAACCTTCGATCGCCGTAAGTGTGAAGGCGGCGATACATATAGTATCACTAAAATGGATCGGTTAACTAACTGAATGACCCAGTCGTTCATCCCACCCTACCAAGGTGCACCCGCCGGGTGAGATGTCAAAACGTTAACCCCATAAGTTCCTGTCCCCACTTCTTTGTAAAAGATCGCCGGGGAGGAAAGCCCTTAACAACAGCTAGGTTTTTTCTGTGGTTTGTAAAACCGAGTAGAAAAACTCTCATCAATCACTTTTCACATGTCAGCCACCTAAAACCTCACAAAGACGACCGACGTGTCATCCGACGTAAGAGACAATTCCCCACAGACCCTGACTATACACCCTTCACCAATCACCAGACAAAGCATATCATCAACAATCTCAAGCATTCACCCGCCTGTGGCCTAGACAACATAAGCAACATACACCTCAGACACCTGGGACCACAAGGCATACAAGCACTCACTAACATATCAAACTACAGCTATTCACACAACACAATACCAGACATTTGGAAGCATGGTATCATCATCACTTTCCCCAAACCCAACAAAGACCCCACGCTACCCTCCTCGCACCGCCCCATCACACTCCTTTGCTCCCCCTCCAAAGTCATGGAACGCCTAGTATTACAACTAATTACACCTGACCTACCCCTAGCTCCAACACAACATGGCTTTAGGCCACTGCACTCCACAAACACTCTTCTCACAGACCTTACACAAAGAGCTTTCGACGGCATCAATTCAGCTAGACCACCACACAGATCACTATTAGCCACACTCGACATTAGTAAAGCCTTCGATGCCATCCCCCGCCACAACCTAACAAACAAAATCTACAACACAAACATGCACAACAACACAAAACGGTGGCTGGCCAACTTCCTAGCAGGCAGATGTGCACACGTATCTTTTGCCGGTCAGTCATCTAAAATCAGAAACTTTCCAAACGGAGTCCCACAAGGATCCGTCCTATCGCCCGCACTCTTCAATCTGTACATGCACGATATAACTACACCCAATACGCCCCAAATAAACTTAGCCTCCTATGCAGATGACATAACACTCACATGCACACACCATGACCCAAAAAGAGCAACAGATCTCCTTCAACCCTATCTCAACACACTACATGGCTGGTGCACTACAAACAGACTTAATCTAGCCCCAGCCAAATCCACCGCAACCCTGCTCACAAGTTGGACAGGAGAACACGAATACATCCCTCAACTCACCATAAACAACACACCCCTAACACATACACACACACCCAAAATCCTAGGAGTAACATATGATACTCATATGACATTCAAACAGCACACCACAAACATTAAAAAGAAACTGACACCCAGACTTAACGCCCTCAGGTCACTTGCTCACACAAAATTTGGACACAACAAAGAAACTACCACCACAGTATATAAACAATACATAAGATCAGTGATGGAATACGCAAGCCCAGCTTGGGCTTCTAACCTAGCTGAAACACATCATAAGACCTTACAGACTATTCAAAACAAAGCCCTGAAGATCATTACAGGCTGCACAGCTACTGCACCCACAGATCACCTACATCAAGAAACCAAAATCCTCAAAGTCAAAGACCATCTGGACATGAGAGGCACTCAATTCCTGGCAGCAGCCTCCACGAACCAAGACCACCCACTAAACTACATGGCAACACACCCACAGACACCAAGAAATATCAAAACAACACCCAGCACACGGTATCACACACAATTATTGTCCTCTCTCCCTCCCTGCCCACCCCGAACCAACTTCCAGAAGCACATCCATACTCATATCTCTCACCGATCCATCCACTCACTCACAGACAACACACAGCTGCATGCACGACCTCCCGAAATCCATCCTTCCGAATCCTCCCTTCCTCGCGAGGACAGAGTCCACCTGGCCAGGCTGAGATGCGGACACCATCCAGCTCTCCTGAGCTATCAGAAGAGACTGGATGACTCCGTTGTCGACGCCTGCCCGGGATGTAACACAGCACCCCATACCATTAAACACATCATAGAAGACTGCATTTCACACAACCACTTACGCCAACAACACAATCTACACTCAATGAGAGCTCTGTGGGAAAGCCCGATCGTGGCCATGGCCTTTCTCAGGGACTCGGGGCTGTTCGGCCAGGCAGCTTAGGGAACAACAACAACAACAACAACCCCAGTGACATAATTCTCGGCACAGCAGTTTATGTCGTCCTCTATTTGGTGGCATGGACCTCCATGGCTTACATCTCCAACTGCATGGCCTCAGGATTTCAGGGAATGCATGTTTGATCCTTCAAGTCGGCCCCAAGATGATGTGTTAAGTAGTTCGAATGTGAGTACTACACATCAGGATAACAAGTTGGTAGAGTGGGAACGTTACGGCAGCTATGATGAAGTAATACGGGTATTTGCATGGATATACCGTTTCATTAACAACATGAGAAGTCGGGCTCACAGGTCTTTCCTTAGTGAAGATTCGAAGCATATCAGACTCCATGAATTGAGATCAGCAGAAGCAAAACTAATATGTTTAGTACAATGGGAATCTTATCCTACTGAACATCAGATCGTGAGCAAGGAGTCAAAGGCCAAACCCTCTAACTTAATGAGGCAGCTAGGATTATATATGGAAGGAGGCATAATTAAGTGTAGAGGCAGGATACTAAAGGCGGACATTATTGATTCTGCGAAATATCCTGTCCTCCTTAGCTCCTCTCATTTGATTACCAAACTGTTGATTCGCCAATGCCATAGGACCTGCCTACATTTTGGCGTAAATTATGTTCTGGCGTATATGCGACAACGTTGGTGGATCCCTAAGATGCGACAAGCAATTAAAGGGATCCACAATAGCTGTACTATCTGTAAAAGATTACAGGGTAAGTCTTACTCCCCAGTTGATCTACCTCCCTTGCCTGAGTTCAGGGTACAAAGGACTGAACCATTTCAGGTAACCGGGGTAGACTACACCGGAGCGATTCATGTTAGAGAATCACCCGGTAATATCATAAAGGTATATGCCGTCCTATTCACATGTGCGGTAACCAGAGCGATTCATATTGAATTGATTGACGACCTATCCAGTGAGGGGTTTTTGCATACTCTAAGACGCTTTGCAGGCCGCAATGGTTTCCCTCAAATTATTATGAGCGATAATGCGACTTGTTTTGTCGGGGCCTCTAAATATCTCCAGAGTTTAATGGATGACCCGCAGGTTGTGGCTACCCTCACTGGAAAGGGTTGTCAGTGGAGATTTATACCAGCACGTGCACCATGGTTCGGGGCGATTTGGGAGAGAACTATCGGTATCGTCAAATCTGCCATGAAGAAGGTATTAGGAAGGGCACTGGTGACCAGCCGGGAGTTGCAAACCATCTTAATAGAAATTGAGATGTCAGTCAACGACAGGCCCTTGACCTATACCTCGGCAGATGTTGATGACCTCTTACCCATTTCGCCTTCTATGCTAACACGTGGACGAACCCTTAATACCTTTCCTAGATCGTCCGTAAATGACGAAGATCTGCAAGACCCTACGTTCGGCAATGCTGATGCCACACGTCGTCGCTTCCAGTATGTAAACAAGGTGTCCGACGATCTATGGAAACGGTGGACCCAAGAATATTTGCTGTCTCTTCGCGAGCGTCACTCTCATAAGATCAAAGGGACGAATCAACGATGGCCTCGTATCGGGGATATCGTCCTGATTCATGATGAGCGTCCTAGGTTATTTTGGAAGCTTGGGAGGATTATCTATTTGTTCCAGGGCATTGATGGTCTTATAAGGGTTGCTAGAATACGAACTTCGACTGGGGTTACTACTCGCCCAGTCGTAAGGTTATATCCCTTGGAGCAGGATGTAGAACTGCCGGATGATCCTGGCGTCTCTACTGATACACCTCCGCGGGAGAGTGCTGGTGACAGTGCTCCTCAAGGTGGGGCAGCTGATGATGAGAAGGATGATCCTCCTCAGGCTTCAGGTGGCGCTCGTCCCAAAAGGAGGGCGGCTATGAGTTCCGTGGATCTTTGGAGATCAAAGATCAAACAAGGTGATCTTTGACTTCGATGTCCTTTTTTGTTCTCTGTATATAGCTCCTGTATATCATTTTTGGTGGCGGGCAATATGTCGGGAATAGGGTAATGATCCCGACAGGTTTTGGTCCAATAGGACATTTGAATTTGGCGGTATCGTATCGCTTGTACGATTTCGGCTGGTTCTTTGTGTATTGTAGTTTATTCATAAGTTAGGTTAAATATTAACTGTAATGTATAAATATCTACATCAGCTCTAGATGTATTATGAAACCAAGTTATGGGTTATAATTATTATGAGGCGGCAGCCATATGTAATTTCGCGAAGCGATCGGACGCCGGCCCTTTAGTCTCTCAATCAACACCATACAGCCAACATCTCCCCCCCCCCCGGCTCTGACTCAACCCACAGTTCACCATGTGCTACAACTACTAACAATTATAACAACAGTCCTCTAAGCTAAGTTCATTGTATCGATATTGTATTATGTGAACATTCCTACATGTCATGCAATTGAATTAGCCGTGTGTGGGGGACTGGATTACACCCATCGACGACTATGTCGTTGGTAATTATATTATAACTATTTGTTTGGTTATTTCATGTACCAGTGATATACAATTTAACCTCTTTATCTAAATTCCCGACAAATGGATTAGGTTGGGGTGTGGATGGGCTGGGTGGGTTGGGGAGGAGAGGTGGATGGGTTTTAGGAGTGGGAGTGGATGTTATGGGCAGGTTATGTGGGTTGGGGAGGAGAGGTGGACGGGTTTTAGGAGAGGGAGTGGATGGTATGGTAAGGTTATGTGGGTTGAGGATGAGAGGTGGACGGGCTTTAGGGAAGGGATTTGACTGGGAGAGGGAGGGGCATGAGGAACATGTCCAGGTGTTTGTGTAGTGTTTCATGGAGGCAAGTGTTGTGCAGGTGAAATGGGTCCAGTTCCCGCATGAGTTGCAGAGAACTGAACCCTTAGTTTGGCGGCTCGAAGTAATGGGTTTTGAGCAAGTTGGACATGTGTATTTGTAGGTGGGTCCTGGGTTGCTCTCAATGTCTCCGGCTAGAAGGAGTCTTCGAGAAATGACAGCCGGAGAGTCATTTCTCGGTGTAGGAAAAACTGTGTATTGTGTGTGTGTGGTGTGAGAGGTGTATTTACCTAATTGTATTTACCTAATTGTAGTTTACAGGAGTTGAGCTAAGCTCGTGTTGTCCCGTCTCTCAGTCTACTTTTTATCCAATTTTTTCTTGAAAATATGGATGTTCCTTGCCCCTACCACCTCCTCCTCCAGCCCATTCCATTTGTCAATACATCTATAGGGGAAGCTAAACTTCCTGATATCGTTCTTGCAGGTAGGTCTTTTTACTTTGTAGCTGTGGCCTCTAGTTATTCCTGTATCCATAATTAACATATCCTCCCTATCTAGCCTCTCCAGCCCCCGGGTGCATTTGTACATCATTATCATGTCTCCCCTCTCTCTCCTCTCTTTTAAACTTGGTAGGTTTAATTTTTCTAGCCTCCCTTCATATGGCAGTTCTCTGAGACTTGGAACCAATCTAGTAACTGCTCTCTGGATTCTTTCTAACTTGTGAATATGCTTCTTTAGATGCGGGGACCACACCACTGCTGCATACTCCAATCTTGGTCTAATCATACTCTTCATAATTTTCGCTACCATGGTCTCATCCAAGTAGTTCAGAGCAACTTTCATATTCCCGGCCATTGCATACATTCCGCTAAAGAGCTCGTTAATATGTTTCTCTGGCGACAAATTATCTTGTATAATCAACCCTAAATCCTTTTCTTTTTCGGCCTTGCTAATTATATTATCTCCCATCCTGTACTCCCAATTTGGTCTATTCACACTTCTTCCCATATTTAACACATGGCATTTACTTATATTAAATTTCATTTTCCACTTGGTGCTCCATTCATATTTTATCTAAATCCCCTTGCAGCTCCTCACAACTACTTTTATTTGTTATTTGTCTCATAATTTTTACGTCGTCTGCAAACATTGACATGTTGGAATTTATGCCTATCGGCAGGTCATTCACGTACATAAGGAACATGAGAGGTGCCAACACAGATCCCTGCGGCACACCACTCTCAACTTTCCGCCACGATGAGTAAGTTCCTCTAATGTTGGTCCTCATTTCCCTATCTGTTAGATAGCTCTCCATCCATTTCAGCAAACTCCCCCTGACACATCCTAGCGTCTCAAGCTTAGATAACAATCTCTTATGTGGTACCTTATCGAATGCTTTGGAAAGGTCTAAGTAGACGCAGTCCACCCATCCGCCTCTTTCTTGGAGTACATTTATCACCCTACTGTAATAACATAGCAAACTGGTAACACAAGATGTCCCTTCTCTGAATCCAAATTGCTTTGGGGTTATTATCTTCTTTCTCTCCAACATTTTCATCCATCTCTTCCTAATTAGCTTTTCACAAATCTTGCATACAATACTAGTAAGTGAAACTGGTCTATAGTTTAGAGGGTCCTCAGGGTTTCCATTCTTGTATATCGGGATGATATTAGCTCTTTTCCATTCAACAGGAACCTGTCCTTTATCTAAGGAAGCTTGAATTATGTCCCTCACTGGCTCCACTAATTGCTCTGCACACTCCTTTAAAACCCAGGAAGACACTTCATCCGGTCCCATAGCTTTCCTTACTTCAAGTTCTCTCATCGCAGATAACAGCTCATCTCTAGTTATTTCAATCTTACTAAGACCACTCTCCAGTACTCCCGCCTGTGGTTCGTCAAAACCTTCCTCTCTAGTAAAAACTGACCCCAATTTGTTATTCATTACCTCACACATGTCCGATACATTTTCATACGTCCTAGCATCAACTCTTAATTTAGTCATTTGTTTCTTTACCTTCAACTTACTGTTTATATATTTATAAAATAATCTAGGGTCACTTTCACATTTATTTACTATGTTCTTCTCATAGTTCATTTTAACTTGCCTAATTATGTTAACATATCTATTCCTCTCCTGTTTATATTTATTCCGATTACTCTCAGTGTTCCTTCTTCTTAATCTAGCCCAAGCTGCATCACGCCTACCCAAAGCTCTTTTGCATTTCAAATTAAACCAATCTTTCTGCTTAGTAAAATTTCCAGTTTTATATCTTGGGACAAACAGATTGGTTCCTACTCTATAAATTTCGAGGAATCTACTATATTTACCTTGTACGTCCTGTTCCTTAAAAATAAGATCCCAATCTACTCCCTCTAAATATCTTTTCAAGGATACATAATCAGCTTTACTATAATTTAATCTGTCATTTATGTAGCTATTGTCTAATCTATTGGCATTACTCGAGGTCAACTTCCATTTTAGTAATAGGTGATCACTTTTACCTACAGGACATAGATAGTTTATATCACTAATTTCGTGAGGATCTTTTGTAAAAATCAGATCGAGTTTAGAAGGTTCGTTATTACCCCTCATTCTTGTATTTTCCTTCACATGTTGTGCAAGTACATTTTCCGTAACCAACTCCACTAGCCGACTTCCCCAAGATCTCTGATTTGGCCCTGCATCTCCCGATTCCCAATCAACCTCACTACAGTTGAAATCTCCTACCAAGATCAATCGATTCTTCCTTAAAAGCAATCTTCTCAACGACTGAATCATATCCTCTACCATCTCCTCAAACTCCAACTCCCTCCATGCTCTGGTCTTTGGTGGCATGTAAGCTACTGCTATGTCTAGTTTTTTTCCTTCTATATCATTGAGTTCAACTGCCATTATTTCTGCCTTGTCATTATTTAACTCCACGTGCTTTGCTGTCATAGGGTTCTTAACTAATACTGCCACTCCACCTCCCCTTTTACCCTTCCTATCATATCTCCATATATTATATCCTTCACTAAACACTATGTTGCTGTCAAAGTCCTGGTTCAGCTTTGTCTCCGTCAAACAGACTATCTGTGGTTGATCTTTTCTTAATATATCATCTAACTCTACCTTTTTACTGTTTATTCCATCTATATTAGTGTAGTAGCACAGTATATTTGAATCCACCTCCTTGTTTCTCTTCCCTCTCTGCCTCCTACCAGGTTCACCTCCTCCTCCATCCCTTCCCTGACCCAGTTCCACCTCCCCTGCTAATTCTATTCTCCTCCCTCCCCCTCTCTCTCCCTCTGTTCCACCTCCACCACATCCTGACTCTCTCTCTCCGGTCCCCTGCTCCCTGCATTATCTCTCGCTCCGTCTCCTTGCTTTGACTTCGTACTTGTCTCTCTGTCTCTTTCCCTATCACTCCTCTTACTTTCGGTTCTTGGTGGCTCCTGATGTACCACTTCCTTACTTGCCCTTCCCTTATTCTCCAACAAAATTTCTTCTTTTGCTCTTCAGACAACTTTCCATTCTCTTCATCAGCCTTAGCTTGGAGTTCCCTTAACTGTTCTCGTTCTTCTACACTTAGGTCCTTTTTTACCCTTATATGATTCAGCTCTGTCGAATTTAATTTCCAGCTCACATTGGCTACTGCTTCTGCTGTTGATCTAAACTTTAGTTCCACTCTTAGTGGTCTCATCTCGCCCTTCTTATATTTTCCTAACCTTCTCACCTCCTCCAATTCTTTTACCCATCCATAACCCTCGTCTAAGTAATCCAGTATCCCCTTGACTTTCACAACATCCCTTTCCTTTCTTACCTTCATATCTGCCAGGTGCTCTTCCACATCTCCAAAGATTACTACACACTTACCTCTATCTATTGTCTCTCTCACTACCTTCTCTTTCTTCTTTAAAACTTGCACTACATTTTTTTCAAACTCTTTCTTTTCCTTTTCTCTCTCTTCCTTCTGCTCCTTCACAATTTCTTCAAGGGCTACCATCGTGGCACTCTGTACCCTTGTCCACTAATTTTTTACCTCACTAATTCCTTTTACTTCCTCACTCAGGTGGCCCTCATATTCCTTAAGCTGAGCCTTGAGTGCCACATTTTCCGCCGCTAACTCGTCTACTCTGGCCATCACTGCCTCTAGGCTGTGAGAATTGCCCGGCGCGACCGCAGCCGCTCCTAGGACGCGTGCCCCCAGGGAGGGGGCAGGGGATAGTTGTGGCGGTTTGGCTCCCAGAAACTGCTCCCCACGGTCGGCAGCCTGCTGTCCTCCACTGTCGGTGATCTTGTCCCCGGACGGGAGGGTCGGCAGCCACCCATGGTCGGTAGTTCCGGGAGGTGGTCCCACGGCGTAGACGCCACCACTCCAGGACCTAGACCTTCTGCAGACCACCCTGGTGGAGGCGTAGCGCTTATTTATTCTCTCGCGATCACAAGTATTTCTCGCTCAGACTATGTTCCTGTCCCACCTTCTTTTGAACTCCTGGAAGTGGTAATGTGTCTATGTTGGGCTCATGAGATGTCATGCATAGGACAGATTCTGGGTCACCCAGTGTCATCACTGCCAAGGCTTTGGGCACTACAAAGACAATTGTAAAATACATTTTTCGGTAGAAACTTGCTGAACCAAAGTGCGTTTTTTGTGCAGGTGGCCATGGTTCTAAGGACTGTACAAATAAAGACTCACCTAAGTGTGTAAATTGTTCTTCCTCAAAACCTGGAGAGGCTGGTTCCGGTCCTCCACTCTCGGCCGAGTCACTTGCTCACTTTGCATCTAACAGGCACTGTCCGATTATGATTTCTCAGCGTAAGAAATTAATTGAAAATACGAACTTCACCGATTCAAAACACTCCTAACACCTCCTCGGAATCAGTTAAAAGTGGGTTTGCTAAACATTCGTTCCCTTCGTAACAAGATGGATCATATAATTGAGACTTTAAGTGAATTTGAGCTTGATGTCTTGTGCCTGACAGAGACTTGGTTGTGTGAATCCAACATCCAGATTATTCGCAGTGCTTTGCCCAAATCATACTCCATAATTAGCGCACCTAGATCTTCTGCAGACCACCCTGGTGGAGGCGTAGCGCTTATTTATTCTCTCGCGATCACAAGTATTTCTCGCTCAGACTATGTTCCTGTCCCATCTTCTTTTGAACTCCTGGAAGTGGTAATGAACGATCGTCAGCAAACCTTTAGAATTGCAACTATCTATCGACCAGGTCATCGAGGCACGGATAGAAACTTCATGGATGAATTTGGTCAGTTTTTGGAGGCATTTGCTAGTGGGAATGGTGGGTTGCTGATCTGTGGTGACTTTAATTATTGGATTGATAATCCATCTTTGAAGCCCTTTTCTTCTGAATTTCTTGAATTGATCGGTCAAAATAATGTTGTCAACCATGTGTCCTCGACTCACATTTGTGGGCACATTCTTGATTTGGTTTTATCTCCAGTTGGTTGCAATCGTGTGTCGGGCATTGAAGTTGATCCGATAGATCCTACAGTCTCTGACCATGCTTTAATTACTTTTTATATCAGTGTATCCAAAGTATCTTCCTATAAAAAAGAAATTAGGTTCAGAAATTACAAAACTATTGATCAAGAGCAAATTTGCCATGAAATTGACCAGTCTCTAAATGCCATCAGCTGCTCTGTTCTTTCATCTGATGAACTAACTGAGATTCATAACAGGGTACTTCAATCTGTCTTTGATCATCATTGCCCGGAGATTGTGAAGACAATTATTGTGCGTGATGATTCACCTTGGTACGGCCCACCAGTTAACTCTCTCCGCAGACAGCGTAGGAGAGCAGAACGAAAGTGGCGCTTGCAGCGAACGGAGGAAACTCGACTGGAATATATATCGGCAAGAAAAGATGTAGTCTGTGCAGTGAAAGCTGGAAAGTCTAAGTATTATCAAAACAGAGTTGATTCCTGTGGCAATGATCAAAAGAAGCTTGCTGAGGTTGTAAATGGTTTGTTGGGTCGGAAGAACATGGCTCCCTGTCCTGCCTCCGTGCCAAGCGCTCGACTGGCCTCTGATTTTTCTTCATTTTTCACGACTAAGATAACACGCATTAGAAATAAGTTAGATAATACATTGACCAATGACGAGTTTTCGGTGGATTTCCAACCTCCACATGAAATTAATCGTATCCTTTCATCATTCCATCCAGTGGACACAAGCAAAATTATTAGTTATGTCAGAGACATGAATAAAACTTTCTGCAAGTTTGATCCTATTAATGTATCAAAGATGTCATTTGTCTATCTGCATGTTGCAGACTTCATCTGTAAAATTGTAAACAGATGCTTCATGGAGGGTAACTTTGTTCAATCTGAGAAACAAGCTCTATTGGTGCCTCTTCTAAAGAAACCTGGACTTGATGCTGAGGATATGTCAAATTACCGACCTGTTTCAAACTTGTAATTTCTTTCAAAAATAATTGAGCGGGCCATACTTGATCAATTGTTACCATTGCTTGAACAGAACAAAGCTGTTCCTCTTGCTCAGTCTGCATATAGGAAATACCATTCAACTGAGACCTCTTTATGTAAGATTCAGAATGATTTGGTGGAGAACACATGCAACGGGAAGGCTTCTCTCTTGGTTTTGTTGGATCTTTCCGCGGCCTTCGATACAGTGGACCATGACCTACTGTTAAAAGATCTGCACTCTGACGGTGTTTGTGGAAGAGCACTCTTGCTCCTCAAATCATATTTATCAGATAGATTTCAGCGTGTGGTGATTGGCCATACCATCTCTGACCAAGCCCCCCTGTTGTTTGGAGTTCCTCAGGGATCGGTTCTGGGACCGATCCTCTTTATAGTTTACACTAGTGGCTTGGCATCCTTGCTAGATGCTCATGGTGTTGCCTATCACTTTTACGCTGATGACACTCAGTTGTATGTGAAGATAGAAAACATTAATGATACTAAGACCAAAATGGAATCTTTATTGTCTGACATTAAGATCTGGATGGCAAAGCGGAAACTCAAACTGAATGAGAACAAAACAGAGATCATTATCATTCATGGAAATAGAAGGGGAAATGATGCTGAAAATGTAGTGACTCTGGATATGGGAGGTTCTCAACTTCGCCCAGTAAGCTCAGTGCAAAACTTTGGAGTATACTTTAACTCTAAATTGAACTATGAGAATCATATCAATCAGGTCATCAAAATTTGTAATCTCCAAATCAGAAACTTGTATTCAGTTAGACGGTTTCTTAACAAGCGCTGTCCTCTAACATTGGTTCACTCAATTGTCCTATCACGTGTGGACTATTATAATGCCTTATTGGTTGGCCTTCCTAATTACTTGCTACAAAAAGTTCAGTCCATACTAAATAGAACAGCGAGGCTCATATTTGATCTGCCTCCAAGAACCCCCACTTCTTCATATTTGATAGAGCTGCACTGGTTGCCAGTTAAAGCTAGGATAGAGTTTAAGTTGTGTCTTGACTTTTAAGGCACTTATGTTTGGCGAACCTAAGTATCTTGCTGACCTCTTGAGATGCCCTTTGGCACGTTCTGGTGCGATCCTGAGAAGCAGTGATGATGTGCTGCGTCTTGATGAACCGGTAGCTATCCAGCAGTCCTCTTTCTCTGATCGGTCCTTTTCTTTCGTGGCTCCTAGGTTATATAATGAATTGCCTTTATCAATTAGACAGCTGAACTCCATAGACTCTTTCAAAAAACAGTTGAAAACCTTTCTCTTCTGTAGGAGTTATGATCTTGCAAGTGGCACAGTGACAGGTCGTTACAGACTCTAACTGCTGCCATGTTAAATAATTGTTGTTGCTTGAACTACAGGTGAACTGCACCACACTTCTCTTGATGTGGTGCACTGAGTTACGAGCGCTAGTGAATTCCTCTGGAAGAACTGGCGGTTGCGAGAAATAAAAGACCAGATTATTATTATTATTACGTAGTACTGTTCATGCTCTCAATACACGAGTTCTCAATCCGCGAAATCGCTAATACGCGAGCAGGGGATTCAAAATTCCCTATAACTTACAAAATACAAGATATACAGTACAGTACTCACAATAAACTAGTCTAGAGCCGAAATGGGGGCAATGCCGCTGTTTTCACCTATTACACTAGGCCACACACCATTCCGCGAGCAGCAGACACTGTCTAAATGAGAACAAAGCTTCGCCTTGAGAATTTTGAAAACTAGAACTCTTTACATTAACCCTCGGACTTCGGGCCCTTTAAATACTCCCGCCAAGCCCGAACCCCGGTAAAATATTGAATTCTTGGGATTTTGCCTCACTTTTTTATACACGAAAAAATGGCCTAACCTAGCTTATATATATACAGTATACAGTATATCCAGTGGCAGTTTTCGTTGTTGTCCTGCTTTTGGTGAAAACTAGAAGTCTAGACCAAGTGGTTCAGTTTTTATGATAAAAATATTTAGGTCAGTAAGCAGGACGAAAGGCTAGAATTCAGTGTTTACTCCCGAATTTTGTCATATACCGATACTCATATCTCTGCAAATAAATGGCCTAACCAAGTTTTTATGCATACAAGAGGTAGATATGGTCGTTTCCGTGCGATGGGTGAAGACTAGAACACTCTACATTGTGTAGTTATTGTGTGAGGTGAGAAATAAGACGGCGAGTGAAGCGGGAATTCCGACCTTCGTCCGAATGCGGTGCCACCACTCTGCCGACCGCGGCTACGGTCTGTTTATACTGTATTCGTTCAACAATTTATTATTGATTATTGATTATGGATTATTTATTATGTATTATGTAATAATATTGATTATATCGATAATTGATTATTGATTACTGATATATTTCACCATTGTAACCATTCCTAAGTCACTGTCAACTGCTTTCATGCATGGTTTGGGACTCAGGTTCAGAAGGTACAAGCTTTCGTAAGGCATGCTTACAAGCCGGAGTCAGCTGACTGGCTAGCTGAGTGTTCTTGTTGTTGTTGGTTATACGGACGACCCGCAAAGACAACAAAACATTCTCTAGTGCAGTTTTAATTAGTTTTAAGCCTTAGATTAACTCGTAGGCACTTCAGAGGCCATCCGGGTCTCACAGTGGCAATAGCTAATGGCCTCCTGAGCGGCCATCCGAGTCTGGAGGATTAAATGGTTCTTGTAGGATGATGTATAGAATAGAGGTACTGTATCTCTGCCTCGAGAATTGACGAACGTTTCTTCTTCTTTTGGGGCTTGCCTATAGACTCTGCTTACAGCCTTCTTCTTCTATCGTAGCACTGAGCAAACGTTTGCCTACACTAGGAATTCATGTTGTAAGTGCACCTGATGACTGGAAGACAGGCATAATAGTCCCCCTGTATAAGGGTAATGGGGAATGAGGAGTGTGTGGTAACCACCGGGGGATATTATGTCTTCTAAGCGTAGTAGGGAAGATGTACATTAGGGTAGTGATCGAGAGAGTAAGAGTGAGAACGGAGAAATGGCTTGGTGACGAGCAGGACGGGTTTAGGAAGGGAAGAGGATGTGTAGACCAGATTTTTGCCTTGAAATGTGTTGTTGAGAAATATCTGGAGAAGGGACAAAGGTTTTATGCTGCCTTTATGGATTTGGAGAAGGCCTATGACAGAGTTTATAGAGAAGGTCTGGAAAGTGCTGAGAATATACAGAGTAGATGGCAAGTTGCTGAAAGCAGTGAATAGCATGTATGAGGGTCAAAGGCATCAGTATGTGTGGAGAATGAACAGAGCGAATTCTTTGATCTAAATCTTTGGTTAAAGCAAGGGTGTGTGATGTCCCCATGGGTGTTCAATATACAGTATACAGTATATGGATGGAGTCATGAAACAAATACAAGGAAGAGTAGTAATTTTGGTGTACCGCTCATAAGGGAAGGAAATGAGTGGAAGTTGCCTGCACTGCTGTTTGCCGACGATACAGTTCTGATGAGCAATAGTGAATGGGAGTTGCAGGGTCTGGTAAATATGTTTGGAACAGTGTGTGAAAAACTGAATTTGAAGGTAAATGCGAGGAAAAGTAAGGTTATGGTCTTTGAAAAGGATGCAGCCATAGAGTGTGAGGTGAGGTTGAACGATCAGGCTATGGAGAATGTCAGCTCATTTAAGTATTTGGGCATTGTGTTGGGCACATGTGCTAGAAAATGTGAAAAGGAACACCTTGAGATGGTTCGGCCATGTGGAACGTATGGGAAGCGAGGGAATGACTAAGAGAGTGTACGAGAGTGAGGTGGAAGGACAGAGAGGGAGATGTAGACCAAGAGAGAAGTGGAAGGATGGAGTTAACCCTTTCATGCTCCGAGGGTTGCCGTTTAGTATTCAGAAATAGAATGATCTTAATCTCATAACTACCTCTCCAAAATTAGGGTTCTGCCCACAAATTGCTCAAAGACACCTGCAGAGGTTAAAGTAACTAAACTAAAGGTTTCTAAACACCCCTGATGGTCACAAAGGATTTTAAAGTATCCCTGAAACGCCACAATCGCGTTATGGTGCGCGAAAGGGTTAATAAGTATATGCGTGAAAGCGGTGCTGGATGGGAGGAGGGGCGTCGACTGACTGGGGACAGAGTTGCATGGGGGCATTTCGTTTGTGGTAAGCTGTTGCAGGCCTCATCCGGAGCCCACAGAGTCTGGGCACATACTGGTGTGCAAGACAGCCTCCTCTCACACCATTGGTCACACGAATGGATGAGGAAATGCTGGAACAAGTGGAGTGTTTTAATTATCTATGAGGAGTGATAAGCAGGGATGCAGGTGTGGAAATGGAGGAAAGACAGAGAGTATGTGAAGGAAGGAAAGTTTTTGGAGCAATGGGAAATATGTGGAAGGTGAGAAATCTCCAGATGAAAGCTAAAAGTGCAATATATCAAGAGATAGTTGTACCAACAGTGATGCATGGGGCTGAGACGGGCTTTGAAGACACTAGAGAAAAGAAAGTTGGATGTGATGGAGATAATTTGCTTGAGGAGTAGGCTATGTATGGAGTACCGCATAGAGACAGATTGAGGAATGAAGAGGTTACGTAGAAGAGTGGGACAATAGGAACCCTTTTCAGCCAGAGTAGATAGAAGGGTGCTCTGCTGGTATGGACATGTTGAATGAATAGGAGATGAAAGGCTTACAAAGAGAATATTTGAGTCAGAAACAATAGGAAATAGAGGGAGAGGAAAACCTCAGTTGAGATGGAGAGATGGTGTAATACAAGCGTTGGAAGGTAGAGACTGGTAATGAATAGAAATTAATGGAGAATGCTTGTGAATAGATGAGTGATAACTTGGTCTAGGGAGAGGAGGTGCCATTTGGACTAGATAATAGTCCGTTAGGCGCCTGTCCCGGGAAGCCGGTCTATGTTGTGAAAGGTCATGCCTGGAGGCTGGAAGTAAGGTGGGTGGACATTGTAGTGCTCGGCTTCGCTGCATGTGTGCCTGCTGAGACTGGAACATCTTCGGGAGGTCTGGGACCTGGGTGTCGTCTGGGGACCACAAATGGCCCTGGGTCTCTGGGTCTTCTGCTGGGAGACCTAGATATGTGTGAATTTTGTATTTTGTTTTTCTGTTGTCCCTGTTCGAGCTCCGTCTCAAGTCGGCCACCCCCATTTTTTTTTTTGTTTTTTTTTTTTTTTTTTCTATGTGGATGAGGGAGAGAAAAGACAAAACTGCCTGTGATGAGTGCCTCCCCCAGAGTTGAAAAAGTGACGCAAAAATCAGGGAATGTTCGAGCCAAAATGTCTGGACACACAGAGTTTGAAGCAATTTAAGTCATAGGATGAGGGCAAGATGGATTCAGGAAGAGAGTTCCAGAGCTCAGCTGTTGAATAGAAGAAAGATTGGGAGTATCGTTTCACTCTTGAGTTGAGAGTTGCACAGAGTAGGGGTGGGATTGTGTTGCAAGACAGGTACTACGTACCCTACGTAGAGGAGGTGGTATACACTGAGAAAGCTCCGAGGAACACTGATTATTGCAGTAGCAATAGAATAGCGAGAGAGAGAGAGAGATGCAACATTGCGGCGAAGAGAGAGAGATTGCAGAGAGTATGTGAGTGGATGGGAGTTAATGATACAGAAGGCTTTCCTTTCTACTTTATCTAGAAGTGCTGTGAGAGGATCCTCCCCAAACATGTGAACAATACTTAATACAAGAACGCACTGGGCCCCTGTACAGAGCAAGAAGCTGTGCAGGGGTAAAGAACCCCTTGAGGCGGTTGAGCACACCAGCTTCTGGAAGGCCGCCTTAGCAAGACTGGTAATATGGTCCTTCCAAGAGAGAGCAGAAAAAAAAAAGAGACACCGAGAATACTGAGAGAAGATGAAGGATTGATTTTTGTATTGTTGAAGTACTGTATAAGGGATAGTCCTCTGGGAGTTCACGATGGGTAGTAAGATGGAGAAATTTGGTTTTGGAAGCATTAAAGGCAACAAGGTTTTCTCTGCTCCAGTTGGAAATAGTAGTTAGATCAGAAGATAGGTGTTTTATGGCTTCATTACGTTTGTTATTGAGGGATTGCTTGCTGGGGCGTTCTGGAAAACTAATTGAATAGTGTAAGGTAGAATCGTCTGCGTATGAATGGATAGGACTGGAGGTACAGTTGAGAAGATCATTTATGAAAATTAGAAATAGAATGGGAGATAAGACAGAACCCTGAGGAACACCGGAGTTGATACGATGAGGAAGTGAATGATGGCCGTCCACAACCGCAGCTATGGAACGGTCGGAAAGGAATTAGAGACAAAGGTACAGATGGAGGGATAGAAACCGAAGGAGGGTAGTTTAGAAATTAGAGATTTGTGCCAGACTATATCGAAGGTCTTCGATATGTCTAGCGCAATAGAAAAGGGCTCACCGAAGTCCCGGAAGAAGGATGACCAAGAGTTAGTAAGATATGAAAGAAGATCACCAGAAGAGCGACCCTTAAGAAAGCCATACTGGCGATCTGAGAATAGATTATGAGAAGAGAAATGCTTAAGAAATTTGGAAGTAAGAATAGTTTCAAAAACTTTAGAGATGAGAGCTATTGGACGATAGTTGGAGGGTTGAGAGCGGTCACCCTTCTTTTGGACAGGTTGAATGAGAGCAAACTTTCAGCAAGAAGGGAAGACGTTAGAGGAGAGACAGAGACGAAAGAGTCTGCCTAGGTAGGGAGTCAGCACAGAAGCACAGTTTTTTAGTACAACAAGAGGAACCCCGTCCGGACTGTACGCCTTCTTAGTATTAAGCCCAGAGAGGGTAGAAAGTACATCTTAACTCTTTGCGACTCATATGACGCACTAGCGTCATATGGAACTTATGACCAAAAACTCATATGACGCTAGTGCGTCATATGGACTTATCTACATGCCTCTCCAATAAGTTATATGACGCTCTAGCGTCATATGGAGCTCAGTAAGTCCGGTAAGTTAGATGAAGATCTGTCAGTTGGTGGCAACCCCAGGTTTCTCCGACAATTCTGCCGGCCAGCAGTGTGGTTTTGACAGTTGTGTGGTGCAGTGGCAATGATACCGGGCGCCCGCCTCCATGGACTTACTGGAACATAATATGTCGCAAGGAGTTAAGAAGAGATTGGGAAATTAGGCATAAGTAGGAGAGAGGGAGGAATAGCACCGGAATGATCCAAGGTGGAGTTTCTAGCAAAAGTTTGAGCTAAGAGTTCAGCTTTGTCAGAGGAAGAGGTGATGGTTGTGCCATCAGAGTGGAAAAGGGGAGGGAAAGACAAGGAAGAAAAATTATTGGAGAGGTTTTTGGCTAGATGCCAGAAAGTTTGGGAAGAGCTAGAGTTAGATAGTTCAGTGCATTTATTATTGATGAAAGAGTGTTTGGCAAGTCGAAGAACAGATTTGGCTTGATTCCGGGCAGAAACAGGAAGAATGAGATTCTTGAGTTTTAAGGCGTCGGTACCGTTTGAATGCTTGCTCTTTATTGCAGACAACAGTAGAACATGTGTGAGTACTGTACAATGTACATGCCTGAGTATATACATACATACAGTACATACTAAATGTAATTCTTGTTGCTGAAAATCCATGTACAGTAGAATGAATGTTTTGTTTATGCATGCATAATTTTTATTTGTCAAGTACCAATTTTTATTTTGTTCATATATAAACAACTATTAATGATAATTAAATTCTAATGCCACATTTTGAATGAGCGAGAAAAACAATATATTGCTTAGCGTATGACAAAATGATTACAGTATAAACTCGGAAGAACTACAGTATTTAATAACTCTTCTATATCGATTTTCAATGTGATAATTTGATGGTATTTTATAATAGTATGGGTGTTACTCTATGTTTGGATGTACAAATACATTACATGTAGAGAGATTATAGTGAGTTAAAACAGAGCGATAACATACATGTACAGAAAAGACAGAGCCACATGATCACATATAACTCTGGGGTCTCCAGTAGCCAGATAGATTACTTCTTGGTTAACAGGAAAGACTGGAAACTAGTTCGAGATGTAAAGGTCATCCCGAGCGAAGAATGTATCCCCCAGCATAAGCTACTTGTGTGCGACATGAGCTTATACAGAGATCGTAAGTGCAAGAAGGTTTACATACCCAAAAGGAAAGTGTGGCTGCTGAAGGACAAGGAAGTTAGGGATAGGTTTCATAGTGAACTGGAGGAAATGAATATAAATAAGGAAGCTAGTCCTAACGATGTAAATAGTCAATGGAACTTTCTTAAGCATAGCCTTATCGCTGCCACTGACAAAGTCTGTGGGAAAAGAAAGGGTCACCCCAGGAATAAGACCTCCTGGTGGTGGAACGATGAGGTAGAACATGCTGTGAAAGAGAAAAGGAGATGCTTCAAAGCATTGAAGAAAGGAGGCAGCAAGGAGGAATACCAGGCAGCTAAACTAACTGCCAAAAGAGCTATTTACAGTGCTAAAAATCGCATTAAGGACCTGGTCCTCGAACAACTGTGTAACACTGACAATCCCAATGGGATCTTCAACCTAGCTAGGCGAGTTAAAAATTACAGTAGGGATATTATAGGTGAACAGTGTGTTAGAAATGATAATGGGAAGATTGTGTATGCAGAAAATGAAATCAGAGAAGCATGGAAGGTACACTATGAACGATTGCTAAATGTAGAGTTTGAATGGGATAAAGAACAGCTTAGTATCGAAAAATCTGAGGGCTTATGATACTGGGAAGCATAGAGTTACTGATGACTATAAGCTTTAATGTGTGTATTTTTTTATTTTTTTATTTTTTTTTTAATGGAAAAATTCAAGTTAATGTGAGCGCTTGTGAATCCACTTGGAGAATTGGCACTCGAACAAATAAAATACCAGCATATTATTATTATTATTAATCTCTTCAGTTTACCACTCACCGTCATTTTCACTTCATTCCACATGCATTAGACAAATGAAAGGAGTTATACCTCTGCTTCAAAAATTAAGAATAAATTATTATTTCTTGATAATGTATTAATATTTCCCCTCCCCCCCCCCAGGCTTGACTTCAACCAGTACTACACGAGGAAGCACGAACACCTGCGACTGGTTGGTTCTCCCGAGACATCATCCTCCATTGACACCTCCAGTCGCCCTCACTCCGCCGAAGACAGCACCCAGTCATAATCTATTTTTCCCGCCCACACGTTTCAATTTCCTAGCACAGTCCAGTATTATTCCTTTCATGCTCTCCAACTTTATCCTTAATTCCCTAGTTTATTTCTTTGTTTGATGCCTTACAACCATAGCCTCTTGAACCTAGTCTTTCATCTGTGACCAGTGGCAGTTCGTGACTATCATTCATGGGGGTGCAGTTACATAACATGTTTATAAAATGCTATATTGTATAACACACACATACACATCAATACGTCATAGCCTCATTATACTATATATATATATATATATATATATATATATATATATATATATATATATATGGTGGTACAGGGTTACATAAATGTACATGATGATACAGGATATACGACGCGTTTCACTGGACAACCAGCATTATCAAGTAAGGAAGGAATGATATAAAAGGTAAACAGGAAGGGTATATATAGAGGGTGGAGGATCAGAGGAGGCGGAAAACAGGGGGCAAAAGTCTGCTATTGGTGGAAGCGTAAATTAGGAGAGAGAAAGGGGTTAACCGCTTCACGCATGCGCACTGGATGCGGGATGGTGGTCAGTAGGTGGGGTCGAAGCTGATTGGCTGCGTGTCGAGGGGCGTGGCCTAAGTTGTGTGGCGCCTGCAGAAGACGAAGCTGAAGGAGGTAGCGCGGGGGGCTGCGTCAAGGGCACCGGGGGGCGAGGAGGGGTGTTAGGTCCTGTAGGGTAGTGCCTTTTGGCAGAAGGAAGGATCTGAAGGTCCAGAGTTTGGTTGTTGATGTTGGGATGTAAGGCTTGGATATATAAAGCTTCGAGTATAGGTAATCTCCTTGGGTCACTTTCTTTATCGAGTATGGTGGTGTGTTTCTCTAACTCGTTGCGTGTGAGGTGAGGGTGGTTAGGGGTGAGATAGTGGTCTTTGATGGCTCCAGCCTGAAGGTGAAGAGTTAACCGACGTGAAAGACGAGTCTGCGTCATACCAATATAGGAATGAGGTCCACAGTCCTCATAATTACAGGTATGTTGGTAAATGACGTGATCGTCGGTCACCGGGCTCTTTATCTTGGTGGAGGCTGGTTTGTTGCGGAGAACGAGGTTGGAGGTCTTGGGGGATTTGTAATAAATTATTAATTTGATTTTGTTTTCCGGGTTGGTTGGGTGGACATGCTTGGAGATTATTTCTTTTAAGACGGCCTCGTCATTTTTGTGTTCAGAGGACATGTAATTGCGGTAGAAGATCTTAATTTCATTGGGGGGGTCAATGTTGGGAGGGCTTTGGGTGTACCATTTTTCAAGATGGTGGTTGATGGTGCTGGAGATGTCGGAGTTGGAGTATCCGTTATTTACTAAAACTTGGGATAGTCTTTCTAGTTCCTGGTGGGTGTCGGCCCAGGTAGAGCAGTGCGTGAGGGCTCTCCTAACATAGGCGGAGATGGAGGATAGAAGATAACGGCGGGGGCATTCACTATCGCCGTTGAGGCATTGTCCTGTGTTAGTAGGTTTAATGTAGACGGTGGTTTTGAACCCATGGTCGTTCAGAGCTACGAGGATGTCGAGGAAGGGGAGTTGTCCATTGTTAGATTTTTCAAAGGTGAAGTTAAGTCCGGAGGAGGTCATGAAGCGACGCTGGAGTATATATATACTATATATATATATATATATATATATATATATATATATATATATATATTAATTAAAATGTAAAACTTGCAAACTAAACAAACCAAAATTGGGACAAGGACAATATAAAGTCAAAATAAAATTATCAAAATCACTATGTGGAAACAACGTTTACTAAAATGAAAATTATTAAATAAAAGAACACAATCCACCACATAGGGTGTACATTACTACATGAGCAAGTTAATCTGTTTCCCAAGCAAACTAATCGCACATATAACAACGCACTATCGTCACGTTAAAGGAAGTAGTCAAGTTTGGGAAGTCCGGGACGTTCTGGCAAATTTTACTAAACTCTGCATGAATAAAGAAACTATATGTTAAATGTCAAAATATTATTTAAAATCAAATTTGCAACATGACAAGACATTAAAATAGTACAAAATACAAATATTGATAAGATATCTATACTATTACAAAATAATATATAAAATACAGTACAGCACTCACTAACGATAGTGCTATCGGGTAGGTACCTGTAAGCATAGCATGCCTCAAGTGACCCCTATCAATAACTACCCTACAAATAACCTACATTTATAGCACAAATAAACTAAGGAAATCGTAAAAGTAAGCAATTGATACTATCGACAATGAATACATATAATATAAAGACAAATAATTACAAAATATGAAGTAACAACAGATTTAAACAAAGAGTACTCTTTTAACAAGAACAATCAATTTAAAAAATCATCAATATTAATATTAATAATAATAATAATAGAAAAAGAAAAAGAAAAAGATAAACAATAAATACAGACAAAAAGTAAGCAGAGGTTATACAAGAAACTTCAAGTTAAAAATGCTTGATTAAAATTATTGATGTCAAATTTTAGAATACAGTCACAATAATTGACCCTAAAAAGATTAAATTTATGGAACAATTTACTTGCCTCAAAATCTCTGTCCACTAAGAGTCTGTATAGTAACCTAGCTCTAGCCCAAAAGTCATCTACTTTAGTGCAGATTTTACAAAATCTTATTAATTGGGAATAAAAACAATTATAAGTTATTTTACTATCGATATTACTACTAGGGAAAGGAAAGTTTATTACGTTAAAATTAAAATCATCAACTTTGTGATATACTTTAAGTATGCACTGTTCATTAACAATCTATATTTATATCAAGAAAATTTTCAACTTTATAATTTACGTTACATTGTGTGAGGGGAATAGAATTAGGGTAAATAAGTTTAGCAACTTGATTAAAATTTAACAAATTGCAAACAAGAATATCATCAATATATCTACTATTATTACTTAACAGTTTAGCAAGTGCTAATTTTTCTGGAATTTTATTTTTCTTGCTACTGTCAACTAAGTCTTTTATATATTTAAATTCTAAAGCAAGCAAGAATAAGTCTGCAATTAAAGGGCTAGCATTTCCACCCATAGGAATTCCTAATATTTGTTTGAAAATGTACGGCCCGAATCTAACATAAGTATTGAAAAGGAGGAATTTAAGGGCATCTTTAAGTTTAGTTCTATCAAAATATACAGAACTAGTGGGAGTAGAGCTAAGTGATGCATTATTAAAATATGTATAAACATTTATGAAATAATTACCATTCCTAACGAACCTGTCAAAGTGCAAATCTATAATAAAGCAAAGCTCTGAATATACTAAATCTAAAGGCAAATTGGTATACAAAGTTGAATATATATATACTTTTTCTTTTGGTACCATTCTAAATTAAAGCTGCAAATAGGAGATAGGCTATACCTCTTGTTGTTTCTTATTCCTGGCCGAAAGATGTGAATGTCTGGTCACGCACGACCTCCTCTTTTAATGGCAACTTTATCATGAAGAGACAACTGCGAAAAATTCCGTTCTTGAAGTTTACTATTTGTCTGTTTTTCTTGAACCATGATTAATTACTGATGGCCTAGGCCTAATCGAATTGCAAACTGTAAACAAAACTCTGAAAATAACGACAATTATTAAGTTATATGAAGTTTATATAAAATTATATTACAGTACACAATATGAACTCTAATTATCACTCATCACCAATTCACCATCATTAACACAAAATTATTAAGCCTTGGCGAATTGCGAAACAGTGAGAGGATAACGGAACGACGCATCCACACACCCTTCCTCAACAACAGCCAGGCCGGCACTGTGTGAGTCACAGTGCTCTCTCTTCTCCTATCCTCGCGGCTTGGCTATCACATACCAACATACAAGTAAAATCGGAACTGTTGAGTCCGCAGTTCCACATATTGTTTGCTTTCTTGTTTTATAGAAATGAGAGGATGGGCAATAATTGTAAGTTGAAGGATTATTGATAATCATACCTACTTTCATTTATTAATGTATATATTCATAATTGTGTGTAATCTAAGAAATGTATAGGGGGTGCTGCAGTTCCACAGTGCTACTGACGAGCCGCCACTGTCTGTGACCATCCTTATTCGTTCCTCTCCTACTCTTCCACTCTAAGTCTTCAGATAATTTTCATTACTCAATCACCCTACTCTATAATCCTTTACTTTTGGCCATATTCTTAAGCTTTCAACTGCCAAAGGGTAACCTTGTTTTGCCCATTATATTGTACATGAAACAACTACTGTATAATGTAATTGTATGTGTGTACAGTATGTACAGTACAGTGGATCTCTTTGCCTTGATGAATATAACAAGCTCAAGTACATGGCTCTCTCTAAGAAACTGGGTATTTCAAGTACAGTATTTATATATACTGTATAATAATAAAACTATTTGTCAACAGCCTACTGGGTAGAAGCCCTCATAAGGCTGGGGCTCATATATATATATGAGCCCCAGCCTTATCAGGGCTTCTGCCCAGTAGGCTGTTGACAAATAGTTTTATTATTATACAGTATATATAAATACTTGAAATACCCAATTTCTTAGAGAGAGCCATGTACTTGAGCATATACAGTATATGAGTAGAACTATTTATCTATTTATCTTGAGCCCTAAAACCCTAGCCTTGTAATCTTAGCTTTTGTCTCCATATTTTTATCTTTGATGTAATCTTAATTCTTAATCTCATAGCCTGCATTATTGACCTTGCTGTATCTCAAGTTTTTCACCCCCCACTCCATCTTAATTCTTTATATTAAACTCAGTTTAAACCCTTTCACGCACGTCTGGACGCGATCGCATCCTTAACACCTTAAGAGCGGGTGGTGGAGTATATTTCACCGTGCCGCCCAGCGGGGTTTTTTTTACCATAAATGTCCTTGTTTCCGTGCTCTTTTTCATGCATAAACAAGAGCCAGAGCGTAATACAATTATGTATCACTGAAAGGGCGTTAATTGAGCTTTCCAATGACACCTGAACTATTCTTCTACGATCACTGGTTGTCTTGCAACGATTGTGCAACCAAAGGGCAAAATCGCTAAAATACGGTAATTTCGTTACATAATTACGTGTGTAGCGAGGGAGGGAGGGTGGATGTGTGTGGAATAAATGTCAGTAGGCCCACGGCGGCCGTGGCGAGCGGTCATGAGGCAACCTATGCTCCTCCCGTCGCTCGTCTCTCTCTCGGAGCCAATATTGCGCCAAAATTGCACACGGACTCAGGTCGGGCCATGCTCTTTGTGCTGGTGTTCTCTATACGGACTAGAGTCGGGCCCCGCTAAATAAGGGTTAAGGGATACTTTAAACCTTTTTGACCATCAGGGGTGTTTAGAAACCTTTAGTTTAATTACTTCAACCTCTGCAGTTGTCTTTGAGCGAGTTGTGGGTAAAAAACTAATTTTGGAGAGGTAATTATGAGACTAAGAGAATTCTATTTTGAATACTAAACGGCAACTCCCGGACCTGAAAGGGTTAATTCTTAGTCTAGTATGCTACAATATTAGTTCCGATCCCTTACTCTCTCATGCTAATCTTCCATCCTGCACCTTGATAGCTGAGCCTTCTTCCTGTACCCTCAGAACTTCATTGAATACTTTATACCTTTCCTTCCATAACCTGCCAGCTTTACACATAACCCCTTGATACGGAGAGATATCTTTTTTTAGCTGAATAAAATATCTAATGTCAACTAGAATTAAATTAATAAAAATGTTATTGTATTGAAGATATTTAAATACTAACCCCTCGAGTAGATGAGGTCTTTCCTAATTGAAATTTAAAAAAAAATTGTATCTGCTTTGGCATACAGTACTTCTAGTGATGAACACTTTTGTGTTCTGGGCTTATGTTATTAACACCTTCAGCACGATGACGTCTTTTTACCTTCTCCGGCTATAGTTAGATGATTCTAGACAGTTTAAGAAGGACCTGTGTTATTCAAAGGGCTTATTGAGACCACATTTACCCATTTAAGTCATAGAGGTACATTATAAGCTAAGGAAAATCGTTTAATGGTGACCAGAATAAGATGAAAATTATGTAATCGTGCTGAAGGGGTTAAGCCTTTATACAAACTATGCAAGTAAAATATGTAGTTGAAAAGTAAAAGAATGGTTGGTGCGTGTGATAATGAGCATATATGAGGGGTCAAGGGAAGCAGTTAGAGTGAATGGGGTTCTGAGCGAAGAGTTCCCAGTAAAAGTTGGAGTTCACCAAGGTTCAGTGCTGAGCACATTACAGTACTGTTTGTTATGGTCCTGGAGGCTCTGTCAAGGGACTTTAGGACAGGACTTCCATGAGAGTTGTTATATGCAGATGACCTAGTTCTTATCGCAGATAGTGCGCAAGAAGCAGAGGCAAAGTTCAAAAGATGGAGGGAGGGTATGGCAAACAGGGTCTAAGAGTTAACATAGATAAAACAAAGGTCATGGTTGTTGTTGTTGCTGTTCCCCAGGCTGCATGGCCGAACAGCCGCAAGGCCATAACCGAGAGCACCCACAGAACCCTCCCTGCCTACCACAATAAAGCCTGGGTGACCGAAGCCACTCCAAGGCGGGGAGCTGAGGAGGGTGCGGAAATGCCCGGGAAACCAAAGCCCCACCCAGGGCCCTGTGCCCCTCAGCAATTATGAAGAGAAAGTTGAGGGAGGGGGGGATTTCATAGTCTTTGCTTTTCTTTTCTTTTCCTGGACTTTGCTGTTACCCCCTCCTTATTTATTTCATGTTCGTTCAATTTGTGTTTCTTCCTTAATTAATGATGATTGGTCCAATGTATTACTCTGGTAGCTTAATAGCCGTTGCATGCAAAGAAATACAGGTGAATTAATGCAAATTGTCTAAATGACACTGGATAAATAAAAACACAATATAACGTTTGGTATTACTTAACTAGCCTATATTAAAACACTGTAAAGGAAAATACACTTTTCACGGTGATACACAAATCAATAGGATTATGACTTTAGTCAACCACGGAATACATCGGTATTATTGGCACAATGAACCACTTCGTATTGTAAAGGCATACTAAAAAGAATGGGAATTTTAACACCTTTCACATAAGGAGAACCAAAGGATACACAGACATAAAACCATACATTTATTTTCATACATTATATACAACGTTAGAGCTTGAAATTTAGTTTATAATATATTCAACCCCTAGAGTAGTCCCCCAGGTCTAACAGTCCCATAAAAGTTAAAGTCTCAAATGTTAAGAGCTTCCCTCTGAAGCATTGCAGAGGTGAAAGTCTGAGCAGCGTAATAGGTAGTACGACTCCGGGAACAGGGAGAAGCAGCGCGCCAAAGCAACACAGCTACAGGGCGGCGCCGGGACGACCTGGGATGACTCTCGTAACAGGTGGGGGAGAAGATACCTCACCAGCCCGGCCCTTGGCAGGTGTAGGATCCTTAGAAAAAGTAAACCAGGGTTTAATACCACCTAGACAACATTAAGGGGGATGACCTGCTTTTTGTTATTTCTGTCCTTTTCTCTCTTTCTCTGGCTTGTATCCATTCGGCCCCATTCAGCCAACTATTTTAAGACGTTTATCCCCATCTAGGTGTCGATTTCTTCCTGACGAGCGATAGCGAGCCAGCATTATATGAAGAAATCCGGCTTCGCCGGAGACATTTTTCTATCGAAAAATGTAAAAAATTAGCTTACCGTCAAACAAAAATAAAAAATATGCTGGCTCACTACCGCTCACCAGTAAAAAATTGACACCTGGATGGGGATAAACATCTTAAAACAGTAGGCTGAATGGGGCCAAATGGATACAAGCCAGAGAAAGATAGAAAAGGACAGAACAAAAACAGGTCACCCCCCTTAACACCTTACGAGCGGCCTAGGCGGTAATTTATATGTACCGCCCAGCGGGGTGTTTTTACCCTAAATAGGGTTGTTTACGTGATAATTTTCATGCCTAAATAAGACCCAGAGCGTAAAACAAGTATCTATCCCTGAAAGGGCATAAACAGAGCTTTCCAATGACACCCCAACCATCCTTGTACGACCGCTGGTTTTCTTGCAACGATCGCGCAACACGAGTGCAAAAACCATGTAATTAGGTAGTTTCCCTACATAATTCCCTGTGTAGCGAATGCGTGAGGGTGGGGGAGGGTGGGATTCATGTCAGTAGGTCAGCCGCGGTGGTCTGGAGCAGTCATACGCTTGCTACTCTCCTCCCACCACTTATCTCTCTCTCTCAGCAACATTACGTGGTGAAAATGGCACACAACATATGTTGTGAACCGCCACTTAGTCCGTATTTATTTCACACGACATAAGTTGCGCGCCGCCAAAGAAGGGTTAAAAAGGCCATATTGCATATATGTGGTTTTCCTGGGAATCGAACCCTGGACACTCTTAAAGAAAATAAGAACTAAGACAAATTTACATTGAAATATAATTCAGAGTTTATATTAAAAAGGTACATCATGAAAGTTAATAAATAAATAACTCTGGTTGATTTCCCGAAAGTCATACAAATTGGAACTAACAATAACAAAGTTTGCTTGTACAGTGGTCCCTCTCATTTAGCGAATTCATTAGTCTAGCCAAACCATCGCCAAAAGTGAATTTCGCCAAACGCGAATAGTACTTTAAATGGGAAAATTATCCATTAGTCTTTGACGAGGCCCGAGTTCACCCTTTTGGGCCTTTTCAAACCGCCCGCCATGCGCATCGTCGATCGCCGACACACTCGGCGCCGTCTGCTTACTCTGTTTTTGCTAGAAGACATAGGCCTAGCCTATATATCTCCACAAAGAATTGACCTAACCTAGGTTAGATGTATATCAGGCAGCAGAATTCATTGTTATCTTGTGAATAGTCTTATTGATAAGGAATAACCACATAACCTTAGCAACAAGTTGCTAAGTCACTAGCTAGCCAGACCAAGAAATGGTCTAACCTAGCTTAGATATATATCAGGAGGCATAAATCACTTTTACCTTGTGAATGGTGAAGACTAGAATTTTCTATACCAACTGCTTTTCGATTGAGCAAAATAATGAAATTGGTTTTGGATCCGTGGTCACTTGTTTGATTAATTATATTTATCGATTGGGCCCCTGAGTCAGCTGATGCGCGCGTGTGTGTTTGTGTGTCGCAGACTGTTCGGCACAATAAACAAAGCAAAACACAAGAGATATGAGGTTCACAAATCAGTTTGGTCAAGATTACTCTGTTAACCCGGGAGCTGCGGGGAGACTCTTAAGAGTTCCCCCGGCGGACTGCGGGAAGACTCTTAAGAGCAGAGCTTTTGAACGCGTACCAAAACCGCGCGTTTATAGCCAGGCGGCTGAAAATTGGTGTGGGTATAGTACTACATGTCAACTCTCGACACCACCCCGCCAAACGCTCGCCCCGCACTCGTGCAAGCACCACCGCGCCAGTAACCAAGCACTAGTCATGGAGCCCACACGTCCCTCACGCTCGCTTCCTGATGACACAACCAGCCCTCCTTCTGGTGGTGTTAGCCGCCGTGGAAGGCAGAGGGTGGCTGCTAAAGACCCTAGCTACCAGTACGACACGCCCTACAGCTCTGAAGACGAAAGACCAGCACCCAAAGCACGAAAAACACGTGCAAGCACGGCAAAGGTACAGAGGTCATTGGTGTTTCGGGACACTGCCACCACGACCCAGGCCACTGCAACAACCACTACCACCACCACTGCCACCCCTGCCACCGGTACCAGCGACGCAGGAGGCCGCCCTAGGGCTGCAGAACCTGCGGGGGCAGGAAAAATTAAAGGCACGGGCGTAGGGAAGAGAACCAGTACGCCAGCCACAGTGACCCTACCACCACCACCACCACCAGCTGCCCCTGGCCCGGCTGCCCCTGCCGCCCCTGCTGCCCCTGCCGCCCCTGCTTCCCCTGCCCAAGGAAAAGGGAAGGGGAAGGGGAAGGGGAAAGGGAGAGGGAGAGGGAAAGCGACTGCTGGCCCTGGTGTCCCTGCTGCCCCTGCCGCCCCTGCCGCCCCTGCCCAAGGAACAGAGAGAAGGGCGACAGGCACCACCATCATCTTGCCTGCCTCCAGGGCCACAAGACCACGCACCACTGCTGCCCCTGCCGCCGCCCCTGCCACCGCCTCTGCTGTCCCTGTCCATAAGACTCCCGCACGTGCTAAAGTGACCCGGAAAACTCTGACACCATCAAAGTATGCCGCCCTTCTGTTTGATGGTGATTCGCAGGGCATTGGCAGCCCGGGTTTCGACGACGAAGCCCTAGCACGGGACCAAGGGTGGCGGGATTTGGGAGTGGACAGTGGGAGTGAGTCCGACGTCGGTGACGAGAATGAGGAAGGGCATCGTCTGTCAAGTGAAGAGGAGGGTGATGATGATGCAGTGCTGTATCGCGACCATGGAAGCGATATTTCAGACGATGAAGGAGACGCAGACGACATTCCGATCCCTGGGCTGCCTTCGTTCGATTGGTCTGACGGGGTCAATTTTGTACCTGACGTGCCCCAGTTCAATCCTGGGACGTCGGGAACAACTGATGACTGGCCCTGTGACGATCAAGCGAACGAAAGCGACTTCTTCCTCGCTTTTTACGATATGGAGGTAATGACGTACATCGTTGCCCAAACAAACGCCTACTACAGGTGGGTGTTTGGCAGATTGGACGTCCTTTCTCCAAAAGCGAGAATACGAGGCTGGGTGGATACGACTGTGGAAGAATTTATGACGTTCTTTGCCTTGTTGTTCCTCATGCCTCTGATCAAGAAGCATGTGTTGCAACACTATTGAAAGCACGACCCTCTCATCGCCACCCCAACTTTCAATAAGTTCATGACTCGTGACAGATTTTTGTTGCTGCTAAGATTTATGCACTTTGCAGACAACGACAATCCTAACAGGATTGACAGGATATGGAAAGTTCGGGATGTGTTCACCATGTTGTTGGAGAGGTATAGGAAATACTTTTACCCCTTCCTCAATTTGGTGATTGATGAGTCGCTCGTGCTCTTCAAAGGACGTCTTGTTTTCAAGCAATATATCCCCTTGAAAAGGCATAGGTTCGGAATGAAGCTCTTCGTTTTGTGTGACTGTGAAACTGGAATAGTGCTTGACATGATCGTGTATACAGGCACTGACATTGACATACCGAAAGCCGCTGCCAATGACCCCATGGGCATGTCAGATGCCATCGTCAGGAAAATGTTGGCACCTTACCTGGGCAAAGGCCACATCATCTACACTGACAACTGGTATACTTCTCCTGCTCTCTGCCAGTTTCTTCATGACAACCAAACTGGGTCATGTTTTTCAGAACGCCCCAGCCAGCAATCCCTCAACGACAAACGTAATGAAGCCATAGAACTCTTAAATTCTGATCTAAATACTATTTCCAATTGGGGCAGAGAAAACCTTGTTAACTTTAATGCTTCCAAAACCCAATTTCTCCATCTATCTACCCGTCAGGATCTCCCAGCGGACTATCCCTTATTCTTCAACAATACAAAAATCAACCCTTCATCTTCTCTCAATATTCTTGGTGTCTCTTTTTCTTCTGCTCTCATTTGGAAGGACCATATTACCAGTCTTGCTAAGGCAGCCTCCCAGAAGCTGGGTGTGCTCAACCGCCTTAGGGGGTTCTTTTCCCCTGCACAGCTTCTTGCTCTGTACAGGGGCATAGTGCGTCCTTGTATTGAGTATTGTTCACATGTGTGGGGAGGTTCCTCTCACACCGCTCTCCTAGACAAAGTTGAAAGGAAGGCCTTTCGTATCATTAACTCCCGTCCACTCACCAACTCTCTGCAATCTCTCTCTCTCCGCCGCAATGTTGCATCTCTCTCGCTATTCTATCGCTACTATAATAATCAGTGTTCCTCAGAGCTATCCCAGTGCATACCACCTCCTTTACGTAGGGCACGTGATACCCGTCTTGCAACTCAATCCCACCCCTACTCTGTGCAACTCTCCAACCCAAGAGTGAAACGTTACTCTCAAACTTTCTTCTACTCAACATCTGAGCTCTGGAACTCTCTCCCAGAATCAGTCTTTCCCTCTTCCTATGACTTAAATTGCTTCAAACTCCGTGTGTCCAGGCATTTTGGCTCGAACGTCCCTTGATTTTGGCCCTGTCACTCTTTCAACTATGGGGGAGGCACTCGCTATAGGCAGTTATGCCTTTTGCCTCCCTCAATCACATAGAAAAAAAAAAAAAAAAAAAAAAAAAAAATGTGGGACTGTCAGAAAGACAAGAAAGTTTATGCCTAAGTTCACCGGTAATGTCATTCCTCTTACAGATGCCTCCTCCAGTGACACACCTTCAGAAGATGACCTGGCCCAGGAACACCGCGAGAGGCATGTGCGAAGAAGGCGACGAAAGGGGCAGAAATACAAGCAGCTCGAGAAGTGTGGGAAAGTGATAGCCCTGAAGTGGAAGGATAAACGAGACGTCCACCTGCTTTCCACCGTCCACACAGGTGCCCAGGTGGATTCTGGCAAAATCCACTACCGAACCAGGAAGACCATCTACAAGCCCGACATGGTAGTGGACTATACCAAGAACATGCGCCTGGTGGACAAGTCTGACTGTCAGCTGTCAGGCGTTGAGTGTCTGAGGAAGACTGTGAAGTGGTATCACAAGCTCTTCCTCCACCTAGTTGATATCACGATGCTCAACGCCTACAACTTGTGGTTGGTGAAGAAGGATATGTCCCCAAACCAGAAGCTGAAATTCCGGGAGTTCGTCTACAACGTCTCATACCAACTCCTGGAGAAGTATGGCACCACCACTCACAGACGTACGGCATGGCGTGGGGATCACGTTCCTGACCGAGTCCAGGTGGGTGTCCAAAGACACTACCTAACCAACACCGAGCTGATTGGCACTCGTCACAGGCAGGTGCAGTGCACCATCTGCAGCTCCAGTGTCAGGACACCCCATGTCACCAAAAGAGTCACCTCAATGTGCGCCGAGTGCAAAGTTCCACTCTGCCTGGGTGACTGCTTCAGGGACTACCACACCTTCAAGAATTACTGAGTGTCGCCCCCTGCCCTGCCCTGCCCTGCCCTGGACTCGTCCCCTGCCCTGCCCTGCCCTGGACTCGCGCCCTACCTTACCTGACCTGACCTAATTGATCACGCTATCTCATAATGTAACATATATATTATATAATGTATAAGTTCCAAAGATGTCCCTGTGATATAGCTTTTACATTATATAATTGTATGTTTCATTATTTAGTTTATAAGTTTCAAAGATTTACATGTAATATGCCTTCTTTTTTTAGTATATCAATATATATGTTTGTTATTAGCCTAAGTAATGTGTATATAATTATTTTCTTACCTCAAATGAATTGTACAAAAATAAATATGTTTCAATAAATCCTGTCAAACCTACTAAGATAATAAAAAAAAAAACAATAAAAAAAAACAAGGTCATGTCATTGTATTCTTACAATATGATATATTCTATGAATATTTCATATTGTTTGAATACAATGGCATGATCTTGTAAAAAAAAAAATTTATCAAAACATTTCTAGACAGTATAAAACCTTCCCTATAACCCCCTCCTGGATTCGATCCCACTACCCTACCACACTTTGAGTTTTCCAGTCCGCGACCTTACCAACCATGCCACAGGAGCTCATACCAAATAGCACTCAAAACTTCGTGTCTACAATCGAAATGACAATATACAAAAAAAAATGAATTATCCCACCAATTTACGTTTGTAAATTGATGGGATTATCAATTATATCATGCAAAGGTTTATAAAAGTTTGTCTCTGTCAAGAATTAATAATTATATAACTTTATTCTGTCAAAAATTGCCCAAACACTCGGCAAAATTGCCCCTCTCAGTGTGACTCCACTCATTTTCACACGGCCAAGCGGTCACGGGGCGACCCTTGCCGCTCCTTGATGCTCCAGACACAGCAGCTCTGTCTGGGAACAAAATTTGTATAAATACAATAATGCATAAAATACTCTTCACAAATACATTTGTATTGTATAATATTGTAAATAAAAATGAATAATAACTGTGTGGGTGTCGAAAATTGCTCAACCAGCTTTCTTATGTCTCGCCTACGCGCGTATATTGGATTATACATAGTCATGACTGTCATACAAATACTTGCAGTAGGTCTCGAATATACATTTAGATTGCATATTACTTGGAAATAAATAAATATAAGTTTCTCTGGTGGCAATCTACCCTTTCGCAAGTGTAAGGAGACACCAGTCTATATTTAGCTCTCTATCACAAAAGGCAATCTGCCTGTGTTTACTGACCACCCTCGTTGCTGGTCTATAATATAGTACTTTATTTACAGTCAATGGCCTACATGTTTCTGTGGTACTTCACATGTGTCTAAAATGCAATGTCTGCTTGCATAAAAATGCAATTCTGAAGTCCATTTATACGTACGACATACGCATGGCTCAGTTTCTCTCTCTCTCTCTCTCCATTCCTGACTCATGTTATTGTAGACCTCTTGGTGGCAATGAACACCAGACACCTGGTAGACATAAGGTTCAAAATACCAAGACATCCATACGCCTCGGGCACCTCCACAATTATCACAAAGCTGGCTATCTATCTAGAGATCTCCCTGCCTGCCTTCCCTCTCTCCACGACTCACTCACTCACTCCCTGCATGCCTCCCTCCCACCCACCCACCCCCACCCACCCTTTCAGGCTTCCGTCTGCTAGAAACTCATTGATAATGTGCGTAAATATCGCATGAATTGGTCTATATGCGGTATATATTTTGATATATGGCACGTCTACATACGTACAAGTCTGTATTATAGCATGACAGTGCTCTAAGTACAAGATATAAGTGATATGTATGGCGTAAACCACACTCTCAGCTCATAAATTTCCGCCAAACCTCCAACACATCTTCATTCCCGCCTAAAAATTATCTTATAATTCCCTTATATATTGCAATTTTTGGTCACTATGAGGCATATTCATTGTTATATGGGTGGCCTACACATGTATACATACTCTACATAGCCTAAAAGGGCTCAAAAAAGGAGATATACGTGATAATACGCGGTAACCCACCCCCTCCTCCCTCAGCCATGAACATAAATGTAGATCCGACAAGAACCAAAAATATTATTAAAGAGCGTTCCGTGAGTTCTAAAATAACAAATTTAAAGGTTTTCTATGCAAACGCTCGTAGCATACGCAATAAATTTTCAGATTTAGAGGAGCTAGTGTTTACAGAAAATTATGATGTGATTGGCATAACAGAATCTTGGCTCAATACAGAAGATAGAGACTTTTTAGCAGAGTATTCACTTCCCGGTTATGTAATGTTTGAGAAAAGCCGAATAAATCGAAATGGAGGTGGCGTTTTACTTTATATCAAAGAAAGTCTTAACCCTACCCTCTTGTCAAAACCTCAAATTGTGAACGTCGACGCATCTTTTGTGCTAATAAAGAATAATAAAGGTACAAAAATAATACTTGCATTAATATACAGACCTCCAGCTCAATCAGTGCAAACTGACCGAGAAATTTACGAACAAATTGCAGATGTAAGTAACTCACAAGATACCGTAATTTTTGGCGACTTTAATTTACCTGTGACCAAGTGGGGCGATACCCTTACTTCACACTCCGGACATGACTTGTATACGAACTTGCAAGAGAGTTCGCTTTATCAATTTGTTCGAACGCCAACCCGTGGTAATAACGTTCTTGACATTGTACTTGCAACAAAAGAAGAATTAATAGAGAATTTGAATGTTGGTGATGAATTCAGTAACAGCGACCATCGTACGATAACTTTCACTTTAAATTTTACTAGTAACGAACCAAATAGTAGCATCGAAAAAGTCCCTAATTTCAAGAAAGCAAACTTCCATAAACTTAGAGCTATGTTTAAAGAAACTGACTGGAGCTTTTTAATTAACAATAACGACATAAATACATCTTGGAAGTTATTCGAAACCACTTACCTAAAAGCAGTGCAAGACTGCATACCATCGAAAATACGGCGTCCAGGCCATAATAATAAGCCCAAATGGTGGAATAAAGATATTTCAAACTGCCTGCTTTCTAAAAAATTTGCTAATGATAGATTAAAATCTTCACAAAATGACGAAGAACGGGTGAAATTTGTAGAGCTACGACGCAAAGCCAAAAAGTTAATTAAGCAAAGTAAAAAGACCTTAGAGTTACATATTGCGAATCAAAGTAAAACAAACCCGAAAGAATTCTATAGTTATATCAGAAAGAAAAAAGTAGTTACTTCAACTGTTGGACCGTTAGTTTATGAAAATGGAGAATACACCAAAGACGAAGTACAAATGAGTAATGCCCTGAATACCTTTTTTGCATCAGTTTTTACAACAGAAGACCTCAGTGATATCCCTACACCATCGCCGATTCAGATTGATAATTCAGATGTTTTAAGCAATATCACCGTTACAGAGAGAGAAGTATTGAATTGTTTAGATAAACTCAAGGTAAATAAAACGCCTGGACCTGATACAATCTCGCCTAGAGTTCTAAAGGAAGCTAAGGATGAGCTCTCCAAACCACTGACATTACTATTCAATAAATCCTTGCAGTCTGGAACTATGCCTGATCAGTGGAAGCTAGCCAACGTAACACCGATATTAAAAAAAGGCAGCAAATCCCTACCCAGTAACTATCGTCCAATTAGCTTAACCTCAGTTGTATGTAAAATGCTAGAAACGGTCATACGAGACAGACTCGTAAATCACTTAGAGGAAAATAACATACTTAAAGATACTCAACACGGCTTTCGTAAAAAACATTCCTGTTTAACAAACCTCTTAGACTTCTTCCACGATATCCTCAACCTCTACGATGAGAGTAAAGCTGTAGATATTATATACCTTGATTTTCAAAAGGCCTTTGACAAAGTTCCCCACAAACGTTTACTGCTAAAACTAAAAGCGCATGGAATACAAGACGGTGTGTTGAAATTGATAGAAAATTGGCTCAGCGACAGAAAGCAAAGAGTAGTCATAAACGGTAAGGCATCTAAATGGACCAATGTAAGTAGCGGGGTACCCCAGGGATCGGTACTAGGACCAATTCTCTTTCTAATTTACATCAACGACATAGATGAGGGTCTCACCTGCACAATCTCAAAATTTGCTGACGATACAAAAATTGCAAATAGCGTACTCTCAAAAGAACAAGTTGACGAATGCAACACAATCTAGATAAATTGTCATGTTGGGCCCAAATTTGGCAAATGAGTTTCAATGCGGATAAATGTAAAGTACTACATATCGGATACCTAAATGAGAAAGCAAACTATTCGATGAATGGCACTCAGCTTAAGAATGTAAACAGAGAAACCGATCTGGGAGTAACAATATCGAGTAACCTAAAACCGAGTCAACAATGTTCAGAAGTTGTTAAGAAGGCAAACAAAATAATTGGCTTTATAGGCAGGTCATTTGAGCATAAATCCAAAGACGTTATCCTAACCCTTTACAATTCCTTAGTCCGCCCTCTTCTGGAATACTGCGTTCAATCCTGGTGCCCTTATTACCAAAAAGATAAACAAGCTAGAACGAGTTCAACGTAGAGTTACCAAAATGATACCTAGCCTAAAGAACAAACCATACGAAGAGCGTCTTAGAGAATTAAATCTATTTCCTTTAACCCAGCGCAGATTAAGAGGTGACTTAATTCAAGTGTTCAAAATCATCAAAGGCATCGACAATATGAACTGTAGTAAGTACTTCACTATCGACCAATCTAATTACACGCGGGGAAACGGTTGCAAAATTATTAGTAAATCTTTTAACTCACACGAATCTAAGAATTTCTTCTTCAATCGAGTTGTCAACTTGTGGAATGGGCTTCCCCGAAACGTTATAGACTGCATCACCGTTGATTCATTTAAACTCCGCCTAGACAAATATCTCGCATCAAACCCGCGACTGACTGCGTTTGTAAATGAATAACTTTATTTTATCCCCCCCTCAGTTACTAACCTATCTGTCCCCTACTAACTTCCTAATCCTGCCACGGACATTAGTTCCAGGGCAGTAATTCCCTTTCCAATGTTTCCTTACCCACTCTAAACCACTGTTTGGACACTTGATCCTCAGTGTTTTGGAGGACAAGCAACCTAGAAGGGTCACTAGATCTGTTGTTGCTTGATTTCCTTTGTACTCCTTTGTACTCCTTCTATCCCCTGGGCGCGTGAAAATTCGGCAGGGAAATCTCGCCGCTCGATGACAATCTAGCCGCGCGGTGCCATTCGCTCCACATTTTTCAACTACGGACCGTTCCCCCCCCCCCTAGACATTTTTTGGGGGGTCAAATATATATGGGCCGATGCACGCAAACATTCCCTACACGATGATGTACTTTTTATCGAAATTGGCAATGGGTCCCAAAATCATCATAGGTGCGCACAGTCTTACCCTGTAGAAAACCCCCTGTGCGCACGTCTTAGGTTAATATACGTTTATGAAATATTCCTGAGATATTCTCGCTATCCAAGCAGCTCAGTTAGGGTTTTGTGAGTAGGCCTAAGCCTATCTATAGCCTAGCCTCAGCCTAAGAGTAACTCTCAATACGGCGCTCTACTGTAGCCTACATGAAACATTAACAGCAATAGAAAAGACAATAGATAATAGATAACAGATTTTATTAACATGAATTATTTAGAGTTAGGCCTGGTGAGACTAGCTTGCGGGCGGCGCATTCTGGGCCGACGCCATTCCGTGACGTCAGCATTCTCGCCAAGTGTATTTGAAGCGCCAAATTCGGATTCTGGTGCCATATCCAACCTATCGCCAATACAGTACAGTCAGGTCGCCCAATACGCGATTCCACAATGCGCGAAAACCCTAATACACGAGTTACCCCTCGAAAATAACCAAAAACATTAATTACGCGAGGTGGTACCACAATACACGAATCGAGAGCTAAGAAGGGGCCAAATCCGCTATTCCCGCTTGATACGCGAGCACGGTTTACGTTTCGCGAGGCCCAGGCGTGGCTCCGAAAAGAGAAGAAGAAGGGCATACGCCTGCCTTCCCTCCCGCTTACCCTCCCTCCCTCCCTCCCACAGTCCCGCTCATAGCCGCGCGGAGTGGCCAAACGTTTGTAGTGCCTGCCACTTTTTTCGCCATGCCACGCCAATATAAGAAGATAACACACAAAATGAAGGTGGAAGTGTTGGATCGCAAGAAAAAAGGAGAAGGAAACTGTGCAATAGGCCGTGCTATGGGCTTGTCAGAGTAAACTGTTCGTACGATTTGGTCAGGGAGGGAGAAGTTGGAGAAAATCGTGAAGTCCTACGGTCCTAGTCCTAGTCCTAGCCTATCTACTACTAATTTTAAGGTAAGGTTTCATATTTTTATTCATTGTTGTTCTTATATATAAGATATAGACTGTACTGTAGAGCCAAAAAGGTCGAAAATAGGGCCAAAAATGTCGAAAATAGGCCATAATTGAGAGATGTCACCCATATCTAATTATTCCCATTTTAAGTTAGTTCCACAATACGCGAATTCGCAATACGCGATGCCTCCTGTCACCCCTATTCTCGCGAATTGGGGGTCCTGACTGTACTGTGTTTCGCCAAGCTGAAATCCGCTAAACGTGAGGGACCACTGTACAGTGGAGCCCCCATTTTTGCTACACCGGTCTTCGCTGATTCAATTCTCGCGCCACACACCAAATATTCCCAATTTCAATTCTCGCGCCAAAAGCCTCAATTCTCGCATCAAAATCCCAGCCGAAACCCGAAAAAATAGCAAAAATAACGAAAAACTCGACAAAACTAGAAAACAAACAAAAACAATAGTTTTGTTTTAACATAACGAAAGAATCTGCCAGGTGCTTGCCGTTTAGAGACGAAATCCGAGTGAATCCGAGATCCGATCGTCAAATGCACAAGATGCCGCCATCTTTGTATGACGTCATCACTAAGCAGACGCTTGGGTATATTCCTGCGAAACGGCATGCATTATATCTCAAGAACTGGGCAGTGTTATAGCATATTTTTGTTTGTACATATATATGTATTATGTATGTTGCTTCGTAGTATACTATAAATGGAAAATATCCTTGGTAAATGAATAATTAGAGGGCATCTGTGGACTCACTTTTACAATTTCCCAGCTCAGCTGGTGGGCGATGAGTGGAGGTGAGTCGAGTTGTATACTGATATTCTATTGGTCAATAAACTGGGTGTGACGTCACGAGCGATGATGGCATATGAATGGTTGTTGTGGGAGTACGTCACTGTCTAGACGGTGACGTCACAAATTCTCCCGACATTTTAACGGGTGTAGAAATACACGTCAGTCCATATAATGAGCCTGTTTTGTTTCTCAATCCCTCTACGACGTGACATTGATTCATTTATTATCCTTGGTGTTTATAATCTCTCGGATTCGGGCCAGTCGGCCATATTTGAAATGGTGGAACTGTTGTTCAATGAATAGTGAAGTGTTTTTGCTTTACGAAAACACCTACAACATCTTTTATTTAACGGGATTACCAACGGAGCTTCCAGCGGCATTGTGTTAATTTGGCTGCAGACCATAATTGTCCAGTACACCAAGGGTAAGGGTTTTATACTGAAATGCTGGGTGTGAAGGGAATTTCATGGTCTCCTGAAATATCCCCAGGCTACCTTTTAGGATCAACTTTTCCTGGTACCTGGCGCGGGGTACGAACCTCTGAAGGGAATTTAACCCCCCTAAAAACCCACAGGTTTTGAGATGCCTTGGGTGGGGTTCGAACCCTGGTTAGTGACCCAACCATCACCACCAGGCCCGCGCGCTAACCCACTGTACTACCACGGACGTACTAAAAGTATAGCAACCTTAGTCCGATTTTTAAGAACCAGGTGATAGTCTCGTGGTGTTATCACGTGATGAGTTTATTGGACTTACCATCTCCGACTATTTTACGCTATACCTGACGTCAACTCGGGTTAGTATTATTGTGGGTGCGGGACATTTTCGAGGGCATTACATTACATCCTTCTTTAACAGGGCTAGTCCCTAGCCTATTTTAAGGTCGTAAGGTATCGTAGCTGTATTACCTCAGCAATCTCAATATTGTTGGTATAGGGTTCGCGTGACGGGTGCTCCACGTAGCTACCTGGTCACGTTCCCTAGCTGCCACCAATGAAATGCTGGGTGTGAAGGGAATTCATGGTCTCTTGAAATATCCCCAGGCTACCTTTAGGATCAACTTTTCCTGGTACCTGGCGCGGGGTACGAACCTCTGAAGGGAATTTAACCCCCCTAAAAACCCACAGGTTTTGAGATGCCTTGGGTGGGGTTCGAACCCTGGTTAGTGACCCAACCATCACCACCAGGCCCGCGCGCTAACCCACTGTACTACCACGGACGTACTAAAAGTATAGCAACCTTAGTCCGATTTTTAAGAACCAGGTGATAGTCTCGTGGTGTTATCACGTGATGAGTTTATTGGGCTTACCATCTCCGACTATTTTACGCTATACCTGACGTCAACTCGGGTTAGTATTATTGTGGGTGCGGGACATTTTCGAGGGCATTACATATACCGTCGTTATTTGGGTCCAAGCTTAGGCTACGTTTACCACAGAATCTTTAATGAATATCCTCAATACAGACTTATTTCCTTCACTTACCTCGTCAATAATAACCCATATAGGTGGAGAGGCCCTGAATTATATCAAAGAAAAAGTGATGTTGAAACATTATCTGCAATTTAGCCATGTTGATTAACTCTTAGCCCACTTAACCCCTTCAGACTCATATGACGTAGAGGTTGGCAGATTAGCAATAAGAAATAGAGTTCTCTCACTCTTATAATTACAGTACCTCTTTTGGCGACCGTCAATCTTTTATGAATTAAATACCAAACCAGCGGGGGTGTGGGGGCGGCAGCCCCCACCTAATATACTAGGTTAGGTTAGATAAGGTTGTTAGGTTATGAATTAGGGTTGAATTATATCAAAGAAAAAGTGATGTTGAAACATTATCTGCAATTTAGCCATGTTGATTAACTCTTAGCCCACTTAACCCCTTCAGACTCATATGACGCAGAGGTTGGCAGATTAGCAATAAGAAATAGAGTTCTCTCACTCTTATAATTACAGTACCTCTTTTGGCGACCGTCAATCTTTTATGAATTAAATACCAAACCAGCGGGGGTGTGGGGGCAGCAGCCCCCACCTAATATACTAGGTTAGGTTAGGTAAGGTTGTTAGGTTATACTAATATTACCCCTTATTTTCGTCTTTTACCCCTCAATTTCCCTGTACTTCATAGCCCTCCCCACTATCGGGGGCCGTATCTTAAGATCGTCATTGTTTAATCGAAGTCCTCTTTTTCTAGTTATTAAAAATGTATTCTATGGTGTATTATATGATATATAGAAGCAATAGAACTGTTCAAAAGACCTGGGAAGTGTATAATTATTAAACCAAATACAAAACTTTGAATAATGAGGTAAGAGATATGTGTGTTTTATCACTTTTCAACCCAAGACCAGCGGGGGTCTGGGGGCAGCAGCCCCCAGGATGCCCAGGTTACCTTAGGTTAGGTTAGGTTAGGTTAATGACCAGCTATGTAAATACAGTAGTGAACATTTGGTTCAGTCTGTGCTAAAAAATCCATTTTCTTTAGGAGGCCATACACTAAACAATTACCGTGATGTTGAAACATTATCTGCAATTTAGCCATGTTGATTAACTCTTAGCCCACTTAACCCCTTCAGACTCAAATGACGCAGAGGTTGGCAGATTAGCAATAAGAAATAGAGTTCTCTCACTCTTATAATTAACTCTTTTGCCGACCGTCAATCTGTTATGAATTAGGCTAAATATCAAACCAGCGGGGGTGTGGGGGCGGCAGCCCCCACCTAATATACTAGGTTAGGTTAGGTAAGGTTGTTAGGTTACGCTAATATTACCCCTTATTTTCGTCTTTTACCCCTCAATTTCCCTGTACTTCATAGCCATCCCCACTATCGGGGGCCGTATCTTAAGATTGTTGGATAATGGGGACAACTTTTTTTCCGGAGATTCTAATTAATGACAACCACTGTATAATGATGAAAACTAGCTAAAACCCCCCCAAAAAACTCACGAAATAAAAGTTGGCCAGGTTCCTGGATATTTTCCTTAATTTGCATGAACAAATTGTAATAGGCCTATAGAAACCTAATAAATCATATAAATAACAAATCCATAAAAATACAATCATTGAAAATAGCTGTGGTCCGTCTCCTTAATATTGACCGAAAAAACGCCCATTCTAATAAATCTCAGAGCTCTTTCGGACAGTCACTGTTTACAAACGCCTTCTTTATGCAGTATAATCAATATTTACCCCCTGCTGGCAACATAGATGACGATTTCAATAATTCATGGGGGGGTGAGGGGGGCAAAGCCCCCCCTCAACCCATCGTGTATCCAACATTGGCATTATAACTAAGACCATGAATAGGGCCTACACTCATTTCTCAAAATCTGGAGGAAAAAACATAACAAATAAGGGTGCGAGCCTATTCCCTATAATTACCAATATATCACTTCATCTTGGGACGATACCGCTCTCGCAAATTAACCTTACCGTTCACGAGGCAAATACGGGGGTGGGGGATACTAATTAGTATTGATAAATACAAACGGTTTGAATATCAAGACGCAAATTACATAGTGCACTAATGACATTATAATACACGTTGTGTGAAACATATACACCGCTGATGTTAAATTAACCGGGTGTAAGATTAAGCGGGTGTAAAAATAACCGGGTGTAATGACGACATGTTGGCCGAGGGCTGGAATGACGTCATCGCCTTGGCTGATGACATCACGATAATCAACAACCAATCACAAGCAAGGATACACAATGTCTTGGCTTGGTTAATCAAGATGGCTATATTCTAGTTAATCTCCGTGTTTCAACCCCTCTCTTTCCCTGATATATTTCATACCCTCCCCAGCTATCGGGGTTTAGTATTGTTGAGGTAAGTGAAGAAAATAACTAAGAGATATGAGGATATAAATAAGGATCCTTAGTTAATGGGCAAACAAAATACGGTGACTACCGGTGACTACCGCTACATAAGGTAAGGCTACATAGGATCTTACCGACGCTTGCAGTTTAGATAGTATCTGTGTTGACAAAACAACCGTTTGTGTTATGCCCTGTTTTTCTACAGGATTAACTTGGGTAATGTGGGTTCTATCTGACTGGGTATATAAGGCTGCATGCACAATACAAGGTATGACGAATAGAGAACACAAAATAAACACACGGTAACACGACACACGATCACTTTTATTTAAGTAGATGAATAAAGAGCATAGACAAATAGTAATTCTCGTACAAAACAAATAATAGAAGGGAACTGCTAGCATTAGCGGATCTGGATGGAGCCTAGTCTCCCACTTCCAACGTTCAGGTATACTCTTCTGATCACGGGTTTAGTTAGCAAGTTTTATTATACTGGAAGACCTCAATATATTTATGTATTCAATTTCACTGATTTGATCTCTTACTGGCTGGTCGCGTGCCCAAGTAGCAGCTCACAGTTAGGATTAGACACGCGTCTATTTTAGAACACGGAATCTCTAGTAACCTCATGGGGGTACTGATCTAAGGTTTATAAAATGCCCCAGAACAAGAAGCCCACCACAGAAGCCACGAGCGAACACCACACAGAAACACCCGAAAGAAAGGTCCACAGAACGAAAGGACCAGCTGACCGAGCCAGCCATTTCAGACAGGCCCAAGCCCGCAGGGCTAAGCAGCTCCAGGCCGCACCCACCTACCTTTTCTAAACTGACCATTTTCCACACCTCACGTACACTACCCCCTCGTGTCCTACACTCCTAACTACAAAGATGATGAACAGGAATATACATTCATATTAAAAACACCCATGCCCTGTCCCTATGTTGAGCCAATGCCAACACATCAGACAGCCATAATTATATCTATGTATGTTCTTACATCCGAGAAGTGGCAGTTAATATTATAGACACTTAGTTACTAGAGGAACAATGCGGGGTTTGGTTTTGTATGGTTTGAAGTTTCTTTGGGTCTGGCGCAATACCATGTTCAGATATCACGTGTCCGAGAAAATCTACCTTATTCCGGGCAATCTCGCACTTTGAGGGTTTTAATTTCAACCCGGCGGCTCGGATTCTTTGAAGGACTTGTCTCAACCTGAGGAGGTGTTCTTCCCAGGTTGGAGAGTACACAATAATATCGTCCAGATAGGCTAGGCAGGTTTCCCAGGTTAGGCCATGTAATACCGTTTCCATCAAACGGGAGAAAGTGGCGGGTCCGTTA